>JARWLC010000016.1:41446118-42646118 GCA_033318265.1 Phyllotis vaccarum
CTCTCTCCAGCAGCAACTTCACTGTATGCTGACCTTTGATGAGTTGCTTCAGCTAAGAGAGTACAATGTGATCAGTCACTCTAGGACCCAAAAGTGGAAACTTAAAAAAACTGTAGATTTTCTCCATACTTTCTGCTGCCCCATACTACGTTTATATGGAGATATCTGATCCAACTGACAGCTCAGAAGTCAAAGAACCATAGAACAATCTTTCCAACTTATGAGACAATACTGCAAGTGTACAATTAATAAAACAAACAAGCCTTGACCCTTGTAGTACAGCCTGAGGCTCTGAGATTTTTGTTGTTGCTATTGTTGCCCTGGACAATGTAGTGAAACTTGGCTAATTACACTCATAAAAATAAAAGGGAAGGCTTTTCATTAGGTAATATTCCAATTCCTTATAAATTAAACTACTTATAAACATAATCATTAGACACATACACATGGCAGTTTTGACAACTGCTTCCCATATATCCACCTGAATTTAAAATCAAATTTTAATTATACTTAATATTCAATCATAAAACATTTTCTGCACCAAAAAAAAAACAAACTATGTGCCTCAGACCATGTATGGAAAAGTAACTCAGACAACTCAAAATGGATCAAAGAAGTGAGTGTAAGAGCTAAACTTAAAACTCTTAGAAGTAAATGTAGGGAACAGTTCCTGACACCAAAGTTCACATCTTTCCCAAAGCAGACACCAAAGAAAACTAGAGCCATTTAGACTTTATCAAAGTTAAAACATTGGTGCATCAAAGAACACTATAGAGAAAGTGAAAGACCCACAGACAGGCGGAAACTATTGCACAGCATATTTCTGAAGAGAAATTGGGCCTCAGGACATGTAAATGGTTCCTACAACACAAAAACCATACTTTAAGACTGAACAAAGATCGAAGGTCTATGCACATATTTCAGATATACATATTATAACATCTAAACACCAGGGATTAATCTCAATGGAAATACAACTCAAAATCACAATGTGATACAACTTTACAGTATTAGAAATGTTATTACAGAAAATGACAAATACATAACAAATATTAACCAAATGGAGAGAGATTGATCCCTTGTATACTGTTATTGGTTCTGTAATTTCATACTGCTACTGCAGAAAACAATAAATTGACTACATAAAAAAGAGCTTATGACTACATGGCATAATTCTCCTTCTAGATATGAACCCAAGTGAAACACAATCAGTAACTAGAAGAAACATGCACAAGAATGTTCATGACTTAATTATTCACAATTGCCAAAAGGTAGAATCAATCCACATGTCAATTTAAGGACAGATAAACAAGGATAGCAGAATATTATTTGGCCTTAAGAAGAAAAGAAATTAGAATATATGTTACAAAATCGATGAGCCTTCAAAGAATTCTGTAGTTGAAGTACATAAAATAGTAAAATTTATAGATGAAAACAGAATGCCAAGTTAGCAAAGGCTTAGGAGAGGCACATGTGGGAAATTAATATTACTGAGATTCAGACTTACAGTTTGAAAGCATAGTGAATGCTTTGAAGACATATGGTGCTGACAGACACACAAAGATGTGTATATACTTAATGCCACTGAACTGTGCATTTAAAATAATTATGTTAAATGCTCTCTTATATACATTTATTAAACACGAAGCTATCTTAAAATTTATTGGGAAAATAATATATATACATATATATATATATTACAGAAGACACAACAGAAGTCATAAACACCTTATAAATAATCAAAATGTCAATTTTATATGTTCTCTTATTCATATGGATATAATTATTCTTGAAACTATAAGTTGTATTTAGCATATTGTATATATAATCTATCACTTTATGTTATTTTTCCAAAAAAGAAATGGTAAAATATATTTCTATTCATCTCTACTCTTTTCAACATCTTTTACTCTGCATATTTTAACTTATGAAATATTACATATTGAGTGCATAACTTCCTTTGGCTGAACAGAGCACTGTCTTCACAAAACAGAACACAAATCACCTGCAACTCCACCTTAGCACATAGCACAATCTCATCGAACATGTATTTATAACATACTGAATAACTTGTGATTTTTCTTCCTCCTGAATTGCAAATTTTATAAACAAATATATGTATCTGTCCTTACATCAATACCAGGTATGATGTCTAAAGTTTATTATTTAAGTGTTCCATTAAATGTTGAGAAAGCAATTTTTTCTTGGTAATTTTTACACAGATGTCTTTGATTGTGTTTTGTAGAGAAGACTCAATATATATATTTCTCCCATTTGTAAATTGTGTGTTTAAGGATTGTGACAACAGTTGTGAGACTATACAGAAGATGTTGAAGCTTTTATTTCCAGGTCAATGTCTAGGCAGCTTTCCTTTCCTATGCCAATTCTCAAAGCTCAGCAACACAGAGGAATTTCTGTCTCTATTTTCTAGTTCCCTGACATTAACTGTGGAAACACATCTTTAAAATGAGTCCTTTAAAACCCTGAAGATACATATTGTCCTATTGCACTGTAATCAGAGAAGTTCATTCAAAATTGTTACATTATACAATATAAGTAGCCCCAATCTGTGATTGATCAAAGCTAATATATCATGAACATGAGGAAGGGAACACAATTCTCATGTCTATAAAGGAGTATGAGGAATTTCAACTCTATTTGCCATAACTTAAAGAATTCATAGTAATGAGACCATTTCTCCTTTAGTCTGTTTCTAAAAGTATGCCAAACTATTTGCATTGCTTACTATAGCTGCTCTGTGACTGAAAGAAATTCTTTCCATACTTCTTCATAAGATTGTTTGGTTTTTTTTTTAACATTTAGTTTTATATAATCTCTTTTTTTGTAACAATACCAGTGGTCAATTAGATGGACTAAAAACTGTACAGTGAATAGTCTGAAAAAATAAGGTATTTCCACAGATAATCCAACCAGAGCAACCACCAACCAAAGACTGAAAGTCTGGATTTTCGTATTTTGGATGCAAAAGGGAAATAGAAAACTGTTGGCCTGTCTCAGAATTAAGAAAGATGAAAGGTTAAAGGTAAATCTGTGGCTTGGTGTACAAGGTGTATTGTAGGAAAAAGCAAATGAACCACAGTAGAGCAAACCAGAAAATATCATACATCCAGAATGAATTTATTAACTGTGAAGTTGGCTCTCGCCTTCAAATTTCACAGGAACCGAACTCAATTTACCAAGGCTGTGTCAATGGATTTACCCACTAAACAATCTCGTAAGCCCAACAAATATTTCTTAAAGAGAACCAAAGAAAAACTTGTAATTCTAGACTTCCCTCATATGAAAAAGCTGAACAATAGACTGCAGGGTAAAAATCTAGGCATGGAATAGGTGAAAAGTAGTACAGTAAGAAGTTTCTGGCCTGGAGTAGCCTCAAGATCTGGACCACCTGTCCCAAATAAACTTACCGCAGCTACTTGGTCCCAAATATTCACACAAAGGCTTGTATTAATGATGTGGGAATGTCTTTCTATGCTGTGAATATGCTGTGAATAGCAATCTTTAAATAGAGGGGCTATTTTGGCCCATGACAGGCACCATAGAAAAAGTAGGCGGGGAAATCAGAGCATAAGTAGGAGGAGCAGGGCAGAGTCAGAGAGTCTAAGCCAGAAGCCCAGAGGATCAACATGTAAGGAACACAAGATAAGCCACGGGCCATGTGGCAGGAAAGATTAATGGAAATGGGTTGATTTAAGATGTAAGAGCAAGCTAGCAATGTGCCTGGGCCATAGGCCAAACAGCATGAAGTTAATATAAGTGTCTGAGTCATTTCTGGGGGCCTGAGCAGCAACGGCAGGTGGCTAAGGGGTCTGGGGTTGCAGGTCTGTGAGTCTAGGCCTCTGGCTGCCTGGGACCAAGAAACTTCATTGTAACATATTAATTTCATGCTGTTTTCCACAAATACTTTTTATGTTCTCACTTTTAGATTTATAATCTTAGGCAAGATTTTTTGAAAGATTCACTAAAAGCTTCCTTAAAGTGTTTTGAGTATAGCATACATTATTACAAGCATGAATTATTGCAAAACATTATGATAGACAATATAATATTGGCTGTCAGAAATTTAGATATTGTTCCAAATGATTTTAATGGATATAAATTATGGACATATGTCAGGGTTTAAAATCTTATTACATTATAGCTAAGATTAATACTATATAGTTCTCTAGTCAGATATTAAGAAATTGAAAGAAATTTCCTCATTGTTCTATTAAGTACCATTAAAATCTTATTCCAGTCAATACATGTGATCTTTTCAAAATTAAATTACCATCAGATTTAGAGAGAAAAACAAAAGATGTTCTAGAGTGGATAAAATATTTGGCTTATTTTACATTTTATTATAAATTCCATCTAAACGTAATTATTTTTACTGATTAAATTTACAACTAGTTGTTGCTAGTTTTTGGTCTTTTATTTTTAAAAAAAGCAAAAATTTCAGATCAAAGAGACTTTTCAAGCTGTTATAATTTAGCTTAAAACTAAAACTTTTTTCATAAAATAAAAATATTTTAAATATATTGATGCTGTTACAAATTAACTTATAGGCTAGCTGGTTTTTAATAGTGTCTTGTCTCATATCCTTGGGTAACATTCAGAGGAAGACCTGTTTATATGAAACATATTTATTTCAACCCACTCTGTGCCTGCCTTCCTTTCTTAGCTAAAGAGCCAGAAGTAAACAGAGAAACATTCACTCTTCAAAAACTCTGCCTTTTGTAAAAAAAACAGAAAAGAAAAGAAAAAAAACAAACAAACAAACCTTGTATTGTTATGGAGCATTTACAAGGAATTAGTTGAGGATGCAGATGGAGGAAGACCATAAGAAGGGCTCTGTATCCAGAAGAGATGTTTCTCAGTTTGAGAGCACCCTTAGCAGATAATCATAAACTGAGTGACTTGACAGAAAAAAAGAAAAAAGAAAAAAAGTCTCACCTTGAAGTTAGAAATATGACCTCAAGGCGCCAGCTGGTTTGCCATATCCTCTCTGAGAGCTGAGAATTCCCCCTTACCATGTCCCCAACATTCAGTGGCTTTCCAACCATGCTGGCTGGCATTCTCAGTCTGTAGAAGCATTCTCCATCCAGTGCTGTATTTCCAGTCAGGGTGTCTGTCCCTCTTCTCTGAGTTTCCTTGCAGATGTTTGGATCTGGAGCTTGCACTTCCGGAACTGTGGAGGCATTCACACAGACTTCAGAAGGCCACCCAGCTTCTGCAACATCAGCAGCACCAGGAGACAAATGTGTGACACAAAAACTCTAAACTTGGCAGTAATTGGTGTTCAGAGTCCTTTTAGAGATCTCTAAAAACTTTAAACACAAATCAAGAGACATCTAAATGCTGATATATAATTTTTTTTTATCCTGAAAAGAATCAAAAATGTCTTTGGGAGAAATTATCTCTATATTTTATATTATCCAAACCAAGAAATACTTGCTACAGTTTTCAGACAGGAAGGTCATCTATCACCTTTGCACTTCATTCAGATATTTTAATCGACATGTATATTTTCTAATCATGGATATTGTGAAAATTAGCATTAAAATACATTTTCTGCATTTCCAAATAACATTTTATTAGATAATGCTGATACACTTAACGAAATCTTTTAAAAATGTTATTAGCATGTATTAATTATGTGAAAGGGTCTCATCATGGCCCTTTCATACATGTACATAATGTGCTTGTGTCATCCTCAACCCCTTTCCCCTCCCCCATCCCACTAACCCCCTTACTTTCTTTCCACCTAGCTCCTATTCTTTCCTTTTGATTTTTTTTTTTTTTTTTTTTTTTTTTTTTTTTTTTTTTTTTTTTTTTTTTGAGACCCAGAGAATTTCAGAAGTGTTGTCTGCAGGGACATTGACACCAGTGCCTACACTTCTAAAGAAAACACCTCTGCCTTACCCACAAACCAGTAACTTCATATAAATCCCCTGCGTGTTTTTATGTAGCTTGATACATCCTATTCACCAAATAAAAGTCATGAACAATCTTTCTTCTACTTTTGCTAAAATTGTAGTAGAATAAGCCATGATGACTGGCTGTAAATTTGAAATTCAAGTTGTCTTCTTTGCCTCTCTAGCCTCTGCTATCTAGTAAAGATTACTAAAGGCAACAAACTCAAAGTCTCTCACACGTTATTTTTATGACATTCATCTCAGCCCAAATACAGGGAAATTTTACCATCCTTTTCATTACATTCAGGAAGTTCTTTTTCTAACATACAAAAAGAAGATGATAGCCCTTTTGAACAAGCTTTGGAGTCCCCTAATCAGTCCAGGTGGAAATTCTCCTCAGAATTTGATCCCTAGGGTTTCCCAAAACCAGGAGAGAAACTGATATCAGCAAAAATTGGGGGGAAAGGCTCCTTACAGATCATTGGATCAATAAGAGCCACCTAGCTCAAAAAAAAAAAAAAAAAAAAAAGAGGCTTGCTAATCTTAGCTATCCCAACCACCTTCTTACAACTTCCCAGGATACTAAAGTGACCACTGCTTAATTACTTTCAGGTTGCAATGTCAGTGCTTGTGAAGAAAAGGGGGAGACATCTCTCATTTTTCTCTTAATTCCTGAAGAAAATCTTTTTGTGTTTCCTGCCTCCCATGACAACAGCCATACAGTGCTCCTGGATGAATAACAGAAGACAGTACAGCAAATTAATACAAATGAAGTCGTTCCTGAGTGACTCCATCTGCTTTAGAAATAAGGCTTAGACAATAATGTGGCCAAGATCCAGATAATTAGGCCTGACTCCAAATGAAAGCACACAGGTAACTTATAGCTTCATTAGTGCTCTTCAAGAAGGCAGAAGTCCAAAATCTAACCTTAATAGAGGCAACATATGATCCACTGACAATCTGCTTGATATTAAAAAATGAACTTTGTTTTGCAATGTTGCATGAACAGTAGGCAGATTACATATGTAACTCTAAATACTGTGGACTAAGGCATGGAGCATTCCAGATGCCAGTCTGAAAATTTTGGAGAACAAAGCCCTGAATTTTTGTTTACAGAATTTAATCAAAAGCATTAATAATCTAACAACTAAGGAAGGCACATAAGGTATCTGCAACTGTCTTCCCTGTGTAATCAACAGGAAGATTATTAGATAATAACAAATGTTATTCATCTTCATAATGGCTAAATGACAGCCTGCTTAAAGTAACAAATGACTTCTCCTCATTGGTGGTTACAGAGTGAACATGACCTTCACGTATTTTAAGCAAACAAGTTCTCTTTTCAAAGACTTCAGGAGTCCTCTAAGTGATATTGATAAGCTGTTCTCTCTTTACCCTGGGACACCAACCTCTTAAGATGCTGTTTCGGTTGAAATGATTTGATCAGAACGCACCCTGAAGATTTCTCACTAATGTTTATTCATAAACAAAATTCGTGGATCACAAGTATAATTAGTTAAGTGCCATACAAAATAAAGAAATGCTTCTTTTGGGATTTCTCTTATTTATCTAGTATGGACCAGTGAATTTCCAAATACAGGCCAAAACCAAAACAATAAATATCTTAATACTGATTTATTTTAATATCCTTATTTCCTCTGGAGCACCAGCATTGCATATCTCTTGTTCCTACAGCAATCAGCTTCATGTGAACACGATTTGCCTTCTAAACAGTCTTGGCACTCACAGCAAGCAGGACTTAGGTGTACCTTTCCTGAGAATGTCAGATGGCAGCTTTTCACTTTTCCCAATCAGGATCTTCAGTAATGTGAAGACTTGGTGGACGTGAGGTCATCAGACAGAAGAACTAGCTTCCCAAACTGCTAGACTTCCTGGCACAGCAGCAAGCAAAGCAGCTATGGCAACTGCTGCCACTGTCTCAATCTAGTGAAGAAAAGGGGCCTGTGAACTTCCTCTGCCATTTGAGGTCTTACTTGTCCCTAGAACTCCACTGTGATGAGCAGAATTATATCCCTTCCAAAGACTTGCATACTCCTGGGATTAGTGTATGTACCACCATAATGGCCGAGTCCTTGTTAGGAATCCTGGTATGGGGGAGGCTGAAATACTTCATTTTAAACCTATAGATGCCTTGGGACATCTGGTCAGTGGCTGGTGCTCCTGAGAGTGATGCTTTCCTTTTCAGTGCAAATATCAAGGACAGAATTCCAGGGATGGTTCTTTACAAACAAAACCAAAAAACAAAACCAAAAAACACCAAGAAACTAGTTACTCCTTTTCTAGCTAAGATTGGTATATTTTTGGTGACATCTGGACAAAAGAGAGAAATAAACATTGTTTCCAAGCACAAGCATAATACTACGTGTTTCAGACTTAATTTCCTCTTCTTTGCCAATGGTGGGTCCAACCAAATGGTTTCTAAATGTACTCCTAGCTCCACGGTAGGAAGTTAGTGTCTACACCATGGTGGTGAGCTAAGTGAAGAGTATGCAGATGTGTTTACATGTGCTTCATGAGCAGGCCAGCTGCCTTAAATGCGTTATTGGATGATTATCCTGATTACTTCACCTCAGACCCATTTCCTCTAAGGGGAAATTTTAGCTGCAAATCAGCAAAAGTTGTTCATCACCCACCTGCCTTTTCTCTTGGACGGAGCACATACATGTTGATTTTGTAACATGATTATCAGGTTGTCATGATAAATCAACTAATATTCAAGCAAGCAGTGTCTTTTTAAAAAAATAAAAGCTATTTGGGATTTTGAAAGAACACTATCAACCACAGGAACCCAGACCTTAATTTAAAATCCTTCTGAAAGATTTAGTTCCACAAGCCTGTGACTTTTCCAGGTGAATCTATTGAAGGATCATTCCAGCCAGGAAAAGGAGGGGGGTTCCCTTAAAACCTTAGGCACATAGTTTAAGTTAACGAGACATGGCAAGAGCAGGTGGATAATTCGATGTTCACATGCTATAATGGGCCAAAGGCTAATTACTGCTCACTGCAAAATGAATATAAAAGTAGCAATTATGCTTTCATCCTGGTAGATGCGATGTATTAAAAGCTATCAGCTGTCCCTTTTGTAATAACAGTTTTTGTCTGTTTGTACCAAGATGTGCATAAGTGAGATGGATATGGAAGTAAGCCTCTGAGACATTACACCAGAAAAGCACTTCCCCTTGAGAAACACAGAGGACATATGAAGTCTGTGGTTTAGTAATATCATGTAAATATAATTCTTTTCCTCCCTCCTGTGAAATGCGGCCAAACTAATACAAGGATTTAATACAAAAATTTCTCCTTTGACAAATTCTCAGGTCACAGTAGAAATGGAGTTACACACAGGTGAAAGTTTCAGTGAGCAAGCTCAAGCTGGCAGACTTGAGGGGTGACAGTTGCCAGACCTGTGTTTGTCCTTTATCTTTGCCAAAACCATCCAGGAAGTGGTGACTATCAACCTTGTCCTATCACTACTGAAATCTAGGAAAAATAAACCATTCACGTGTGCACGCACAGGCGCGCGCGCACACGCGCACACACACACACACACACAAAGAAGAGAAGAGGAGGGGTGAAGAGGGGATGGAAGGAGAGGGGAGGGGAGAATAAAGGAGAAGAGAGGAGGGGAGGGTCAGGGAAAGAAAGGGAAAGGAGGATGGAGGGAGGAAAGAAAACACAATGAACAAAAACCAAGACTATTAATATTGTGGGAGAATTCATGCTTACAAGTAAAAGGAAAATCTGTTCCAGCAGAAAGGAACCATGATTCCTTTACACAGGGAAAAGGAAAGAGGAGGTAAATCACAGGGAATTCTTATTTTTGACTCAAAGAAATAAAAATAACTGCCTCTGCTAAAATACTCCTACCATTTTCAGACGTCTAAGACACATGGATTCAGTGAGCTTCTAAGCTTACATACAAGGACCAATCACACTGCCTACATGCTGTCTCTCTTGATTCTGTCTCAGCTCCTAGTTAACAAATTTGCTATCCCCTAAGCTGCCATTGGTTTGTAGATAACCCCCTCCTCCATTTCTCAATATTCTCAAAAGAGGCTAACACGCTCCTTGTCATGTCTAGGTTAGACAGACTCATGGGTATTAGCTGGCAGTTTCAGGATCCTTATATTTGCCAGACCATTGGTTATTGGACAGCTCTAAGGGAAGTGGGAATATAACATGGCAAACAGGAGTTCATTTATATGCAGTCAAAGCAATGTTTTTTACTAAATACAAACTGGATTAGTCAAACATGATAAAAATAATTTTGTAGGGTAGAAAGTCTTATATTTAGTCTTTAAAGACACTTTGCTAGGGTGTTTCTATTTTGCTACAATGATTGTCTTTCTAAGACTGAGGCACGAAGTTTTCCCTGGAGGAGATGCAGTTTATCGCTTTCTATTCTCAATGCCTCTAAGGATCTCAAGATGGAAATTAGAACCTTGCTGTTGCTATAACTGACAGCTTCTACATAGGTCCTCTGCATTGTACTAGGTAAGTTCTGATCATCACCAATGATTTAACACAGCTGGGTCTGTCCACTAGGACTCATTGCTAATGAGTTTCAGAACCACTATGGACCAGCGCACCTGAGCTCCTGTCCATCACGGGCAGATACAACTGAGACTTAATATCCTTAGAACTACTAAGTTGACCCTGAGCCTGACTATTCTCATTCTGGCTCATACCAGGCACTTTCAGAGGCTTATGAATACATCTATAATACGAATTATATCTAGGTGGCCTAATGTATTCTACCCTGTGGCTGCTGCAATCCAATATTGATTTTATTTAGAGCAAAAAGAATTATTGGATGGTAAAATTTAAATTTATATTACATAAAAATTCAATATTTTAAGGATTTTTTACCTCAGATGTATTACAAAATACTGTAGCCACCAACCTAGCCCCAAAGCTGAAATATTTATAACTTCCTCCCATTCTTTACACAATGATCTCTCCTGACCAACACAAAGCCAGGGAGCACCTAGCTTTTATGTGCTTCTCTGGTCCAGTACTTTGTATGGTTATTCTTTCACCTAGGGACTCGAAGCTCATTCCAGCCCCCATCATTCTTAGCTTGCATTCTGGTTTTATGCACACAGGTCTGTTTAAGGAAATTACTATCTACGATTACTGGATGGTTTTTTAATGCAAATATTCTCTCATTGTCATGAAAAGGGGAAATTATAAAGATGTCAAGTAATGTTGAATATAAATAAGCCTTTCTCACCCGGCTAGTTCTGAATTTTCAGCTTAGTAAATAAACACTAAAGAGTAGGATTATGTTAAGGATTCACTGATGGTTGCTAGACAAAACAATAAAGATACAAACCGCCAATGGCCTCTTTGAGTGTTGCCATAGTTTGCCTTGCTGTTGGGAAAAAAGCTCTGGAGCCATTATAATACAAAGGTCAGTAACATAGCAAAGAGCCAAACTACTCTGTGTCTGTTGAAAAGATGACCAGGTAGGTGATAGCAGTAATGCTATGCCTCAGATTTACAGCATATTGCCAGAAGTTAAAAAGCACTGAAGGGTGCACCATTCATTTCAAACAGCTAAACTGACCTAGCATCAGAAAGCCATTGAGAAACAGGCAGACACTTGTGTGTGAAAAGACCCAGGTAAGTTGGAAGCAAAGGCCAGAGAAATACGTTCATAACTAGAGTAAAGTGCATGTTAAGGGCTATTGTGTGTGCATGGTCTGCGAAATACTACCTAAAGCCCACTGGCCTCTACTTCTAAATCTTCAAACACAAACACAGAAGTCACGTTATGTCCCAGGCTACTCCAAACTGCAGAAATCTGACAATGAGAATTGAAAAAAGCCTGTTGACCAGGTATTGGAGGGTAAGGGGCATGCTTGCTCTCAAATGCACCTGACTAAGAAATTTCAGAGACATTTAAGTGAGTAAGGTGAGCATTTGTATGAGTCTTTTATAAAGGAATAATCCCAGGGAAAGCCAGAAACCACTGATGAAGGCATGCTAGAGCATAAAGATGAGATCAAGCCCCAAGTTGGACTTGATTCTATACCAAGTTCAAAAGTGAATATTACATTTCTGTGTCGGTCCCCACTTCCAGGCACCAGGTTGGGAAGAAAGTGATCACACAAAAAATTCTAAGCACTCTCTTCTATTTGTGAGGCCAAACTTATTGCACCAAGACCAGGATCTTTAAGAAGTCTCAGGTATGCTCCTAAAGGAAGCTACGGACATGGGAGGCCATGGAATGTCAGGAGGCTGCTCTGTAGATTCTGAGCATGCCTCTAGTAGGAGACACTAGAGTTGTATGTGAGGTGTGACAGAAGGATTTACTACTGGGTAGAAAATATGTTTTCTCAAGTTTGTTTAGGCACCTCTGATCCATCTCAGTAAGGTGAGAGCCCTCTAAGCCCAGCTTACAGCCAACAAAAAATAATAATAAAATAGTTACCATTTATGGAACAGCATTACAACATACAAAGATTGTTAGTCAAGTCACTTTATTAAGTACTTTGTAAATTTTACATCATTGTCTTACTTGGAGAATAAATAATACAGGCTCAATATTGTCAAAAATATATATGTCACGAAGAAAATCAGAGCAGAAATACAACAGATGTAACCCGGCCACATCTGCTTTACACTAAAGCCCTTAGTCTTCCTGCCTCTCCCACTTCCTGAGCTGTTCACACAAGAAGGACTGCATGAAATGAACTTCAACTCAAAACTGCATGTGGGAATGGGAGATTAAGAGCAGACAGTGGAGCGGGCTGGCTCTATTTTTCTGAGTTTAGATGTAAAAGGTCTCCCTCAGGGCATGTTAGAACACTGGGTCCCCACTGGTGGTCCTCTTTCAAGAGGTGGAGTTGCCTGGGGGAAGTCCACCACTGCAGCCCAGCTGCATTTAGGGTTCCAGTCCTGTGCTACTTCCAGGTCTACTAAAATGGATGAAGCCACCATACACCCTGCCTTTCTGATGGACTCTGTAATGGACTACTATATCTTCAAATGTGAGCAAAGCAAGTTTTGCTTAAGTTCCTTTTTGCCAGGTAACTGGTGACAGTAACAGGAAAAGCAGCTGACACACTTTGCCCAGGAGGGTATCAGAGCTGGAAGGACAATGGGAAGGGCACCCTTCTGTGGTTTAAATTTTTCAAACTAATTTCTAATTTAAAATGAATACTTAAGACTTCTTAATCAACTTAATGACTAGCTTACCTATGTGCCTATGTGTTTTAAAACTACAACTATCAAACTTGAAAGTCGACAAAAATGACCCAGAGTATGCTCAGGAATGCTCATTTCTGGAGCGAGCCTTCAAGGGGTCTATCTGTGTGATCATACCTAGGACTCTGAATTTCCCACAAGAAATCTGATAGAGATTTAAAAACAGTTTGTTTAAGAGGACTAGGGGTGGAGTCTGTATTCAGATTATATTGTATGAGAAAAGAATATATATGTGTGAAAAATAAAAAGAACACAGGTTTAGGTAAGAATTCTTCCTTTCTCGAGAGAGTGTTAGCGTGATGGGAGAGCAGAGTGGGGAGAAAGAAGGGAGAGAACGGCAGGGAGGGAAAGACCATCCTCATCCAGCTGACTCCTGAGTGCTCAAGGCTCAAGCACACATTAGTCACCCAAGCATCTCCTATCTAAGCACTGACCTGGGGTTGGATACTAAGTTATCAGTGGGGGGTATCAACTATACTGGTAGGCTAGATACATTTAAAAGACAAATTCACTATGCACTAATTCAAGTGCACTAATTCACTATGATTTTCTATTCAAGCAATTCCAAAAGGAGGAAGAGGAAGAACCCAGTGTGCTGGTCAAGTTGTATTCTGGGATATTTAAAATCTGCCTGTTTGAATTTGTGTTTGGTAAATTTGTGTCACTGAAAGCTTCTTTCTCCCTTCCTGTTTAGTGACCATTGACTTGTATGACTCCATCAAATGATACTCTGTAGCAAGTGCGGAAGGGGTCTATAAATTCAAATGTAAATTAAAATATATTTGTATTGATGATGTATACAAATTCATATTTAGTTAAAATGTTAATGTTTGGCTTTAATTCCATAGCTTTAAAAAGTGTTTCAAGTATTTTTATACTTTGATCTTATAAAAATAGCTTGACACCGGAAAATAAATTAATATATGTGATTGATTAAGGGTGCTTTTCATTTCATCATTTAGATAGTGGTTCCCAATTTATGGCATACATATCAGATATCTTGCATATCATATATTTACACTATAATTCATAGCAGTACTTAAATTGCAATTATGAAGCAGCATATAAATAATTTTGCTGTTGGGGAGATCACAATTTGATGAACTGTATTAAAGGGTTTCAGCATTAGGAAGGTTGAGAACCACTAATGTAGATGAACTTTTCATAGAACAAGAAGTCTTGTGGGGTTCTATCATCTATCATTTATCTATCTATCTACCTATCTCTCTACCTATCTATCTTTCTATCTCTGTATGTGTGTGTGTGTGTGTGTGTCTGTTTTTTTGTACCAGAAAATTTTCAGTGTGCCTTTGGAATACTTAGTCTGAATAAAAACTTGTTTGTTTTGCATAAAAGGATTTAAATATTTTGTATAAATAATGAGGAACTCAAACAATGTGATCAATAAGAGAAACAGCAGGGTAGGGGACTGAGAAGAGACTGAATGGCTTGGGGGTGTGGAGTCACATGAATAGTAAGCAAAGAGAAAGGACAGGCAAGCCACAATTCGTCCCTAATTGGAGACCAAAAGGAAAGCACCCCACCAGATGGCAAGCCGGGCAATGGCCACTTACAACCGTTAGAAGCAAGAGCATTCACTGTAATTTCTGATAATGTGTTTCTGTCTAAATATGTCACAAAAATGCCTCTTTTGGTGGCTTTTAGCTATTGTGATGCAGCAAGGAGGGTCTCTTATAGAAACAGAAGGCAAGATCCCACAGGGACTGCTTGAGACCATGGGAACAGAGAGATAAACAAAGGCGACACACTGAGGTGGCTGACTTAAAAATGCTACTGAAATCCCCTGCTCTGCGATGAAGCTCTACCACACATGGAAGGCAGGAGTGAAGCTTCTTTCCTGCTAGCTCGTTACTCCCCTTGGAGCCACTGTCTTATATCTGGGAAAGGGATTCTCAGATGTCACCTTCGAAAACAACCTAGCCCTCCGTTCATGCCTTCCAAATATGCAACCAAGATACTATTGTTATTTACTTATTATTTATAATATTGATGTTTAAAATGTATGCATAATTACCATAAACTCAGAGAAGTCTGACCTGGATACAGACAAATGTAACCGAAAGGGAGGATGTTTAGGAATTAGGGTACTAAACAAAAGTAATGCTAATATCCTCCTTTAGGAAGAGTCCTACTCATTTTATTTGTTACAGAGCTTTGCACATAAAGATATCACTAGTTTTAACAGAAATACAGTCCCTGGCCTCGCAAATTGGGGGTGTTTAGAAAACAGAAAGGTGAAATAGGTGACTTCTCATTGAGAAATTGCAGCTTTTCATTTGGAAAAGCTCAGTGATGACTTGGTTGATTGAAACTGCTAATCAAGGAAAAATATGTATAATTCAAGCAATTACAGAGCAAACAGTTTCTTATTTTTGAGACACACACTGGATGTCTAAGCAGGACGTTAACAAACCTCTTGGAGAATTTCATACCTTACAAGTTTTTAATTATTCACATTTCTTTCTCTTTCTTTAATCTCTTACATGGTTACCTACTATAAATTATAATAACACCCTCTAGATTTTTCCTGCTTACTCTTGTAACATTCTACACGAAAGTTTGCAAGCACTAGAGAGATGGCTCATACTTGTGTGAGAACCTGAGTTTGGGTCCCAGCACCCAAATAAAAAGTCAGGGATGTCCGTGCACACTTGTAATCCCAGAACTGTGGGCGGCAGGCACTAGGGAATCGTTTGGGCTAGCTGTTCAGGAAACAGTATTTTTAGATGCATGAGATGGATAGTAACAGAGTAGGACACAAGGTGAATTTTTTTTCCTGCAGCATCTCCATGCTTACATAGTCCTGAGCATCTGCAAGTACATATGTACACATACATACAGATTCATGGATCCACATACCTCTCTCTCTCTCTCTCTCTCCCTCTCTCTCTCTCTCTCTCTCTCTCTCTCTCTCTCTCTCTCTCCCTCTCTCTCTCTCTCTCTCTCTCTCTCTCTCTCCCTCTCTCTCTCTCTCTCTCTCTCTCTCTCTCTCTCTCTCTCTCTCTCTCTCTCTCTCTCTCTCTCACACACACACACACACACACATACACAGTCCCATACTCCCACATTCATGGATATATACTCTCTTGCACATATACAGGCACACAGAGACAGAGAAAGAGAAAAGCAGAGACCGGGAGAGACAGAGTAAAGGATAAATCGTTAAATAGTGAACTGGACACATAAAATGAGAAATCATGTAGATTGATGGACATTAGTGAGTGCCGGCTCTGGTGTCATAGCGCACAGAATAAGACTGGTATGTGATAATTGATTGAGATATGTATTCACCGGTGTAAAAGCATTACTATGAAAACGTCTCTTACATTCTAAGACACTGAAACTTTTGCTGGACTTAAAAATACTTAAGACATAAGAATGCTCTTCTCTACTGTATGTTCAACCTGTTTGATTAACCTGCCTTTAAGAGACTAAATACCCCACCTTACTTGCCTTGGATTTCCATTTAATCAACTTTACAATTGTAAATTAGGTACTCTTCCATTTTCCTGACCCAAGAGTAATCTATGTGTATTTATATATTTATGTGTATGCTCTGATCATAATTTACTAGAAAGGGAATACAGGCTGAAAGCAGACTTATAAAATAAATATTTACCATAAGCATATGATACTGCTTCATAAACAATGATTTTGTATTAGTGTATCATTTGGGTCATTTAGAATCAGTGACAATCCCTTGTGAAACTCGGTTAAAGACTTCCCTAAAGTATCCCCCATTTTTCCTCCACCTAATGTTTCCTGTACTGTTCAATAAATGCAGAACAAAACCCTTTCTTAAGGAAGAAAACCACACACAGACAGACACAGACACAGGGACAGATTCCCAAGACAGCATTCAAACAGGCACAGAATCCGACTTACATGACAGACAGCAGGCAACAGCAGAAGATTGTAAAGTAGAGAACTGAAATCTGGTCTTACTCTTATTCAAATGACAACAACAGGAAGTGTTTTGATGTCTATTTTTAAGGTGACACTGACACATTATTGGTGACTGTGAAGTTATTATTAATGTATTTAGACTTACCACACTCAGCAAGAAGAAAAGCAGGATGAGACAAACAGTGACATGGTCTTGATATCTGTTCCCTGAGTAGTTCTTGGCCACAGTTCTTGATCTGGGCAACCCTTCTGGATGTTCCCATTATAAGGTAAATAATGTGGATCCCACATCAACTGAGATGGGAATGATTTAAATTTGAAAAGGAGGACAGATGCCAGAAAAAAGACTCAGGTAAGAGTTATCAGCATAGGCAAACACTCCTAGGACCTGGGAAATGGGTGCCCTGTATTGACACAGTGTCCCAATAATCCATTTATATGAATGCTTTTACCAACTGGTCAAAAGTATTTTTCCTAGTTTGGTATTTGTTGCTGTTGTAAAACATTATGCCTAAAAGGACCTAGGGGGTAAGGAGTTGATTTTTTCTTACAACCCCCAAGTCACCATCAGTCACTGAGGGAAGTGGGGCAGGAACTGAAGGCAGCCTACAGAATGCAAGAAACAGAGACCATGGAGGCACTGTCTGTGGTTCCCTCTCCTAGGCTGGCTGGCTTAGCTTGCTTCTGTAAATAACCCAATGCTACCTGACAAAAAAAAAAAGCGCTGCCCACAGTGGGCTTGGTCCTCTCTCACTAGCAACTAATTAGATGTCCCATATACATGTCCACAACCCAATGAGGAAATTCCCCAAAGGAAAATCCCTGTTCCTACATCTATGTATTTTTATTCAAGTTTCAAAAGTTAAGGAGCACAGCATACATAGGGGCAAGAACACACAAGTGTTAGCTGCATGCTATTTTCCAGGAGCAACTAAGTTACAGCCAAATGTCATTGAAAACTACAACCCCAAGTCATCTGACATGGAGAACTACCAAATCTGTGCATTTAAGATTCAATGAGCCTCAGTGAAAATATCACTAACAATCTGCAAATGACTCTGATAAAATCTTGGCAATCTAAGTTTTATATGTTTGCCAAAGGCCTAGATGAAGCAATATGAGGTCTAAACCTGGAGAAAGAAAGACACAATATACATAAATGAAGAAAACTGAGAAAAGTAGACATCCATCTTCAGACACTGCAGGGTCAGTCATCTGAATGAATTGACCATAAAACATATACATATAAAGCCTGGGCTCTTCTTAATAAATGCTGGTAGGCTCTGGCTGCTTCCTGAGTAATCCTCTAGATGGGGAATGTGGTCAAACTAGGCTATCTGAAAAAGACATTGTATAAAATTGGTGAATGTAAAAACTAGAACGGTGGTGATATCTTTCTTCCTTATACCATTAGTTGTCATTTATGATCAGTGCTACCAGATTCTAAAGTTCAGAGAACATAGAAAAATCAAGAACCTTCAGTAAGTGATACAAATCATGTAGATGTGTATCTCTAGTTATCAAAAATGTGTTATAACAAGTTTCAAACAAGGTTTTATAAGTCTTTTTAAGTGTAAATAAGCAAACAATACACATCTACTCATAGCCTAGAGTCTTGTCACACATCTATACCCTGACGTTCAAATGAATACACGAAAATTACTGTAGGAAAGAAGTCTGCAAAATCTCCTCTGATGAGAGCTACAGGCACAGCTCAGTCCAGGCTACCTGAGGCTGAGCCTTTCCATGCCCAAAGCTAGACAGCTATCATGGTTTGCAATGCCGTGGAATGTCAAAATCAACCTTGAACCTCCCAAAGTAATCATCATAATTACAGAGAAAATGATGTGCTGTCAGAAATCAGAAGACTGAGTCCCACTGATCTGTGTATGGGTTAGACCAATACCAATCACTGTATTTTGACTACATTATTTGCAGAGATGTTCTATTGAATAGTTTATCCTAATACAAAAGCCTTTATATCACTGGCCAAAAAATCCATTACTTGTTATTTGTGAGTATGTTATTTCATCTCAGATATGAGCCTGAATAAATTATACTCGAAGCTCTTATTGGGTTTCTTTTGTACAGGGAGAAACATTTTCTCCTCTAAAACTTGACAGTAAAGTAAAGGTCCAGGGATTCGGTGGGTATGCAAATCCAGCCCTAATGAACTGTCATGAAAGGGGGGTATATGAAGTATCACTTCCCAGGGTGATTCAATTCTAATAACTACAAATTTTACAGAATCCTAAAATGAGTGAAGTCTAGGTTTTCACTCCTACTTTCATATAGGTCTATTCATCAATCAGTTACTGCCGTTACTACATGTGAGAAAATACTATGAGTAAATGATTTCTATGCCCCTGTGTTATCAAAGATAAAAATCTAATAACTCACTTGTTCCCATTAGGCACAGTGTTTTCTTAGCACAATATTCAAATAAAGAAGCAATGGCATGGGAATAAAGCCATAATTATACTACGTACTCATCAATTATGATTTTAACTCTCTATCATGCAAAATCATAATTATCTCAAAAGATTTACTTTTTAAGTCATCACAAAGTATGAAATTTAATTAAATTAATAAAATAAATGCCACTAATTTTATTGAAATGTTTAAGCCATGAGAAAATCTCTTTGCTTTGTAAAATTGCCTTCTTTACAACACTTAACATTCAAATAAAGGTAAGTAATTCACGCAGGACTACAATACAATTCTCTTGAATATTTTTTAGAATCCAATATTACTTCAAATAAGTCATTGAAGATTAATGTTACTATAGAGAATTCTAAAATAAATTACAGCAAAAGATCAAATTAGCATAAATGACTTTTATTCTTAGCATCTAGCCACATAATTGTCTTCTGTTTTAAAATACAGCAATAATTAAAGCTTAAAGTTTCTAGTTTTCTAAATTGATCCTTCAAAGAGGGCTAGAAATATTTAATATTACTGCTAATGCAGAGATCAATGGGTAGGAACTTTTTTATGAATTCCCTTATGAAATAAGATAGATATAAATGTTATGGGTCTACACATTCAATATACTTCTGGGCCTATTGATTTTTTTCAAGACTTGGTCATCTATTGTCATACTTAAAGATTCATTTTGACTGGACTCATGTTTGAAGTAGAAGCCCTCAGCAAAAACAGCCTAATTTCTTGGCAATTTTTTTTCTTATCTTCTTTGGCCACCTTCATTCTATTGGTCAAAAGTTTAGCATATTTTGAAACTTTCTCATTTTGTAGTGCATTAATACACTGGATGTATTATGCAGGACACATTGAATAATTATGTTGACTCAGGTAGTTTGATCCTTGGTGTCTTCCTTTTTTTGTTTAAAGGCTTTCTGACAACATATTTGTGGACGCCATCTTCTTTAGAGAGACTGAAAATCTTTCAAATTCGAACCCTTTTGGCCTTAACCACTGTTCCTCAGGAGTACGTATCAGTCCTCTCCAGTTTTACAATAACTAAGTTGTAGGCATTCAAACTAGCATCCATAGTACATTCCTATGCATATTTGAAGTTTGATGTATTCAAGTCTACTTGGTCTACAGAAAGAAAGCCCATTACTCAGTGGCACATGCACTTTGTAGTAGGAAAAGACACCTTGTCTCATGGGAAATCCATGTTTGTCATTACCAACACTGATTGGAACCACATAACATTTCCACTTTCTAGCTAGAGCATCAGCAGCTTCTTCTGTGGCCATGTGCTTCTCATTGAAAGTAGAAAGATTCCATTTATCTTCCACTTCAGTGACTTCTGACAACCAGAGGGTGAGAAGGAGACATTCAACTTCATCTTGACACAACTGACTGCCAAGAGGTGCCTTGGCAGTGGAACAGAATGTACCTTTGACTTTAAGGTACCTTTTTCTGGTGACTGGTGATGACTTACTGTGTGGGCCCAACAGCCAAATGAACTGAAGAGCTATCCAGTTGTTGATTTAAAAGCACCTAACTTAACCAGTGAAAGTACATTTACATACAATGAGTATATACTGTGCTCTCAATTTTAAGAATGATAATTCAGTTTCCCCATGGAATGTATAATTTAAAACAATGGTCATAGGCAAGGATTAAAAATCCAAACCTCTTAGATTTAAATCTCATTTTAGTCATTTACAATCAGTTTTCTTTAAAAAGAATATGGAATCTACCTTGGCTTTAGTTTTCTTTTATGTAATATGGTACAGTAACATATGCTGTCCTGGAGAGTCATTAAGATTAAGCAAATGTACATAATGATTTTAGAACAATACCTAATGACTAAGAGCTACTCCTTTTAAACAAAACAAAAATAATAACAACAAAAATATTTTCTACTTGAATGCATTTCACCTAAAATTTTCTGATAAAAGTTCTTGTCATGTGAAATCATTGACTACATTTTAAATGTATACATGATCACCTAATATTAGTAAGGATGGCTATTCAGAATCTCCTTGGAGACTACTGGATCCTAGTCACCTGGATCATGAGTTCTGTGCCCGGGTTTTGTAACTGTGCCTCTGTGTTATCTGTCCAAGTCTGGGTTCCTGCCCTCACTCTAGTCTAAAACATAGTGTGCTGCAGGCCCCCTGCAGAGGGCAGCCTGCTGCTGACCCTCTTCTAAGCTCACTCATCTCTACTTCCTTCCCCACATTCCTAATTTATTTTTTCAATTAATCCCTGACTTTGCTCATTAAATATTTATTTAGAATTTAAGCATTTATCATGTTGAAAGAACTATTTTATTTTCAAAAGGTTGGAGTGGGCTAGTAAGTAGATATATAGAGACACAGTCTATTCCTGTAGGGTTTTGTCCTCTTATTTAGAAATCTACTGATTTCTACCTTCAAATCTTCCTTCTCAGAATGGCTTTCTGCAATCTCCTATGTTTCAGCTGCAATCTGTCCTAATCATGCTCTCAAATGGACTTGTTCCAGTTCATCAAAATAGCCAAAGTTGCTCAGTGCCTAGGAAACCCAGCCACAGAGTCTGTGAGAGATAAGTGTATATATGAGAGGACATGTCTGACTTCTATTTAGCATCTAGACTAATCATATTTCCATAGGTTTACCATCAGAGTACTGCCTGTTTAAATACAACTATAATCTGCATATTCTTTCCTGGCATATAATTCTAACTGGGCTTTGATAGGCAGAACTGTGTTCCAAGAACTGTTTATTGTGATGGCATGTTGACCTAACCTCGAGCCAAAGACTGTAGTTCAGATCCATATACAAATACAAATATGTGCTTATTGGATTTTAGCGCACTTTGCCCAGAATCTAATTCTACAGAGACACAAGACTAGAAAAAAGATCCAATTAAAGTTAACCATAGACATTTCATCACAGTCTTCCCAAGAAGTAAGGCCATGTGTGTCAAAGCAGGTAAACCATGGGAGCAATGCTGTGTGTCCCTGTGGTGAAAAGAATGTAAGATGTGTACATCTTGAGAAGCAGATTTTGCCAGAGGTGTGAGAATGTGTTAGCTACAATGGGCGTGAGTCACATATAACCTCAATTAATCTCTGAAAACCCATTCAGTTGGGTACATCAGCTTCATGCCCCTGAAGCAGGCCTATACTCAAATATGTAGGTAGCTTGATCAAGGCCACACAGATTCTTGAGTAGCACAGCTAGTACTCTCTTCCCAACAGAAGATCACCTCCTAGAAGGAGAGTAGGATATAACAGAGCCTCTGTAGGGTGACATCTATAAAGATAGGTAGGCTAGAGATTCATGCCAGGTGCTGAATCTAGAGAGAGCTTTGCTAGCTGCATCAGAGCAACAGGGACATTGCAGACCATCACTGGTTTTCACAGAACCAGCCAGTGGCCATCATAATCAAAATGTTCCTTTCTCTCTAAAGTAATGAAAATCGCAGAAGAAAAGTTATTGTAGTGGGGTTTCTTGGTCCTGGGCGGCCAGAGGCCCAGACCCACAGACCTGCACGCCAGACCAATTAGCCACCCACTACTGCTGCTGCTCAGGCCCCCAGAAATGACTCAGACACTTATATTAACTTCATGCTGTTTGGTCTATGGCTCAGGCACATTGCTAGCTTGCTCTTACATCTTAAATCAACCCATTTCTATTAATCTGTCTGTCACGTGGCCCGTGGCTCACCTGTGTTCCTTACATGTTTCTTCTTGGGCGGCTGGCTCAATCTGCCTGACTCTGCCCCGCTTTTCCTACCTATGCTCTGATTTCTCCTGCTACTTCTTCTATGGTGCCTGTCATGGCCCAAAACAGCTCCTTTATTTAAACATTGATATTCACAGCATACAGAAAGGCATTCCCACATCAAAAAGCCTCAGGCTCTTGTGTTCCTCATAGAATGTACAAGTCTTAACTTCACATTCCACTCTATCTCACATAGCACATCTTAGACTGTAGTATGTATTGACTAATACAAGTTTGAGAATGCACTCAAATCCATAAGAAGAATTCTTGAGATTTAGTAACCAGATAAACAAGAAGGAATCCATATCCCCTAAATTTTAAAATTCTAGTGGTAGAAGCAAGATATTGAACAGTGAGCTTTGGAGATAAGAAAGGTGTAAGCTGAGAAGTTTTTACAGCATATGGGTGGAGTGCTTTCAAAAAGGTCTCTCTAAGGTAATATCCCTGGCACCTACAGTACTGTGATATATATGGCTGTGCAGTAGCTAATTTGGATTTGCTGGTGGAGTTTACAGATCAGAGACAAATCCCAAGCAAAGTTAAGAAATCTCCATATAAGTGATGATGACATTGTATCTTGAACTGACTGAAGATTCTGGTGATTTAATTCTGGCATTTTTTATGAGTAGTTGATCTACTTTTATCACAAATCCTTTCACAAAGTCAAGCAAACATTGCAACCATAGTCTATGGAGCATTGGGGATATCAGCTTTAAGAGCTCACAATAATTCAGTATAGGCTACACATTGGTGTGCTCTTCTAAACTCCAGAGCATATTTATTTCCATAAATTCTCCAACTTGAAAAAATTCACATTTTTATAAACTTTTAAGGATACATAAAGTAACAAGAACTTAAAAATAGGCAAGTATTCCTTGGTAATAAAGTAAATATTCAAAGTGTGGAGATAACACTACAGAAGATTTACCAGTGAAACATATATGTGATCATTGCTAGGAGCCCTTAAGAAATGCTTGGTGTGGTAGCTGAAGGGTATATAGAGCCTACAGGCCCTCGAGGTAGAAGCCAGCCTTTGGAAAACTCTAAAGACTGATAGCTATTTTTAATTCACCATGTGGCTTTTCTGGAGGTAAGATAAATTCTTCCATGAAGAAAATTCATGCATATTTAGCTCATTTATAAATGGAAAGATGAGCTGCAGAGTTTTACTCTGTTTGGATGCTAAATTTCATGGGTAGGAAGACCAGTTAAAGAAGAATTACGGTAATTAGGATTGAAATAAGGAAGGAGGAGGGAAGACTAAGAATCCATGCTCTGTCGAGTGTTGTACTTCTAAGCTTAATGTTATAGTGTTAGCCTCTCCCCCAAAAGAAAAGATATATTTTAAATTATAGTACTATTGTGATTCATAAATAAGAATGTGGCATAGAGTTATTTTAATCTGACACTGATGCCACCTATAATTACAATTTTCCATTGTAGCAGATCAGTGACACGCTAAGAGAAAAAAGCAGATGGAAATCATGTGTTTTGACTAGAAGTCTGTTGTTAAAAGAATTAATAATAAAGAAATGGGTTGTCTGAGAAAAGAGCCTAGTGATATGTCTGAAGGTAATAATATTGATGCTACATGATATATATTGTGTGCAGTGTTACTGAGGTTTGTGAGCCTAGTATCAGTACGGTCTGATTTCATTGTTGTTGGAGATTTCATAGTTTTAGTACTGCTATTGGTTTCCATTATAGTCTGTGTCTGGGGAGGAACAAAGGAAAAAAAATGAAATTCAATGGTCTCAACCATGTCCTGATTAGTACCTTCAAGGCAGGAAAGTATCGGAGAGAGTTTAGCCTGAGATTCTATTTGGTTTCAATTATGTATAATCCCTGGCTACTTATTTTCTTCACCTACATGTGCTATATACATATGCCCCTCACCAAAGAATGCATATTACAACCCCAGAAAGCTCTTGAGACCTACCTGCATCAGGCTCAATGTACCTCATCTCTGAACAATAATATAGATTTCTCTGCCCTTAGTACAAATAAAATTTAGACAGTTTCTATTCTAGTACATCCTCAATGTGCCTATTACAAAGACTGGAAAGGCTGTCATTCTTCACCTGGTTTGGGATGCACATACAGTAAGGGAAAACCAACTTTTAGGGAGATTCACATATATGTCATCATATGCTTGTGGATAATTGAGCTTACATGTGATGGAAACTAAATACATTGTGGGAAGAGACATTCACAGTAGAAAAACATGAAAATATAAATTAATATATCAACCAATATAGGGAACCACTCAAACTATACCCCTTAGCAACCAATTTCCTCTTTCTCTTGGGTCCTATGAAAGGAAATCATGAAGAATAAGTGAAGCCTTGAGTATCCTTACCCTTGTGACCTGTTTCTCTCTGGCAGTGTGTTGGGGTGACCCTGGTTTGGGGTCAGGAGTCAGGGTTGTCTCTATGTTCAGGGTCCTGCTATTTCCCTTGGGGGAGGGGAAAAGATGGCACAGAGAGCAACAACACAGCCTCCCGGAACAGGTTGAAACAAGCAAGTCCAGTTTTATTATGGAAGGGACAACCTTATATACTCTTCTCACAGACAGGGGAAAGGGCTTTGGTTTGCTGGTATCTTCGGCTGAAGGTGGTGATCACTACCTGGTCTAGGAATGTTTTGCAAATCTTCATGGACCCTTATTTTTAATTCTTTTGACAAGAAGCCAAGAACCCAGGGACACCTGTCCCAGACCTAAGCTTCTGGTAATATAACATCTTCAGGGTTAGACTTGACATTGGAAACTAAGTTTCTGGTCAAAAGTGAGATCCTACAGGTATTGGAGGCTCAAACTGAAATCAGTCATGAAATCTATTCCACACCATCAAATAGTTTGACTTGCAGAATCTGTGCCAAGCTAGTGTTGGAGAACACTTTGAAGATGCATTAAAACTAGTCTTCTCAAAATCCATAGACTTTCATACTCAGAGGTGTTGTTTGCAGGGTCTAGAGGGGGGAAGAAATGTGTCAATGGCTCACACTGTTAGTCCCAGCATTTGGGAAGCAGAGGCAAGAGAATCTCTGTGATTTCAAAGCCTGGTCTTCAAATCAAGTTTCAGGACAGCCAGGACTGTTACACAGAAAACTCTGTCTGGAAAAATAACAAACAAACAAAAAAAGACTGGAGGAGGTAGATCTGTCCTCTGATATTCCCAACTGTTTTTATTATATTTGAAGCGTATCCCCACACACATCCTCAGTATCATGCATCTGAGAGATTTGGAGCATCATTTTTCCTAGATCTTTAGCTCTCAAAAAATAAGAGTAGCCCCTACTCAAGCTTTCTCTTTATGCACTTGAAGTTTTTGTTGTTTTTTTTTTTTTTTTGAAGTAAGCAGATTCAAGGTCTTGACTTCTGTTTGAAAGTTATAAAATAAAAATATGGAGAGGGAAACAAACCTGCATCTGTTCTGCTCACAACTTATTAAATCACGTTGTATTCAAAACAATATCCCCTATTCTCCAAAGCTATTCTTCTTTCTGTTTATTCATTCATAAACTTAGCATGCACTCATTAACCATTTCCTTACATCTTCAATGCAGGGAACTGCACAGCGTATGCAAAAGCAAACACAATACTTGCTCTTCCAGAGATAATAGTCTGGGAAGAGGCAGAAAACAAGAATAGGCAAATGGGGGTGGGATGCTGTGATGTGAGCTACTCAGAGAACTCTCAAAGCTGAGAGGCTAGGGAGAGGCAGAGGTCTGGGAAGTTGGACCAATAAATCAAAGCTTTCTGAAGAAACCAAATCTAAGCAGTCTGCATAGGACCATCTGGCAGCATAAGAACCAGCCAATGGAGAGGAATGTTCAATCCAATCTCCAGCTTGATTTCTCTGCATCTACAGTGGTGTCTACAGCACTGGAATGCTACTGACTAGTTCTACACAGAAATTTTAATAAAGGAGCTGGGAAGAGATATGGAGGACTACTGTCAGAGAGTCCAGGAGGATGCTGGTTCAGACAGGAGGGTGAAGGAGGCTTCGTTGCAGAAGAAATATTTAAGGCATGTCTTAAAGGACAGAGCCAGGTAATTGGAAAAGAAATGTTCAATACAGAAAAAACAAATGGTGAAGTGATGAGCAACAGTGTTGGGATATATTCAAAGACAGAATGACTACACCTACCGATGTATCAGATGTAGACACGAAAGGAAGAAGAAGCCTAAGGGGCAATTCCCAGGTATCAGGCATAGGTTTCTAAGGGCTGCCTGTGGCAAGAGGCTCTTTCTGGACCTTACCTTCTCATAGCACACATTATCTGTATGTGTAAGATCATGGCCTGTTTTCTGCTGCAGTCACTTGTCTTCATACAGGCTGACCAGACAAATAGAAGGGACAGGGGAGAGTATAGAGATCTAAAATCTAAGTCTTCACAAAAAGAATCTGGTCCTGGGCTTCTCAGTTTTTCTCCTTATTGTAACCATGTCACTTTCTTGAGACTCTGTAAACACAAGGCCTACACTTTCCGTTCTGCTCTGGAAATACTGCTAAGCTCTGGTTTGGAATGACTGCAATTGCATTTAATTGGCAATGCCCAATAAGGTACTAGCCCTCTGGGATAAGTAGTTTACACTTGAAGGGGAATATCCCCTGCCTAAACTTACTGATTTCCATACATTTAAACAGTAGAATTCTTTTTTATCAAAGTTACAAACTTACTCATACAAAGTAACGCAAGCTAAAAGACAGATAAAAGGTGTTAGCGGTGGTGGAGGAGGAGTGAGGAGTAAGAGCATCCTCTACCCCTCCCACTCCACATCCCCCCCCCCCCTTACAATGGGTCTGTGCAAAGGTTTGAGGTTCTGATTTCAATCAAAGGTAAATAAGTGAGATATCAAAAAGTCTAGATTTGGGTAAGAAATGGACCTAAAATTACAGCATAAAAGCTAGGAAAGGATAATAAGACACAATTAGAACACTTTCCAGATTAAAACCAAGTTTTAAACATGCGAGGGATTGTCACACACTAAATGTCACAGAACAGGAAGGCTGTCAATTAGGGTGTTCATATGAAGACAAGAACTTCAGACTAGGCAAGTTACAAGCTTAATAAACAAGTGCATAAGATGTAAGACGGCATGCATGGACAGCAGTAAGTTCTTCAGAACAGGCTGAGATGACCATTCTTGAGCGGTAAGAAGGCGTGACACATGTGTGGGTTCCATTCCTCAGGCAGCAATCAGGGTGCACATTCCTAACAAAGAAGCTAAAACTTAATTCCCTACTGAACCAGATCCCAGAAAATAGGGTAGCCTATGCAGACTACCCTGGAGCTTCATAAAGAGGAAATCACGTTTAGACCAACTCAGCTAACACGCCGCAAGCAGTAACTGTGATTTGTAGGTGCATGAATATTTTAACATAATTTTAACACTTGTATTATACTGAAACATAAGTCCACGTAGTGTGGGACATAATATAAGAGAGCAATTCATACCTTGGTAAATTTAGGAAAATAATAGAAGCTCATAAATGCTAAAAAATAATACCAGATACATCATGAGACAATTATTTGGGTTTTAAAATATTTCTCTCTGGGGTGTCTAGGAAAAAATTGTTTGACCTTTCGTTAAAGACCAGCTCAGGCAGATGATTGATTACATCTGCCCTCAAAGGTAATCACATAGAGAGTTCCACAGTACAATTACTTCAAATCAGCCCTTCCTTCGTATTTTTCTTCAATTTGCTGAATACGTTCAGGTAAAGGAAAGTATTGCAAGTGTTTTCTATCTAGTCACCTCTCCAGAAAAAGCATCTTCCAGAATGTCTGTAAGCACTATATTTAGTACCAACATAAACTGAGATACAGACCAGTATAGCCAGGTGTTTGATGAACTCAATTAAAATTACACTTTCCAAAGTTCCTTTAGCTTTGCCGCATGGGCCATCTTCTCCAGCCTTGAACAACAGCGTACTCCACTGAGACCAGAATCTCCTGAGGTAGCAGGCCCTACAGTCTCTCTCAGGAATACTGCTGGTCACTTTGGTTTCCTTCCTTCCCTCATTTTATCCTGGCTCACAGTTGCTGCCTTCCACCTGTCACAGTTGAGACTGGGTGTTGGGATGGCATACAAAACAGCTCAGAGCTGAAGGAGCACCCACGGGCTCGAAGCTATTGGGCTCTGCACATAGAGTTCCAGCTGACTATCCGTGGGAGCTTCCAGTGATTCTTGGGAGGGTCCAGCTGCTTCTCTTCCCTGTTGGTGTTAAAACGAAGTCTTCAGGGAACACTCACATGGCAAGATAATTCATTCTCTCTCTCTCTCTCTCTCTCTCTCTCTCTCTCTCTCTCTCTCTCTCTCTCTCTCTCTCTCTCTCTCTCTCTCTCTCTCTCTCCCCCCCCCTCTGTCTCTCTCTCTCTCCCCCTCCATCTCCCCCTTCTCTACCTCTTCATCTCCCTTTTACTCTTTTTTATTCCAGTCTATCTTCATGTCTCCCTCTTGTCTTCCATTTCTACTTCCATCCTTTCCTTCTCTAGTCCTGGACCCTGAGCCTCAACTCTCCTCAGATCAGAAGTCCTCAGTGTCCTCTCCTTCAGGAGTCCCACTCCAGCCACAAATGGCCACACTGTTGCTAGACTATAGAGAATACTCCACTCAGGATCTACCCATCACCTGACTGTGAATTTTGAGCTCTATCACTTAATACCAATCTTGAAATCAAAATTACCTGCTAGAATTTGCCATCTCACTTTCAAACCCCACATATATTTATTTATTTTAATTAATGCTGGGACAAGACTGGACGCATCCTTCCAAGAGAAAATAAAGAAAAGCATCAACTGAGTTTGGGTTGCATTTTATTTTATTCAACACCTTAAACTAACAATTAAATGAATGATTATTCCATACCACTGGTTCCTATGAGTGTATAAGAACTATGGGGCATTAGAGCTAACATGCTGGGGATCATCACCCTCCTTGCTCATATAATCCCTCTTTCCTCTCTTTGACTGGACTTCCAGAGCACAGTCTTGTGCTTGGCTGTGGATCTCTGCATCCATCTCATCAGTTACTGGATGGAGGCTCTATGGACAATTAGGGTATTTACCAGTCTGATTACTGGGGTAGATTAGCTCAGACACCCTCTCCACTATTGGTAGTAGTATAAACTGGGGTCAGCCTTGGAGATTCATGGAAAACTTTTCTAGTTCTCCCTAACTCCAATGCTGTCACAATATCTCTTCACTGCTCTCACACTGCCCTTGTTCCAGCTCAAGCGCCCTTTTCCTTTATGTTCTTATCCCATCCCCTCCCCACCACTCAGCTTACTCAGGAGATCTCATCTATTTCCCTCCCCAACGTGATCCATGTATCTCGCTTACAGTTCTCCTTGTTAGCTAGCTTCTCTGGAGCTATGCGTTGTAGTCTGGTTATCTTTTGCTTTAAATATAGTATCCACTTATGATTGAGCTCATGCTGTGTTTGTCTTCCTGCATCTGAGTTACCCCAGTCAGGGTATTTTGTAGTTTCATCCATTTGCCTGCAAATTTCATTATGTCATTTTTTTTTTTTTTTTTTTTTTACAACTGAGTAACACACCGTTGTGTATATGTACCATATTTTCTTTATCCATTCTCGGTTTGTTTGCAGGTTTTGGCTATTACAAGTAACACTGCTATAAATATACTTGAGCCAAGTGTCCTTGTGGTATGATTAAGCATCTCATGGGTCTTGAGATAGTTTGATTCTCCTAATTTTCTGAAAAATCCACCATACTGATTTCCAAAGAAGCTGTACAAGTTTGCACTCCCTCCAACAATGGAGGAGTGTTTCCCCTGTTCCACATCCGTCCCCAACATAAGCTTTCCTCTGTGTTTTCATCTCAGCCATTCCGACAGTTGCAAGATGGTGTCTTAGAGTTGTTTTGATTTGTATTTCCCTGATGACTAAGGATGTTGAACAGTTCCTTAAATATCTTTTGGCTGTTAGAGATTCTTCTGTTGCGAATTCTCTGTTTAACTCTGCAGCCTACTTTTAATTAGAATGTTTGATACTTTTGAAGTCTAGTTTCTTGTGTTCTTTATATACTTTGAAGATCATCCCTCTATCAGATGTGGGATTAATGAAGATCTTTCCCCATTTTGTAGGCTGTTATTTTGCCTTATTGACCATGGCCTTTGCCTTACAGAAGCTTCTCTGTTTCAGGAGATCCCATTTATTAATTTTTGCTCTCGGTATCTATGCTACTGGTGTTATATTTAGGAAGTAGTGTCCTGTGCCAATGCATTCAAGGATACTTTCTACTTTCTCTTCTACCAGATTCAATGTAACTCAAAAAAAAAAAAATAAATCAGTAGCTTTCCTATATACAAATGATAAATTGGCCTAGAAAGAAACATCACCTTTTACAAATAATATAAAATATCTTGGGGTAACTTCAAGTAAAGATATGAAAGAACTGTATGACAAAAATTTTAAGTCTTTAAAGAAAGAAACTGAAGAATATATCAGAGAAGCAATCTCCTACGATCATGGTTAAATAGGACTAACATAATAAAAAACGGCAATCTTACAAAAAACATTCTACAGATTCAACGCAATCCCCATCAAAATCCTCACACTTCACAGGTCTTAAAAGAATAATGTTCAACTTCATATGACAAAACAAAAAACTCTAGATAGCTAAAACAATCCTGTACAACAAATTAACTTCTGGAGATATCACTATCTCTGACTCCATGCTCTACTATAGACCTATAGCAATAAAAACAGCATGGCATTTACATAAAAACCAACGTGTGAACCAGTGGAGTTGAAGTCCTGACATTAATTTGCACACCTGTAAACACCTGATTTTTGACAAAGAAGCCAAATGTGTACAGTGGAAAAAAGAAAGCATCTTCAACAAATGGTGCTGGCATACCTCCATGTCAGCATGCAGAAGAACGCAAGTAAATTCATACCCTGCACAAAACCCTACAAGTAGATCAAAGATCTCAACAGAAATACAGTTGCAGCAATACTTTAAAAAGATGGTTCCAACGACTGGGTTCAAAAAGTGTATATGAAATGTCTGTATATTCAAGTTGAGAGCTATGATATTCCTGAAATTACATGTGAATATTTCATGAAGATATTTAGTTTCATATACTTTAAGAAATTCCTCTTAGCTGCTTCAGTAACTATGCTAACTAGTTAGATCTGTGGAGCTAAGATTATAGTCTTGTGCCTCGATGGCTACCTCAAATTTTTCTTAACTTGTGATGATGTTTTAAAATTCTTTTTCTGCCTTTTTCTGTGAGTCTTTCTTTCATCTAAGTATTGTCCTTCTGCCAAAAGTTCTAAATGATAAGGGTTTTTTTTTTGTTTTGTTTTGTTTTGTTTTTTGGTTTTGGGTTTGGGGTTTTTTTTGTTGGTTTTTTTTTTTTTTTTTGCTTTTGTTTTTTTGCAAAGTTGCAATTCTATTGTGCTGCTTGCAATTCTGAGTTATGGTTTCTGTAGAGTCAAACCTGTAACAAAGAGTAAAGACAAAACCAGCTAGTGCTTGGTAGTCATACTGAAACTCAGTAACCATCCCTGCCTGTCGGTGGTTCAGGGTCATCTGAGAACAACAGACCTGACATTCATGGACTGGGTCTCATGTCTACTGTGTTGTGATAAGTAAATAAATATTTAAAAAAATGAACAATATACTTCATGAAGCAATTTTACTCCAGGTTTCTTTGAAATTTAAGTCGTAAATAAAACATAGCGGTATGTGTTTCATCAGCTGAAAAAGTTGGGGAAACAATAAGAGAAAGAAGTAACCGAGAAAGCGGCCTGGTCACAGTCTCATGACAAACACGTTAGTGCCTTGATCTTGCAGGGAGCCTGCACAGAGCCCATGGAGCTGCTTTGTCACAAGGGAATCTCTGATGAAAAAATAAAATAAAATGAACAGGTATGTCTGCTGATTCTTCTTTTGTCTTCTCTGATAGCTGATGTTTACCAGCAGGTGCAGCTGGCATTTCCTCAGCTGCATGCAAAGCAGAGATCACTAGAGTCTACCTTGTACCCTTTGGTCACTGTGCAGGAACAGTAGGTGCCTTTGTGGCACCATTGTATTCTACCCTCCCAAAAAGCAGCTCCCAAAATATTATCTATACGCTTTTTTTCAAACACGCCATCCATTGTCATGAATTCAGACAGCATCACTCTGAACTGTTCAAATGACTACCTGACTTTTCCAATACCAGGCACAGTAAACCTTTGGCATTCTGTCAAGCACATCTCAGCTCTAAGAGCAGCCACCATCAGTGTTTAAGAAGTTCTATTTTATAGCACATGCCCTTGCTACCTGTAGTCACAGCTCATCAGACAACCCAAAGAAATCAGGTTGTAGTGTGGAGGGAACCTATACTTTGTACTGACAAGAAAAGATGAGAGGACCAAGCAAATTCCTCCCAGGAATGTGAGCGTTGAATATTCAGAGGCTGAGCAGTTGGCATCAGGTCCTGAAGCTAAAAGAACCCAGTGAGGTAAAGTCAAGGTCACATCTGCCCAAACAGCAGGAAAAAGAGGCAAAGAAAAAGAAAATGATGTCTTAAAAAAAATAGACCCGGTGATACAGAAAAAGAGGAGGCTGAAATAGAAAGGAGGGAGCTGCTGCCCTGACTCCTAGTTATTTTCTACATCTCTAGCCCAGCAGACTCCATATGTTAACGTGACTCCTGCCCTCCCCATATGCTTTTATATAAAAAAAATTTAGTCCTTATCATGCATATCTAAACATATTGATATTTTTATGAGTTCTGAGTTCTTTGGATAGAGTATAAATATTTTCAGTAATATATCTTGAATATGATAGATTTTCAATTAGGATTGGCTAATGTATGACTTAGTTTATGACTGAATATTTACTCACATTCTTTTGTGTTAATTGTGTTAATTCTTCTCCTGTATAAAAGCCTAAGATTGTCTCATTTGATAATCATTATGAGCTGAAGAGATTTGTAGCGTAGCTCTTCAGAACTTCACACATGCTACCTTATTTAAATGTCACCAGAGTCTAGTGAACTAAGGCTGTCTTTATACTGTCCTGATTTTATTTGCAAGGAAAACAAGGCACTGGAGTTAAATACCTCACAAGATAGTCTACTAGCACTGGGTTACAACAAAATCAGTTAGGTTCCAGTGTCTCTGCCTTTCACTCTATGGATTTGTTACAAGCAAAATATAGTCTTTGGTTAGTTGAGGGCCAATACTAGTCAAAGAGATGATGCATTTCTAGTACCATCTTCCTCCTCTTAAGAGAAGATATAGTGCCCTAAGTCAAGTGAAGCATTTAAATTTTAGGCAGGCATCAATAATCTGAGTCATGTGCATACAGTATGAAAAGTGAAAGTCCACATCATAACTGAATCTAAAACATAATCCTCTCTTCCTGCATACTGAAACCACTCTGAGTAGCTGTTTTAAAACCCATTCCTACCAAGACACAGGCCCAGAAAACAATAGCTGAGCAGATAGATAACTGGAAGATGTTCGTGTGTTAATCTTGTCAATAATCATCATAACACTACATCCAGCTCTGAATCACCTTTTCATATTTCCTTGGAAACAGTCAGACTAAGAAGGCAGGCTCAAGAGCAGCCACTGAGAGCTGGTAACCTGACAGAGCTGTATATATTAGAGATCCCCTCAAAGCACACATGTAGGGCTGGTGCAATGATGTACACAAAACTGGACCCTGAGATCCCATTTCACTTTCTAGAAGCACTTCATCCAAAAGCCCATCAACCACAGAGTCCTAATTTCATTCCTGTGGCTAGAATAAAATACCCTGACACAAGGCAACTAAGAGAAATAGCTTATTTGGCCCCCAATTCTGGGTCACTCTCCATCATTCCAGGGAATTCAACACAGGAACTCAAGCAGCAAGTCACATGACTTTCACAATCAAGAACAAAGAAAGAATAAGCTGACCTTTGCTTGCTTGCCTACTAGTGTTTCTGTTCAGCTAGTGTTCGTTACAGCTCAGAGCTCAGCCTATGAGATGATGCTGCCCACATGCACAGTGGAGCACCTCACCTCAAATAACAATCCAGACAAGTCCAAGGGGCAACTTGATCTGGATAGTCATCTATTGAGTCTCCCTACTAGATGATGCTGGATGTCACAAGTTGGCATTTAAAACTAAACTTCACACACTGGCCTAGAATGAAAGAATTCGGGCCCACAGTTACCATTCTAGTGTCAATCACCTCCACACTTATCAGCTGTTTTGGCCATTAGCTTGACTTTACTAGTGCTCAGAGCACACACCTATAAGATAAGAAGCATCATCAGGACCTAGTTGTGTGTTTAGAAAGGTTTATATTAGCTAACTAAATGGTGCATTTGATGGGGCTCTTTTATAGAACAGATGATGGTCATTTATCAAATGTCTGAAATGCTCTAGTACTCTGGTCCTGTGAAATGTACCAAAGCTCTCAAGTCATCTGACAGTCAGAGAGTCTGCACCACTTATGATCTGTGAGGCATCACAGGAAACATGGTAAGAAAAGAACCTAAATTTTTCTAAGGCACTAAAGTGCTATGGCACTAAGTTAGATTCCCAATCCTTCCATGTATTTCCTCACAGGCAAAACCTCCTAAATCATTCTACTCCTAAACACCATGCTCCAAAATCTCTAGCTCTGTCATCCAGCAGAACTCTGGATGAATTTTCTCATTCTTGGGAACCTGCCAGACAATTACTGCAGTTATATAATGGGCTCATTGAAGAATCTGCTGGTCAGATTTTTTTTCTCATCACAATGCTTTCTGTGGCTTTCTATATAACCTACCCAGAGTTACTCAGATATTTTGATATCAGAAAATCAAGAATTTATTCATTCAAATATTCATTCTTGTGTATTCATTTCCAACAGTGATTTAAAAAATATTTGGAAACCAAAGAAAAGATTCAAAACTCTTACAAGCACTGGAGAGGAAAAAAAAAACAAAAAACAGTGTGTTTGGCAACTGGGTGAGACATGGTTCTGCATAGAAAGAACCCCAGTTTGGCCTCAGAATGTTAAGAATGAAATTATCTCATTTTTGGACGTTTATATTTTTTCATATCTAAATGAAGCTGACAATGTCCATGGATCTGCATTTTGACAAGTTCTGAGTTTAGACAAAAGTCCTCATATGGGTGGAAATGAAGAATCATGGAGCAGTAAATTGTATTCCCTAATTCTATAACCTCTGTTCTTTGAGGCTCCAAATGAATACAATGAACAATTACACGCCCATCAGACACCCGCTACAGCAGTAGACTACCAGAGATCAGAGAGACTAACAATCTGGTTGACTGAGACCAGATATAGAAATTTATAAATAGTGAAGGATGCAAAGAATAAGGGGTTCACAAACAAATCCTAAGCCATTTGTTCACATTATGCCATCTCCATAGGGCATGCCAAGGTCTCTAAACAAAAGCTAAAATAATGAAACCTCATCCTCAATGCAAGTACTTTATAATGTGAAGCAGACTTTTAAAGTGCCAAACATCAGAATGGAGACAAGAGGTTCATATTAAAAACTTACACAAAGACCATGGGAACGTTTCAGAGGTGTGTTAAGTGTGGGAATTAATTACTATGCATTTTTCTAGGCCAGAAACTACACTGCCAGAGTTAAATTAATTAGAAAACATGTAAATTTAAAAATGTTCTCTTTATGAATGTAATTTAGAGAAGAAACACAATCATTGAAAACTGAATGTAACGGTATTGTAAGTTCTCCCTTCCTGGCACAAAACCTCTTGCTTTGACCATAGATTGTGTCTTTGATACTTGTGCAGAATGAGAGGATACTCTTCGTTCCATACAGCCTTTGTGGATTTCAAAGTTGGTCATTAAAGATTTTGCATCCAAATAAATGGAAACAACAAAACTCTGAATTACTCACAATAGCCTTGGAGGTCCTACCTACTTCAGTCCTCACTTAAGGTAGACAACTTTCTTCCAGACTCTGGACCCTGACCTTCTTCTCTAGAACACTGCACTTCAGAAAACTTAAAATTGCAAAGTTTTTTTTTTTCTACCTTTTGAAATATAAATACATTTTCCAATTTCTGCTAGATTTAGTTCTCAAAACTCTCTTAACCAAGGATCTGGAACCACCCTCCTGAAATGTAATCTTCCAGAAAAAGCGAGCTCCACTCAAAATCTGTGGTAGGATACAGGATAGAAACCACACCTTAATAAACAATAATTAGCAAACACAGTCTGCCTAACCCCCTGAGCAGCATCTCTGTCAGCTTTCTGCAAGCTCATTTCAGGCCTTGAGGTTTGTCTGCCTTTTGCTTCAATGGTGGCTTTTTCAGTCCCATTGAAATAGTATTGAATGAGGTTTTCCTTGCTATTTATTTCCACCTGGAATGTTGTTCCTTGATGGTACACAGAATTTCTGAGGAATCATTATGTATCTTTTGCCTGGTTAGAAAATTCCAAAACAAAGGAGAGCAAAACAAATGCTTAGCCTTAATAGTCAGTAGACAACGCATGTGGACAGCTTAGGGCAACAGAGCTTAGCACACACCAAGAAAAGCAGCAAAGAAACAGTGGCTGTCTAATCAAAGAAGTTCTGTCTGAAAAGCCAAGGGTTAGATTTTGGGAAACTTAGCCTATGTATAGAACAGGCCAATGAGACTGGGCAGTGATAAATTTAGTAAGATGGCTTCCAGTGTGATCTTTGCAGGAGTAATTTTAGTCACATAAGAACCATGGATTAGAACCCTGGTGCTTTTGTCTTGGTGCCTAAGACACAGTACCTGAAACAGGAGTCCCAGCTGGGAAGCACATTTAATTAAGAACATACTCCACACTGTCACCTCTACTGTGCAAGTTATAATGATTCAGGCTTCTAGTCAGCTAGGTAATGAAACAAACTGAGATAAACAGGATGAGGCTTAAAACATCCAGAAAGAGAACAGTTACACTTATTGGATGAGGGTAGATTTTCTCTAGTCAATGTAGTTGTTTAGAAGTGGTCCACAAAGTAGGCTTATGTCCAGAGTGGTAATTACTGAACCAGTGAGGACGAAGTACAGTTCACACTTAGAGACCAGATTGATACAAGGTGGCTGCAGTGACAGGACAATCCAAATTCTTTCTTCACACTAACAACTACCTACAGACTCAGTGATGGTGAAGCAGCCTGAGATGCCCAAAGAGTCTCAGAAAAAGGGGTGCTAAGCCCATGAAGATATTCTAATTTTTAAAAAGAGCAAATCTTAAACTGTCTGCTCACAGAGTAGCTAATAAATATGAAGGGAAGACCACTTTTGCAGCAGAGAAACCCAGTGCATACTGCTTTAACCAAGAGATCAAATGACAACCATCAGTGACAGGATCCAGACACCTCCTGTCGCATGACATCATATACTGAGAAACAAATACATGCTACTCCTGCCAAAAAATAGTTTGCCAGAATCTCATTGTAGAAAAAACAAGAGGAGTCCAAATAAAAGCATTCTGCACAACAATTCGACTGAGCCACTTAAACCCTCATCAGTGATATAAAGGCTAGGAAAGGCAGAGAAGCTGCTCCAGGCTTAGACGAGGCTTGACAGCTAATTACAATATACGAGTGTTGTTTGCACACTATTCTGAAGAACTTCACTGTGACATTTGATTATAAACTAAATATTAGGTAACATACTGATAATACATTTCTCAAATGATAATGTATAATAATGTGTAAAACTGTTTTTTGCTGTCTCCCTCTTCGTCTTAAATACTTTTGCAAACATCATCTATATGTATACAAGTATGAAGTCAATCTTAAGGAAGATTCTATTTTAAACCTAGTTAGCAAGAGCTTAGAGGAGGGAATTATGCTTGCTAGAAGTCAGCTATGTATTTACTAAATAAAGTGAAACTATATTTTGAGAATTTAGATCAGATATTTTTAGAAAAATCTAAGAGAATATTCTTTTCAAAATTTAAAGAGTTTGCAAAGCAAATAAAATTTTATCTGAATGAACATAATTGAAAGAGTGAACACCAGCCTGAAGGGAGCCCTCCTGTACTATGATAAAAGATTCTACCCACTGATTGGATCAGAACATAGGATAAAACTGTAACAAAAAGTCTAGTTAGTATGCAAATATTCTCAGTGACAGAGTTGTGAATATCCAAAGTCTTGAAAGATTAAATAAATATAAAATTAACAACATAATATTTTGCATTTAATATTTATGTATTATTGCACGTTTAAAACATCTGTGGCCAAAATAAGCTACTGAAGGAAGAGCAGCCAGAGCTTTGTAGTGTTTATAAGGATATCCTCCTTACGATGCCACCCACAGAAAACTCTGAAGAGCTCTGAGAACATGGGAGCCTTCCCTAGAGAGCATCACAATGGAGGATCAAATGGGACATAGATCAGAGGGAAAGAAAACCATCTGCTGGACAGGAATACAGATGTATATCCAGGCGGTGGGTACCAACCTGCCAAGAGTAATACAATACAGCCCCAGCAAAGAGAGCAAGAAGAGCTGCAAGGAAAAAAGAAGGAAGAAGCAATCTTAACAGCAGGTCAAAGTGCAGGCGGATGAGCATTCCAGGAAGCTTGGGCACAAAGCAAGACTTTCTCAAAGTGGAAGAAAAAACACAGTGACAAAGAATGAAAGGAGGGTGGTGGAGCATCACTGATTTAACTGACCCTATTTCAATATAATGTAATGTTGGGATGCAGCTCCCCAAGGACACGCAATCCCAAACAAGGGCCTGATCATTCCCAACCATAGCACCTTTAAACCTGGGCTTCTTAGCTCAAATAAATTCTGAGGCATTGAGTTTCAGGCAGGGTGTGGATAGAATAGAAAGCTGGTCACCTAAAGAAGAAAAAAATATCCAGACAGCACATTTGTCTTTCAAAGTTTGAAAAACCACTTGTAACACAAGAAGTATTTACCAATGGCACAAATGAAGATCTAACAATGCATATTCAACTCAATCTTTGGAAGACTTATGAATAGATCCTAGCTGAAGATAAACTGGCTGTTTAGAGAAATGCTGAGCCTCTCAGGATGACTGATAAAAGAACAAGGAGAAAATTCTATTCCTTGACAGGTAATTAACCCAACTGTTCATAACACTGAGGTCCCATAACTCGATGGTGGTACCATTTCCATGACATTGGAATTAGAAACATACTAAGGATTTATTTAGAATATTCTTATGAAAGGAACATTTAATTAATAAATACATAAAAACAAAACAAATTCAACACTATATGGTTAACATGGAAACATAAATATTATTGTAAAAAATAAAATTTTAAGGTATGAAGGTAAACCTCGGGTGGGTTTTGTTTTGTTTTTTGAGAAGGTCACCTAACCATCAGGAAGTGGGTTTAGAAATAGATGTGTGTGGCCTTAGGCAAGTTTCTCAACCTTTTTATGTTCAATACATGTATAATGAATACAAAAATTAAAATAATGCCTTGAAAAGCTAGATGCTGGAAATATAGTGAAAATTAGTGAGTTGATGCCTTTGACCAGTGTCTGGTGTAGCAGAAACCCAGTGGAATAGTTTAATTGCTGTGGTCAGCCAAGGTACTTAGATAAGAGGGTCTAGAGTCAGGAAAATATGAAATAGGACCTAATTTTTATCCTTAATGTTGTCATTTCTTTCTCTGTGAAATAGAAAAGAACATGCTCACTAGTTAAGGTACATCCCTAAATATCAGAAACCATTCTGATCAGCATGAACAGATGTTGATTCCTGCAGGAAATTAGGACCTCACAAGGACTGTAAGGCAGGTCCCAAGAGCAGTTTTTTAAAGTGACAAACAGTAGTCATTGTCTCAGAGCATCAGGGCTCAAAAGCAAAACAGTCAACATTGTGATGCTTTCCTTGACTGCTATTTGGATCTAGAGACCCTAAATTGCTACCATAGACACAACATAAAGTGAATGCTTACACTAAGCCTTGCCACAAAGACCATACTGTTATGTTTATAGAACACAAACATCTCCAACAGGGTCCTGCAGGAAAAAGAAAGTAAAGGTTTTACTTTATGTCTGCATGGTCAGCACCATGGATCATGTCTACTACTGGGCAGTTAGGTCACACTCCAAAACTCCATCATAAGAAAGCCTGCAAAAATACAGATTTTCCATAGCAGCCAAACAGTTGAGAGAAGGAATGGAGAGACGGAAGCAGGCTGTGCCTATAACTCTGTGTCATGTGAATAGGGTAACATCTAAGCAGAAAAGATCTCATGCAGAGTAGTTAGGGCATGTTTGCCTTGTGATAATGCTTGATATGATGGTGCTTACTTCTGATGAAAAAAAATGGGTAAATAGTAATTACCACTCAGTTTTTCCTGCAAAAAACAAAAATAGGAAAGAGAAAAAAGAAGAAATAAAATAAAAAGAAACTCCATTTTTAATAAAACTAAGAAAAATTCCAGTGAAATATTTCACAAGTACTTACAGACTTCCAAAGATAACATAAAAATTATAGGTGGCCATAAAGAAGGGAAATAATATGTATGCTGATGGGATCCTTTGATGAAGATCCTCCATTTTGGGGGGGAAAGAAAATTAACTTCCTGAAAACAAAATTCCACACAGAAGCAAATGGGTATAGAAATAGAGAAAAGAAAGCAGAGGAAATATAATTACCTAGGTGATTTTTTTTTTCAACAAAAAGGAAAGCACCCTGATAATTCACATAGAGAAACCATCATTAAGGAAATCAGTATGTCTATGTGACAGTTTTGTGTAATGTCTGTGTGTGTGTCTGTGTGTGTGTGTGTGTGTGTGTGTGTGTGTGTGTACAGATCTTCTCCTATTTCTGTGTCCCACACGCCCAATCCCTTAGTCTCAACCCTAGCGCTGCAACAGAACATAAGCCGCAACTTCTCTCACCCTTATATACAGCTTTTAAGGATCCCACAAACTATCCCCTTCTAACCTCCCTCTCCCCAACTTTTTACTTTGTTCCAAACCCCAAGTTCAGCAAGTACCTCCTACTAACTCAAGGGCAACGCTTCACAGGGCAACTAGTAGGTTGAAGGCAGACCAATACCTCTTATATTACTCCTGAAACCCAGTACCTCCAATTATATCCCAGATCCATAGCTGTAAATGATACACTCTCCCTTTTCTCTCTGATCTATCCCTAATTAATCACAAAGACCTTCCTTTCCAACCTTCCCACCTCCACTTCATCCCATCTAGACAACCTCCAATATTTCCAGTTCCTGCGAACATACCATCTACTAAGACCAGAAAAACAGGCACCACATATCTACTATATGCTCTGAAAATACAGAAAGGAAACCGAAATCATGAAAAAAAAATTCCACTCAACAAAGACAAAGTCAGAAACCAGCACCTAGACCTTAAGGTTAATCATCCCAGACCCAGATGTCAAGACACCATCATAAAAACATGAAGAATAACTAGGACAATGTGGCTATGTTTCCACTAGAGCCCAGTATCCTAAAAGAGCAAACCCTGAATGTTTCAACATAGCTGAAGAAAAATAAATAAATAAATAAATAAATAAATAAATAATTAAATTAAATTAAATTAAAAAGTTTAAGACCTGGAAATAGAAATAGAAGCAACAGCAACAATGAAAATATAAACAGAGTAAATTTTGAAAATAAATTTTAGGAATTCAAACAGGAGCTACAGAGGCAAGCTTCACCAGCAGAACAACAAGAGGGAATCTAGAGAATCTTAGCCATTTAAGATATGATAGAAAAAAAAATGGAAAAAAATGGGCACATTCTTCAAAGAAAATGTTAAATCAAAAAAAAAAATGTTTAAAAAATCCAGGCAATATGAGACACCATGAAAAGACCAAACCTAAGAATAATAGCTATAGAGGAAGGAGAAATAACTGAGCTGAAAATCCCTCAAAAAATATTTCAACAAAATCATAGAAGAAAACTTTCCTACCCTAAAGAAGGAGATGCCTACACGAAGCATAGAAAGCATCAAATAGATTAGACCAGAAAAAAAAAAAATTCCCTTGCCACACAATAATCAAAACACAGGAAAAAAATACATTTAAAGCTGCAAAGCAAAAGACCAAATAATATATAAATATATACCTATTAGAATTACACCAGATTTCTCACTAAAGACTCTAAAATCCAGAAGGGAAGGGATGGATGTGCTTCAGAAGTTGGAGACCAAAGACCAAAGATGCCATCCAGACTACTATACCCAATAAAACTTTTAATTACTATAGATGAGAAAATAAGATATTCTGTAATAACATCACATTTAAAGAGTATTTATCAATAAATCTAGCTCTATAAAAGGTAGTAGAAGAAAACTCCAGTCTAAGGAGATTAACTACATGCCTGAAAATGCAGGAAATATATATCATCAAAATCAAAAGAAGAGAAGCATACAAACACACACACGCACACACACACACACACACACACACACACACACACTCATTCACTCACACCATCATCATCACCACCACAATCAAAAAAATAACAGGAGTATACAATCATTGGTCATTGATAGCTCTCATTACCAATTGTCTCAACTCCCCAATAAAAATAAACTACAAGAATGGATGTTAAAAGAGAATCCATCCTTCTGTAGTACCCGAAAAACACAATCGACATCAAGAATAGACATTACCGCAGGTTAAAAAGTTTGGGAAAGATTATCCAAGGAAATAGTTCCAAGAAGGCTGAGGTAGCCATTTTAATATCTAACAAAATAGACTTCAAACCATAATTAATCAATAGGGATGAGGAAAGACTACATACTCATCAAAAAAAAACCTCAGTATGATGTCATTTCTATTTTTAAGATCTGAATACCAAAATCAAGGTTATCCAAATTTGTAAAAGAAATGGCATAAGAACAGACTTGTGGATCAATGGAATGAACTGAAGACTCAGATCTTAATCCACACACCTATGAACACCTAGTTTTTGATGGAGGCAAAAAAAAAAAAAAAAAACACAATGGAAAAAAAGATAATATATTTAACAAATGGATGATAGTATGTAGAAGAATGAAATAGTTACATATCTATCACCCAGTACAAAGCTCAAGTCCATGTGGATTCAAGATCTCAACATTCCAGTTACACTGAACTTGGTAGAAAGGAAAGTGTGAAATACCCTCTAAAGCATTGGCACAGGTAACCACTTCCTCAATAAAGCACCATTAGCACAGACACTAAGTACATCAATCAGTAAGTGGGACCTCCCTAAAACTGAGAACCTTCTATAAGGCAAAGGACACAATCAATAAGATAAAATGACAGCCTACAGAATGGGAAAAGAGCTTCACCAACCCTACATCAGGCAGAGGACTGATCTCAAAAAATATATAGAGAACTCAAGAATCTAGAACCTAAAAATCTGAATGATCTAATTAAAAAATGAGGTTCAGACCTAAAAAGAAAATTCTCAACATCCTTATCCATCAGAGAAATGCAAATGAAAAGAATTTTGAGATATCCTCTTATACCTGTCAGAATGGCTAAGATCAAAACCACAGATGACTGTCTATGCTGGAGGGAATATAGAGCAAAGGGAACACTCCTCCATTGCTGGTGGGAGTGTAAACTTGTACAGTAATTTTTAAAAAGCAGTATGGTGGTTTCTCAGAAAAATGAAAATTAGTCTCCCCAAGCATCCAGCAATACCACTAATGGGAACATACCCAAAGGGTGCACATTCTTACCCAAAGGGCATTAGCTCAACTATGTTCATAACAACATTTTTCATATTAGCTAGAACCTGGAAACAACCTAGATGCTCCTTAACTGGACAATGGATTGAAAAATTGTGGTACATTTAAACAATGGAGTACTACTCCACAGGGGGAGAAAATGACATCCTAAAATTTTCAGGCAAATGGATGACTTTGGAGAGTGTCATCCTGAGCAAGGTAACACAGGCCCAGAAAGATAGGCATGGGATGTACTCACTTATAAGTGTTTTTAGACATAAAGCAAAGAATATCCAGTTTGAAAACCACAACCCCTGAACATAACAGAAGAAACATAAGAGACATATCAATGGATCCCCCTGAGAATGGGAAATAGAGAAGATCTCCTGAGTAAATTGAGATCATAATGGGGAGCAAGCAAGGGAGTTGGAAAGAAATCATAAGAGAAAGAGATGATTAAGTGAGAGCAACAAAGAAGAAGAACAAAGAGATGGGTATCTTGATAGAGGGAGCCATTGAGAGGCTAGAAAGAAACCTGATGATAAGGAAACCTTCACGAACCCACAAGATGTCTCTGGCTAGGACTCCAAGCAATAGTAGAGAGGGTGCCAAAAGAGGACTTCCCCTATAATCAAATGAATGACTACAGTAAATGTTATTATAGAACCTTCATTGAGCAAAGGATAGAGGCAGAGGCAGAGATCCATAGCTAAGCAGCAGGTCAATCTCTCCATCCAGCTGAAGAGAGAAAGTGAGAGAGGAGAGAAAATATATATGAGCAAAGGAATTAGGATCATGAGGAGGAGACCCACAGAGAAGGCTGACCTGAGCTATTGGGAACTCACTGATTGAAATAATCACTGAGGAATCTTCATGGAAAGGAATTAAACCCTCTAAAGGTAGGTGACTGTCAAATGGTGTGGGAAGTTTGTGGAGCCTCTTGCAGTAGGATCAGATTATGTATGTTTCTGGTGTATGAACTGACATCTCAGAGCCTATCCCTACAGAGGAACACCTAAGTCAGCCTTTATACTGAAATGAGGGACTTGGCCTACCTCAACTGGATATGCCAGACTGAACTGACCTACCTTGTGAGTCATTGCCCTCACTGGGGAATGGATGAGTATATGGGGTGGGGGAAGGCTGAGGGAGGACTGGGAGGAGGGTAGGAAGGGGAAGCAGTGGTAAATACGGAAAAAAAAAACTTTTTTTAAAAAAAGAAATGGTAGTACAGCTTAAATCAAATATTTTCTCTCTCCTCTCTCTCTCTCTCTCTCTCTCTCTCTCTCTCTCTCTCTCTCTCTCTCTCTCTCACACACACACACACACACACACACACACACACAGAGAGAGAGAGAGATAGTAGGAGACTTAAATCATTGAACAAGTCATCCAGACAAAAACTAAACAGAGGCATACTTCAGTTAACTAATGTTATAAACCAAATGGACCCAACAGAGATCTTCAGAACATTTCACCTGAACATGAAAAAAAAATATATTGTTTTGCTTTTCACATCATGAAACATTCTCCAAAGCTGACCATATATTCAGACACAAAACAAGTTGGAACAGATACAAAAAAATTCAAATAACTCCCTGCATCCTATCAAACCATCATAGATTAAAGTTGGATAGCCACATATCCACATAATAGAAACAAAAGAAAGCCTACAAACTCATGAAACTGAAAAACTCTCTACTGAATAAATAATTGTTCAAGACAGAAATAAAGCAAAAAAGATTTTTATAATTCAACAAAAATAAATATACAGTATATTCAAACTTATGAGCCATAATGGAAGACGTGATGGGAGGGAAGTGTGTAGCAATAAGTGCCTACATAAAAGAGCAGCAAAGATTTGATACTAGCACCTTAACAGTACACCCGAAAGCTCCCAAACAAAAAAAGAAGAAAACATATCTAGGATGGGTGGGCAGTGGGAAATTATCAAGCTAAAAGCAGAAATCAACAAAATAGAAACAAGAGAACAACAATTAGGAATGAAAGGGGAACTGAGGAAATCTAGAGAATAAAAAGGACATATTTTAAAAACCTGTACTCCACCAAAATCATCATTTTCTAAATAGTTATCTCTTAGCAAAGTTATCACAAGACCATAGAAACAGCTTGGTCAACCCTATAACCCTTAGTGAAATAAAAGCAGTCATTGAAAGTCTTCCATGCAAAGAAACAGAAAAAAGGTCAGGGCCAGATTCTTAAGCACAGAATTCTGCTAATCATTCTAAGAAGAATTAATAATAATACTTCTCAATTTATTCTGTGGAATAGAAAGAGAAGGAATATTGCCCAACTCATTATATGGGGCCACCAAGACTCAACAAGAAAACAAAATTATAGACCAACTGAACCAACTGAACCTTTTGAGCACAGATGCAAAATTAATCAATAAAATACTTACAAAAATAAAAAATATGTCAAAAGAATCATCCACCATGATAAATCCAAAGTTCAACAAATGAAAATCAATTAAAGTAATCTTCTATATAAACAAACTAAAAAACAAAAATCACAGTCACAGAGTCATCTCTTTAGATGCCGAAATGGATTTTGACAAAGTCGTTTGTGAAAATCCTGGAGAGATTAGGAATACAAGGGACATACTTAATCACAATAACGGCAGTTTAGAGAAAGGCTATTGCCAGCATCAAATTTAATGAGAAAAATCAAAGCAATTCCACTAAAATCAGAAAAAAAGATATGTAGTAGAGAGCAGATACTATCACATTGAACTAGAGGCATGGCCTCTTGGCCAGCACAGAGCTGGGAATAACCTTTGACCTCAAGGCTCTAGTATTAGGGGCATTGCTGAAGGGTAGCTTAAATTGGGGCACACATATGTAGCCATCCCTTCTTTTTCTTCTCCCTCATACTCTTAGATGGAGGACCTGACTCACTGAATGAAGCCACATGGACCAGTCCAGCATTTCCAGGAGCCACACTACTGTTTAATCTCTTGTATCAGTGACTATTCCCTCTGAGCCCCTTAGTAAATATCAATCCTTCTTTATCAGTTGCCAGTGATTGTTATTTATGATAATAAACACAAGATTGTCCACTCTCCTCATATCTATTCAATATAGTATTTAAAGTTTAAGCTAGAGCAATAAGACAACTGAGAAAAATTAAGGAAACAAAAATTGTAACGAATGATGATAAAGAGTCTTTATTTGCAGATGATAAGATAGTATGCATACGTGAACTTAAAAATTTCTACCACAGAACTTCTACAATTTGAAATCACTTTCAGAAACATGGCTGGAAACAAGATTAACTCACAAAATCAGGATCCGTCCTATACATAAATGGCAAACAGGAGTGAGAAAGAAATCATGGAAACAACAACCTGCATAACAGCCCCAGACAATAATCAGATATCTTGTGATAACTCCAATCAAGAAAATGGAAGACATGTATGATAAAAACTTCAAGTCTTTGGATAAAGATATTGAAGATATCATAAGATAGAAAGATCTCTCATAGTCATTTGTTGGTAAAGTCATCACAGTAAAAATGGCATCCTACTACAAGCAATCTGCAGATTCAGTGTAATCCCAATCAAAAATCAAGCGTAGTTCTTCACAGACATTGAAAGGACAACTCTCAATATCATATGGAATAACAAATATTCCTGAACAATAAAAAAGAACTGCTGGATTTCTCATAATTCCCAATTTTAAATTGTGCTATAGAGCTAAAATATGATATAATATAATATAATATGGCATTGTATAAAAATAGGCACATTGATCAATTAAATTGAGCTTAAGACTCCAACATCAATCCACACACTATTGATCTTTTTTTATAAAGAAACCAGAAATACACACTGGAAAATAAAAAGCATCTCTAATAAATGGTGCTAGTCAAATTGGATGTCTCAATGTAGGGGAATGTAAATAAGTACATATTTATCACTATGTCCAAAACTCAAGTCCAAATGAATCAAAGACCTCAACATAAAACCAGACATACTGAACCTGATAGAAGATAAAGTGGGAAATAGTCTTAAACTTATTTGCACAAGAGAAGACTTACTGAAAAGAATACCAAAAGCTTAGGCACTAAGATCAACAACTAATGAATGGAACGTCATAAATCTGAAAAGCTTCTGTAAAGCAAAGGACAGGACCATTCACACAAAGCCACATACTAATGAATGGGAAACAACTTTTTAACAACTCTACATCTAATAGAGGACTGTTATACAAAATATATAAAAAGCTCAAAAACCTATATATCAAAACAGCAATAATCTAATTTAAAAATCTAGTATAGATCTAAACAAAGAATTCTCTGTAAATAAAACTCAAATGGCTGAGAAACACTTAAAGAAATATTCATCATTCTTAGACATCAGAAAATGCAAATCAAAACTACTTTGAGATTTTATCTTAAATCTGTCAGAATGGCTAAAATCAATAATACAAGTGGCCACTCATGCTGAAGAGGCTGTAGAATAAGGGGAACACTTCTCCATAGCTTGTGAAAGTAAAAACTTGTACAGCCACTATGGAGTTCTATATAAATGTTCCTTTTAAAATTGAAAATCAATCTACCTCAAATATAGACATACCACTCTTGGCTATATAGCCAAAGATATTTCATCTTACCACAAGGACAATTGTTCGATCATGTTCATTGTGACTTTACTCATAATAGCCTGCAACTGGAAACAACCTAGCTGTCCCTCAATAGAAAAATGAATATAGAAAATATGGTATATTTATATAATGGAGTATTACTCAATTGTTATAAAAGAGACATTAAATTTGAAGACAAATGGATGGAACTAAAAGAAAAATAAATCATCCTGTGAGATAACCCAGACTCAGAAAGATAAAATGGTATGTATTCACCTATGTAAAGATATTAACCACTAAGTAAATAATAACCAAGCTACAATCCATAGACTTAGAGAGAAACGGTAAAGAAGATGGTCTGGGGGACATAGGGATCTACCTGGCATGGATAACTAGAATATATTTTATGGGCAGACTGTGGGCTGTTAGAGACAGATGAGGGAGTAATGGATCTGAGGAGAAATGGGGTGGAGAGAGAGAATCCAGGGAGAGACTCTGGAATTAGAGATGGCATTTGAGGATATTGTAAAAAACATACTGCAATGGAAGCTTATTAGAATCTATAATACAGTCCTAATGAGAAGTTCCAGTAATGGAGGATATGGAGTCTAAACACATCACCTCTTACAGCTAGGTGAGGTTCCCAGTGATGAAACCACGGTACATTCAACAGAGTTGTTGGCCAAGGGATCCCATGGAATTTCCCCAAACAACCCAGACTGTTGATAACACAAAAGGTTGTTCTTTACAAATTGACAGGGTCCTTCATTGTTTAGGACAACACCCAAACAACTCATTGAACATGGAGAAGTTGAGGTGGTGCCCACAAGAAACACTCAATCCTACGTTCTAGTCTCTTTGGTGAGGGGACATACTCTGCAGATTACTACAAAAGAAGCATGGATTCCAACTCAGCCACAAAACCTACAATCTCTCCTGCCTGCAAAATATTCTAGGACAACAGTGTCACAGAATGTGTGAAAGTGGCCAACAAATGTCTAATTTGATCTAAAATCCAGAGGAGAAACCTACACCAGACACTGCTTGGTAACCAAGAACCAGAGACTAGATATCCCAGAGATCTAGGGTGAAGCAAAACACTACGGCTCAAAACTACTGGGAGCCACAGAGATACAAAAGTGGGAAATGTTTGGTACTAACATGGCTGACCAATCAGAGGCAAGGGACCTGATGGAGGTAAAGCCAACATCTCAAGGAGTCTTGGTTCTAACTATTCTTGTAGGCCCTCTTCTTACAGAGAATTTTTGTGTGTGAAGGCAGCCCCCTCTATCTGTTATTTACTTGGAATTTATAGATATATATCTTCCTATTCCAATGTGAAAACAGTCACACAGATAAGATCTTCCAGACCTTTGTTCCCCCTGCCCAAAGCAGACTTACTCTCTGTCTTCCCTATGATTACTCTTGCTAGTAAACAAAGTAGTAACTTATTTGAAACTTTACTCAGGCATCCAAGGGCAACCACAGACAAGATAACTCTCTGATATGTCATAAAATCACCACTTCTACTGATAAGAGAGCTATCTAACCCAAAAAAGGGAGCTAACTAACCCAAAAAAAGTTTTCAAAGGCTGTCTTGTACCTGGATTCATTAACACAAGATCCTAACTTGAAGGCTTAAGGATGCAAATTAAGCCTTCACAAAATCTCTTCTAGGGAATATACATTAGCAGATAAAAGAGCTGCAAGGTCCCCTTCATTGTTTACTTAGTCACCTAGCAACCTTGGCCTCTAAGGCCTTGTCAGGGGACCTGCCTGATTGGAGTATATAAGACCTGTGCCTTCATTGTTGCATTGTTGTACCATCATCATCATGCTGTTGCTGTACCAATAAAGATGTATTGAAAAGGAATTGCTGCTCTAAGTTTGATTCCTGAGAAAAGATTCCCCTTTTGCAAAAAGGCAACCCAGGAAAATTCTTTGGTTGATATAAACAAAATTTACATAAAGTACATATGAAAATGTGAACAAAATATATGGATAAAAAGCAAAATTTGCTATTAGACTTAGTAGAAAACATAGCAAAATAATTGGAAATAGCTACATAATTTATTAGAATTTTTTCCAGTTGAATGCTAAATTCTTAAGCTCAGTAAATCAAAATGTTACTGCCTACAGAGATAGGGCCCTACAGACATCGAAGCCACGTGAGATCATTAAGGTGTACACAACATGAATGGTATCCCTAAGAAATGGAAAGATTAGGATACAGATATTCAGAGGAAAGACTACTTACTGGTAGGCACAGGAAGAAAATAACCATGACTAGACCAAGAGAGGCCTCAGATGAAATCAGCCCCTCAAAAAACCTTGAACTTGCACTTCCAACATCAATTATTGTGAAAACATTTTCTCAGATGAGTGACTCAGTGTGCGGCACTTAGGGCAGCCTTAGCAAGCCAATATATCTCCTCAATAAATGAAACTTATGAAGTAGAAATGTTAAAGTTCCAGGTTATGAGACAGCAAATAAACTGAAATGTGAACTGAGGAAATAAATACAAATGTGAGAAAAACATAAGAGGGAAACAAAAATCAAATAAAATACACACAAATAGAAATATTGATTCTTAAGTCCTGTTGAAAGCACTCTAGGATACAAAGTTAAGAAATAACAGTTCATCAAATGCATAAAAAATAAGGAAGAATTTTGAAAGAATTACAAGAAAAATCAATAAAAAATCAGTAAACATTAAATCTAAAATATATCTAATTGGAGATGCTAAGAAAGAATATAAAATAATTTGCTAGGATTTGTCAAGCAGACACAACATGGGCCTGCCCTGAACCTGTAATATTTATGAACAGCAAAAACATAGCCTGGAGAAGTTATTCAAGGGGCAATAAAGATGGAATCCCTGAGCCAGCTAGTCAAAAAGAAGTACTCTCAAAAGACATAGAACAATGGAAACCAAGAAAGAATGAATCAGGGATTCATCCCTTTATTTCTCAGAAGTCACAAAGAAAACAGCTGGTCTGGAAAACCTGACAACCCAGCTCCTGCCAGGGGACCTTCATCATGAAGGGAGACAGTCAGCTCACAGCTGTCTTCTGATCATACAGGCTACTATGGTACATTCACTTCATATCAGGTGAACACACCCACATACACACATATACACACACACATACAAACACACACATACACACATACACACACATACATATACACATGTGCATGCATGCATGCACTAATTAAATAAATACAATACTTTTTAAAAAGACTAAATCAAATGTGAGAATTTATGTGATAAAAATGAAAATATATTGTCCTATAATGCAGGATGACACAAATAATTTTTAATTATATATTTGAATTTAATTCATCATGAATACTCAACATAGAGATTGCTACATATCTTCTAATTGTTCTAAAAGAGAGCTATGTTCCATTTTTCCATAAAGCTATGGTCATATGACTTGTATTTAAAGTAATATGTGATATATACCTGTCATGTCTTCTAGAACCTTGACAGAGTTCTTCAATACTTTGATCTTCTCAATTTTATCATAATGTAATAAGGTTCCTGTAGGTCTCCAGCATAACATCTTTGTAGAGATTCTTCTGGGAATGATTCAACAAAGTCCACTCTTCCCATGTGAAGGTCAACATGCACATCATCATATATTGCTGCAGTCTACAATATCCAATAATGTGTACAACAGACAGGACGATACTGAAAACATTGTAAATGTGTACATCTTTGAAAATAGAGTCATATTGTTGGTTCTCCCCACATATATCCCACAACATAGACATAATGTAATCACCAAGTCTCTTTAAAACAAAACCGAAGAAGTGTTTCAGCTCTGTTATATCTGTACCATTTCAATGGTATTTTACCTTGCAAAAATATGTATTAACAAACATAGAGAGAAAAGTAGACACAAATAATTTTAAAAGAAAGAAGTAAAAACTATAGAGAAGCAGACATATAAAAACGCAAGAGAAGCTTCACTTACCTCTGAACTACAAAACACAAGACTATGAAAGAAAATTCAAGAAGCGCCAGTTTGGAGAGTCTTGAAAGTGTAAAAAAACATAAAAAAATGAATGAATGAAAAATGATTTAATCAATATAAAGGTAAATTTTGAGTACATTTCTAAGCTTAGGAAGAGGCTGAAGCCTTTCAGATTCACATATTTGAACAATTTTTTTCATTGGTCAACCAATAAGCTGATCATGTGGCTTTAAAAACAAAGGCGTAACATCTGTAAAGTAAGTCCAAAAACAAAGAATAAATAAGTTGAGAAAAAACACATTTGATGGTTATATGTAACAGAGGAAACAGGTTCCACAGAATATTAGTTTAAAAAAAAAAAGTAGTTAACAAATAAAATAAATGAATAAATAAGTAACTCAAAATTAAAAATAATCCAAAATACTGACTTGTTAAACAAGGATTTTTAAGTGTCCAAGGTTCATTTACCTGAAATTAAAGGAAAAAGAAGGGATCTCCATAGTCAGAGTTGAGATGGACAGTATCTAATAAAAACTAACTCTGATTAGAACATTACAGGTCAATGATTATGCAGTGAGAATACCAAAAGAAAGAGAGATAAGGAAGACTGAAAAATAAACGTTTGTATGAGTAATGACTTTCAACATCTGTTCTTTGATGGAGAACATTATGCATCTGAGAAACTTAAGAAAATCTAAATAAGATAAATACAAAGATACTCATATCTAGGCACCTCAATATCAAACTGATAAACACAAAGACAAACAAAAAAGTAAAACCAACAAAAGAAAAATCAGTTTCTTGTGTATTGGGGAAAATATGAATAGTAGCCAATTTTATTTTTTATTTTTTTATATTTTTGTCCGAAAGGATGGAGGATAAAAAATAGTGTAACCAAAGAGGAAAACTGAGAACATTGCTCATGGAGAATTCTATTTCTAAAATGGTCAGTGCTTGACGATGAATGTGAAATTATGACATTCCCAACATAATGAGAGAATGTGCTATAAGCAGAACTGTCCTGTGAGATAGTTCTACAGGAAGACATCAGTGCCAAGGGATGTAACTCTAAGTACCTGCTCACACCCACATGAAGACATGAAGAATCCCGGAGATGGTGGCTATGTGAGCAAAGGACCAACTAGTCCCAGCACATGCATGCCGGCTACATTAGATCTGCAAGGGAACTTCTAAGGCTACAGAAGGAACTAATATAACCCAAACACCCATGATGAGAAATGAGCCAGAAGGAAGCCAGAAAGTAAACTGCTCAGCTCTGTACCTCGCTGTACTCCTCTATGAAAGGTCTGTTCTCATCCATAGTAGTTTAAGTAGCATCTCTCTCACTTCATGAAGAATAATTTGCTTTGCCCTGAAACTGGCTTTTTATGTGGCAGACCCCTGTGTATTTGTTACTTTGTCTCCATTTTTCCTGGAATTTTGTTGCTTTCTTAGGCTGAAAATTCCCCTCCCTCTAATATCTTCCGTTTGTTTTTTGGAGGGAAGCAAACTAAGAGGACAGGAACCAAACACGGTACCATAGGTCAGGCTGCCTAAATGAGATCTCCGAGCTGAATTAGCAACCTACCTAAAATGAGTTCAGAGTCCATCAGTGGTAGTTACTGTACAAATATCTATGAACAGCCTCTTGTTATGGCATTACAGGATGCTTCCCTAACTATCTATAGAGAAGTTTCTCATCCTAGTTCTTAGTCTCCTTTATCAGCAAAGTTTGATTGGAAAACAATGAGAATGTTGATTTCCAGATTTTCCCCATGTATATTTACCAAGGCTTACTAAGTTTCAGACTTACCCAGATGAGCAGAGGGTAAGAACTTTCCTCAAGGAGCTAAGAGAACAAGAAAGGAATATTGAAGAAGCCAAGGGCATTTTTGAGGGATGACTAAGGCAAAGCTACTGGCGTGCAGTTACATACCAGTCTCTAAGGCTTCATCTGCAGGCTAAAGTTAAATAGAAGAAAGCCCAGGGCTACCCAGGAGCTGCTGATCCTAGTAGATGCTGTACTGGGGGGGGGGGGGGGGGGTGATAATGAAGCTTGTGAAGAGTGTTGTCTGCTTTGAAAAAAGTTGAAACCCTTATAAAAATAAAAATGGTGTGCTAGGTAGTTGTAAACAATACAGAGAAGAAAATTAGAAAATAATAAAATAATCAGAAATGAAGACTCGTATACTATAAAGAAACACATATGACACATGCATTCTCGGTTTATTCAGTTGGATGTTGCCATCATCATCACTCAGTGTTGAAGCAAGAATCAGACGGTGCCCCAGCCTCTCCTGACTCTCCACAGCAGTGTGGTGATATGTTGTATTTAATAAAAATCAGCCTGGAATATCAGTGAACAGAACCACCTACAGTTAAGCCATCAGGGTCAGAGAGTGGTGACCCACACCTTTAATCCCATCACTCAGGAAACAGAGGTCTTTCTGTATTTCAGTGAGTTCAAGGCCTAACAGCCAGGCAGTAGTTGTAGTAGGAGGTTTCTGACCCGGATTTTTGGGCCTAACCTCAAGGTTTAGGACCCACAGAGATACACAGATGCTTTCAATAGTTTTCAGCTGATCGGCCTAAGGTTCAGGCTTACAATTGCTAGCTCTCTACCCTTCATCTAACCCATGACTCATCCTGTTCAGCAGTGAGGCTTGGTACTTTTTCTTAGAGCAGCATAGTTGTCCTCTGCTTCCGGCTTCTCTCAGGCACTCTGCCTGTGCTTCCTGTTGTCTAGAGTTTTCTTAGTCTGATAGCCCTGCCCACACTTCCTGCCTGCCTTTGGTCAATCAGTGCTTTTTATTAAACCAGTGGGTGGGACAATTATTTACCATGAAACAACACAATCCCCTACAAGTAGTAGCTCACGCCTTTAATCCTAACTCTAGGATTATGATACAGAATTGAACTGGAAACGAAACAACTGGGTGGGGAAAATATATAAGGCAGGAAAAAGCAGAAATGCAGGCCTTCTGTAGAAGCAACCAGTCAGGCTGAGGACCCTTGAAGATACCATTTACCCTGTTGGTTGGGAGAAGTTGGCACGGTGAGAATTGGCTGTGGTCTGTTTCTTCTCTCTGATATTTCAGCTTTTCTCCAATATCTGGCTCCAGGTTTTCATTATATACTAACTAGAATTCATGCAATACAACAGTCTGGGAAAAAAAGTAAAAAATAGCTGTTCTTATTTGTAGATGGCTTGATTTTGACACAGAAGAGGCTATAGTTCCCATTAAAAATTATTAGAGTTGATCCCCAAATTCTGTAAACTTATAGGACGCAAACTCACCATGTAGCCTTTTGAAACTAAAATAAACTTTCTTTAATGAGAAAGTAAAAAACAATCTAATTTATAACAGCGGGCAAAAAACAAATACTTAGGGATAAACTTAGCCTAGGGGGATACAGAGATGCAACTGAAAACTGTAAAATTTTAATAACAGAACACAGAAAAGGAACGATTGAAACAAGCACATTTTGCATTTATAGTTTGGCACTATTATTATTATTAAAAATGTTGATACTATTCATAGTAATATATAAACTTAATGTAGTCCTATCAAAAATTTCAAAGTCACTTCTCATAGATATATAAAAAGCTCTAAAATTTCTTGGAGATACATACACATGATACTAAGGTAATTATGACAAAAAAGAACAAAGCTGGAGTACCACACTCTCAGATTTGAAACTATGTGCTATAGAGCAGCAGTGATTAAAATAGCACTTAACTAACATAAAATAAAACCCATCAGCCACCAGAAGCATATTGACCAGTAAAAAGTCATTCAACAACAGAAAGTTCTCAAAAGATAAAATAAAAATGTCACTAAGCACATGTATACGTATTCTACCTCACTTGCCACTGAAAAAATGTGAATTAAAATGATGATAAGATTTCATTTCACTCTGGTCACAATGGTAGTCATTAAGAAAAGATATCATGTATGTTGAGGATATAGGCAAAAGGGACTTTAATAAATAGCCGGTTGGGATGTAAATTAGTGGACCCAATGTGGAAATTATTATAGAAGTTCTTCAAAAAACTAGAAGTAGAGTTACCAAATGCCCTAATTATATGATATGTACCTTTTCTGTGGACTTTCACCTAAGTAACTCCAAGTGACATTTCATAGTTCCTTGTAGCACTGTCCACAGTAGCTACGGAGCAAGCTTGGGTGTCCAACAAGAGATAAAAAGGGAAAATATAATATGAATACACAAAAGAATCAATTCTCTCATATGTTGTTCCTAGTTTTTAAAAGACACATAAAGTCGTACTGTATGTGTGACATTGGTCTAGGAAAGCAAAGAGTAGTAACAGAAAGATACAGGCAGACAAAAGGGAAGAGATGGGGTATGGAGAGGAACATACTTAATAAAGTATTATCTTTAAAATATGTCTTTATATGAAACACAACTCTATGGCGTAAATATATACTAGGAAAAATCTTGATAAACATGGCAGAGAGATGGCATGGTGACAGTTCTTCTCACAATCTTGTAAATGTAAGTTTGAACCCTAGCATCCATGAAGGGAAAAGGCTTAGTGGTATGTGCCTATAAACCTTCAGGGAAGGTAGAGACAGGAGGATTCTTGGAGTTCAGTTGCCAGTCAGGTTTCCCAAATTAATGTACTCCAGGTTCCTTGAGAGATCCTGTCTCGGACTAAGATGGAGAACAGTTGAGGTAGAAACAGAATGCTGACTTCTAACATGTACATGCACAAATATACCAACGTACAAACATGTATGCACACAACAAAACCACAAATATTCAGCCACTTGGTTTTAAGGAAATATGATCAGAAAGTAAAAGGGGAAATGGACAGTCTCTTCAATAAGTGATGCTAGAAAAACCATGTATCTGAATGGTCAATAAAATTGGACCCTTGTCTCACAGAATATATAAAACCAACTCAAAATAGATGAAATATTTAAACATAAGGCTTGAAACTTAGAACCTCCTAAAATAAAACATAAGTAGTGGTAGGGGGAATTACTACATAATGATGATCTAGGCCATTATTGTTTAAATATAATTTCAAAAGTATAGACAATAAGAAGAAAAATATACGATGGAATTGAATTGTGATGGATAATCTTGCTTGTCAACTTGACTGTAATGCATTAAATGTGAGCTGTTTGGAACACCTATGAGAGGTTTTCATCATTAATATTGTTGGAAGAAGGAAGAAGGAAGACCTGCTTTTACACCTTCTGTGGTAGTCCAGATAAAATGGCATGCATTGTCTTTCATCTGCTTGTCCCATTGTGCTGAGTCCAACTCTTCCGTGGCATTCCTCAGCTGATGTCAGTTTGGGAGCTTCCAATGTAGACTGAAGACCACCAGCTCTCCAGAGTCCTCTGACATTCAGCAGCAGATTGGGAAGGCTGAGATAATCAATCTCCTGGCCTCTCAGTGTGAGACAACAGTCATCGAACTACTTGGACACCATCCAGAAACCAGTCTAACAATCCTCTTTTATGATATACACTCATTTTTGTCAATTCTGTTCCTCTATAGAACATAACTAATACATATATCAAAATAAAAAGTTTCTACATATCCAAAGAAATGACCCACAGAGTAGGGAAACAACCTTATTGCAAAAAAGGATTTGCAAACCATATATTTAATGAGAAGTTAATACCCTAGTAGATAATTCATAAGGAATTCAGCTAAGGATCCCAGCCACATAATTTACGAATCATAATCCTGCACAGGAAGCACCCAGGAGATGACCCTATATCTAAGTCTGAATCTCAATGTAATACTACAATTGACTTTTGAACAAAAGAGTAAAGGAGAATGGAACTTTGATCTACAAAGTCAGGAAAGTGCAAAAATGATCTTTGTACAGATGTGAATCAGTTTTAAATGAACATGAAGTTACTAAGTAGTTTTGGAGAACTAAAAATGAAGTAGTTATTTTTTCATAGCAGAGCTAGAGCCTCATAATACACCTCTTGCTTTAGATGTTAGTACATATTTCCTGAGTGGTGAATGCATGGATAAAAGCTGATACTTTAATTACACCAATGATAGCACCTGGTCCTTTCATGGCAAATATAAAAGATAATGATGCCATCTTGAGTTATTTTAGGACCACATAATTGGATTGTCACTAAAATATTTGAGGAGGGACCTCAAATCTTGTGTACCAAGAAGTTCAGTTGAAGAATTGCTTTATGGATGGCTTCCACAGCACATACAAGTTCTGATGTATAACTAAAGATCACAAGATTAGAATAGTAACTGTAGGAACGTATCTGAGCCCTACTTCTCTCCATGTTACATACAACCTCCTCCTAGCTGTAATCAATGCAATTCACTGTATCTCTAAGCTTACTGGGATTGGCAATTTTTTTTTCCTCTTAAAATATGTCTCTGATTCTCTAGTCAACTTATTTCAAAGTTCACTGCTGTCTCTTCCCATTGCCAGCCCTACAGAGACTTTCTCTGTCCTTAGGCTACTCTGACAAAGCATTAATTTCTTCCTTTCTTTGTTTTTTAAATCAAGGATGTTTATTGTAGCATGTAGATTGGTTTACATATGCAAAGGTCCCACTAGATTTCTTTCTTTTTTTTTTTTTTTACTGTTTATGGTTTTATAAAATGCCTATAATTATACTATATTTGAAAACCATAGAAATGAGAAAATGTCTATTAGAGGCTTAGGCTTTATCCAGGCTCAAAAGTCAAAGATTTTTGATCCCTGAGTGAACTATTGCTTATCTTTTATACTATATTAATTTTTCTTTCCTTTTTTTTTCTCATGACAGGGTTTCTCTATGTAACAGCCATGGCTGTTCTGGAACTTGCTCTGTCAACCAGGTTGGCTTTGAACTCAAAGATCCTCCACCTTCTGCCTCCGGAGTGCTAGGATAAAAGGCATGCACCACCATCTGGACTATACTGTTAATTTTAAGGAATATCATAGTTAGACCCTTTGCCAACCACTTTTAGACAGCTGAAACCCAGTGAACTAGTCAAAAGTGCTAAGTAAGTGAGAAAAATGCTTAGTAGCACCTCAGACAGCTTCATCTTTTAAAAGTAAAAACATTTTGAAATCTTAAAATCAGCTCTAGAGCACTAAGTTCTGCCAGAGCAAGATAACAGTGGTATTCTCAGACATGTGGAGCTCTGAAGTAATAAAGCAGAGCCAGCTAGTTTTGGTCATCGGCGAGCCTTTCCAAGGGGCAAACTAGAACCCCAGGACTGACTCCTTAGACTCTCCCAAAGAAAGCCCATATGTCCACAACAGAATGCACAGATGGGAACTTGGAAATCACTCCCAAAGGAGATCCCATTGAAACATCTTTGTCTAACTTAATTAATTGTTTAAAAAGAAGTAAGAAATCAAACTTTCCTATTAGAAATGTCAAAAATGTCATCATGCTGACTTTGCTAGCTGTAGAATATTGTTTTATAAATTCTTCACACAATTAAATTGTAGATAAAAATGAGAAACATTAAATTAACTAATAAATGCCTGTTATTTAGGCCACTTTCTTGTCTAATTATTTTTTATTTTTGAGGTTATAGTATAATTATATCATCCAGTTCTTTGTTTTCTTCCTTTCAAATTCTCAAATATATATATATATATTCTCTATTTCAAATCCATGGACTTTTTTTTTATTATTAATTGTCACTGTGTGTGTGTGGTATACATATATGTGTTGCTGTATGTGTGTGTGTTGCTGTGTGTGTGAGAGAGAGCGCATGTGCACGTCTTCCTACATACAGTCTGCTTGGTCTGTATATTATTGTATGCATGTATGTCTTCTGAACTGACTATTTGGTGTCAGAAGCATATGATTCACAAACTTTGGGGATGACTATCTCTTCCAGTCTTAGCATTCCTGAGTTGTCTGTAGTACCTCATGTAGGGTTGAAACCCCATGGTCTTCTGTCCATCCACTTTGGCATGTCTATTGCTCCTGTCTTTGTTTAGCTCATATTTAAGCAGCCATGTGTGAAACATAAGTTTATAGGTATAGCTTCTGACACTTCTAGGAGACAGCATCTCACAAAAAACTCCCTAATCTCCTGGCTCTTAAATCTTTCTGACCATTCTTCCTAAATATTTCCTGAGCTAATTCAGGATTCATATTGTAGATTTATTTGTTCAAGCTGGGTAAGTATTTTTTCATTAATATATATTATATATAATATGTTATATATAATGTATAATTCATTATATATATATATGTATATTATATATCCATCCTGAGGTGTACCAGAAAGGTGTGCATAGACCCTTGGTATCAAGAATAAAAATGACAGATCATCAAAACGAGTCAGAGAAAAAGCGCTAGGCCCAGAAATTGTTTTGAATCTCAGACCTACCATTTACTATTCTGTTTAACTTTAAAAAGTGACTTGATCTGTCTGTCTTGAGCTCGTTGGCCATTAAATGGAAAAAATAATAATACTTAAGATTCTATTATATTACATGTAATGAATTAATGTAGAGAGAACCTAGAGTTTCACTTTTAATAACTAAGTCTGATTCAATTCAACAAATATTTATGAAGTACTGTCTTAGGTTTCTATTGCTGTAGAAAACGCCATGACCATGGCAATTCTTATGACAGAAAAACATTTATTGGGGTGGCTTACATTTTCAAAGGTTTAGTCTACTATCATCATAGTGCAATATGGTGGCATCAGGCAGACAGTGCTGAAGAAGAAGCTGAGTGTCCTATATATGATTTGCAGACAACAGAAAGTGGTCTCAGACACTGGTTATGACTTGAACATATATCAGACCTCACAGTGTGTCTCCCCAGTGACACATTTCCTTCAACAAGGTCACACCCACTCCAAGAAAGCCATATCTCCTACAGTGCCACTCTCTTTGGGTGCCATTTTCTTTCAAACCACAAGGACAAACTATAGAGGGAGCACTGAATGCTATTAACTGAAAATATAAGAATGAGGTAGACACCGTGGCTACCACCCCAACGCCTGTATTATATAGCAAATTATTGTCTTTGATTTAAATGCCTAATCACTTTGGCAAACTCTATATTCTGTAGGATACTCTGACCACAACAAAGATAAGCTATTTTTCATAAAGAATCCTGAAAGCAAATGTGAAAATCTCAGCTATTATTTAGGACTATCAATGAGCTACATACCACTTTATTTAGGCCAAAATGCTTTTCCCTGAGTCATGTAGACAGGTTCCTAGATCCCCACTTCCCCAAACATTCTTTATAATGCTGTTAAGTTCTTGCTGCATCTACCTTATAATAAAAGAATATAATGGATAGGTCAACCCAAAAATTCTACAAAAAAAAAGCAAAAATAAGATTTCTTTGCTACTTCCAGTTTCCGTGGGAAAAGTCCCCAAATTCAGACACACATCTTTGGTTACCATGGTAACAAAAAGCAAGTTTTGAAATTAAGTCATAGAGGACGGCATGACTGGGCCTTTGAATCCTGCATTTTCCTTCTTGAAATTATAAATACTCAGTGATAAAATGAAAATGACTGAAATCTACTTATCTTTGGGGATTAGTTTACAGATTAGTCCATAATATGCCCACAAAAAGATCACAGAAACTGAGGCAGAGACAAGGAATTGTTAAATGGATGTCCCACCTGACATTCCCAAGGAAGCAGAAGAAATATAGGTTTCTTCCTATTTCTTTCAAATATGATAACATCTAAATTTTCTAAATTAGTTATAAATGTTAGTATTTAAGACTTATGTTAAAGGGACCTTAGCATTAGCTTTTTATTCCCTGAGTACAGAATAAGAACCAGCTAGACATATGAGATTTTAAAATAGCTCTTTCATGGGGAACTATCATCCTGCAAGAAACCACCTGGTTGGGCTGTTCTAACAGACACTCTCAACTGCTACTTGAGTTGTTCCCATGGGATCTCAACCACCAGCAAGAACAGCATTTATGTCCTAATGTCAGAGTATAGTGGCCTTGGCAGAAGACTGGACACTAAATAGGAACAGGACACTGAGATTAAACAGAATGGCAGGTCAGCATAGTGAATAATATTATAAGATGATTGGCTATCGAGAGGAATGCTCAGAAAACTAAAAATTTAGGAGAGAAACCTGATCTTGCAGAACTTGCATAACTACAGATGTTAGATATCTGCTTAAGTCAAAGTTTAAACAACTCTATCATCATACCTGAAGGAGTCAATTCACAAAAAGAACAGGTTTATTTGAGTTCACTGTTCTGAAGATTTTAATCCATCATAAATTGGTCCCACTGCTTAGAACCTGAAGCAAGGTAGGTATTATGACAGAAGCACACAGTGGTATGAAGCCATACTTCATACTTCTGTTGTAAAGTAGGGTAGGGGCCATGACTTCACAATATCCTTTAAAAATGTCCTCAATGATTTAAAGACAAATATTGCTCTTAAATATTTCACAAACTCTGAATAATGCCATTTGAGTTCTAAGACTTATCACATGTACTGTGGAGAGATGTACAATATCCAAACAATAGCATATTTTCACTAGTCATAATACCAGAAAGCAGAAAACTTGGTACATATGCTCTGGAGTTTGAGGAAGAGACAAACAGAGACTCATTCCCTTTGTTTGGAATTTTGAAAGCATGAAATATTCCACAAGAGAATAGGAAAAAAGAGTAAAGTTATGACAGACTGGACTACCTCTATATGAATGACAAGATTTTTTTTTCCATCTGAGTAGTACCAAAAGAGGCAGCAGGACATGGCTGTCACTGGAAACACCTCCCCAGAAAGGTGTCAAGGGATCAAGTGACCACATAGTAAGAGACCACAGCATATACTGAAGGTGGCCAGAAAGCAAGAGAGTTAGAAAAACACTAGTTAAACAGAGATGCGATGGTGGCATTTTGGAACTTAATCACTGAAACAACTTCCAAATTATTCAACAAATACCCAACACCAGAGTCTATCAAATGAGGCAGTCACCCCAGAACACAGAGGAAGCACTGCTGAAATGTTTCATTCCCTTATTCCTTTAAGTGCCTCCTCAAAATACATAAAACTCAAGGAGATGATAGAAGTATAAAATATACTATACTATATATTTCCCAGTGAGAGAATAGATACTCTGAAAGCTGTCTGAGATAAATAAGTGTATATTTAGGCTAAACTTCTTAAGTAACTTTTTTGAAAGTGACAATTATAAAATAAGAATTGATATTATTACAAAAAAAGAAAATACAACCTTCATTAGTTGATCAAGGGGTGAATAGTAAACAAGAGGTTGAGAAGATTTAACTATATAGCTGTTCAAAACATTCAGATTCTCCCATAAATTGTCAATCATGTGGAAATTTCTTACCCACAAAATATGAGAGAGATGGAGTTCCATAACAAATAGAGGATGGTGTTTGTCCTGTGTAGCAAGTTGTGGGTAGATATGGAATAGAGAGTGCTATATTTCCCAATGGTGTAGATGGCCTACCATTTCTCTGCCTAGGTCTAAACTGATGGAACACACTCGATATAGGTTAAACTAAACTAAGCAAAAACACTTTAGAATGGATTTAATATTGACAGTGTAGACAGTTTAATAGCTAAATCTAAAGATTCAATTAAAGAACAAAAAGTTGGAGTTAAAAATCAACCACACACACACATACACACACACAAATGAAAAATGTGGTTAAGAGTATGAATAAGTAACTGCTTATATAATGAAGAAAATTCAGTTGACAGTGGTATCTTCCTTGATTTTCAGAGCAAGAGTATTATATTTTCTTTTAGCACTTTACTCGTGCTCCAAAAGACGAAGACATCCATTTTTTTGTATGAAAAAACTTCTTTGTGAGATGCAACACACATACCTAATCATGCCAGATAGGAAGTCTGTCATGGCTTGTTTTACATCATCTTGACACAATCCAAAATCATCATAAAGAATAGTGACTCAACTGATAAATTGTATTTATAGGATCAGACTGTAGGCAAGCATGTAGGGCATTTTATTATTTAATGATTGACAGGAGAAGGCCTAACCCATTGTGAGATGGTGGTCTTGGGAACTTTAAGAAAATAGCACTCTTCTGTGGCCTCTACATCTGTTCCTGCTTTCATGTTCCTGCTCTGTTTGAGTTCCTGCCTGACTTCCATTGATGATGAACAGTAATATGTAGTTAAGACAAATCTCTTGCTTTGGTCATAGTGTTTCATCATAACAATAACCCAACTAGAACAGAGCCCATAACAGATCAACTTGGTAAACCACTACGTTTTGTTGACATTACTAGTAGGAATTTGTATGAGGGGTTACTTAGAAGGGAAGAAATTACTCAAAAATAAATGCATCACCAAGGTCCACCTCAGCATGGATGACAGCTCACAGAAATTGGGAAACTGGAGCACAATGCACAGCCTGCAGGCTGTCCAACAGGTTATAGAATAACTTTCTAAGTAACTTACAGGACCTGAACCTCTTCCAGGCAGCTGGTCTGGTTTCAGTCTAAGCATGGCTTAGTGTGAGAGTATCTGACTGGGAGAGGGCTTCAGCAGTCTTTATTGCTTACTCACATTTTGTTTGTTTGTTTGTGGAGGCTAGTAAATCTGGTAAGTTTCAGAGACTTTCTAAAGCTATCTTGAGTTGTGCCTTCTGGCTCAAGGAGCTTCCTTGCAGGATGGAATGTTTCAGTCTCTGAGGATATTGCTACATAACAGCATTTGCCAAGAACTCCTCTGCCTTTAAAACCTGGCAAAGTCTCTTAACAGATGGCAAACATGGGTAGCACTGCCCTGGGAGAACATTTGTTCATACAATGCAATGATAAACTGGACAGTTTGTTGTTGACTGATTTTAACTCTAGTAATGTGCCAGTATCTTTTGACCAACATTTCAAGTTGTATCTACTATGAAATAACATTAGGGAAGATATTTCCAAAACTACTCTCCACCCGACCATGCAGTAGACTGAGGACTGTCAATATCTAAATCCTCATGACCAGATGTTATAAAGGTCTCTAGTGCTGATGTTAAAAATGTAGCAGTTGTATGATTGACTCACCACATCTCTGTACATGTACATATTAGCTTTGTTCTTATTAATAGAAGTTATTAGGCTGAACCACAACAATAAACAATAACATCAGTAAGTTCTGTATTAGAATAAACGAGTAGTAATTATTCTTTATGCTGGATCTGAGCTCCTAATAGTAAGAAACCAAACCCTGAAACAAGGAAATCCATAGATGTCATATACCATGTTCAAAGTAGATTCTATTTTAGTGTGTTTGTAATTCATCTAACCCTAACATAAAGGACTCAACATTTTATGATACAAATCATAAATTCTTACTTCATTCAACCCCTTAATAAACAGTAGAAACAGCATACTTGGTCAATTAACAAACAACATTGGACCACAAGATAGAAAGTAAATACCAGTCCAGATATCATGAAACAAATGGAATTCACTTTTAATTGAGAGTTGTATTCAGAGGAAAGTGAAATCTTAACCAAAATGAACAAGTTGATAAAACTTCTTTTCCTGGAGAGAGACAAGGCTAGAAGCCAGCCTGTGAATATGGTGAGTCTTCAGTGTGTAGTCAGACTGAGTCAGGAGTGATACAGTGAACGTCATCTTCTGTCACATGGAAAGCCTGGTCTGTATACTGATTGAATCAAGGACAAACCTGGCATTCTGGCACAAGCCTATGATCCTAGTACCTCGGAGGTAGAGGTAAGAGAATCGAGAGTTCAAAGTCATCCTCAGCTACAAAGCAAGTTTCAGCTCAGCCTGTATTCCATCAAACCCTGCTTTCAAACAATGGCATCAAAACTAAAATATAGCCTAAAGATGGTTTAAATACCTCTGGGAGAGTGACTATCTATTCTAGCTTCTGAAACACATGGGATCTTATGGACCTCTGAGTCTTTGGTAGTCCTTCACCAAATTGATGCGGGGAGCCAAAAAAACCTTAGCAGTGGCAATGCCATTTAAGAACCAGTATATTAAGCTTCCTTTTCCCTAGAAGAGTCCCTCCCCAGAGGCCATGCAGCCTCCCCTGCTATTAACCTAATTAGATGAGTCTCTTCCCAGGAATTAGGTGACCTTCCCAGGACTGAACAATAGCTAAGATTAGATAGGTCTCCATGACAACACATCCTGTTGGAGGAATAGCCTACAGCTGTGTGAATTCCTCGGGTGCTTAACCTTGCTTACCCTTCCCCCTAAAGGACTATATGTACTGCTGAGAAGAATAAAGTTACAGACCTTGATCAGAATACTGTCTTGCTCTCATTCTTTGTGTTTCTTGTTACTTCATTTGTCTGCCCGCTTCCTTAGGTCCACACTGATAGACCCCGCAGACTGGGGCGAATTGTAATTTAAATTAATCAATATTGACTTCTATCACCCCCAAAAAAACATAATTATAAATGATTGATAAATTATGATTGAATGAATGATAAATAGATAAAAGATATAAATGATAGATAGATGGATAGAAAATAGATAGATGTATGATAGAAATGAAGATGATAGATATATAAATAGTAGATAGTGTATAGAGAAATGAGTGATAGATGATAAACTGACAACAGATAAGAGCTTATAGATGAGAGACAAATTCATGATAAACAATAGGTACTTAGATGATAGGTATATAAATAACAGTTATATGATTTTAAACTGGTACATAATAGATAACAGATTATAAAGACATAGGATATAAATAATAATTATATAAGCTGTAGTACATTTAGCAGGCATAGCAGCTATTCCAGATTATACCTAAATCCTCCTTATAGGAGACATAAACCCTGCTGTGGGCACACACACGATAGAACTCAGTCTTGGTATAAGATTGTATGCAAAGGCAGAATCATTAGCTTTGTCCCAAACTGACTTTGAACCCAAAAATAATTAAATCATGGCTGGGAGCAATACAATACTCACAGTGGTATTTGATAAGTCAGATGGAATCATATCTGTTGGAAAGACATATCAACTATCTCTATAATTCTTATTTATTCTGTATGAAAATTAAATCATGCCATTGACATATTCCAATATGGTATAGCATTGAGGCTGCTGTTAATTTGAACCACCTATACAGATAAGTCACAAAAATATTATTACATCCAAATGACCAATGTACAAGAAGATTATTAGTTAAAACCTCCTAGGACTACAATATCAACATGGAATTTAGCTCACCATTAGCTTCTTGCTTTGTTAAATAGATTTTTGTGCTTGTTTTTCACAAAGTAGATAAAGCAGGAAGTAAGCAATCAGATTAGTATAAAAACACAGCCAGTGTGTGTAATGTCTTGATAAAATACTTCACTCAATTTAAAACTTTTTTTACCCTTCACTGTCACCCGCTAATGTTGGGTATCTTCATACTGATACTTTCGTGTGTCTATCACATAAATGCTATTCTAAATGAGGACACGTGGAAAACATAAATGGCTGAAGCAGGGGTCTGAGGATGTAGTCGATGCAGAAAAGCATCACAGAAATCTAACTCTGCATATCTCCAAGAAATGCATGCTCAGAATTGTCCCTGGGTGAATCCTGCAGGATGTGCTCTCTGACAAGGGAATATTTTGCCTAAAAGAATACTCTTACAGGTCTTACCTGGTCCATGCATCTCTTATCCCATCAGTTAGTTCATGCCAACAATGTCAATTATGTATACTTTTACCAGGGTCTGAGTAACTTAAGTTAGTCACACCTATGTGACTGAACCACTTGAAAAATCCTGTTTACCAAAAATCACGTGAGCTTCCCAAATTTTACATACTTTGCAAGTGTTACACTTCAATCCTAGCAAAGATCAATGTATCCACATGAGATTCCCTGAGAGAGAGTAGCTGCAGTCAGCTAACTGACTTCTTTTGGACTTCATTCCAAAAGGCTTTTACTTTCACTTAATGTAATATCTATCTTACAACTGCAGTAAACTATCGCCATTAATAAAATGACCTTTCCAGAATTCTTAATTATTTCTAGTGAACCATCAACCCCGAGGATAGTTGGAGATCCTCTAGCCATGGAGGAATTTGGGGATGCTACACAGAGCAGTAACATGAACTGAGACTTGAAGGAGGAAACACACATAGCCATGAAATGATGATGACATATAGAAGGAAGGATTTATCTGAAACGGAGGCTTGTGTGTGGGAATAAATATACAATTATGCCCGGCATAATAGCTCATACCTTTAACATCAACATCAGGAGGCCAAGGATTGCCATGAGTTGAAAGCCAGGTTTGGCTACACTTATCCAGCATGAGAAATAGAGAGGAGAAAAACAAGAAGAGGAGGAGGAGGAGGATGGATAAGAAGAAGAGTAGAAGAAATGAAGGGAAGAGGAAGATGGGGTTAATTCTCTTACATTTAAAAGTCTTTGGAAAGCCTTCTTGGGTATCACTTTCTAGAGACTCTTTAACCTCAGCAACAAATACCACACAGCTACATTTTGTTTCTAAATGATGCTCAGAGGTCTGGAAAATTATTATTTATAACTCTTTATCTTATTGTGCTCCTTAAAAAATGATGGGACATTTTTTCTGATTTTAATACTGATGAGTTGTATGTTTGTGCAATCTTACATGTGAAGTCCACAAATACAACCCTCTGTGGACTGTCACTCTTTTGAGAAAGTTTACAAATTGTACCATGTGATAGAATACACACTATAAAAAGCTATTCTACTTCAAATGTCATTAAAGCATTTGATTTTTTTTTTTTTTGGCAAAAGCATTTTGCCAAGAAACAAAAACTTTTCTGTCATGGATAATGATTTTATAATAAAGCTTCTAGATCATGTTCATGAACAAGCTCAGTTTTATATGCTTCCAATTGTCCTGATATCTCCTTATGCCAAGGCTTGCACCACGCAAAGCCCTTCCCTGGTTATTTCTCACCACCTCTATTATTAGCCCCATTTCTGATTGCTTCTTAGTTTAGCAAAACTTTCTTGTTCTCTAGTTCCCAAATACAGTATTTTGAGCTGTCAAAATTAAGACTTTCCACAAATATTAAGAAATATTTTATCTGAAATACATTAAGATGTCAAGCTAATTCCCATAGAATTTTTTCTTCTACGTTATCTATTAAAAGACCATATAAGAATGAAGTAGGATAGGTAATCAATTTAAGACTACTCTGCTAGGGAGAGTAGTGTGCTCTATTGATTATTCTCTTTGGCACTCTGTTTAAAATATACCTTTTAGGACCTAAAAGTGTCTTGTAATTCAGACAAGAAACTAGACATTTAGGGATAGAAACCAGATGGATAGATTATAGACTGGCCACTCTAAAGTTATCAATTATAAAAATTTTTGTATTAAAGTTCAAAAATCTGGTTCAAATCCAATGACTTCTTTCTGCCTCTGTGTTTCCAGGTATAAGAAAGGGCTAAGACAGATGCAGAGGGCCACAGCTAAGCCCTGGGCTGAGGTCCCAGCATAGTCAGAGAGGGAGGAGGGACTTTATGAGCAAAGGGGTAAGATTGTGATGGAAAAACCCAGAGAGACAGCTGACCCAAACTACTGGGAGCTCACTAACTCTGTACTAACAGCTGGAGAAACTGAATGGGACCGAACTAGGCTATCTAAATGTTGGTGACAGTTGTGTGGCTCGGGCAGTTTGTGGAGCCTTTGGCAGTGAGACCAAGATTTATCCCTAGTGCATGAATTGGCTTTTTGGAGTTCATTCCCTATAAAGAGATACTTTGCTCAGCCTCTGCTGGGGATGGAGGTGGGGAGCTTACTTTTGATTCAACTTGATTTGTAAGCTCTGTTAACTACACATGGAAGGCCTTACCCTCTCTGAGGGGTGGGAAAAAGAAGCTGTGGGGTGATTGTGAGAAGGGGAAGAAGGAGAAACTATGGTTGATATGTAAAAATGAAAAAATAACTTAAAAAATTAAGAAAGTGCTAAGAGTAATTCCCAAGCTCCACAGAGCTAGTGGAAAGACTAATGGTATATCAGATATCAACAGATATCCCTAATACAATAAATACATTATATCGAGTAAAAATACACCAAATACTTAAAATATCACAAGAGTGTGCACCAATATAGATTCAGTAAGCTTTGCATTTTGTATCTAGATTGACATAAGTAATAATGGTGACGTATAATCTAGTGAGTCAGCCAGAGCTCACTTCACATTGAAGCTGAGTGTGATGTGTTAGGTCTACCCTTCAACACTAAACCTGGAAGACACATTTAACTTTTATAAACTTAGATTTTTAAGAAGTATATTTCACTGAAAAATTTGCCTAATTATGTGATTTGCTATGTTTTGGGGCACCTGGCACCTGATTCTTATTTCAATATTTGAAGTCATCGTTGAGATTGCATTAAACTTTAATTTTCTCTGCTTTTAATCACTGAATCTATCCCAACAACACTTTCCTATTTTTAAAACTTTTTTCATTTTATGAAATGAATAGGGAGCAGCTTCCATATCCAGAATTCATCTAGACCTTCTTATACTAGAAAAATATGAGTTATCAAGCAGAGACAACAGAAACATTTTAAAACTCAAAAAAATCAGGCAAAACAAGTAATTAAACAGAAGCTCTTTAAAATCTACTGTCAGATACTTCCCTTTACACGGATTCTCCGAAGTGTGTTCTTTTTGTGTTTCTTGGAGCTTACAGACAGGGGTTCCTAGATAACATTTGGTTCTGAGTTGTGCTTGCAGTGGACACATTTATTAGGAGTTATACTATTCTCAGTCTCATGAGAATCCCTATTACTTTACCAGTTAACTCTCTGCTCCACCTCATTCAGTCTGAACAGCTAACCATGCCCAAAATGCCAATGCACAAAAAGTACCAGATGTGTCCACATGCTCACAACTCTGTCTATGGTTCCATTTATTTGAGCAGGACAGATGTGTTATTCATTTATCATATGCAACCGACTGCTCTAATTCTGCAAAATCAACACACAATCCTTACTCAAATTTCAGGAAGAAAATTAAATTCTCTTCTTGTCTATACATGCATACTTAGAGTGTAAGCACATTCATTACAATGTATATGTGTGTACAAAGACTCTAACTTAGTAAGAATAGCAAGAGCCTGAGCTGAAGGGTTAAGATAACCTATTGCTTTTCTGCTAACATTGGGGCATAGGAATATGCAATGAAGACATGACAGGCTGGAAAGAGTACTTACCCATACAAGGACTAGAATTTCATTTCCAGCATCGATGTCATAGAGCTGACAATTTCCTGTATTCTACATGTCTCTTTTAAAAAGTCAAGATAGTTTGCACTGTAGAAGAAGTTCAGTGTTTTACAAACTTTGCTGCCTTTTCACTTCTCTTCTGAAATATCTGTTCATGTTTGCAATAGGCATATGGTGAATGTTTATCAAACAGAATCAAAAACAATAGTACTTTAAGTTTGAAGGTTGACTAGGTCTTAGTATGAGAAAGGTATTAGGAGTTTTCTACAAAGGACTGAACTCTCTCAACAAAAAAGAGGTGCCTGAAAATGCTCAGCCTGAAACCGTATGTCTTAGGATAAAAATTGCATTTCTACATTGGGAGAAAGATTTGAATAGCTAACAGAAAGATCTTGGCCAGTTTCTAAAATGTGGCAATTGATTGATCCTGTGAACATGAAAAAATATGCTATGAACTTGAAAGTTATGCCTTCTTAAATTCGTCTAGCTTCTTTCCAAAACAATTCTAAAGAATGTGGCATTGTTCATTCTCTAGAGCTGAGTACAAAACCTACTCAACCTTGATTTCTCCTTTCTGGGACATAATTTCAAATAGAGAGTCAGAATTAGGGATGTGGGATGGGAAAAACTACACAGTTAATAACGCTTATAGTACAGCCAGCACCATCAGTTCACCAACAGCTACACATTCAGTAGCTATTGTGTTACAGGCATTGCAGAAGATAAAGAATATTTATACACAAGGCTTCAATGTCCTTGAAATATGCTTGGACAAGTAAGACATAAAAAAATAAATGCTTATAAATAAATGAAAGAGTTTTCAAATGGGCTTCTAGAAACTTGGTCCAATGTGTATGCCTGCTTATCCCAGACACTGAATATTAACACTATTAACACAGAACCACATTACATAAAAGGCACACCTTCCCATTTACAGTGTTTTTACTCATTAACACAGTACAGTAGCTCAATTCACAGACTTACAGCAAATATCTGACTATGATGGAATACTGAGAATGTATGTGGTTATTTTAAAATAAATGTGATAAGCAACAAATAGAGTGGTTTAGAGGATGAAAGAGCAAATGTGATTTTCTTCTATGAGTCTTCTTAGAGAAGAAAAAAAATGGAATCTCAGCTTAAAATACCAGAAAGGAGGAAACCAAGCCGTGCTTCAGCACTCAAACGCTTGCTCCTATTCCAAAGGCCAGAGCTGGATCCCCAGCACCATTGCCATGTGGCTCACAACCACACTGAACTCCAGTTTCACAGAATCTGATGCCTTCTTCTGTCCTACATGGGTGCCCACACACATGCACATACTCACCCCCCACCTCACCCCCACAGGCACACTGTCCTAGTTACTTTCTACTGCTATAATAAAACACCATGACTAAAGTAAAGTCATAGGAGTAGAGGTCTTATTGTCCTATATATTCCAGGTTATAGGGAACCACAGACAGGAGCTCAAGGTAAGAACTGAAGCAAAATGCATGGAAGAGTCCTACTTACTGGCTTGCTCCTCGTGGATTGCACACCTGCAAAGGGGTGGCTGACATGCAGTGGCCTAGGTTCTCCCACGTCCACTCTTAATCAAGAAAATGCCCATACTTGCCTACATTTATGGGCTAATATAACAGTGAAGTTTTCTAGATTGAAGTTCTCTTTTACCAATTGACACTAGATTATTAACTTGACAGCAACAAGCTAGCACACATATAGATAAAAGTATTTAAAAAAAACAAAACACAACACAACCAGGGAAGACTGGAAAAAAGCTGAAAGATTGAAAGCTGCCACTGGCACCTGATGAACACCATAAGGATGGGCAAGCACAAATCATTATTAGGATCTATCAGAAACTACAGTGCAGATAAATAATGAGTAGTCAGTGTGATGGCTCAAACCTATATAATCTGAGCATTCAAAGGACAGGATACAGGCAGAATGATTATGCCCAGGGAGCTGGCTAGTTGGCCTTTACCTAAGGCTGAGATATGCAGTGGCTTGGAGCTCTAGTGACTCCTGTCCCAGAATCCCCTGACCAGCCAAAGAATTTTCCTGATTCTGGGCAACAATGAAATATCTGAGGATATCAACAATAGTCCAGTATTTATGGGGCTTCAGAAACCAGACACATTGAACCAGACCAATGACACCTTGCAATAAGTGTTTTCATATAAAGATGTTTGAAAAATTATATATACACACAGACAACACACACAAACATACACACACACACACACACACACACACACACACACAATGTTTGACACACTGCGGTTTGAAATGCCACTGTAATGAATAAAGGTACTATGGAGAGATAGGAAGGATGGTGGGAAGGAATGGCCATTTCCTTTGGGAGTACAGCTTTGGTGGATAGGAAAGCATGTCGGTGCTAAATAGGGCTAACAGGGTGGTAAGCAGAAGCCTATAGCTTATGCACACTCTGCTCCCAAATATGATGAACAGCCCATGATCGCCCTTACTCTGAACAGTAACAGAACATTCAAGATGGAGAATGGTTCATTTTCTGAATTGGAACCTCCTCAAAAAACCTAGGACCAGCAAGGTGATAAGCAGCATCCTACAATCCATTCAGGTTCTGCTCCTGAATATGCTGCTAAGCCCTGCTATTGCCCTGCCCTGGCTATGAGCAATGGCAGAATGCCTGGGATTTAAAAAAAAAAAAAAAAAAAAAAAAAGGTTAAGATTAATTTTCTGGATTGGGCTTTTTGCATCAAACTTCCATGGTATGTTGTACAGGACAGTGTTTGTGCCCAAGATCCAGACTGCCACCATAGGCTAAGTTAATGCCCGTAGACTGCATTACTATTGGAGACTATATGTACATCTGTTGTTTGTGCTCTCACTGGGACCATGTTGATGTTCATGGCCTGTGCTGACCCCTGACACATGCTAGTGACTGTAGTCCAAGGTGCTTAAGGGGGCCATGTGATGTTCATGGTTCATGTTACTTTTGGAGGCCATGTTGGTGTCTGTGATCTGTGCTGCCAATTGAGACCATAGTGATGATTATTGTCCGGACTACCATCAGAGGCCTTGTAAATGTCTATAGTTTTTGTTGCCACCTGAGACCATGCAAATTTCCAGTGTTGATCCTCCATCAGGAGCCATGTAGGTGATCATGGTCTCTGTTGCTGCTTGTGAAAGAGACCCCTGAACAGTAGGGGCTTTCTCCTAGATCCTGGAGTAAGCAAAAATCAACTCAAATACCTCTTTTCATGGAGAGAGTCTTTATTAAACAGGGAAGAAAAGTTAAAATGGCTGTTGTCTGACTGAGGCAGAAAACAGAAAACAGCAACAAATGATCTTGCAGGTGTAATTTTTAAGAGGAGGAAAAGGGAGGGCTGGGATAGAATGGGCTAGGATGTGATGGTAAATGAGAGAAAAGAAAAAGGGGAAGGGGACAATAGAATAGGGGAAAAACTTTATTTATCCCAAAGGGACAAAGGACTGCCTCTGGAGACAGATATAGTACATAAGCGAAAGGTGGTTTATAAGGTGTCAAAGGGAAATGCAGTGTTAGGATGGAGGAGTTTGATTTTAATTGGGCATGTTAATTAGGTTAAACAAAGGAGACTTCTGATTGCTAAACTTCAGTATTTCAATAGCTCTACCACAGTAAAGGAAACGTTTGGAGGTGCCTTTATGGCATAGAAATACTGAAAGATTTAAAACAGAAAGCTCTATCTTATAATGAATTTAAAATTAAATTAAATGAAAGAGAAGGATATTATATCAGCAGTTCATACAGTAGCCTAGGAATGAGGACCGAAGCTCAGAATAAAATAAGGAACTATGGGGAAGAGACAGCTACATCAAATGTTTAGAGAAATCAGTGTCAGAACACAGATTTGGTGGATGGAGAGGCCCCACTCTGTGAGGATTGTTCAAGTTCACTGACTCCTAGTTCTGTTTTAGATACTGTCCCAGGGGCAGGTAAATAAGGTATACCAGATATTTGTATCATATAACTCATAGATCTTTGCAAAGTAAGGAAGACAGACATAGTGATAAGTATGTAATACAATACAGATCCGGGTATATGTTCTAAAGAGAACATGAGTAGCAGATGGAGGGGTAAAGAGAAGTTATTATTTTAAACAAGATGGTCTGGTCTGGAACAATGATTTAGGGTTTAAGAGCACTGGTTGTTCTTCCAGAGGACTGTGGTTCAATTCCCAACACCATTGCAGTGGATCTAATGACATCTTTTAACCTCTAGGGACACACATGTGGTATACTTGGAGGCAAAATACACATGTACATAGACAGAATGACTTTATTTTATTTTGTAAGAATTTTATAAGATTGATAAATTTTATAAAAAAATTTATAAAAAAAATAACAGAACATTTAGATAAGTTATACTGAGAAGGTCTGTAAAAGGAGACACATACTGAGAGCTCAATAGTGAGAGATTTAGGACTAAGGAGAAATAGGCTGGCTGTGGTGGTTTCAAAAAAAATGGCCCCCAAAAGGAGTGGCACTATTAGGAGGTCTGACCTTGTTGAAAGAAGTTGTCACTGTGGGGTGAAGCTTTGAGATCTCTTTTTCTCAGCCTTTCTTCAGTGTGACAGACAACTGACTTCTTGCTGCCTTCTAGCCAAAATATAGAACTCTCAGCTACAGCACCACATCTGCCTGCATACCACTTTGCTCATCATGACGATAATGGACTGAGCCTCTGAAACTGTGAGTTCCCCCACGTAAATGTTTTTACTTGTAAGAGTTGCAATGGTCATTAGTTCACTTCACAGCAATAAAAGCTTAACTAAGACACTGGCCAAGAGGGACCAATAAATAAAGAGATACCAAGGCAAGAACCAAGCTGGCAAAGAAGAAATGTAACTAGCTTGGATGAAGTGATTATATTCTAATGAGACACTTTAGCTATCAAGCTATCAAATCAAAGGACAAAAAAAAAAAAATGTGGAATTCCCCAGGAGTCTCGGGATGGTAGAAGTAAAGCCTGGGCCTGCCAGAGAGACATTCTTCTCCCTGGTACCCTTTAGGAAAGAATCTACAGCATTATAGACAGTGACAGGGCAGTGGTGGGAAGGCTATTGGTAATTAGATGTGCATAATGTTGCTCCTCTGTTTAAACTTTAATATCACTTCAGGACCTGAAAAATGGACTGATGGGGCACGGAATGTCTTTGCCACTCTCCCTAATGTGGCCACATTGAATAAATCTCCTTTTCAGCTTTGTACTATTATTTGTTTTAATTGGCTTCTCAAGAGACTGAAGCTGGCTTCTCAGAGTACAGACTGTAACTCCAAGTTCAATATGCAGAAAGACTTGCTTGGCTAGAGAAGATGACCAAGGTAGGACAAAAGAGCAGATGACCTAACTTGATCAAGAGCCAACAACAAAGGCCAAATTTGATTGAGTCACCTATGCCACCAAAAAGAACTGAGGCTTTTCTCCTAGCTGCCATTGAGATTCACTGGGAGCTTTTCAGTGAGGAAGAGATGTGATCTCATCTTGGCTGAGCTATAGTTTCAATGAGTCTCCCAAAAATTCATGTTCTAGAAGCTTCATCCACAAAGTCCCATCTCATAGTATTTAGATGATAAGAAAATAATTACAGCCTTTTAGAAGATAATTACAATTACATGATGTGGTGGTGGAACTGCATGATGGAATGAGTGGCTTTATCAAAGTAGAAACTTCAGGGAGACCACATGCCTGCTCTTTGTCATGTAACACTTTCTGACATTCTGTTTCACACCAAGAAACCCTCAGAAGATCATGCTTCATATTCTGAGAGCCAAATGAACTTATCCTCTTTATACGTTACCCAATGTGTAGCATTCAGTTAAAACACAGAATAGACAGACAGCCTGTACATAGCATACCGTGGAGTCAGTGTGGAATATGGTCATCCAACAAGAGAAAGAGCACAACGAGCCATTTTGAGGTTATTTTCTTGGTGTAGCTGAAGAACAGTGGTTGAGATGCTGCAAAGGACATTGTATCAGTTGGTCATTGCAAGATTTGGTGCCTGGATAAAAACGGCATTGTCTTAAAAAGAAAGACAGAGATGAGTTTTAAAATAGTTTTATGTTTAAGCTTGATTATGTCTTTTACTCAGGAGTTTCACTAACTATTGGATTGAGTTCACTCCCCACAGCAAAGACCTGCAAGTCCTGTCTTTCAGAGCCATGGAAACAGGGAAACACAAGGTATAGCCTAAGAAAGTCTTCTAACTAAAAGTTTGAACCTAAGTGAAAAACTGTTGACAATAGCTATTTCTGACACGGGAAAAACCTTAAAAGTTTCCCCAAAGAAGAAGAAAAGATGAGAAAGAAGCATAAAAAATAAATCAAAATGAAATTTTAGAAGAAAAATTATTTCACAAAGGAATTGTTAAAACCTTCACAAGAAAAAGAAATGAGTTCCTTTGACCTTTAGGTTTGACAAATTTGTTCAACAAAAATGAAGAACATTAATTCCCTCCTCTTCCTCCATATTTTATTTTCTATTGAGTTTTGGTGATTCTTCAGAGCAAAACAAATGTTCAGATATATATTTCTCTGTTTTGCTCTTTAGAGCATATACATGTACAAAGGTTCTAGAGGAGATTTTGGCAAAATGTATAAAAGTAAAAGCACATACTTTATTCTTCTAGTTATAAGTATTTATCACAAAATACTAATACATAAAAACAAATGTGCAAAATACTATTAATACAAAATTATGTATTTTATATAAAAATCTAAAGTAGCCTAAATGAATAGCAGTTGGGTATATACCACAGCCCCAGAGGTAAAATTTGTGCATCTCAGGGTGTTAATGAAAATATACACAAGCTGGAGGGGACACTGTAGAATCTCATGGTTGACCTCTGGGGTTGCTGTAGAATTCCATGGCTGGCCTCTGGGGACACTATAGAATCCCATGGCTGGCTCCTGGGGATGCTGTAGAGTCCCATGGCTGGCTCCTGGGGATGCTGTAGAATCCCATAGCTGGCTCCTGGGGATGCTGTAGGGTCTCATGGCTTGCTCCTGGAGACCAAAACAACAATAATAAAAGACAAATTTCTGGGAAGTGAAGACTCAGGGTCTTGTGACATTAGCCATTTTGTACCTTAAGACTAAGGTTACATCTGTGCCATCAGCTGCATTTTGATGTCGGAGTCAGCTGGCTTGCACAGTTCTTTCCTCTCTCATTCTTTGGGTCACATAGGTATCCTTATTTTGTTCCTTGAAATGTCTAAAATGTCTATGCCACCTTAATCTATAGTGCTTTGAAGGATGGGGTCCAAGGATGGATGGGATCCAAAGAGCAGATGCTGGATGCTTCAATTTCCTGCTCTTACAAGGAAGAGTGATGAAGAGAAAAAAGCTGCACAGAAAACAGCACTGCACAGAAACATCAATGATAGTGGCACCCACAATCCCTTCAGTATAGCTTTCACAGCTAATGGGAATACCAAGAAAATACACAACAGAAAATTTAATTGTGAGTGTTAACCCTGGGTACCAAAAATGCCCCAAGTAGAGAACTTTAGCTAGTTGCTTCACAGACCGAACAGAGACAGAAGGAAATTGTGGTGTGTTTATACTTTAATGATCTTCATTTTTAATTAGTGATTTCCAAGATTTATAAAAAAACTTAGTTAGGTCCCTCAAATATTATAATTCAATTAGTTTCCAGACTGTTTTTCCTCAACAAATTAGAGAATTCACACAGAACTTACTTTCCTTTGAGTAATAAACAACTGGGTAATGCTATGACAAAACTCACGTTAGTACTGTGTAAAGCAGAATGTTGCAAACACAGCTCACAATTAAAATATCTGCCTGGAAGCTCATCAGGGGCCCTCAGTTGTGACAACATTAATACCATATTCATTCAGGGATTCCCAAGAGAGAGTTTTTATTTGGTGAAATGAGAAGTATAGTACAATGAAACCTATATTTTAATGTCATTCGTGGAGTTGTCTGATAACATTTGCCTTTGCCTGTAGGCTGACAAAAACAGAAACAAACAGTCCAGATCATGGTTTTCCTCTTGCCTCTGACATTTACTTGTTTGGGTTACAGCAGATAATACTTTATCTGTGATGACTGTGCCCTCACCTGAAGACCATCACATCTGGTACATCAGACGTTGGCACTCAATGAGAAGGTTATACCTACCCCCCTGCCCTCCATCTGTCTGGGTAATTTAAAGGACATATTCACAGAAATAACAGAACCATCCCTACATCATGGTAAGATTTAAGCTATCTAATCAGGCCACATGCATCTGAAGCCTCACTTTTACTGTCAAGTGTAAGGGGGGTTATGTTATTCCATTGTAAATAATTGTCCCCACCTATAAATTTAATAAAAAGTGCTGATTGGCCAAAAGCAGACAGGAAGTGTGGGCAGGGCTACCAGACTAGGAAAACTCTAGGAACAGGCAGAAAAGAGCAGAATGCCAGAGAGAAGCCAGAAGAAACAGAGGACAACTATGCTGCTCTGAGAAAAGGTACCGAGCCACATGGCTGAACAGGATAAGAGTCATGGGTTAGATTAAGGGTAAAGAGTTAGCAAGTCATATGCCTGGGCCTTAGGCCGATCAGCCTAAAACTAATGTAAGCATCTATGTGTCTCAGTGGGTCTGTGGGTCTGTGGGTATGTGGGTCTGTGGGCCTAAACCTTGAGGCTAGGCCCGAAAGTCCAGAACAGAAACCTCATACTACAAATGGCAGCCCAACTTGGGTAAAATATGCCCACATAAAGCCATAGAAAGCTTAAAAATGGTCTAGAGACCAAAGCAGCTTCTGAGTTGTGTCTCTCACATGAGCCATAGTACAGAAATGCCCTGGTGAGGCATGTGGGCTTGAGCTACAATGGCGGGCTTTTGGAGTGCAGCTTAAGGTATAAAAAGGCTGGTTTCTGAAGTCTCACAGGACCCTCAATATAAGCAAAAAGGTGTAAATGATGTATTTAAGGTTTCTGTTCATAAGGACAAAAAGGGAACAGAATCAAAGATGGCTTCTTAGTGTTGATGTTTTCTTGGATCAGCTCTGTTTTCTGGAGGCAAGCAGAGGCTTGGCTTTTTAAGAGAAACTTCCTGATTCAGCCTTAGAGGCAAAACACTTGTGAGTCTTTTAAGAGTCCCTGCTGCCTAATACTTAAATGGAGTTAATGAGCAGCAGATGGCAAAGCTTTACTTGGTAATTATATGGACCCTAAAATTCTCCAGAGTACCTGGGTTAAAAAGATAAATACTAAGAAATTAGACAAGGAGCTGGGTGGAGCCAACCATCCATCCTACCAACCTTGAATCCTTGGCAGATTAAAGGTGTGGTCAGAAACAGAAGAATCTGGGTGGAGTCAATCACCCTAGCCAAGCAAAGATGTCAGAGACAGAAAAGGTTAAGAAATAAATATACAGTAAAGACAGTTTTTTTTTTTTTTAAAAAAAAAAAAAAAAAGTCTAAGTGGTTTAGAATGTGTTGAAAATATATATACACAGGCTTAGAGAAAGAAAATAAAAGGTAGAGCAAGCCCTTAAAAAATAAATATAGCAAAATAAATAAATAAATAAATAAATAAATAAATAAATAAATAAGCCACGTAGAGATGGAAAATACAAAGAGTGTCTGGATAGTGTATATTTTTGTCTTATCTTTAAGCTTCTTGACTGAAAATGACTTAGTAAAAGCTGCTAAAAAAACAATTGATTATAAATGCTGTTTGATTAATTCAATCCATATATTTTGTAAATGAATTTACTTTAAAACTGAATCCAAAAATATGCTTCCTTAGAGAAGAGGTTTTCTTTTTATTTTCACAGAAAATGAGAGGCTGTGCATTTATTACTGAATAAAAAAAACATAAAGTTTGATAGAGAAAGACCCCCTGAAAAATCTCCAATGGAAATTGATGGCCCAGATGATTCAGCATTTCAGAGCACCTCTGTTGAAGTTTCTGGAGCTCTGTATCCAGAACAATTTCAAGGAGACTGGCTGAGATGACCCAGCCTTACAGAGTACTCCACTAAAGACTTGTGCATAATCCTACATTTTTCTTTGAATTCCCATGAGATTGTCAGCACCCCATTCAGCAGGAAGTAGCCTAGAGAACAATGCCCACATTCCCAAAACATGGATATGGATGTTCATGTTTATTTATAGTGTTGTTTATAAGTTGTATAGATAATGGGGGGGGGAGAATATTAGATTTGGAGTTCTTTTTGTTTTAAAAAGAGAAAAGGGAATATGTAGGGGGATTATGTTATTCCACTGTAAATAATTGTCCCCACCTATGAGTTTAATAAAATGCGCTGACTGGCCAAAGGCAGGCAGGAAGTGAGGGCAGGGCTATCAGACTAAGAAAAACTCTGAGAACAGGAAGCACAGAGCAGAATACCAGAGAGAAGCCAGAAGAAGCAGAGGACAACTATGCTGCTCTAAGAAAAGGTACCCAGTCACATGGCTGAACAAGATAAGAGACATGGGTTAGTTTAAAGGTAAAGAGCTAGCAAGTTATATGCCTGGGCCTTAGGCTGATCAGCCTAAAACTATAGTAAGCCTCTGGGTGTCTCTGTGGGACTGCGGGTCTGTGGGTCCTAAACCTTGAGGTTAGGCCCGAAAGTCCGGGCCAGAAACCTCATACTACAGTGACTTTTCTCTGTGGTTCAGTTTGACACTGGTTGAAGAATCTATGGACTCTCATAACACTTCCTATGTGCACTGCCTTTCTCCATTTGAAGGAATTAATCTGTGACTGAGATCTATTAGTTGAAAGAAGGCAGAGTTGATGAGATTCTGCTGATACACTGCATAGCACATACATCAAGTTAAAAAGAAAAAGATGAAAAATTGGAATGATAAAGTTGCCTTGCTGGCTTGTTGCTGGGCTAATTGAAGTGACATGTGTACCGCTGAGGTGTGATGGGTAGGGAAAAAATATGTACAAATTTATCTAGATTATACTTTTGAAGAAAGGACCACAAAAAACATTCCCTCTCTATTTATGGGTCTAGAAAATCTCTTAATTCTTTTCTGACACTGATATTGAAGCAAAATGAAAATAAAACCCATTCAGAGTCAGCTCCAATAGCAAAACCATCTCTAAGTTATCCATGGAAATAGACTCAGGGTTCACATACATAATTGAAATAGGAGTAAAATGTAAAGCAGTACTTTGTCTGGCAGTCAAAACCACAGTTCCTCATAATTTCTTTGTAATAGAAATGAACAAAGCAGTGGAATGTCCTCATATTTTAAATTTTGCCCTACTTCCTTATGATGGAGATTATAATTATAGTGAATTGCCTGAGAATAAATATACATGCACAAGAATTTTAAAAGGCCTGGAAGGTAAGGTCTGTAGACTAGTAGACTAGAAGGGCACAGCAGTAGGATCTGTAGCTCCAATCCATCCCAGTTGCCTAGACCTGAGCTACACATGGAAGTGGCCCATGGGATAAGGTTGCATTGGCATGTACACTTCATCCTGCACCACTGAGAACTCACTAGTGTCTTCAATTGGTGTGGGTGTGACCCTAAACCTTTATTTACTTTTGAAAATCTGTGAACCTAGTACTTAGAGGAGTCCAGAAGTTCTGCAGAGCTGGAATAGTCCAGGTCTAGGCATGGGTTGGTCATGAAGGCATTTGCCTGGACCAGTGACATTTCCATATCAATCTCTCAGAACCCCTACATCACCAAGGATGTTAGAGTTAGGAGGCTGACTTCCCCAGAGCCTGTGATGTCTGCACCAATGGTTCCAACCTTTGAGTTTCAACCCAAACTTCAACTACAGTTATAAAGTAGCAATGTAATAATTTTATGGTTGGGGTCACCACAACATGAGCAACTGTATTAAACGTTTGATAATTAGGAAGGCTAAGTACTATTGTTCTACACCATGCAGCTCCATTCTCATACTTTGGGTTGCTCAAAGATCATAGGCAGAGAGGGTCACAAAGGGCCTTCACAGACTGTAAAAATCACAACCTGGTGTCACAATCTTTTCTGTTTTACTGAATAATATCCCCAGGATAGAGAAATGGTGTTTAAATCAGCAAAAGTCCTGGAAAGGGGAAAAACTAAAGCACATAAAGAAGTTTGGAAGAAAACAGTAAAAACAGATATGCAAAAGTTGGGGAGGTGGGTGCAATCTTACAATCTCAGCTCTGTCAAATGGACTCAGGAAGATCAAAGAATTCAAGACCAGCCTTGAATATAAAGAATCTGAGGCCAATCTAAAATATAATAATAAAAGTGATAATGAGGATGATGATTAAATGTAGGTGGAGTTTTACTTTGAAGGCACCAGTCCAAGTTTGATATTTATTAAAATATAAACCAACACTCACGATACAGGTAACAGCGTATAGCGGAGCCTGAACAGGGACTGGAGTCTGGAATGATGGACTAAGGATTCAAACCAGTCTCTCCAACAGCCAGGAACCAGGCAAACAGGCTTTCCGGGTCCCAGCAGCCACTTATCAATGGGTTGGCCACGCCCCCTTCAGGGGCCTGGGACCCTGGGCAAGCATCCTTGGATCTTATCAGCTAACACCTGAATCCCACCACAATTAAAAGGTTAAAAACTATTTTTAATTAAAAGAAGGGTTAGAGAGGGGCTCTGCAGTTAAGAACTGCAACTCTGGCTAGGGACCTTAGTTCAGTTCTCAAGACCCACATAGTGGCTCACAGCCTCCTGTAACTTCAACTCATATAACTTCAGTACTCTCTTCTGACATCTGTGGTCACCAGACACGCATATGGCACATACTCACAGACATGCATAAATAAAAATGAGCATAAAATAAAATCCTAAATGACTGAAAGAAAAAAGAGTACAGCAGGTGTAGTGACACACATCTGTGACCCCAGCCCTTGGAAATAATATCAGGAAGACAAGAAGTAGAAGACAGCATGTTTAGAAGATCCTTTCTCAAAATAGCAAAAAGATAAAATAAAACAAACACATGTAAAGTGCATTGCTACAGCTAAATGAGTGGCTATAAGACTGTCTTTGCGAGATGCCAAATTTAGAGGGGATGTTGGGGGAAGCTGTTTTATTTGTAATTCTTGTTGAGGTGAGAGAAGGTGGTGGTGGTGTGTGTTTATATCTTGTTATAATGAAATTCACTTCCTTACACTTCAGACTTTCTTCTCTGAGCCCTCTCAGCAGTACAGAGGTCACTTCCTGACACATACTTCAATGCCTCAGGGAAAACACCAACCTTAGTCTGGAAAATTCCTCCACTGTGCCAGTACCTATTCACTTTAGCTCCCCTTACTGCAGCCTGGGCTCTGAAGTACACTCACATAGCAGTCATTTCCTGAAGGACTTAATTTAGCTGATGTATGTGCAGGCTATGTGTGATCTTTCTCTTTCCTCCCACAGACCTAAGAACACCAGCGAATATCTCAAGCTCTTTGGAACCAGTCTCCAGAAGCACATGAAAGTCTCAAACTGCCCAAGCCAGAGAGGACTGCTCAGGGACAGGGGTATGGCTGAGAGTACTGGCTAATACATGGGTTAGCCAGGTGGCACTAGGCAAATCAGGGAATAATGGGAGGCATGTTAAGTGGAAATGCAAAATATGGACACTTCCAAGTTATCTTGTCAGAATTAAATATATGTAAGATACTTAGCACAGGTGGACTACTGACACACTCTCTAGCTCAGAAAAGCCAGGAACATTACTTAGAGTAGAAGAAACCAATCACAGAAGAACATTGGTCATATGATTCATTGGTATGAAGAAATCTTTTTGGATGTCCAGAGGCAGCAGGAAGGGTAGGGAGAAGGAGGTGACAGGTAGAACATAAATTTTACAAAGATGTAAAACTGATGTGGTGGTTTTTACACATTGTAAGTGAAGGTAAACTACAGAATGACATGCTCTTTTCATATCTTCTTGGTATATGGTGGAGTCATGTGGTTGTGACAGACCACTTATGGCAGACAAGGATGAATATAGTTGTGTGTCCTCAGCTTCCACCTTTTCTGGGAGGTTTTTCAGACATGTGATACAGGTACCTGATGTACAGTACATGTGTAAGTCAGACTAGCTAAACTAATAGTCACCAGAACTTCCCTTCTACCAGTAGGAATGCTGAGTCACAGTCTACCACTTCCAGCTTTCTGTGGCTTCTGGGGATCTGTACACAGGTATCACACCTGTACTGCAATCACTTAACTTCACTCAGCCATCTGCTCAGCTCTCACATTGCGTACTCTTAATGATGTAAATGATATCTCAATGAAGCTGTTTAAAATATATTTAAGACAGTAGTCATTATACATTTATTATTTTAAGTCAGTTATTATTATTTCACTGAAAAGATTTATTAAGTTCTAAGCCTGAGGAGTATTCTGTTTCTAATAATGTTGCATTTTCCAATTTTACACTACAAACATGTGAGCGAATATGAAATATGAAAAGAAAATATTACAAAGGACTTCCATAATGCTGCCATGACTGAGATGCTTCACTTGAAAAGATAAAATTACTTTTGGTGAGTACTATATTTTAGACATAAATTTTTATAGTCAGGAAAACCCCGCAACTGCATTAAGCATCTTAAAAATAGCATCAAAAGTTTTCATTTATTCAAAACCAGTCTTGACTTATTTATAGTAAACTCAAATTTTTTTCCAAATGAAAAATACATGATTTAGTGGAGCTTTCTGTTTCTGTGAATGTGAGCATTTCATATTTACGTATCAGAAAGATGAAAGCCTTGATCTCATAGTTAAAATCAAATAAGAAACTTTAAAAGTGCCATCTGAAGCTCAGAATTTATCAGGCAGTTGTCTGAATAGCTTTACAGACTCCACTGTTCCTAGTAGATTTCCCATGATTCTCTCCTCTGTGTGTGTGTGTGTGTGTGTGTGTGTGTGTGTGTGTGTGTGTGTGTATGTGTGTGGATGATGATGTTCATGTGGAAAGGTGCACCTGGAGAAGAGAAGCAGAAATTGAGTGTCTTCCTGGTTCACAAACCTAGATCTGAACATCTTACTCTTCTAAACTCACTGCCCTGGGCCTCCTAGCCTTGAGATGATAGAGGTGTGCTTCCATACCTCCTTTTAATGTGTATTTGGGAATCATAATTAGCTCCTCATGATTGTGCAACAAATATTTGAGGTATTAATCCATCTTCCCTGCCTCTCATGATTTTTATAAAATAATTGTATCCCGTCTTCTTGACCTTCTCTCAACCCTTTACCACCTCATTTCCAACTTCTTATGAAAACTGGAGGTAAGAAGAACAAAAATATGTTTGTCAACAAAATATATAGTTAAGAGAAAAGAAAAATAAAGCTCCAAAATCTGTTTTTAAAAAATGGATGCATTTAGGGAAATGGCATGCAGGCCACCTCCTCAAACTTTGCCATGATGGAGGCCTTGAACACAAAAGAAAACAGAGAAGCCAGCTGAAAGACAAAGCCACCAGAAGCCACATTTCCTCTGGGAGTTCCTTTGATTTTTTTTTGTTTGTTTGTTGTGTTTTGCTTTTTCTTCATTTTAGAGCAGGTAGTCTACTAACCAGTGGGTTTCTGGGAATTCTCAGAAGTTGGGGCTGCACAGCAACACTGACAGCACTGGGAAGATCCTGGAGAGATTTGGCAAGATCTGCAGGGTGTCAGCCCATGTGGAAAAGCTAACCAGTGCCAGGGAAGAAGTTCATTTTAGAGTAATTATCTAGGGCTGTCCTGGCTTTCTCTGTAGTACACCATAGGTTTGTACATTTGTACTGTTTTCTAAACATTAAAAGACATGTTAAAAAGGTAGGAGACATTTCTCTCCCCCAAATAAATAAATAAATAAATAAATAAGTAAGTAAGTAAGTAAGTAAGTAAGTAAGTAAATAAATAAATAAATAAATAAATAAATAAATAAATAGAAATAAATAAATAAATAAATAGAAACAAACTATCCTGAAACAGGCTTGCATCTTGTGTCCATATTCAGAACACCTTCACAGACAAAGATACCAAACAAACAAGCCAAGGAGAGGAAGAGGAGGAGAAAGAGAGAAAGAATAATAAAGGTTAATAGGGAGAGAGAGAGAGAGAGAGAGAGAGAGAGAGAGAGAGAGAGAGAGAGGGAGGGAGAGGGAGAGAGAGAGAGAGAGAGAGAGAGAGAGAGAGGGAGGGAGGGAGAGGAGAGAGAGAGAGAGAGAGAGAGAGAGAGGAGAGGGAGAGGGAGAGAGAGAGAGAGAGAGAGAGGGAGAGAGAGAGAGAGAGAGAGAGAGAGAGAGAGAGAGAGAGAGAGAGAGAGAGAGAGAGAGACTCCTTCAGTCCAGGTCCACTGCTGAACTTTTACCAAAGTCACTTGTCAGTGCTTGAAACAAGTGCTCACTTACTTAACATATAAAACCACTCTAAAGTTTCCATTATTTACAAAACCTTCTTATGAATCGACTGGTCTATACACAGCTTATATAGGCCCTATACTTCCAGGGTCTGAGGGAGGAGAACTGTGAGTTCAAGGCTAGCCTGGGCTACATGATGCAACCCTATCCCAAAATTAATGAGAAACTATTAACAAATACATAGAGTAAAATCATTACAAGTGATTCTCTCCTCCCTTTAAGACTTTTGATTTTTTTATTTGTGTACAAGTTGGTGGGAGAGAAATAAGGGAATAAAGTGTGAGAGGTACACATGTAGAGGACAGAGGACAACTGAGTGGAGCTCTTTTCTCTTCCCACCTTATGCGAGGCCTCAGGATCAAATTCAGGTTTGATATTTTCACACATTCATATATTTACATAAATAATGCATACACATCAGAAACTCTCAGCAAGCACCTGCTCGTAAGGACCCAGCTCACTAGGCTAATCCTAAAGTGCTTGTAAACTACGATTCTTCTGTGATTTTCATTGGTCTTGCTATCACTGTGTTTTGACTTTTTATTTTATTACTAATTATGAATACATGTATTTATTTACATGTAAGTAGGCATGAGTGTGGGTGTGTTTAGAGTCCAGCAGAGGGAGTTAAATCCCTGTGCTTGAAGTTTTAGGTTGTTTTAGCCATCCAATACCGGTGCTGAAAACCAAACTCAGGCCTTCTGAAAGATTGAACTTCTGAGCCATCTCTCCAAACCCCTTCTTACTGGCTCATCACTCATGACTCTCTTACAATGTCCAACATAGTGCATGGATTCTAAAATTGCCTGTAAAATGACCACATCGTACCCTAAATTAATGCATATGACTGGCACAGATTTAGAGATCTGTGATCAGTTAAGGCAACTGATCCCATAAAATCTGGGCCTGATGATTATCAACATGTCACAGATGGACACCAAAAATATTGAGAGTGTACTTCATTATGCTTCTGTCTTAAGTGGCTTCTAATACTTGCTGCGAAATAGGAAGAAACTTTACTTCATTTCAGCAAAATATTTCTTTTTATTCTGGGGATTCAAATATGGTAGGAATATCCTAATTTATCTGCGACTCTTCCCAAATCTCCTTGCTCTTTCATACTTTGTGACCAGATGGGAAACCCTCATTCTGAGTCAAGGGTGGATGATTATTCTGAATATTCAAATATGGGTCTTCTTTCCTACTCTCTTGTAATCAATATAGGCAGCAGCGACCAGGGAGGGTGCATGTATCCTCCAGGCTCCTGACAGCATACAGATTCACACTCCAACCCCTCCTTTTCTTTCTCATACTTCATTCTTTGCTTTCTGGTAAGAATGTCTATGGACTCTGGAACCACTGTGGAGAGCTGTAAATGATTGCTTTGCCCTCTAAGAGAAATGCAAACAGTGCCTTGCAATTGCTGCTGAGCAATGAGGAGGGTTGTAAGATGACATTCAGCTTCTCCACCAGAGAGAGCAATGTGCCAAGTAGAAACAGCTCAACAGTGTACGATAAAGGAAATGTTAACTGATATTTTAATCATATTCATTACCTCTAATTTCTCCTGTCCTTGTCATCCTATAATCTTAAAGACCGGTTCCTCTTTAGTCAGAATGCCCCAGATTCTGGATCCTTAAAAGATGCATAGAAGCATTTGGGAAGATTACTTTGGGAGGAGAAATTATATAAAAATTTTATTTATTGTGGAGCTTTGCACTCATTGACCATATTTGTATTTTATCATCAAATTTCAGATTCTCAAAAAGATTGTTTTATTTCAAGCCCCCACCACAACAACAATTCAATAAGAAACAAAGCAAACAGACATCTTTTGCAGTAACTGATGTGATAAAGTCTGATTGAAGCAGACCCACCCCTGCCAGAGACAGAGGAGCCACATGGCAAATCTTGGCCAAAGTGAGACCATATTATTCCCAGGGCTCCTGGTTTCCTGTGCTGTCATTCACATTAGTAACAAAAGGTTCTGTCACTTAAATGCACATTCTTCAGGGTGACCACACAGGATGACTAGGCTTGCCAGGCATGCCTTTCCTACTGCAGACTCACTACAGTCCACCAGCTGGTGTGTGAGGAGCTGCCCCCTCACTGAGAAGTCTGGAAACCAAGAGACAGTGCAAAGCCTGTGACAGCCACAGACTCGGCAGCCGGTGACTTTTCCAGCTTCCTTTGCTCCGTGTCCTGCTGAACTTGAGCTCTGAGGGCTCAGGAAAAGAAGGCTCAGTGACAACAGCTAGCAGGTGCATTTGTCTGCCCTGCACCCAATCCCAGCAGCTTGTCTTGTTTCCCTGTACGGCAGATGCCCAGACCACACATGGGCACGTTACCCAGGACCCTGTCACGCCTGGAGACAAGAGCTCCTGTAATGTCTTGGTTTTCTTTCTCTACAAACTTCAGCCAATATTGGCTGGTTTATTCTTGTTGGTGTCCTTATGTCTCTTATTTGTCATCACTATTTTCTCTGTGAATTCAAGTGTCTCAACTATGTAATGTCACTGGAATAAAACCTGTAAGAGATAATTTGGTTACTGTCTAGTTTAGGCAGATTTCAACTCCTAGATCAAATTTTCAAGTAAAGATTAAATATTACCTTAATGATATCTCAAGATCTATTATATTCTTATGGGAAAAATAAAAACCAACCATGGTGTAACCACTATTTAATGTAATCCACGAGGGGCAGGTTTGCCATGGTGGGGTGTGGCGGTTTAGAAGTGATACCCATTGTTTTCCATTTATGTCTAATTCTGACAGCTTTCCTGGGTTCAAGAGTGGCAAGCTGTATCTCCAGTCACCTTGGAGCATTGAACTACCAAAACTGTACTGAACCTCACAGGTTTGGCCCTAACAGCAATCACATGGATATGGGGCCCCGCCCTTCCCTACTGAACTGTTGATTACTAATAGGTCCTAGGAGAATAGTGGGTATCTTGTTTTTTATCTACACACTGACAAACCAACAGGAATCCAAACTGATGGCTCCATAGCCATAACAATGGCCTTGGTTAAACTCAGCAGATCACAGGACAAAGCAAAAAGACGGAAATATGAGAAAGTGAGTTATAAGCAAGGATAGATTAATGGGAATGGGATGGAGTTAAGAAGGGTGGGAGGTCAGAGAATCTGAATGCATTGTATACATGCGTTAAATTGTCAAAAAATTAAAGAAAAAAGAAACAGAAATCTAAAATAAAAATACTGTGTTGCATACATAATCATAGAACAGTTTATCAGGAAACTTCCACACAGGTCTACAGACACGCCACCTGAAAAGTACTGATCTTGGAAGCTAAGTAGAGTCTGGCCTGGTTAAATAAGGGGATGGATGATCTTCATAGGATGACTGTTAACTCAAATGTTCAGGGTTCTTTATATTTATAGAGGTTGTTTTGTACTTAGATGAGTAATTGTCTATTGCTGGATGTAGTATAAGAATAATTCATACACAAGTTGTACAATTATATTTTCAAAAGTGTAATTCTGCAAGTATGACATGCCAATATTTTATAGATCCATTGGTGCACATCCCACTAATGTGAAAGCAACCTCCATTTTTCTTTATTTCTCTATTTGTTTTTCCACATCACCAGTCCTTTTGGAGTTTAGTAAATTATTCATAATCACCTCATTCAAGCGGCATGAACGACCTTCTTGTGGCCAGTCTCTTCCCCACTTACTTTCTCTTCCAGAAAAGCTCCTTTCTACTCACCTCTTCCTTCTCAGAGAAGCTTATGTGCTTGTTTCCAATACCATTGTCTGTTTGATGTGTCCAGATCTGTGACGTGGTTGCCTCTCTTTAAAAATTTCTCTCACCTCTCTTTAGGAAAACTGCATTTGTGTGTGTGTGTGTGTGTGTGTGTGTGTGTGTGTGTGTGTGTGTGTGTGTGTGCCCGCGTGCACGCGTGCACATGCACGCATTTGTGCTGAGTGTATCATGAGGTGGGTGCAGCTGTGGAGGACAGAGGACTTCACAGAGCAGTGTTTCTCTCTTCTCCTTTATGTAAGTCTGGAGCTCAAGCTCAGGTCACCAGGCTTGCAGGACAGGCACCTTTACATGCTGAGCCACCCAGCTCTTTTCCCCAGGCAAATGGGATCTCCACTGAAGCATTCGATTTATTTTACTCAGAAGCCCACTAGATAAATTATCACAGGCAACATTGCCCTAATTTATCTATTCCTTGAAGCCGTCTAAAGATGATTTGAACAATCATACTCTAAATTCATAGATTTCTCCCCCCCCCCTTTGAGGTAAACCTTTTTGACCCCTCTTTGTGACACTTTGCTGGTTTTACAGGTAAGAAATGTAGCCTTTGTGGCCCATCTGCCATTGTTTCCCTAACCATGTCCCTATGGTCACCAGTCTCTTCCTGTCTTCCAAAACATTTGTTCTCCTGCACACACAATGCTTCTGTCAGGCAGGAAAAATCAAAAGCTTGCCCCCAGCCATCACATTCAAACTTCCTCGCAGGAAATCATATAAAACTCAGTGGCAAGCCATTGCCAGTTGTGGCCTGTAGCACAATGTATCATTGAATTTGTCCAGGTGTTCCCTGGTCCCAAGGTAACACTTTGAATAAATTGTTGCTTGAGGATTCTACTCTATTCAATCTTTTAGGCTGGAGGTATGGGGGAGGAATAACACACACAAATTAGCTACTTCTCCTAAATTACAACAACAACAAAAAATATATTTGGATGACATTCTCTGATGCTTAGACACTATTCATTAAAGCCCATCATCCACATCCAGCTTTCCTGTTCTTACCTTCCACTGTGTTCTTTGCTGATTGCTCTGAATGTTCAAGAGCTACTACTGCCCCTACACATTTACCTATTAAACATTGGATTTCCTTCATTTTAAATTCCACACCCATATAGCCTGCCCATGCATAATGGATATATTACTAATACTTCCCACTTGGTAACATTTTAAGGTCTTTAATTTTCCTTTTATTTCAGAATTACAAAGACTTTTTAAATTCAATTCTGATTTGAAATATGATTGCTTTTTTTGCTTCTTATTATCAATGATATATTATTAACAAAGTATAATACATGATGTTGGTCATGTGATATATTCTCTCCATAGATAAAATGAAAGAAAAAAGTGGCTGTTTCCATGGCTCTAAAAGGGTATAAATCTAAGATCCATACCTTGTGGCAATGGTTTCATCAATCTTCCATATCTATAACTTTTCCTATCTAAGCACTGGCATCATAGATGTCCTTTATACTCACACAGAGGTTCTTCGTGCAATACAGATATTCTATAGTACTTTAAATAAGCAGGAAAGGGAAATGTGTCTGTGGATTCGAAAAGTTGTTAAGCCTAGTAATATGTCCTCTTTGGCATCTTGATTTTGTATTTTTTAAATTTTTTTATTGTATTTATTATTTGTTTTCTTGGTGTGTGTTATCCTTCTGGTTCAAATGTGGAGGTCAGAAAACTAATACTTCCCTTTCAGGAGCTGGCTGTCTTTTACCATGGTGTGGATCCTAAGAATCAAACTCAGGTCCATAGGGTTGGTGGTAAGTTCTCTGTACTGGTTATTTTTGGTTATCTTGACACAGACCTAGATATAGCTGAGAAAGGGGGACCTTGGGTAAGGAATCTCTCTCATCAGAGTGGTCTTTAGGTGGGACTTTGTCTTAAGTAATGATGAATATGGGAGGGTCCAGTACACTGTGGGTAGTGCCACCCCTAAGTAAGTGATACTAAGGATATAAGAAATAGGAGCAAGTTAGTACATAGTATAACCCATGGTCTCTTTCAGTGATTGGCTCTAGGTTCTAGCCTTAAATTCCTGCCTAGATTTCTCTGAGTGACAGATTGTGATGAATAAACCCTTTCCTTCCCACGCTAGTTTTGGTTATAATGTTGGTCACGGCTATTCCTGGTTGTCACCCCAACTACAACTAGACTTAACTAAATCCCAATCAGATGGGTACACCTGTGAAGTATTACTTTTTCTCTTAATTAAATCATTTGAAGTCAGAAGACCCAGTTTTAATCTAGATCTTTTGAGGTGGGAAGACCCACCTTGAATCTGAGCCACACCTTCTGCTGGCACCTAAATAAAGGACATGGGAGGAAGAGGAAGGAAGCTGTCCCTCTTTCCCTCCCTTGATCCTGCTGGCAAGTCCGTCCCTTCACTGTCTTTAGAGCCTACATTCTTGGGATTCTGGTGTATACCGAAGACCTGCTTAGACACCCAGGATCTTATGCTAAACAGCAACTGGATTCTTGGACATTCTATTGATACACAGCCATTGTACCAGCTGGACCACAGCCTGTGGGCTGCTTATATATATTAGAATATATATATATACATATATAGATGATATATTAGAGTATATATCATATGTGAGATGCATAATTTTTTCATTTTATAAGTTCTGGCCTAGAAAACTCTGACTAGTACAGTGTTTATCATGGAAAATTAAGACTAAAACTATGACACCCTTCTACCCAGTACCATCTTGCCAGTCCACCTAGGTTTCTTCCTAAATTAACATCAGTCGTCTGTAATCTCTATAAACTAGATATGTGGGAATGCTGAGAAACGTGGACTTCCTGACATCCTCAAACTTACCAGAACTTAGAACATTCTCACAAACTTTGTAATCAGAGGTTGAAATGTCAAGAACACCAGATTTTGTTGCCTGTCTCATTTCTCATTCTTTTTGTTGGTTTCGTGTGTGGCTCTGGGAACTTTGGCTTGAGCATGGGGTAAGGAAAGAGATAAGAGAAAATGAATCCACAGCCTCATGCATGTCAGCAACAGTCGATCACTAGCCACAATCCAGACTCTACCACACCAAGCTTCAAATATCAGTTTATCCAGGATTCAAACCTGCAGAATGAAGAGTTCAAAGTTACAGATGTTTTGAACATCTAAGAATTTAATCATCCTGATAACTTTGAGATGTACACAAATGATGTTTTAAAAGATAACACCAAGAATTAAGTTCTTTATAAAACTGGTTTATGACAGGAAAACAATTGGCTTCTTTGAAAGATAAAACAGTGTATATCACATATATACACATAATTTTGGAAACTCAGAAACTCCAAAGCTTTTCTATATATTTTTTATTATTATCCCAGAGCTCTAACCACAGCAGGACGATTGGGAGAAGGGTAATCAGCAGGCAGATGCCTTTCAAAGAACCTGAGTCAGATACCAAGACCCTGGGACCTCTTGTGACCCTCTCTCTCATGAACATGCTACCAACTCCTCAGTATGGGAGCTGGAGGATTTCCTCCCATTCTGTTTCACTTTCATGGCCATTCATGTCTCACCCTGTCCCTCTCAGGCTCTTCAAACAGTTCCTGTAAGACTTCACTATTTACTTCATCTCCTCCAGCTCTCTGTTACCTATTTGTTTTCTTCTCCAATTAAACAAATCAATTGGATTTGCCACAGCTTGACCTCTTTCTTTCTGCATTTATGAGGCCATCTATCAATTCTCCTTTTACTTTTGGTTTGATTTACAATGTCTACGTTCCTCATTCTTAATTTATACAAATAAAGTGCCCCAAAACATTTCTGTTTATTCTCTGCCGCATAGGTGCTCTCTCTCTTGCTTAGTGTATAGTCCCTCCACAGCCTATCTTTTAAATAGAGTTTCTGCCTATACTTTTAATTTCAACGCATTTTAAAACAGATTCATTTCTCAAGCACAAAGGTCAATCACTTAACACAGACTCTTGATGTAATCAGCAGAAGTAAACATGAGCTGCCTGAGGCTGCTGCTGTTGGAACAAGATATACGGTCATATAGTAAAGTTTCTAAATAGGCAACACATGTAAAGTAATTAAAGATGTAGTGCATTAAATAGCACAGTAATGTAGTTTTATTATCATCATGAAGTATTACAAACTGTATATAGTTATATGTGTTTTATACAGTTGTCAGTGTAGTATGTTTGCTTTCCAAAATCATCACAGACACATCCGTGACAACACCAAATTTGTTCTAGTTTGTCATACACCTGGTCTATCATTGGCCAAACGTCACTGTGCGCCTCATGACTAAAGGTAGAGTACCAATGACACTGTTTTTGTCTAGTCAGTAGTCAACTTGTGAGTGGTGGCTTAATGCCTAAGCCAGCTGTGTCTGTACTCAAAGCACACACAGTTCCTACTTGACTAGCACATGTTCTATATGGAATAGACATGCTACGGATGTTGAGAAGAATACAACTCTAACATACACAGTTGATATAAAGAGACGTGTTTTCTGCTCTGATACTTAGCACAGATCACTATGGAGCCAGGTGTAGGGATTTAATAAAGTTTCAGAAGTTTTGGAGATATCAGAGGGAATCTACCCACAGTCTATGTGGGGGGTTAGTAAAAGCTCCAGAAGTCCCAGAACTCTAACCACAGTCAGTCTAGGAAAATCAGAGTGGTGATTCAAACCTTTAATCCCAGCACAGGGAGTATCCTGGGAGTGGTGACCTACACCCTTAATCCTAACTGAGTCAAGGTCACTTCAGATTATAGAAGGAATTCCAGGCTCCCAAGCAGGTATGGTGGGGCCATGCCTTAATTACTGAAAGAGTATTTAAGACAGGATAGAAACACAGAGGGAGCCATTCCAAGGGAAGCAAGGCTGAGGAAGCTGGAAGACAGCAGGGTAAGAACTGACTGTGGTGTTTATTCCCTCTAGTATCTCCAACTTCTTCAGAGATCTATCCCTGAGTCTCATTCATTCCTCCGACAGCCAGGCAAAGAAATAATTGTTTCCAGAGGATCTTGGGCCACAATGGTATAAGTTACAGGCCTTGTTTGTAGGGTATCCCCAAAAATTCTCATCAGAAGGGGGATAGCAAGTCAAAAAAAGCTAACATTAGCAATTTTTTAAAAAGAGGACATAGCAGGGGGTTCAGAAAAAAAAAACAGCAAATAAACTGGAGTGCTGTCAATTGAGAAAGAAAAGAACAGTTATGATTCGCTGACATCAAGGGTGCCAATTCCTTAACCTGATAATCTCTGCTATGCCTTCAGCTTATCAGCAACAATAGCTTTTATTGTAGACAATCACTCCTTGTCAACTGTTTATATTATCTCATTTCATTCTAACAACTTTGCAATGATGGTATGCCTCTTTATTAATAAAAAAAAAAAACTTATGCTTAAATACTTTTTTTAAATATACCTAGAGCTTATCACCTAATGAATAGCTGTGTGAGGACTGAGACCAGTGAACCTGAGTCTATGCCCTGTATTTCTTCTAGGTCACTATTTTCTCCAAGGATTTATTGCTATAGGTGTTGAGAAGCTACCATACAATTTACATAGACATGAGACTGATCATGTTTGCTTTGTGGAGGATACAATGCTTCAGATGGCATGGCTCAAGGCTACTTTAACAATTCAAAAAAATAGACAATGAGGAGATTAAGTGGAATATTAAGGTATCAAGATAGAAAAGAGGATCATTTCAAGAAGTAAGTAGGAGTTGAAGTAGATGATAAGTATAAACGGGCTCTGGGACTGAAAGGCAGCATTTGAAGGGTGCTGCTAGGGTTCTGATACACATCTTGACAGTTATGCTGCCGTATGACACAATGGGTACAAAGAGATAAATAGTGTACTGATTTGTTGTTAATGGTGGTAGTGGCAGTGGAGATTGTTAGATTTTTACTTTGCCAGATTTGTTATGGAACAGGCTAAGGAGTCTGGAAAACAATACATTGCAGGAACATGACTTGTGCAGAGCTAAAGATTATTTTTTAAAAAAATAATTAGATATTGTATATGTTCAAAGCCATAGGCATATTAGGAGTCTGATCATAGAACATATACAGTAAGAAAGACAAAAGTACAGAGCAAGTATCAGCAAGGGGGGGGGTATAAAAACACCCCTAAAGGAACTTAAAGAACCACAATAACTGTGGGAAAGATGTAAAAGAGCTATGTGAATTTGGAGAAATGGGGACAAGTGGTTACTAGGAGGATGGAATGGTGATATCATCTCCTGGTATACACTCTGTAGAACAGTCCCTCTCCCAAGTGTGAGCTTAATTCAGTAGGTTGCTTCTCTATAACACAGCAAAAAAGAGGGAGAGAGGGAGGTCAGTTTATAAAAAGACTGCCACTTCCATCATGCACACTCGCTCAATCTCCCCTGAATCACTAGCTCTAGGGAAGCCAGCTGTCATGCAGTGAGATGGTCTTGGAAAAACGGAAGCCAGCTGCCACATTGAGCAGCCTGCGGAGAGGCCATGTGGTGAGCTGCAAGGGTTGCCAGCAACACTGGAAAGCGCTTGGAAACACACTCCCCAGTTGAGTGTTGCAGTGACAGCAGTCTTACCAAGATCTCACCACACCTCATAAGCTTAACCCAGAACCACCCGCTAAGCTAAGCCATTTCTTCATTCTCAATTCACAAAAACTGGGAGCAGCAAAGTGATTATTGTTTTAAGCCATAAGGTTTGCATAAAAAATTGTATAGTGCTTCAGGTAATTGATTTGGAAATGCAGCCTCTAAGAGTAAGGCATGACTAATCTTCTGCTCACTTCGCAGTCATGATTTCTACATGTCCCTGTCAGTCTGAGGGCTCATTAATTGTGCTAGTAATATACTGTCTACATATAGAGAGGTAGGTGTGCACGGAGCTCCAGAGGAAGGAGGAGGCAAGATTACAGGTTCTGAAGTCATCACTTAGGGTCTACTTGCTGTTTCTTCCTGTCTCCTGCATGACCTGCCAATTAGCATGTTTCGTTTCCTCTCTGATAGTGGAATTGTTTGTATAAAGGGCAGTAAGAAAAGCATCTCTGTGGCTTTTGGGAAGATTTCATGTTATTCTTTTAATCAGATCCTATAGCGCTGTGAGCCCATCATAAGTATTGACTACCAGTATAATAAGCGGATCTATATATGGAGAAAAATGGAGGAACATACCAGACAGTATCAGTCAATGCTGTAGAAGACAGGTGTCCACACTGTGCAGAGGACAGGTGCCTCCTTGTGTTCCTTCTTTTTACATTGCGAATATGTTATCCATATTCTTCCTTGGCTGTTCTTACTCTGTGGTTTGGGTCTCAGTCTCGTGATCGCACAAGGCCTTTCCTTTTCTGTTTTCCTGTATGTATATTCTATATCCTGTGCACAGAGCAGAACAGGAGATCTCTTCAACCCCATGTCGCTGACAATCTAGTCTTCTGTTATGCTTCTTGACTTATTTTTAATTTTTAAATTTTTTATTGTTTGAGTTTTTGGAATTTGCCTTTTTGTTTGATTTTGTTTATACATCCCTAACAACATTTCCCCTCCTCTCTTCAAAGCACAGCCCACCCCCAACCCCCCCCCCACACACACACACAACACACATATGCCTCCAGTCCCAGCGCCCCATGTGCTTCTGGCCTCTCATTTCTTGAGGGTCCTCTCACACTATCCTGAACTCTGCCTGTAAATGGTAGCCTTGTATTGGTAAAGGCAAGTGGCTTGACACCCCAGGATCTAGTTTCATGTTGACCAGCCTGTGGTCTCCTCCCCCAGAGACACTGCATTCTCTATGTAAAGACTCTACTCCACTGTCCTTTGAAACATACTGAAACACTGATAGTATGTTTACTAGAAGTATTTCTTAAATCCAATCTGTTTGTGACTGGAGTCTGATGAAATTATATCATTTCTAAGTCCCTCTGTCTGGTATGGGAAAATCACAGCAGGCATGTTATGAGATGACGATGTAATGATAAAAGTACATGACTGGATAGATTCAGATGCTCAGTAGTCTGTGGCGTTTGTTACACAGGAGTGAGTGTGGGAGTTTAGCATTTTGCATCAACATTCCTGCTAGCAATCCATCACACACAAATGTCTTTTGCTCCTGGTGTGAAAATTTCTGGAATGTAGCTTAACTTCATCTCCCAGGTGGGTATATATAGTTCAAGATCCAATAAAAGTCTTTTTCTCTTCCCAAAATATCACTATCCCCCAAGAGAAGGTTTGACTTCATCAGTATCTACTCCTGTATTTCTGGAAAGAACAGTGAGAATATTCAATCCTGGAAAGCAAGCAAGTGGCAAAAGCCCTATCCCTTTTTTCTCCATCAGATCTCCCAAATAAGCCAACTTTCTCAGTTGAGCCACACCTCTAATCATACTTCTGGTTGGAAAGAATTTGATTTGCTGAGAACCATTTCCCTCAGAAGTTTCATGTGAGACAAATAATCTGTTGTTGGACAGCTATCCTGTTTGTGAAGGGAAAGATCTCATTAAGGACACAGTAGCAGTGCTGTCTTCCAGCTTTACAATTTGGATTTTCTCTAATTCCATTTTTTTCTATGCCTTCCTGCATGTTATTATATGAAAGGCACAACAAACAATCCAGACATTAGGCCCGCAGTGACCCAACCTTTCTCTTCCTTGTCTGTGTTTTTCTTGTGCCTTTCTCCCATCCCAAGGTTGGCCACATTTGGCTGTCTGTTCTCCCCTTCCAAGTCTTCATGACAGTGGACTCTGATTATGTTACAAAGCCATTTGACAACCTCGGGGTTACAATATATGTAGTCTTGAAGAGTTCTGACCCCACCGGCTTATACAAACTGGACCAACCTCCACACTATTTTTTTTTTCTGATGCCTTAGTGTCCCTTGGCAGCATAGGTGGCAACTGTAACTTCTTCCTGATATATCTTTCACAACTGGGTCTGCTTTGAGCTTCTGCCCATCCAGGGAGCTACTTGGATGTCAGATTCATAGGCAAGAACACGTAAGCTAAAGAAAGAAGGGGTAACAAAATTCCAGTCTACACAGCTAAACATAGAATTATGGGATAATTTAAGTGTAAGAGTTAGCAAGTAATATGTGTGAGCAACAGGCCAAACAACTTGTAATTAACATAAGCCTTTGTGTGATTAGTTGGGACTAAGCTGCCCAGGGATTGTGAGTCTGGACCTCTAAGTTAGGCCAGAACAGAAACTTATGACTACAGAGAACTTTGCCCTATACTTATAAACAAAAACAAGACATTTCTTCCACATGTCCTCAGCTGAATGATTCTGTTCATGTTGCCCTCATATGAAAACATTTCAATTTCCTTCCCTTCTCCCCTCTATGTGTTCCACACACACAAAGGCCACTAACTCCTGGAAGAAACAATTAGGCCATTCACTTCTACAAAGTTGTTTCGAGTCATGAATTTTCATAGAGGAAATGTCTCTGCTTACTGACTAGACTAGCTATTTGGATTAGCTATTTGAACATCTCTAAGAATATTTCTATATCAAAATTCTAAAGGTTTTGTTTTTAATTAACATCAACACAAAGAATTTTCAGTAATATATTTCTGTCCCTTTCCTTAAGAAGGAATAATATATCAGGATGCATGAACATCTATCTAAAGTCACAAGACTTTGTCAAATAAAAGTGAGTTATCTTGAACTCACTTTTACAGGATTACTATCTGCTATACAATGGTCATGAGTTATCCTATATGCACCTCATAAGATGCCTACAAACTAGTATACCCACTCTTCAAATGAGGTAACTCATGCACATGTTTAAATATATTACTCAAAGGCATTGTGAGTAACAGGGCTTGAGACCACTGGGCTCCACATTTATTCTCTTTATGTTTTTAGCAACTAAAGTATGCATATAGGAGCTATTACTTTTCCAGTGTTGTACAGCACTAACCCTCTAATTTAGATAATCTACAACTTCACTTCTAATAGGTTATCAATAAGCATATTTAGAGCTGTTCCTTGCAATTATTTGTGGTACAAGAATTCAAAATAATGTCAGAATAACAAATAGGTGTTATTTTACGAAGGGCTTGCAAATAGAGTTCCCTTCAACTGCAAAGCCTCTCTACATAAAATTAGCCATCCTATTTCATATTTTATTTCTAGGCTACTTTATGGTCTCTTAATACATGGTATAGTTGAATATCAATCAATCGCAGCCATCCTGTCTCGATGTGAGGGCTTTCCTTACATGTCAAAGGCCCCTGTTCAATTAAAGTATAGACCAGACTAATTAGAAATTAGTGTTTTTAAATAGCATGCACCTTCCTTGGGTTTTAAATAATATGTTATGAATAAAGGGTGATCATTACTTGTGTGTCATGCTGAATTTTGCCTTATCCTTTGATGAAGCATCAAGATGAAATAATAAGCCAGACTCATGTAGAAGTAAAATGTAGAGATTCGCACTTACTGCCCACTTACATTTTTACATGAAGATGGAGCATTTAATATTATCATTACTCTCCTTGTTGAATTATGGAACATTTCACATGACATTTGTAGCACAAATAACAATAACAAGAATAGAAAAAATGTAACTGCATTTTTCTAAAAGATTTGCTACTTGAAAGTAAGTTTTGGACATGACAGTTTAAACTTGATTGGTTAATTTCAGTGAAACACCAGTTGTGTGGTTCAGACAAAGCCATTGCTATACATTGGGGTTTCGATGCCTTATTTTGCCTCTCAAACCTTGTTTACTTTTTTGTTTTGTTTATTTTTTTATAATCACAAAGAAATGTATTTAAAACAATTCTTTGATATCCATACTATTTTTCACGTATCAAAGGAAAAACTCAAATTTGCATACAAATGAGGTGGATTGCTTAATTATTTTTAATTTTATCTTGCTGAATGTTAGATTTTTTTAATTTATAAAAAGGCTTTTTTTCCATGTATCCCACTGATCCCCTCCTTTACCTCCTCTCAATCCCACCCACTTCAGCCTCCCCCTTTCCTATCCTCCGATGCCCTGCCTCAAAAGGGCAAGAAGTCCCGAGATGAGTCAGCTTAGTGTGGCACATCCACTCCAGAAAAGTCCAATTTCCTCATCCCAAAGTCAAGGCTGGTTTAGGTGTTCCTCTGCAGGGAATGGGCTCCAAAGTCCCCAACCCATGCACAGGAACACAGTCTGATCCCACCCCTTGAGACCCCATATACTGTCCATGCCAGTCAACAGTTGCCTACCCTAAGAGGGCCTAGCTCCTTTTCCTGATGGTTCCCCAGTGACTATTCTTGATTCAGTGAGCTCCCCAGAGCTCCAGCCAGCCATCACTGTGGGAATTTCCCTCATAATCCCTATCCCTTTGCTCATACAGACTCTCCCCCCACCCTGCTCTCAGTCAGACCAGGAGCTCGTCCCAGTGCTCAGCCATGGAGCTCTGCCTCCACTTCTACTCATTGTTGAATGTAGGTTCTGTGATGACACTTGGGGTGGTTACTTATTTGAATATAGAGAAAGTCCTGTTTAGACACCCCCTCCACTATTGGTTGGAGACCTATCCAGGGACATCATGTGAATTCTTGGAGGTTTCCCTAGCACCTGGTCTCTTTCCAACCCCACATTGGCTTCCTCTATCAAGATATCCATCTCTTTTTTTCTCCCTCTTTGTTGCTCCTCTCATGCAACCATCTCCTTCTCTCACGATTTGTTCCCTTCTCTCCTTGGTTGCTACCTGTTATGATCCCAGTTTGCTAAGGAGATTTCTATTTTCTTTTCTTAGGGGATTCCTAGCTGTCTCTCTTAAGTTCCTTCTGATCCCAACCAAGATATTCAGGGGTTGTGGTTTGCATCTTGGATATTCTTTGCTTTCTGTCTAAAATTCATATATCCTATGCTTATCTTTCCGGGCTTGTGATACCTCGCTCAGGAAGATATTCTCCCTATCCATCCATTTGCCTGCAAATTTTAGCATGTCATTTTTTTTTCTGCTGACTAGTACTCCATTGTGTAGAGGTACCAAAGTTTGTTAATCCATTCTTCAATTGAGGGGTGTCTAGGTTGTTTCCAGATGCTTGCTATTACAAATAAGGCTGCTGTGGACATAGTTGAGCTAATGCCTTTGGAGTACAAATGTGCATCCTTTGGGTATATGTCCAATAGTGGTATTTCTGGATCCTTGAGAGATTTCTGGTTGTTTCAGGAACCGCCATACTCTCTCCTCCCAACCTTTGTAGTTAGCATGACACTAGTAGCATTATCTGAGGGCACATACAGGCAGTTTAATTAAAATTGTTGGTCTCCTTGTTGCACACAGTAGGGCCTAATCAAAGAGCACAAACTCAACCTTCACTGCATGAAAACTGTCTTAGATATTCAGTCCAACACTGAGGATTTCATAACAAAATACATTTCTATAGTTGAACCCTGAGAAAACACGCAACCATATTTTGTATAGGTTGGAGTTTATGTGTCCTAATATGTAGCAATGCAGACAAAAGTAAGCATGCTAGTTATCTTCCTGTATTAGTTTTCTCTTGCTGCTATAACAAATGAATACATATTAGCTGCTTACAATGGCACAAATCTATCATCTTACACTTCTGTAAACCAGGGCATATTATTCTACTGTCTCTTCATTTGGGATAGAAACAAAGGAGAGTTTCTTTCTCTCTTCCAGTTTATATAGGCACTCCCAATTTCTTGAATTCTGGCCTCACTTGTACCTTCAAAGCCAGATGGGCTATTACAAATGCCATACTTTCTGCCCTGATTCTAACCCTGACTCTATCTCATGTTTAAGGCCTATGTAATTTTTCTGCAGTCACCTAGGGGTATAAAATTGTTTCCCATGGTGGTGTGGTGTGGTGTGGTGTGGTGTGGTGTGGTGTGGTGTGATGGGGTGGGGTGGGGTGGGGTGGTGGTATGGTGGGGTGGGTGGAGTATGGTGGGGTGGGTGGGGTGGGGGTGAGTGAGGTGGGGTGGGGTAGTGATGGTGTATGCATGTGTGTGCATGTGTATGTTCATGTGTGTGAATGCAGGTGTATGTGCAGAGATCAAACCATAATCTCAGATGTTGTTCCTAACCTCCCACCTTGTCAGAAATAGAAAGTCTTGTTGGCAGGGCACTTACTTGACTAACTGGCCTGTGAGCTTCTGGAGGTTCCCTGCATTTGTCTTCCATCTCCAGGGAGCAACACTGGAATTGTGACTATGCTCTTCCATGTCTGGCTTTAAAGGGTTCTCAGAATCCTAACTCAAGACCTCATGCTTGCATTGGCATGGATTTTACTCAATAAGCCGTCTCCCTTGTCCTTACCATGTAATTTGATATAGATGCTTGCTCTGGAGACTGTGATGTAGACATCCAAAGAAACAACTTTTATGCCTGCCATGTATTTTAAACAATAAATAAAAACCTTGAAAACATATTGGGGGTTTATACAAAATGTTCCTTCAGACCTCAGAACAGGGAGGTTGTGGCCCTTGTATCTTCTGGTGCTGCCATCAGCTCCAGAAAGTCACCATTGTCTAGGCATTTCTACACAGTCATCTTCAACTCCAGGTAAGCCCCTTTCCCCAATACCAACTAATAAATGACCAGGGAGAATGGTTGCAGTTTGTCTATTACTTACCAGCATCAATACTTTGCAATTTGTCTGATGACCCAAACCAGTTGTTCTTAATTCCATTCAGGAAATAATTGCCTGGATCAAACAAATACCTGCTATTGTGTTAAGTGCTGGGGCACACAGCTGAAGAAAATAATTTCAACCCATTATGCACACACTGATGTGTGTCCATTTTTGAGGCAATGACAGTAGCGGAGATAGGTAAAAGCCTCAATCTAGTGAAATGTCAGCCACATTTTATGATTCCTGACCATCTCTACTTCCCTCTATCAGTCTTGGCCATGACCATACCTTAGCAGGTCTCTTAACTGAGCCCCACCCCTCTGTCTTCCATCTCCTAAATGTTCTTCTTTCAGAGGTGAGTACAGCTGTAATTGCATTACCCAAGCAGCTCAAAAGTAGCACAGCCATGAGAACAGCAGGTTCTTCACTTGGTCCTCTAAGGCTCTCTGGCTTCCATTTCTCCATTAGCTTTGCTTCTTTCCAGAGTCATTATATTCAGTGCAGCTAAATGCTGCCACAAGGGTCCTCAGCTCCCTCTAGAGCTTTCCCACCATAAACTCCTGTTCTGAGGGTCACCTTAGCATTTTCTTATATTCAAATAATGTCCTTTCTGCAGAAACAAGACCAATAACCATCCCTCCTGTGGAACACTCTTATATCCCATCCACACTGAAAGAATAGTTCTCTGCTCAGAGGGCTTTCACACAGCACTTTTTTTTTTCCTTTTTAATGGAAACTATCTGCCTCTGCCTTAGATCTTGTACTTTGCTGAGTATCAAGGCTACTCTCCCAGATTATAAACTCCTTAAGAGCAATCACTGCCTTTATTTCTCTTTGAAACATCTACCATAACTAGCACAGCACCTTGCCCACAGCAAGGATACTGTGCTCTCGTCTGTCAGGCAGAATTCAGTAGATCTGTAGTGTCAGCTTCCAGAATGCTGTCACAGTGCTGCTTCCACCATGCATCTCAATGGCCGCTCCAGTGGGAGGTGTATTTCTCTGTTTTAGTCACAAACATAGGATACCCTGACAGGAACTGACAGGCATCAACAGAGAAGGAACCATTGTCTTTTTCTGAAAGAGACGGACTCACTAGTTAACTGGCTAACTCAGAGAACAGAATGGACATGTTACACAAAGACAAAAGCCAGTTCTACAAAACTACAAACAGCCTCTGCAAAATTAGTCTAGAAACATCACTGAATTACACTTTGATGCTCCAGAATACAGACCTAAGGATTTAGAGGAATTCCTAATTTTGTGAGGGATGGTACCAATAAAATTGTCCAGTAATGAATGTTTTTGGGGAAGAGGCACTATAAAACCACAAAAGTGATTTCAGTGTGCCATTGTCACCAGTTCTACTAAATGATTTTCATTGTCAACCCAAAAGTATCTTGAATGTACAATACAGAATAATCTAGAGCACCAAATTGCATTATGAGGGTATTAGCTGACAGGGGAGACTATGCATAGTGAGGTATTGAGCTGATTATTTTCATCTCATTCCTAAAACCATAAACCACACCATGCAGGCAGTGGCTGCCAATAGGGTCCATGTCGGAAGGCAAAAATAGCCTTGAACAAGGGTCAGGGTGAGCGGCTGTTATTAACTTACTAACCTTGAGAGCTCTTAATAAAGATCATCTCCACACAGAAAAGCTGATGCCTTCCTGTAGTTGGGGTTAAAGCTACTGGGATTCAGAAAACCACAGAAAGACTGAATTCACACGTGTGTGTGTGTGTGTGTGTGTGTGTGTGTGTGTGTGTGTGTGTGTGTGTGTGCATATATGTAACTATGTGCATGTGTATATGTGTGCTGCTGTGAATCTGTGTGTTTTTCTGTGTTCTTACCCACCACTTCCAGATTGATAGCTTCTTGACTGAGGAGCCAGTTAACTATTGCTATTAGCCATGTGATTATAATCTGAGCCAGTATTATTCATCAGTGTCCTCAATGACAGTGGCTAATATAAAAATTATCAACCTGCCTTTCTCACTCTCAAGATTTATTGGCCAGAGGTCAAGGCTATACAATCAATATATCTATTTCTGAATCAATTTGTAGAAAACAATAATGACATTGTCATATGGTAGTTTTTGAATAAAGATTTAAAATAAAGTTATTTTACTTTATTAACAGCTGAATAAATACACATATTTTAGAGAGAACCTAGGACCCTCTTGGCAGAATTTCTGAGTGCTTCCAACTGCTGAGTCCTGGCATGAGAAATGATTAAGACTGTGTTCCTGAATCTAAGCTGCTTTTGATTACTGACAGAGATAACACTTTGTGTTCTAATTATTTCTTTACACTTCTCAATGATCCTAGGGAGAACAAAGGAGGGCGTCATATTTCTTCCATAAAAGCATCACACTTGTCTGGTGGAGGCAAGGAAGGAGGGGTCAAAAATTGGCAACAAAGATGGTGTCACTGAGAAGGTGACTTTGTCCTTGAAATAGAGCAAGCTCTGCTCCATTTCCCACCTGAGGGAATTTCTGAGGGGAACTCTGTCCCTGTGTGCTTGAGTTTCCTCCTCAATTAAATGTGATCACATTGCTGGATGCACTGAGTTACCAGAAATATGGGCAATTTGCAGCTAACAGAGCACTTAATAAATAGGATATTAGGGGCCTCTGTCCTTCCCTCTTTGGCAGAGTCCTACCCTGACTCTGGCTGTTGTCCTCAACTCTAACTGCAGAGAGTCTTGAAGTATGAAAAGCACTCGGCCTGATAATACTTTATGGGCTCTAAAATCATGTTAATATATTCATGCCAACATCTAAAGACTTGTCTATGGATGGTTGCTCCTAACGCCTGAGGATTCTCCATGTCAAAGAATGAACCAATGGAATATTATAAGGAGGCAGCATCTTGATGAGTAAAAAAAATTCTAAGTATTTAGTGTAGAAATAGAATAGCCATACACTTTTTAAAATAAGGGCTTTAAACCACCAATGTTTCATAGTATAAAACATGGTAGGTTCTAATTTTTAAATTGATTTAGCTATAAATTTTTATAGAAAATAACAGAATTAATACCTTACATCTTGTAGATATTCAATATCTATTGGATTCACATATCAAACTTAACTTGACCATTTTTACCCCAAAAGCTGAAATAATAAAACTTCTCCTTTTGTGTAGCATCTATAAATTTTGCTTAATTATAAACATTATAGTACATTTTACTTTATTAAAATAAAACTTAATTTAAAGCTAATAATTCACAATAAAAATAGAAAACAATGCTTCTTATTTGCTTATAATGAGTCTAAAAAGTCTTTACAAAATTGAATTTTATTGTGCAATATTTTATCATACAATATCTTAGAAGTCAGATACTCTGACATGAAAGGTAAATTCAAAAGCACTAGTATTTATGTATCTATATTGGTCTGGTCTGGATGCTAAATAGATAAAGATAGATAGATGATAGATATATAGACAGACAGTGGCTGAAAGAGATCCCCCCCCCCAATCTCAGTTGGTGTCTGTTTTTAAAGGATTAGGCAGTTTGTCCTTGTTGGAGGAGGTCTGTCACTGGGGGCAGGCTTAAGGTTTCAAAATCTTTCCACCATCCCTGTTTTCTCTCTGCCTCCCCATTTTAGATCACAATGTGACCTTTCATCTACTGTTCCAGTGCCATGCCTGCTGCCTCTCTCCCTGCCAAGATGATTAACTCTCCCTATTCCTGTGGAACTGTTAACCTACCTCAAATGTTTTCTTCTATTGACATCCTTGTTCGTGTTATATTATCACAGGACTAGAAAAGTAACTAAGTCAAGATAGATAAACAGGTGGATAGAAAGCTGATGGATGAATGGATAAAATAGACACATACATACATGCATACATTCATAAAAGATAGATTTGATAGGTAGAGAGAGATAGAAAGAAAGTGATAGATAGATAGATAGATAGATAGATAGATAGATAGATAGATAGATAGATAGATAGATAGATAGATAGCAGATAGACTGGAGAACTATCAAGCCCAAAATTGCAAAGCAGATCCCATAATTTTCAGACCATCATATGACACTGTCTATTATTTGGGTAAGAACAGACTTTGTTCTAGTGAGACCTTCAGCTGATTTAACAGGACCCAACCACATGGTGGGAAGGCAGACTGTTTCACTCAGTATTCAAATTTAAACGTTAATCCCCAAAAACAACATTATGGAAACATCCAATCAAGTTAGAAACATTAACCATCAAACTTTTTCCTTTTGTTTAAAAGTTCCTATGTTAGAAACTTAGGCTCCAAAATCTTATTTTAATAATAATTGGAGATGGAGTCTTTTGTAATTAGGATAGATGAAGTCATGAGGATGACGACATTATTGATCCTATAAGAAGGAAAGAGGCAAGCACACTTGCTTATCTCTCCCGTTACTTACTCACCCTCTTAAAATACAGCAAGAAAATCCTCACTAGACACTGGTACCATGCGCTTAGTCTTCCTAGGACCCAGAACCATGAGGCAAAGTAAATTCTTGCTGTGGCTTGGCCATAAACTGTGTCCCACAGGCTGTGTGTTGAGTGTTGGGCTCAGTTCTGTGCTGTTTTGGAATGCTCTAGATTCCAGCTGGAAGAAGGAGTATAAACGTGATACCTAGATTGAGACACTTCCTTTGCTTTTGTTTCTTGGCATTTGCGAACTGGATACCTTCCTCCTGCACACTGCTGATACATGGTATTCTGTCTCATTACAACCTCAGAACCAACAGAGTCAAGCAAGGACTGTGGTCTGAGAGGCCTCTGATCCTTTAAGTTGATCTCTCGGATGTTTTGGTCACAGTTGTACACATGCAACATGTCTATACTTTATGAATTGCTCAGTCAAGTATATTAAAAAATGGCGATGAAGTTTCACCAAATTTTGGTAAAAATTTACCACCAAAGAAAGGTTCCTTCACAAAACTGGGAGAAATTTTCTCGGTTTGGGTTAGGAGGCAGTATAAGCTACTAGTAGCCTGATGGAAAGGGGCTGGCAAGGGGCTGCAATGGGTCACTGTTCCTACAACCTGTAAATTCTATTGCTTAGGCATGTTAGAGGCCTGCTAGGCCTCACCTGCCTCATTTATAACAGATTTGATTATAATATTTGAAAGATTAAATGAGATGACTTATGTTACACAAATCCATTACTCTAATTCTCAATAAACATTAGCTGCTCAGTCTTAATAATTATATTGTTACAAATATGAGTTCTGTTTTTAAGCCTCCTGAAATCTCAGAAATATGGCACAAGTGCCTTAACTAAAACATTTAACACCCTGTATTTGGGGATTATAGTGATTATTTAAAGACATATTTTTATTGGTTATCCACTTGGATCATTTATTGCAAGGAATTTGCATAGTTTATCTTTTGATAGCATGTGGCGGGATTAAGGTGTCAGGTGATAAGGTCAGAAGACACTTCCGCACTACTGGGTAATATTTCAATATTTACTGCTTTGCATCTTGCATCTTCACCTCAAAAAAAAAAAAAAGAAAAAAAAAAAGAAAAGGAAGGCGTGGTCCTGATTTGACTATTAATAGGGCTGGATTTGGATTGGGAACAAGTGGCTTTCTCCCTCTCTAAACCCAAGCATATTGATAAAGAAAATGTGAAGTATTCTGTCTCATATCAGAAAAGCCACCTGGTGTGAGACAGAAGACAGAACATTTAGGGACCAATATTATTGAGACTTCATCTTAAACCTCGTTTCTCTCTGTTTCTGTAACTTTCAAACATCCTGTCTGCATACAATCTCCTGAAGTTATATAAGATATTAATATCTTTTTTGAGTATCAACAATGCTTAAGTTTTCCATTGTAAATAACATTTCCTCCTATCAGCTATCTACAAAGAATCTGGAACTGAGATGGGGCCCCCAACGCAGCAACTCCTACTAGTGAAACAAGAATAAAAGAGAGAGTAAGAGACAGGTAGACAGACAGACAGAGGCAAAATTAGAAAAATCAAGAACCTGGTGCGCACCAATCAATGATTGTTTTCAGAAAATAGACTATTCAAAAATGGCTGCAAGATAGCTCTCTATGATAATCTCCAGATCACACTTCTAATTAGAATTCCAGATGGAGTTAACCACTATTCTGAGAATGGTTATAAATGTATATAGTCAGTCCATTAAGATCTAACCATTGTTTTAGCCTTTACAGGATCCCAAAGAGATGCCATCGCCCTTAAGTCAGCAGGAAGCAACCTTATGAAAGACTACGCCCCCTTTCCCAATAAGTTTTGTGTTCTGAGGGTTGTGGGTAATTCTTATTCTGTTAGAATAGTTTTAAGTGAAAATTGGGTGGAGGACAGAACTATAATATAGCATCAAAGATCTCTTCTGAAGAAGAGAAGAGGGATAGATACGATAGATAAAGGTAGATTGTTCTGCCTACCTATACACCATTTTAGCTAAATGTATGGGCTAAGCTAAAGACAATTTGCATTGGCATAGGTATTTGTATATTGATACAAATGTAAAATCATTTTATATGTTTAATTGTGATAATTTGTACATTCGAACAAAGTTCAATCTGGAATTGCTTTATATAACCAAAGGAACTTGTATTTTGATATAAATCTGAATCTGTAACTATTATGTAAAATTGAATCTGTAATTGCTATGTTTTATATATGCTTCTATCTCTGTTTAAAATATTTGTACATCATTGTCATGTACACTATGCAATTACTACGTTCATTTAACTATACTTGATATAATATATGATTGCACTAGTTATGATATATGCACAAGATGTTTTATATACCTCTGTTTAGATGATATATATGTATATACATGTCTAAAATGCTGTGGCCACTTTACATGGTAATATACCCCTGGCTAATGTTTGATAGTCATACTAAAAGTCATTGTTCAGGGATTGTACACCTCTTATATAGGTATTCTAATTTTAGTACAGGGTTTAATCCTTAGGACAATAAAAACTACTGTCAACATTACTTAAGGTACCATATCCCAGTCATCTCAGATACAGGTTAGAATATCATAGATAGACAGAAATCTTCAACCATTTCATAGACCCAGAGAATATGGCATTTAACATTTGAAATTCGGCCATGAGAGGCACGACGACTCCTGGTGTCACTGCTCCTTTCCTGAGATGGTATGAGCATCGAGGATACTCCATTGGAGTTTGTCCTTTTGGCAGAAAATGGCCGGTTGAGTAAGGAACTGTCCTTACCTTGATTATTGACAGTACACACATGATGTCCAAGCTGGAGGAACAAGTTGATGGATGGAGACTGACGAAACCTGCCTGGACAGGATAAGACAGTCCCTCCAAAATTTCCCTGCTTGTGAGAAGACCTGTCAGATACCATAGGCCTGTTGCCAATATGATAGATGCTCCAACGGTGCACAAAACAAGGGATGATTGTCCAGGTAGCTGTGTTGCTGTCCTCTCCCAAATTTTGGAAGCCACTACTTCCATATACTTCTGACTTTCAAGTGATATATCTTCCTTCTCAGGTCTTGAAGGGGTTGAAGAATAGGTATTTACGGTTACTAACTCATAATAATTCCTATTGTACATAATCTTAGTTTAGAACCTTTTTATTTAGACAAAAGGGGGAGATGTGGCGGGATTAAGGTGTCAGGTGATAAGGTCAGAAGACACTTCCGGGACCCTGGAGGGGGTGTGGCCAAGCCCATTGATAAGTGGCTGCTGGGACAGGAGGAGCTCTCTTCCTGGTTCCTGGCTGCTGGCTGCTAGACAGACAGAATCGGAATTCATCGTGCTTCCATCGCGCTTTCATCGTTCGGCCATCGCTTGGATCCGCCAGTCCTTGTTCAGGTGCCACCATAAGCTGTTACTAATATTGTGAGTGTTAATTTATATTCTAATAAATATTAATTTTGGACTGGCGCCTTGAAAGTAAAACTCCGTCTACAATAGCATTCTAACTCAGTCAATCTAGTTCCTGTATTTAGGAGGTCAGTGATAGGAAGGAAACCCTAAATGCTGTCACCCAAGGACTGGAAGAAGATAAAGAGACACAGTGGGCAGATTCTCCTCTGCTGAGCTGCTCATCCACTGTACCAAAGCTGAAATCAGTAACCCCTCCCTTAATCTTTAACTTCCCACTCAAGGTGGGATTCAGGACAAGAGAGACAGACTCCTTCTAGATATTTTTAATTTGACTCCAGGAACAAAGGTTTGAACTATGAAACAGACAGTGCCTTCTAGATTGATCATGTGTAGACCAAAGGTTAGCCTTAGTATCTCCTCCCCTACACACACACACACACACACACACACACACACACACACACTCCTTAGGCACTGCCCACCGACTAATTGGTTGGTTGCTTGACTGATTGACCTTAAAATAGAATCTGTGTTTGGCCTTGAACTGGTTCAGTAAGCTAGGCTGGCTGGTTAGTGATCCTCAGGGACCCACTCAGCCACCTGCCTCTATCTAGTGCTTCCTTCATTTTTTTGTGTGGACTCTGAGAATCAAACTTAGGACTTTGTACTGGGGCCACAAGCTACATCTAACCTTCCTGAACCATATCATCCATATTTAATCCTTAGGCAGAAAACTTTAAAATTTCTACAAACAATTGCTAAAACAAAAGAAATCGTAGCATTGTGTTAGGCTCCCTGACTGGGGCTCCCTCTGCCATCTCTCTACAAACCTTCCTTTGAGATTATCACTGGAGTACTCCGCATCCTCAAGGTCAGCCTGGATTAATAACCCCTGTCTTCTCTCCAACCTCATTTGCCTTTCTCTCCTAGTCATGGACTGCTTCTTGCTGAACTTAGAGTCTATGCAAAGTAAGTCACCCCCAGCTTTCTGACAAAGTTTAGATAGCCTCCCAAATGCACACTCAACTTGCCGCCGCCCCCCCCCCCGCCCCGTTTCATTCCCCTCTGGGTTGGCACTTTCTAACTCCTCTAGCCAATAAAACAGTTTAAAAATTTAAATGCGTTTTTTTTTAATGGCATTTAAAGAATTAACCCATTTTGCCCCTTGCTGGTCTAAACCATAGGGTGCCAACCGGACGTTAATTGTTTTCTTCTGGTAGGGTTCCAGAGGGCTCCTCAGAAGGAGCGAAGGCACATTCCTGGCACCAATTGGCTAATTCAATTTACTTCAACAGCATTAGCCTCTGTCGGAATATTCATGAGCAAGGGAACCAGGACCCGCTTACAGGCAGGCAGCAGCCACTCTGGCTAGGGAAGGCGCGAGGGAGGGGAAGAAGCGGACCGCGCGCAGCGCTCTGGGGACTGTGACCAGGAGGACTAGGCGGTTCTTCTCGCCCTCCAGGCAAAGAGCTGGGGCCGCTGGCATCAGCCGGTTTGCAGGGCTTGTCATCAGCTCTCAACTCCTGGCGATCGCGCAAAGACTTTGGAAACATCCGAAGGCGGCAGAACTGTGACACTTTTGACTTGGGGGGCAGGGGGGTGGGTGGGGGCAGCGACGGTAGCTGAGGGGAAGGGACTTGAGACATTCGTTTGCCCAAAGGGGAAGGCAGCAATGTGATCTGGACACCCGCCACGGAGGAGTCTCAACGTCTCCGGGGAGTCGCCGGCTGTACCAGGTAAAGCAGAGGGCTGGGGTTGATTCCTGGGCATCTGTCCCCAGGCACCCGAGGTCACTCTGGAAAAGCCATCAGAGCACCTCTCAGCTCAGCTCCGCGCCGCACCTTTCCCTGTTCTACCCACCGCCTGAGGGCCTCTCTGCCGGCCAGGGCTCCACTTCTGGGACTTTTGCGGGGAAGGGGGAACAGAAAGGGACCACCTCATTTAGGGGACTGGTGTGGGAGCAGCCGCTGCGCAGCAAGACAGCGGGGCAGGTTGAGAGTACTGTGCTCTGGATACCCGGGGTGTGTGCGCTGAGTGTCCGTGACATGGGGAGCGCGGGGTGCCAGGCGCTACCCAGGCCCTTCGCTTCACTCACAGTACAGCGCAGTGGCGTCTCCCTCAGACTGCCAAGAGGCCGGGGATGGGGGGTGGGGGCTGCCTGAGTCTCCAACAAGGTAGCTCTCCCCGCGGCAGAGTATACAAAACAGAGCATTTGGGAAGGTGCAGGTAAATTCCGCTAGATCCTGGCTCTGGGGTGCGAGGCACCCCTGTGCCAGAGCTCACGGTGGGAGAAGAATGTGGTGGTGATTCTACTCCCTGCCACCTGCCGGACATCACCAACTCTCCGGATTTCCTGTCTCCGAGTCCTGACCGTCCCTGGGAAAGCTTTGAACTGTGCGCGGGTGGTTTGAGCTCTGCTTGTCTGCTGGTGATGTTTGGATAGAACCGCGAGGTGAGGGGGCGGCTAGAGAGGGTCAGATAAGGTGAAACGTTCATATCTGCAAAGTAAACGCCTCCGGATAGTCCCAACGTGTTCTAAGCAATAGGCAGTCTGTGAGCTGGCCTCTGTGCTGTGGCAGCTGGAATCTGGAGGGCAGCTTAGAGGCAATGCCAGAGTCCTTTCCCAGCTGAATCTAGCTACTACAGAGCGAGGAAGTGAGGCTGGCATCCTGGCACGGGAGAAGAGAGGAGTTCAACGCTGGGTAGATTTAAGAGTTTACTGTGGAATCTCAATGATTATTACTAATGTCATTTTTACTGGCATGGACATCAGGAAAGACTGGGGGATTTGACTACTATAATAACATGGAAATCGAGTCTGCCGCCCTCCATCCTCCAGATAACGTACACAGACTTCCTCTAGTCTCTGATGTGTCACCGTCAAAGGAAATATATGCCCCAGAATTATGGGGTCGGGGATCTGGGGATCTGGCCAAGAACTGAATCTAGCTGAGAAGAGAATAAACCACAGAATCTTAACGTAATGCATAGGCATCCTATGCTTGTAGCCGCTCACTGTATCCCTCAGCACTTGCCTGCCTATCTCTTCTTAAGAAGGAAGCAGAGCTTTATGGACCCTACACTCGACCCAGCCTTCCCCTCTGGTGTATTTCTGCAGCATGGGGGAGTTCCTTGCAGTTACATGACCCCTTCAGTCTTGAGAGTATGCTCCCCAGAAGGGGCAACCTTCTCTTTAGACACCAGAGGAAGCCTCAAGGACACCTGAGGTTGGTTTTTACCCTCTTGGCTTAGCCTTTGGTCATGTCCATTCCAGGGCAGCCTTGGCTGATGAAGGAAAGAACAAGGCAAGAGTAAGGGAAAACAATCTGGCAGTTACTGAGCAGGAGATGAGTTGGCCATCTTTCCTGCCAGAGAAGAGAGACAAAGGAAGTGTGAATGGACAATGCTCTTAGAGTCTGTGGTGTTTATGGCCACCGACTTTGGTGTGACCTTTCCTGTGCTTTTGATTTGCCAAGGCACTTAGCAGCCTTTCCTGATAGGACTGTTCTCACAGCATGCTCTAATTCTAAATTTTAAAAAGTGCTTTGAGCGTCCTGAGAAAGGACAGTCTATGAAATATGCAATGTTAATGTTCTGTGAAAAGTTTGCTACCTCACAGGTTAAGAAAGTACATTTTTAGCATGTGTGCCATGTTCCAGTGTGACATTAAAATGGAAAAGCAAAGTACAATCATAAAAATGACAGCATTCTTGACATTCTTTTGCATACTTGTAAAAAATATCTATAATTTGGAGAGAGTTGCTGGGGATTTGAATCAATGTTTGTAATACTGAACCACCCCATTCTAGAATTTTATGACCCAGTTCTCTCCAGAGAGGCATTGTGCCTGTTGTAAGTGTTGTGGATTGAGAGGGAAGACTGGATTGTTAAAAGAAGTAAACTGAATTTGAAAACTGGTCCTTTACAAAGCAGTTAAGGAGTGATCAGTAGAACAGCATAGGGTTAGTGACCCAGCATTGATTCAATGAAGGAGACTCCATTAGATGGTGTGAGATGTCTAAGCAAGGTCCTTGTACCATCTGTGTTAGGAGACTTTAAATGATAGTAGTGTCAGCTCCTGACCTTTGCTCCGGAAGGATTTTCTCCTTCTTCCAGACTGGAAATAGAGACATATTTACCATATCAGAGGACTAAGCAGTCTGCTTTCAGACCCTGGTGTGCTTCTCAATTTTCTTCCAGTTCTAGAGTGAATCAGTCTACAGCTGTTGATGCATTTAAATAGCTGGACTTCATCAAGAGACCCACTGCAAAGCGAGTACATCTTTCCCTGGAGACAAAGTTATAGAAAGATTTCCTTGATTTGTCATTACCTATAAACCAATCCTTGCAGTTTTCCCTCATAGTGGCGAGTACTGTTGGCTTAAGAATTTTATTTATTTTTTTATATAATGCTGGACTTTAAATGTGGCTTGTCTAGTGGCAGTCTATGGAGGAGGAAAAATGTAAAGAGGTATGGGAGAAAGAGCTGCTGGTTAGGACATAAATCAGCCAGAATATATGGGGTGGTGGTGAGAATAGGTCTTTTCACCCTTAAAAAAAAAAAGTAGAAGTAGAAGTCCACTTTGGGAAAAAAGGAAGACTGATTGTTGGCATCCTAGCCTGAAAGTCGGGCAGCTGATGCTGAGAGGAGCCAAAGGGCGCTTCTTCTTAGTTTAGAGACAGCAGGACAGCCTCTGCCAAAGACGCTGTAAACACGGGATAAAGATTTCATTGTGAGGTGGTGTGACTGGAATAATTAAAGCTGACTGTTCATTCTGACCTGCACTGCTGCAATCAGGGTTGTAAGGCAACAAAAATAAGAGCAACTAGGGACATAAGAAAATGCCATTTATTACTTCATTTGCTCTTCTTAACACTTCTTGATGGCACTTCCAAAAAATTCTAGTTAAGTTTTCAGGGAAAGAAGTATCCTGGAAGAATGGAGATGAGATAGGGCCCTTCTCTGCCTTCTATTTTGACTGGGTACAATATTTTTCATCTTTTTAATGCCCTGGCCAGCAGGGTCCACACAAGACCACGAACCCTGGAACGAGAAGAGGGTGAGTGGGAGGGGCGAGAGACGAGAGAAATGACAGCAAGGCAGTGTTCTGGTCAAGCTGTGATTTTTATTTTTTTGGGGGGGGGGTGTTTACAAGGCAAATGAGACGGGAAGTTGGCTGTGTGGGGAGGAATGGGAAAGAGGGGTTACTAAAGCAACCTAGTCTGTGAGATATCCTGTCTCAGGAAGGTTGTCTCACAACTCTGACCAACTGCTTACAGGTGTTTTTACCTAACAGGGAGATAGGGCTGCATTCCTAGAGTTAAGGGACGAAAACTGCAGATGGTCTTAATTGACAAAGTTGCACTTACTCATTCCTGGAGAGCTGGGGTATGTCAGGTAGGATCTGTAAACTTAGCTTCTAAATTAGGTAAAAATGTCTTTTATTGCAGCCAGCACAGACCTTGGCTCCCAGCATATTAACATTGATTGTGTTCAATAACTAGTTAGTAAAATGTTAGGAGTCACTTTCAATGTCATTTCAATCAAAATATGTACAAATATTGCTGGACTCTTGTTCATCTTCACTACTTTCTTCATAGACATTTAAAGTTCAAGGAAAGAAATTCCCATTCTTGACATTTATTAATTTTGTCCTTTAAAATAATTTGTGCACAATGACTAGTCCTTCACATTGCATTGAAGAAATTCCCTCCTTTCTATTTCCCTCTGCAATTTAGAAACAAAAGAAAATGAATTTTGAATGACCAAGATAGTTTAAGCAATTGAGCGTCTTTAGTTATTAGAGGCAACAGACTGTGACATACTGTTATTTACTAAAAGATGAAACTGTTATCAGTTCCTTATGAAAAGACAGACGTTGGGACCACAGATGGTGGAGACCCATGATGGTGTTCAAGGCAAGCAAGTGGAGACATGTGTATTCATCAGATTGCAAACTTTTGGAATCCTAATATTGGTACAGAATATGGATGGAAAGTCCTCGTTTGAATTTTAAATACATTATTTTTAAGTGTCAATGTTAAGCATAATTGTTCTGGGAATAAAAGGCACTGTTACAAAGAAAGCATAATAAAATAATATAAGGTCATGCAATCTTGTGGTGAGACACACTCAATTTCTCCAAGATATTAATCTTGTCTCTAATTTAAGAAAGATGACAGTATCTTTACTAACCTTTACATATTTTATCCACCATGAATCAAAAGACACCACAAAGGCAGAACACTTGCTGAATGTTACAAAACGTAAGTAGTCCAAAATATGGAGCTATCTAGCTCTCAGCAGGGAAGAAAATATCGACTTCACGAAATGCACTTTCTAAAGTAATTTAAAATAGAAAGTCACATTGCCAAGATAAGTTATGGCAACAACCCATTTTAAAGAGAATTTTAGTCTTTTCACATTTAATTGCTATTCATGGTTTGCTAAGTAATTCTCCAGAATAATCCACCCATCTCTTGCTAACCAAGATGGTCTGGTTGAGAACATTCCTAATTACACATGGACTGACAATTTTAGAAGCCTGGAAACAGTCTACTTAAGTACAACACAAAATGAAAATGGTCCACCTCCCTTCAAAGGTTGTTTTAATGTCTATGAGATCATATACATGGGAGAGCACTTGGTTTAGAGCTGTATTATTGTACCGTGAAAGAGCAAAGAAACTACAAACCTTGGTTGCTTTTTAAAACACTCATTTCCCCCAAACACATAAACTCAGATAGAGACTCCCACAAAAGCATACATGCCAAGAGTATATACACACAGAAGCTCAGTGGATAAAGGTGCCTGTTACCAAGCCTGATGATCTAAGGTTGACTCCTGCCTCACATGATTGAAAGTAAGACCTGACTTCTGAAAGTTGTCCTCACATCTCCATGTACACATCCCTGGCCATGTGTGTGCACACACAGAAACATGCACATATACATACCAGATAAATGAATAGAACTTAATAAAAGCATACTGGGAATTCCTAGAATGCTGGTTTGGGGTTTTGGTTTGTTTGTTTTTGCAGTTTTTAGGAAAACAATTCTGAATTTAGAGTCTATGCTGATGAATATAGTGATCTCCTAAGAAAAAAGAGATGTCTATTATAAGAGACATTATCATTTTTATTCTTAGCTCTTTCTTTATAGATAACTAGAATTTTACTTTTCTACTTTTTTTTTTACTTTCTTTTTATTTTTGTTTTTTATTTTGTTTCTAGTTTTGAGACAAGGTTCTTTTCTGAATCCGTGGCTGTTCTAGAGCTAGCTCTGTAGACTAAGCTGCCCTCAAATTTGCAGAGAGATCCACCTGTTTCTACCTCCCAAGATTGTAGTATGTTCTAAATTAAATATGCTATTAATTTATAAATTTTTAACAAAGTTTTTACCTTATGTACTTGTTCAGATTATATGCAGTTACCACCACTGAGCTATGCTCACAGTCCCCAATTTATTTCAGATCATTTGAAAAGCTAAATTGTACTTAAGGTAATAGCAGACATTATAACACATGCACAAAAAGTAACATTCTTACTCTAGAGAAAAAAGGACCATCCCCATCATCTCCTACAGTAACCCATCTTCCAGAGCAGCCACCATCCACCAGCTGAGCAAAGGGCAGCTTTGAGGCTCTAAGTTACTGCTGGGGCCTTGAACTGCTCTCACTTACACATTTGTATTCTCTGCTCAGCAACTCATCATCACCCCCAGCCTTGACTCTGGTGAATGATGCTTTATGTTTCTACATCTCTCCCCTCCCCCATTCTGCAGTTACATAAGTGAGATCATGCATTATTGTTCTTTCTGTGTCTAGTGTATTTCATTTGGCTGAATGCTCTTTAGGTCCACCCATAAATAGCTGAGTAACACCCTACCATACGTAGTTTCCGATTTACCCACTCACCTGTTACATTGTTTTGTGGGGTTTATTTTGTTGTTGTTGTTGCTTTTGTTTGTTTGTTTTTGGTGTTCTCTCAGAAGAAAGTGTTAGGGACATTTGGCAACCCTATTTGTCTTCTTTAGGAAGTTCCACGATGCTATTTGTAGTAATAACTATTGTACTCTACATCTGCCAATAATGCTATGATTTCCTTTTATCTGCACCCTCATGTCTGTTCAGGTCCTCTGCTTGTGTGTTTAAACTTGGCCCTGAATTTTCATGTTAGGTTGCAAGTGTTCTCATAACCCTCGAGTATTAACTGGCATGTCATACATAGTTTACAATCTTACTCGTCACCCTCTGGCTGCCCTTTGACTTCAGTAATGGTTCTTTTGATGTGCAGATTTTTAGTCTTGATGTTTTTATAATGTAAATAAAAATAAATCAATGGCATGTTTAAGTTTGATGTATTTACTACATTTAAAGCCAGATTCCAGAATGTCTTTGTTATTTTTTTAAATAAGCAAGATATGTATACAAATACTTGTAATTATTATTGCTAACATTCTGGTTTAAATGTGGAGCAGATAAAGGTTCAAATTAAAGATTTTGACTGTTTTAATTTTACTTTAGCTACTGAATGTGCTTATATCTAAATAGCTATTTGAAATGTTCAGCATTTCTCTGCAACAAAGGATAGTCTACCATTTGAAGCTTTCTAGATGTCAAGCCCTTACCTTTTAGGCACTGAGAACTAATCAGAGCATTATCACTAAATTACTGCTTATTCTTTTTTGCATTAACTAATTGTGGGGGGTAATTAATAAAATTATTATCTCCTTCCACGGTAAGAGCTACATCTGGTAATCACACAGCTTATGAAACAACTGGCGAATTGTCAGCCAGCGCTGCTTATAACATCTGGAAGCACCAGAGAAACTCCAGACTTCCCCCATTCATGTAAGATAACTGTGGCCAATATCCATCCACACACTTGTTCTGGCACATGCCTTACAGTAAGATAAGCTACCTCAGCCATCCATCCTAAATTTGAAGTGCATCTGAGGAATTCAAATGTTGTAAGTAAATTGTACACTGTTGATGTGGGAATGTCTTTGTGTATGTTGTGAATATCAATTTTAAATTAAAGGAGCTGTTTTGGCCCTTGGTAAGCACCACAGAAGAAGTAGGTGGAGAATCAGAATAGGTAGGAAAGAAAAGGTAGAGTCAGAGGCAGAAAGACCCAGCTGCCAAAGAAGAAAGATGCAAGGAACACAGGTGAGTGATGGGCCACATGGCTGGACAGATTAATGGAAATGGGTTAGGATAAAGGAGCTAGCTAGCAATATGCCTAAACCATAGGCCAAACAGCATGAACTGAGTCATTTAGGGGGCCTGATCAGCAGCGGGTGGCTAAGTGGTCTAGGATTGACTGCAGGTCTGTGGGTCTGGGACCTCTGGTCGCCCAGGGCCAAGAAACCATTATTGTAACATACTATGTTTTAAAAGTCTGTCCTCATTTAAATGGTGGATAAACAAGGTGATTTTGGTGTTTTCTAGGGGAAAAAAAGTACATAATGTAATGTGCTGGCATAATTGTGATCCAGCAGTCCAGAGAAAGTCCAGCAGATTTAGCATGAAGATGCAAGCCCTTGCTTGCAGAGAAGGTTGTTCGCTGGGCTGTGGTCAAAGCTTCACAGAAAGAGGCACAGTGCAGCTCACTTGGTCTCTCCTTGGTATCTTTGTACAAACTAAATTTTAATTTCTACTTTCTACCAATAATTTAAAAGACAGTTTCTTATATACCAGCCTATACAACTTGTTTAATAGACATTATCCATGTACCTAAGTCTAAATATTTAATACATTTATTTAAAATGTGAGAATGCATTTTATATCAGATCCATGATTGCCTCATTGGGTAAAGTCCATGTCAAGTCTAAATAAAGAGACAAATTGTACATACTAGAAATGGTAGATTTGCCTAATATAATATGTTTATAAACCAACATATGACAATTGGCTAAGGGAATTTCACTTAAAAGGCACTTTATCTAGAGTTTTAAGGGATTTTATTTATTAATTTTTTCTTTTGACTGTGTTTTCTCCTCCCCTGGGTCCTCCCACATCCTTATTACTTCTCTGCTTGCCCACACTCATGCTGTCTTCCTCAAAACCAAAGCCAAAGAGAAAATCAAAACAAAGAGACAAAAACTAACATACAACAAAACCAGAAAAACAAAATAAAACAAAAAAGTTCACAGAATTACCATAGTGCTTATTTGTGATATCCAACTACTCATGGGCATGGAACCTACCCTGGAATGTGTTGGACATACCCTGTGACATTCCTTTGGAGAAAACTGATTTTCTCTTTCCCAGTAGGTGTCAATAGCAGATAGATCTTTGGTTAAGGCTGGGACTTTGCCTCCATCTCCCCTTTTCAAATTTTAAGAGGTAGTTACTTACTTCCATAATACTTGTGCCAATATAACACTAATATATATATATATATATATATATAGGTTTCATACATGAGAACAGACACACTAACAGCTGCCACACTATAGTTTATTCAGGAAAGTTGCCTAGCAGATACAAAGGAAGAGAACTGAAGAGAAAAAAGCAATGATCTTCCAGTGCCTTCTTCTTATAAGAGAATGGGTGTAATGGGATTCAGGTGTCAGCTCATAAGATCCAAAGATGCTTATCCAGGGTGCCTGGCTCCTGAAGGGGGAGTGGCCAACCCCATTCATAAGGGGCTGCTGGGATCTTAGAAAGCTCGTTTCCTGGTTCCTGACTGCTGGAGAGACTGGTTCGGCATCCATCATCCACCACATAGATAATCCAGTCTATCAGGCTCCTATATGAGCTGTTACTTATATCGTAAATGTTGGCTTATATTTTAATAAATATTAATCTTAAATTAATATATTAAAAAAAAAAAAAAACCTCCCCCTTCATCTGGCGCCCAATGTGGGGCCTCTGCCCATGGGCGTAGGAAGTCCATTTGTGTTTTAAACACTGTAAAAAAAAAAAAAAACAAAAACAAAAACAAAAGACAGAGTGTTCAAGTTTAAAAACCTGCACTCCAGTGCATGGGCTTAAAGCTCCCTCCCTCACTGGCCTGTCACTCCTTCATACTAGGCTCCACTCCTCACTCTCTAACCAACCAGCAGAGTGGAGCAATGAGTGGTCCCCACACAATGGTCTCTGCCTGTGAGCCACGGGCCACATGACAAATAAATTAATAAAAGTAAATTAACTGAAAATTTAAAAACTAGCTAACAATATGCCTAAACCATAAAACAAACAACATAAACTTAATTTAAATATCTAAGTCATTTCTAAGGGCCTTATCAGTTGCAAGCTACTAAGGGGTCTGAAGCTGCAAGTCTGTAAGTCCAAACCTCTGGCTGCCCAAGACCCAAAAACCTTATTACAACAAATGGGTGTGCACAGATTTACATAGTCATGCCTTGCTGTATGCCCTCTATATGCAGTGTGTTCTGCAAGCTGTAGTATGAGGTTTCTGGCCCTGAATTTTGGGCCTAGCCTCAAGGTTTAGACCCGCAGACCCACAGACACACAGAGACAAACAAAGCTGCTTTCAATAGTTTTAGGCTGATTAGCTAAGACATATCACTTGCTAGCTCTTTACTCTTAAACTAATCCATGTCTCTTATCTTGTTCAGCCATGTGGCTGGGTACCTTTTCTTAGAGCAGCATAGTTGTCCTCTGCTTCTTTAGGCTTCTCTCTGGTGTTCTGCTCTGTTGTTTCAGTTCTCAGAGTTCTCCTAGTCTGGTAGCCCCACCCACACTTCCTGACTGCCTTTGGCCAATCAGCTCTTTTTATTAAACCAGTGGGTGGGATAATTATTTATAATGAAACAACACAATCTCCCATATATCCCCTTTTCTCTTGTTAAAACAAAAAGAACTCCACATCTAATATTCTCCCCCCCATTATCTATAACAACTTATAAACAACACTGTAAATAAACACAAACATCCATAATCCATGTTTTGGGAATATGAGAGTCCTTCTCTAGGCTACTTCCTGCTGAACAGAGATGCTGTCAATGTAGGATTATGCACAAGTCTTAAGTGGAGTAGTCTGTAAGGCTGGGTCATCTCAGCCAGTCTCCTTGAAGTTGTTCTGGATGCAGTGCTCTGAAAACTTCAACAGAGGTGCTCTGAAATGCTGAATCATCTGGGCCATTCCATTTCCAATGGAGATTTTTCAGGGGGTCTTCCTCTAGCAAACTTTATGTTCTTTATCCAGGAATAAATCCACAGCCTCTCATTTTCTGTGGAAATAAAAAGAAAACTTCTTCTCCAAAGTAGCATATCTTTGGATTTCAATTTTAAAGTAAACTCATTTACAAAATATATAGGTTGAATTAATCCAACAGCATTTATAATAAACTGTCTTTTAGCAGCTTTTACTATTTTATTTTCAGTCAAGAAGCTTAAAGATAAGACAATAATATACAGTATCCAGACATTCTTCGTATTTTCCATCTTTACTTGGCTATTTATTTATTTATTTATTTATTTATTTATTTATTTATTTTACTCTACTTCTTTTTTAAAGGATTTCTCTAACCTTACTTTTCTTTCTCTAAGCCTATGTATCTATATTTTCAACACACTCTAAACCACTTAGACTTTTTACAAAAAACTGTCTTTACTGTATATTTATTTCTTAACTTTTTCTGTCTCTGACTACCTTTGCTTGGCTAGGGTGACTGACTCCACCCAGATTCTCCTATTTCTTTCTGTTTCTGAACACACCTTTATTCTGCCAGGATTCAAGGTTGGTAGGATGAGTGGATGGCTCCACCCAGCTCCTAGTCTAGCTTCATAGAATTTATCTTTTTAACCCAGGTACTCTGGAGAATTTTAGGGTCCATATAATTACCAAGTAAAGCTTTGCCATCTGCTACTCATTAACTCCATTTAAGTATTAGGCAGCAGGGTCTCTTAAAAAACTCACAAGTGTTTTGCCTCTAAGGCTGAATCAGGAAGCTTCTCTTAAAAAAGGTCAAGCCTCAGTTTGCCTCTGGCAAACAGAGCTGATCCAAGAAAATATCATCACTAAGAAGCCATCTTTGACTCTATTCTCTTTTTGTCCTTATGAACAGAAACCTTAAATACATCATTTATAACCTTTTGCTTATATTGAGGCTCCTGTGAGACTTGAGGAACAAGCCATTTTACACCTTAAGCTGCACTCCAAAAGCCCGCCATTGTAGCTCAAGCCCATGTGCCTCACCGGGGTGTCTCTGTACCACGGCTCACATGGGAGACACAATTCAGAGGACGCTTTGGGCTCTAGACCCTTTTTTAGCTTTCTATAGCTTTATGTGGGTATATTTGACCCACGTTAGGCTGCCATTTGTAGTATGAGGTTTCTGGCCCAGACTTTCGGGCCTACCCTCAAGGTTTAGGACCCACAGACCCACAGTCCTGCAGAAGCACAGAGCAGAATGCCAGAGAGAAGCTGAAAGAAGCAGAGGACAACTATGCTGCTCTAAGGAATGGTACCCAGCCACATGGCTGAACAGGATAGGAGTCATGGGTTAATTTAAGGGTGAAGAGCTAGCAAGTGATATGTCTGAGCCTTATGCTAATCAGCCTAAAACTATTGAAAGCATCTGTGTATGTCTCTGTGGATCTGTGGTCCTGCGGGTCTAAACCTTGAGGCTAGGCCCACGGCTAAAATGTAAATGTAAAGTGTAAAATGTAAGTGTAAAATAGCTTGTTCCTCAAGTCTCACAGGAGCCTCAATATAAGCAAAAGGTTATAAATGATGTATTTAAGGTTTCTGTTCATAAGGACAAAAAGAGAATAGAGCCAAAGATGGCTTCTTAGTGATGATATTTTCTTGGATCAGCTCTGTTTTCCTTTGGCCAATCAGTGCTTTTTATTAAACCAGTGGGCTGGATAATTATTTACAATGAAACAACACAATCTCCCACAGCAAGCACCACCTTGGGTTATTACACTAGCATCTTTACCATGTGGCTGTTACATGACAGGAATTCGCATATCTCACTGAGGCCAGGTTGGGTTATCAGACTAGCATATTTATCATGTAGCTGCTATGTGAAAGGAATTATTACAATATATCTCATAGGCAGGTCACTGTTGTAGGTCACAGAGTTTGTAACTGGGAGATATTGATATTGTTGAGGAACTTCCAGGACCATGAGTTCTGGACAGCAGAGATGAAGATTTAAATTGGACACTAGCTCAACAATTTAGATCAGTGACAAATATTATTATCAGTCTGTCCAAATTATCAAAAGAAATACTAAACGTCTTTGTATCTAAGAGACTCTTGCCCACTCTTGCTTAAGATCTATAGAAAGACTAAGTAAAACTGATTGATGCTACAGGAATTTTTGTGCTGATTCCATGCACAAACTTTTGTATTTTCATGTACTTTTGCCTGTCCAGATATTGTATCAGAGCACTGTAGATTGGATGACTAATTGAAAACAGGGATTTAGTTTTCACAGACTTGGCAACTGAAAGTCTGAAATTAGGATGTTGGCATATCATATTCTGCTGGGAGTTGCAGACTGCCACCTTCTAGTGTTCCCACATTACAGAAAGAAACTCTTTTCAGGCACTCGTATAGAGGAGAACTAATCCACTCAGAAGGGTCCAGCCTTTGTGATACAGTTACTTCCCAAGATCTCTCCTCTGAGTACCATCACATGTTGGATTTGAATTTCCGTTTAGGAATCCTAAGGTTCTGAAGTATTTGGCATATTACCTTATCCCAGCAGATTCTAATGCAACACATAGTATTATTTCTTATCTTTCTGCTTTGCAGACCCTTAAGTTGCTATAACAGAGGCTTTATTTGGAGTACAAATTTGCGAAGTCATTGTCGTTATATCATTAAAAGCAAGTATTAGAGTTGAAAGTCTGAATTATGTAGCCTTTGGGAGGTACTAAATAAGAATGCACATCTTGGGTATACTTTCTACAAATTGGGAAGAACTCCCAAAACAATTAATCTTACAAATAAAGATTAAGTAATGTTATGATTATCAAATCTTATGTAAAGTAAATGTCATCTCATGGCCAAGTACATCTCTGTTGACATTCTGGTTTTGAAGTATTTTAGTTGCAGTATCTTTACCTTAGCCTAAGTGCTCAACTACAGAATAATGAATATTTATTTCAGTCTAAAATGTGAGTCATTTTCATATTTGTAAATAAAAACCTTGAGTAGTCATTAAAAAATGGTTCATTTGGCAGTTTAGCAAATTTGTCTAGGTAGAATATTTCAGGAAGCTAAGCAAAGAGGACATCATGTCATTTCTTGAGCTATCCAACACTGGGTAATCAAATTGCATAGGGTCTCTCTCTCTCTCTCTCTCTCTCTCTCTCTCTGTGTGTGTGTGTGTGTGTGTGTGTGTGTGTGTGTGTGTGTGTGTGTGGCTTTTCAAGACAGGGTTTCTCTGTGTAACAGTCCTGGCTGTCTTAAAACTTATTTTGTAGAACAGATTGGCCTCAAACACACTGAGCTCTGCCTGCCACTGCTTCCCAAGTGCTGAGATATTCACCACCACTCCTGCCGTCAGCCGTTTCTTTAAACACACACACACACACACACACACACACACACACACACACACACACACCAACAATGTTGAAGTGCTGTGTACTTCTTGGGTACTTTTAAATATTCACTCATGTCAACTAAATGGATACTATCAGGCAAAAAAAAAATTACAATAACAAAAACCATCATTTAGTTATTCCATTACTAATGGAATAATCTAACAACTCAATTGCACTTAGTTCTTCTAATAGTAGTTTTCAGAGCCCCCATCACTGCTGACATCTTACTTTACCAATTTGTCTGTATGAGTACCTTCTGCACTGAAGAACATGTAAGAGTATCCCTGTCTATGTGCTAATAATAACATTTGGGACAATCAAAACTGCATCCAATCATTATCATATGTCCCTTTGAGAACTATTCCATGATTGCATATTAAAGAGTATATTTCAGTTTGAGGATAGAGGTATCTAGTTTTCAAATCCTAAATAAAAAAAATAAGACAAGCCCTTGGAGGAAATGATGAAGTCGACATGCCTTTACCAGGACAAAGTCTCTCCCCACTAAGTTCATTCATTTCCTTGGAGGCCCAAACTGACTAGGAGATTGCTAGGACTGCCTCAGTCTACCAACAATAACTAGAACATAGTTGAAAAAACTGAATCATAGTTTTCTTCAATCCAGTTAGTAGGTGATCTATTACAAAGTTCTAGAAGAAAAACTTTGCATTACCTGAGGGCAGTATCTGCCAAAATGCTGAACATTTTTTTTTCCCCATGATAGTGATGGGCCCCAGGATCTCGTTCAGGGTGGGTGAACACTCTACCTCTGCTTTTCAGTACTGTCTCTCTCTCTCTCTTTAACAAGAGTCTCAGTATTTTAGCTCAGGCTAGCCTTAAACTTACTGTGGGAATATGTTTCAAATACAATAAAACCATTCTGAGATATCAGAGGGATCTACCCACAGTCTCTAGGAGGATCAGATAGTGGTAACTCACACCTTTAATCCCAACACAGGGAGTGGTGACCTACATCCTTAATCCAATCAAATTTGAGTGGGAGGTCATCTTAGTTTACAGAAGGAGTTCCAGGCTCCCAGGCAGGCAGTTGTGGTGCCATGCCTTAACTGAGTGAAGAAAGTATTTAAGACAGACAGGAATAGAAAGACAGAGCAAGAAGACGCCAGGAGGAGTGAGGCTGAAGAAGCTGGAAGACAGCTGGGTGAGATCTGACGGTGGTGTTTACTCTCTGATATCTCTGCCTTTCCCAGAGATCTGGCTATAGGCAAAGTTTATTTAGAAGGCACCAGTGCAGGATAGATATTTATTAAAATATAAACCAACATTCACGGTACAGGTAACAGTTTATAGTAGCACCTGAACAGGGACTGGAGTCTGGAACGGTGGACGAGCGATGGACGGACAATGGATTCGGATCTTGTCTCTCCAGCAGCCAGGAACCAGGCAGGGCAGCCTCGTGTCCCAGAAGCCCCTTTTCAATGGGGTTTCCACGCCCCCTTCAGGGGCCCAGGACCCTGAATAAGCGTCTTGGGACCTTATCAGCTGACACCTAAATCTCACCACATCTGGCCCTGAGTTTCCTTAATTCATGCAACAACTTATAGTCCTCCTGTCTCTGCTTTGCAAATACTGAGATTATAGCCAAGGTATAGCACATCTATCAATGAATTGTTTATTTTTTGGATATAATTCTGAAGAGCAAACCAGTGACTTCATATGCTATACTGCTACCCTTTCCCCCAAATGGGATGGAATCCAGAGTCTCAAGCACTCTGGATAAGCTCTACAACCAGCTTTTTACTAGTACTTCAATGAATCAATATAATCTTGGTTGACTCAGTACAGGGTCTGGATCCTCTGTTGTAGATTTTTGTCCAAAATTGTCACATTTTACATTTTGCTTTAACTACATTGTTGTTTTTGCACACATTATTGTATGACAATCACAGTTACAAATTCTATGAAAACAGAAAAAAGATATACTGGATGAGGACATAGGATCAAGGAGGTGTGTGCTAGATTAGATGAAATGTAACACTGTCACCTGCCAGTGAGAACAAATTACATGGAAGTTGAAGGGCACAGAAGGCTCACTCAGCTACATAGGTGACTGTCTTACTCCGGCCACCAGATACCTGCTCATTTTGCATTTCCAAAGATGAATAGCTCTGGTTTTGATCAGGGTGTACTTGATATTATCTTTTCCACTCTTAACCTTCTCCTTGAGTCATGATTATGGAAATGGCCACTTGCAAGGGCCCTACAACACATTGTTCACAAGTGAAATGGTTAAAGGTCTTCAAATGGAAAACCTGACATGCATCAGACTAAAAGAGACCAAAATAGGCACCTTCAAGTGTCAGGAATCTCTTCATTTAAAAAGGAAAAGGAAAAAAAAATCAATTTATTCTGCATTGCCTTGCAGGACTGAACTAGAGCCACTAAACAGAAAAATGCTTGGAAGCATATTTTATCTCAGCATAATGATGAACTTGCTAATGATGAATGGTTCAATACTAAAGAGTGGAGAGGCTGCAGCAGCAAGAACCTCAATGAGTACAAACATCAAGAAGGGGGATGGGTAAGAAATTTCCAAGGTTCTCTCTAGCACTATGTGTCTGAAGATTTTTGCCTTGGCGAAAGCTATTAATGACTTTGTAATATACACTAATAATTTTATTAAGAAAAACAATACCTCTTATTTTCCCTGGTATACACGCTCAGTTATTGGGGTAAGTGTAATAGAGTAGGTAGGAAGGAAATTCTTACCATGTTCCACATAGAATAAGAATCTCAATAGTGCTAAGTATTATAAAAGCACTTCATTAGCAAGATTTTGTATATTCCTGAGAAGAACTCCACGAAGATTTGAAGATATACCTCAGTGGGTAAAGTTCTGACAAGCATGGCCTTGTTTTAGCCCCTAGTTCTCACAGAAAGCCAGATGTAGCTGTGAGCATCTGGAATCCCAGAACAGTGGTGGGAAGATTAAAGGCTGAGATGAGAAAGTACTCACAGATTGTCAGACTAGCTAGCCTGACATAGTTGGTGGAAAGACACAGAAGATCCAAATTCAAACAATGTAAAAAACATCATGTTCTCCTCCGACCCTCCCCCTGTGTACTATGGAATGTACCTATACAAATACCCACATAAGCCATGCACACAGAGTTGATAAGAAAGAACACTGTGAAGTAGAAACAAGTCCCATCCCATCTTGTAGCTAAAGAAGTCACAGAGAAACTAAGTGCATCTCCCAGCAGCTCACTGCCAGTGATTCTAGCCTTCCTACTTGAACATGATTCTACCCCAAACCACAACGTCCCTTGTCAGCTATTACAGCATACCACCTCATCTGTTCAGCAGGGATGCACAATTTTATTTGAGATGTTGGCACATTCTGGAGTGTGAGACATATGGCTACTTATGCTAATACTCAAAACATCTCCCAAAGCCTGAAATTTATCATTTCAAATTTTTTTTGCTATTTTCTATTACAAATGATGCTGTGCCATTCAAAGAGTTCAAACTGTCTTAAATTGATGTTAAGTAAATGAGCAAAACAAAACTTTTTTGTACTTATTTAAATATCTGTAAAAGACAGACTGCCTGACTGTGATTCTGGAAATCAGGAACAGGAACTCAGGTCTCCAAGATGCAGGCCCATGAAATCAGCTTCATAGCTCTCGTCCCTACAATCCCAGGAATTTCTGGCAGCCGTTCTGTTAGTGTTTACTATGTCATTATATATTGTTCTCTCTTCTGATCACTACTGACATATTGGGTTATCTTCTGTTTTATGATTATCTTATCGCATATTTCCAAAATCAAAGTGATTTTAAAAATGATTTTCTCATCTTTTGGGAAAATGACACAGTTCCTAAAGTACTTACTGTGTAATGATGAGAACCTAAGTTCAGTCACCCAAAACCCATGTACAAAAGCCCACCAGGGCTTCTTGCCTGTAATTCCTGCACTTTGACCTTAGCACAGGAGGATCCCTGGTCTTGCTGGCTGGCCACTCTAGCAGTCAGTGAACTCCATAGAGTCCACCTGCACATGCATCCACACCTGCACATATGAATGTGTATACAAGAACACATAAACACATACAACTACTGCTTCTGTCTTTATGATTTTAATTCCAAAAAGTAAAATAAATAAAAAAGCTAGGCCATGGTACTATAGGCCTTTAATCCAAACTCTGGGGAGCTATATGTAGGCTGATCTCTGTAAATTCAAGGCAAGTTTTATCTACAGAACTAGTTCCAGGACATCCAGGACTACACAAAGAAACTCTGCCTCTAAAAACCAAAAGAAAAGCAAACAATAAAATAAGACCCACCAATGTAAATGCCTTCAGTCATTCTCCCTACGTGGCCAGGATCCAGCCACCTTGGTACTAGGATTGAGTTAAGGATGGCATCTACTACATAGATGAAACCCAGTGACTTCTTCAGTAGCACCTGCTTCCTGGACGCTCTTTCAGGTGATAATCCACAGAAGATTTAAAATATAGTTTAGCATTTGCTTTCTGAAGCTACTGTTCCTCCGGTGCTTATATGCATATGAATGTTTATGGATGTTTGTAATTCTGTGTTTATCATTCCTGCAAAGGATCTGGGCACTTGTAGTAAAGACCATAGTGTTTACTATACAACTGAAAACTAGATCCTATTCAACTCTCTATGGAGTGATTATTTTGCTGTGTTTGGGATTTGGGAAGCTGCAGAGAACCCATTTCTATATCTGTCAATGGCCAGGGTCATCTGCTGTTAATGGGATGGCTTAGTGCTGAACGTTCATAGCCTGCAGTATCCTATCCCAACACATGTCAGAAATCACTGCCTCGGTGAGTCTCATATCTTTACAACTGATCATCAGGGTACCATTTTACTAAGTCGTGTGTCTCAAAGAACATTTCTATGACTTTGCAAAAAGGAGTGGAGATTAGAAAGCTTATGGTTTATACACAACTCTCCCCCTGGGCTTTTAGGTTATTTCATACAGGGAAACCTTTATAAAGAAGATTGTCCTCAATATACTTCATGATGGCAGGTATTATAAATCAGAACTCAGACATTTCCATAATGAAGCACAGGAAATATCTCTACAGCTATAAAGTTCCAGGAATGTGGCATACAAGCCTAAAAAAGTGAGCCTCGAGTCTTACACTAGCTCCTCTGAATGGAGGGCTTGATTGCCTATTTGGGGAATTTGGGCAGAATAAAACAGGATCAATGTGAGAAGAAAACATGTTTTTCTCTCTAAATTCACCAAGCCCAGGATCAAAGAGGTCCCACTAGCCCCCCCCCCCCCCCCCCAAAAAAAAAGTACATGTCCTAACTCCATATGTTTTGCTGTGGTGCAAATCACAGCCACTACTACTACAACCATCTTTTACCTCTTTTGGAATGCTGAAGCATAGAGATGATTTTAAACAGTGCTGCTTCAGAATACCACTGAATTCCTAGGTATTCAAATACTTTAAGCTATGCTTTTAATAAGTAGAGACGTAGCAAGAGATATGTAGAAAGGATAATGACTACTATATCATAGCCTTTATATATGAAGAGCCTTTGACTTAGACTTGCTACTTGCTGTTTTTTATTACAATAGGTATCCTTTAAAGTAAAGGAATTTCTAGCTCCCCATCTGCAGCCTCCTATCACTATAGAGAACCTCAAAGGTAACTCTGAAATATCTCTCACATGCAGTGCTGGGTAGAAGGAGTGTTTAAGCCAAATTGAAGGCATCAAAAAATAAATAGCTACACTGAAAAGACACAGCCATGCTCAACCATAAACAATTTCTGGAAAGAACTCAGAAAAAAATTGTTTAAAAAATTGAAAAGCACAGCTCTTGACAAATGTTCTTTATTTATGAGTATAAGTGGAGTTTTTCAAGGAACATGGAAAAACTAAAATAAAATGTATGTTTGACTCATACATTTCTTTTTGATAATTGACAAAAGAGGGAAATCTAGGTAGTTTTGAGGTTAATTGCAAAGTTTAATTCAAAAATCATTACCTTCACTAATTGAGAGAACAGAAGAGGTCAGAAAAATTATGTGAAATTATAAATGATTCAAAAGAATTTATAGCTGATTAAAGAGTGTTTTGGTGAATTGTGTATAAGTCGTCATGGGTTTTAGCAACTTATTTTTTCCTAGATATAAAGAAGTCTTACAATTCAGGTACCAGTAGCCAGTCTTGAATACTGTTCTTTCTAACAAATGCATTGTTCACACATATCCAGAGTATATTCGATCATAGCCACACACCGTTCCCCATGTCTTAGTCTTTCCACACAGCTTCCACCTCCCACCTACAACTTTATGCCCCTTCTTATTTTCCTGCCCACATGTGTATGTGTGGAAGGTTGTTTACTAGAGCACAGGCAACCTTTCAGGAGACACACAACTGGAGAAATCTGACTTTCTTCCCTGGCAGTCATCAGTGCAAATAGCTTTTCCTCTAGCTGTGCGGCCTTGGGATGCCCACTTCCATCCATGCTGGAAAGCTGACTGCCTTTATCAGCTGCTGTTACATAGGGTGTATTGGCCCTGTCCTATCCAAAAGACAGTACTTTGCAGCAGCCTCTCCATGTGCTGCCTCTTAAAGCCTCTGTGTTCCTTCCTCTGCTTTGTTCCTGAGCCTTGGGGAGAGGAGCTATGAAACAGGTCTCCCATTTTAGTTATCTTCTGAACTTTGATCAGGTATGGGTCTCTGTCTTAAAATGTGTAAGCAGTGGGGTTGAGAGAAGGAAGCTCCTCTGAGATGGTGTGCTGATTGGAATGAAAGGGGTCTTCATAGGTTCGTAGATTCGAATACTTGACACTTGGGAAGGATTAGGAGGTATGACCTTGTTAGGGTCAACAGAGGTACACTTTGAGGTTTCAAAGGCTCCAGACATTCTCTCTGTATGTCTATGTCTCTCTCTCTGATTAAGATGTAAGCTCTCAGCTTCTGCTCCAGTGTTATGCCTGCCTGCCTAATGCCATCTTCCCTTCCATGATGATCATGAACTCTAACTCTATGAATCTGTAAATCAAACTAAATACCTGGGTTTTGGTTTTTGTTTTGTTTTTTTTTTTTTTTGTTTTTCCTTGTTTTTGTTTTGTTTTGTTTGCTTGTTTGTTTTTGGTTTTTTTGTTTTGTGTTGGGGGGGGCGTGTGAGTGTTGGGTTTTTTATAAATTGCCTTGGCCATGGCATTTTATCACAGGACTAGAAAGTAACAAAGACACAGAGGTGAGAGCTGCACTGACCTATAAGCGTAAGGATAAAGTATTTAGGGGAATTCATTTATCAAAATACTAGTTGCTTCCCCTTAGGGTTTATGGCTTCTTAATTAACAATTCTTGATCAGGTTTACAGTACCAGACATGAGTTCCCTACTGTAGAAAAGACCTTAAATCTGTTCAGAATGTTATTATACCTCTTAGTTCATGCACTATTACCCCAATAGGCACATCATTGGTTAACAGATGGGGGAAGGTGGTTCCAAATCTCCCAACAGCCTACATAGTACCAACAAGTAGGAAGTATCTAAGTTAGTACCAGCTTAATCTCTCCATTAGACATCCCCCCTTCTTTCTCCTTCCAACTGCCCCTGCCCAGAATTTGGCTGAATCCAGCAAAGGAGTACTGAGCTTACCTTTATCAAGTGTGCCAGAAACCCCAGTGATTTCTGTTTATTGTTCCTGTTCTCTATTCCCTTAGCAGTCCTGTGAATACTCAGTGTGTGGGTCTGAGATCTAGAAATAGGAGCTCTTGAACTGATTAACCAAAGAGCTTCTTGCCCCAGCAGTAAATGCTGATGACACAACCCAGGTCTGATAGTCGCCAAACTGTTTATCACTATTAAAAACACAAAAACAAAACAAAACAAAAAAAATCATCCTTTAGACATGTCTCTATTTCTAAAGCAAATTGGAGAATTATTTCAAAAAGAATTTTATGCAAAGTGAATAGCTGTCAGCAAAGCTGTAATTAAAGAGAAGAGCTGTCAATAAACTTGGAAGGATAATTGTTGAAGCAAACACATTTTATCGTATCTCTTTTCTACATTTGCCTCACATGGCCTCCTCCAGAATCATCTTGAGATTTTTCCATTTAAGTTAAAAGGAAAAGCTTTACATGCAGCTCTTCAAATGCGGAGAATTTTACAGAAAATACATCTCTTTCTTTCCAGATGCATGCACAGTTAAGGTTTCCTTAAAACTTGCAATGTATTTTTGACCAAAGATTATCCATTTTTCCTCTCCAGGGATCCAGGTCTTGGCTGGGGATTATAGAAATAGAGACATTTTCCAAATGTCTGAAACATTCCCTATGTCAATTTTAGCTTTATTTGAAGCCTTTCATCTTTAACACTTTCTCATTATCTACCCACAATGCCTTCCTTACTTATAATTAAATCTACATTGTGTTTCCTCTGTTTGCTGGGACATTTGAGGTCTCAACAGACATTTAAGTGTGGACTTTCTTTGCTGCGTGGGATACTGTCTTTACTCTTTCGCACTGAGGTTGTTCATACCAGTCCTATTTCTAAAAGAAATCACACACACACACACACACACACACACACACACACACACAATTTCTTCCACATTATCAGTGCTTCAAGTCCTAGGAGTTTCACACTCAAAGTATCTTCATTCAGACCATAGCTCTCTAAGCCAGAGCCAAAGGTCATCTTCAGTAGCATCAACATTAGGATAAAGGCTTGGTAAACTCCCTACCTGCCGATGTGCATGGCCAAAACAAACCAGAAACAGAATCATCTAAGTGGGATTTATTGATCCATCTCTCATGGTGGCGTTTCAACCAGTAAGGCTCCTCTATGGTGCTTATGTTGCATTTAGACTGAGCCAACACTAAAGCCTCATTGAAATCCATGGAGTTTGAGTGACTTCCTCTGTGCTCACACAGGAGATGAACCTGAGACTGGCTGACTGCTGACTTCCTGGGCTCCTATGCCATACCCCCCCCACCCCCCCACCCCCCCACCCCCCCGACAGACACACACACACACACATGTAAGTCAGAGGACAACTTGTGGAGTTGGATCTTTCATTCACCATGCAGGTTCTAGGAATCTAGCACAATTTGTCAGCTTGGCAGCAAGCACCTTTAACTACCAAGTTATCTCTTTGGCCCTATGCCCAGCTTTCTCAAGTGAGCTTTAGTGATTAAACTCAGATTCTTATGTAATTGTATTACCAGCTGTCTCCCCAGACCAACATCACACCACTGTTCTTGTCCACTGCAGCATCCCTCTTCTGCTTCCCACTAACTTGATGAAATTCCTCTATACTGCCTTGATGGCCACAACATTTTCATATTGCTTAAGAACATCTATTACTGTCTGTCCAGCAATATGCAAAGAATCCTCCCATTTTATTATTTTATGTTGGGACATCATCATCTTTGTATAAACTTCTGTCAAAATTATTGTTAGTCCTTACAAAGAGAGTTGAGGTGTGTTGTGCAATAAGAAACACTCAAACTCAGAAGATGAATCCAACAGGGAATTACTTGTCTGTGATGGAACATTCCCCTGGGGCCTGACTTCTTAGTGGTGACTCCAAAATTCAGGCTGCTTCTACCTTTGTCTCCAGCTCTCCTAGTTTGGGGAAATAAAACCTTTTTTGTCCTCACAGTCAGTGAGAAACAAAGACAAAAGGTACAGAAGATCTTCAAGAATGTTTTATACTCAGTGCTAAGAGCCATTTCATTGTTTATACTCCTGCCATGTTGATGGAACATTAGGACAAGAGAAGCTGAGAAATATGCCCTTTCTGAGTGCCAGGAAGGAGGAGATAGACAAATATCTTTAGGCTCTGATATAGTTCATCAACTAGCAATTTACATCACTTATCTTTTTGTTTGTGGCACCAGACATGAGGAAAGATAATACATGAAATAATAAAAACCCAAGTTCTATCTAAATGCCTGCAATGTTCTGAACCTTTGGCTCTGATAGTGCTATCCTGAGATTTGTCCATGACTCCAAGCAATCTTTCTCCATAGATAAGGACCCTTACCCCTGTAAACATTACTTTGTTCTGTTTGTAGAATCCCTAAGATTCTCACCACTGAGACCCTGATAAAAGACTGTAGCAGCTACCTACAGTATGATCCCACATATATGTATTTCTATGACCCCACATATAGAGAGAGAGCCATGTCCTGCAGTATCCACTGGTGGAGGAACAGCTCTTCACTGTTCTCTGCACTCACTAGCATTATCAGAGGAGGACCTCCATACACACCCAATTATCAACTTAAATCAGTCATCTCTGTTTTGCAGCACTGGATGCAAGGGGAGATGATACACTAAACAGTATCTGCATCTTAGTTTAACAATAACAGAAGAAAACTAGTTTAAAATGTGGAAGACACAAAAATACAGATCTTGGCAATACGTAGGGGCACTGTCTCTGGATCCAGGAACAGAAAATGCTGCTTCCAGAAAAACATGATAAGTACCATCACTACCAGGTGTCACCCATTTGATGTGGGTTCATTCTTCCATCTGACGATGAACTCCTGGAGCAACAGGGAGGGGTTCAGTGCCCTGATGTTAGAGTCTTGTTGGCTGTAAACCCCTGCCCATTTTCTTATACTCCTAGACAGGCTCCTTCATCTCCCTGAGAAAGTTCGGGAATTTTAAAAGTGAGATTAATAATGCTGACACCGAAGGAATGACATTTGGTTATCTATAGAAGTCATTTTTTACCTTCCTCAAGACAGAGCACATACATATGATAAATGTTAGTCACAAATGTTAATAGAAAACAGGATATTTTGACTCTATACTATGTACCTCTGCAAAAAAATAACTGAAAAAACTGAACTTTTAAAAAATCATCTTTTTATGTGGTACATGGGGTAGATGAAGCCACACGTTTAGAATACCTAAGCCCTTGGGACAGCAATGTGACTCTGACATGTCTTAAACTTTTGCTTTAATGTGGAACATGTCTAAGGATCATGTCATGGGATAACCTGAAGAAGTCATGCGGAGTCACAATTGTCCTTTAAATGCATCTGTAATTGGAAACAATGATATAAACTATGAGACTGAGAGAACCCATCTTACAGGGCATATTTTGAGAGAATAATTGGAGGTTTCTCAGAGACACTTAATACAATGCTGATTTTGATCTTTGCCCCTCATTGCTTCCCACCCTCCTTGGAGAATGGGTTTTTCTTAAGAACGCTATTCAAATGATAATCACTATGCAAAAACTCAATGTCTCTTCATTCAGGAACCTACAGTACACATCTTAATAAACCACAATGAACTGAAGACATGAAGAACAGGATAAACAGGCCTCTCTCTCCAGCTGTCATGTCAGTTTGTGACAGCAACTGCTATTTCATTGTAAAAGATGCTAATTTCAATCTGAGCAGCACTGGTGTTGAGAGGAACATAAAAGGAATTCTTGATTATCTATTTCAGTAACCGTGGTCCTTGGGGATACACTCAGAAACTTCACATCACATATGGCAAGAGTCCTGTGATAAAATATGCATCAATGGAGTCTCGTAATTTTTAAGAATAAAGAAATGGGAAGTTTTATCTTCTGCTAACTGTGCCTTCTACTTCTCCCCGTTCACTATTTCTGGAAGCTTTTGTAAGTGACATTTGTTGTTCTGATTACTATGGAATTTGGCACATGGACCACCAGCACATTTCTGTAATCATTCTGTTTAGTTCTTGGAGGCTTTTCCCACCTAATACCATTTCAACAATAAGATTTTTTTCTGATTGGAATTTTAGATCTAACAATCACATTAAATGCTGGGACTATCTTAGCTGCCTGCCAAAGTTAAGCTAGGACTAATTGTCATTTCAGCTTAAATGGAATTATGTCCTAGTGGTAATCAGGCTAGAGAGAAGGAGATTAAATTCTCAAAACCATATAGCTCACACCTCATGGGCAGGGAGAGAAAGCCAGGTACGAAGTTACGCTTGCTGTTCTTTTCAAAGAAAGGGGCTCTTTGCTAGTTCACAGTTATATCCTTTCTGTCTTGTGTATATCAGGGACTGTTGAGATAATCTTTTTTGTCACAGGTGGAGATAATAGTAGGAGATAGTTTAGGCAGAGTGGGAGAGCATGTTTGATATTCTTCCTTGAAAAAAAAAATAAAGTTAGCTTTTCTCATTCACTCTATTTTGTCCAACAACAGGAATCTCAAAATATGAGATCATAAAACTCTGACATCATGTAACATGCACCATCAAAGTTTTAAGGAGACCAAAGACTGTAACAGTTGTACATATGAGCATGTACTCCATGCTCAGAAACTCTCTTTCTTAGGAAATTACTGCCACTATAGACTCAAACGTGCCTTTCTCTGTGTTCAGCTCTATCTCAGCCTTCGGATGCTGCACAGAGTAATTCTCCTAACTTATTCTAACAGCTCTTTATACATAAGAAGGAAGCCTCCCTGATCTCCAGCTGCTCACCTCCACTTAGGGCCTCTGATGTCTGCTGCAGGGTTCTCCCCTGGATGGTCAGAGTCCATCTATTCATCTCTTTAATAAAAGCACAGATCTGGCAGCAGTTTCCAACTTAAAACCACTCATCTCTTCATCTAGAGAACAACAGTCAGAGGTTTGTTTGGTTGCTAACTTTTTAGGGTTGTTCTCTCAGATAAGCAAAGCAACAATAGGAACAATCCTCAATTTTAATCCAAACCCTTTCCTCTGGAGTCACTGTCTCTTGAATCTCCACAATGCTCAGCAGTGTATATGAGTGTCTTTGTTTTCACACACAGGTTATCTTTGTTTTAATCTTGAAATTAGATATTTATAATAGGTATTTGAATAGAAAGTTATTTATATAAGATTTTGCTTCTTTTAGTGTGTATGAATGTGTCTTGTGTACATTTATGTATGTGTGCACAAATGCATGTACATATGTAGCGGGGGGGGGGGGGGGGGGGGCAGAAATAAACATTAGGTGTCTTTTTCAATTAGTCTCAGCTTTGTCTTTTGAGACATGGTCCCTCACTGAACCAGAAGTTCTTTCAGATATTTTGGCTGCCAGCAAGATCCAGGGACCCACCCATCTTTGACTATGCAGCAATGAAATTGTAAGTGTGTAATACCATTGTCGAGATTTTTACATGGGTGCTGCAGGTCTGAACTCAAGTCCTTATATGAGCCATGTCCTTAGCACCCTCAAAAGTTTACTTCTGTTGGTTCTTGGGACTATACTAAAATATATGTAATATGTCCTGAAAAAATTATTTTCTTCTATAGCATATAAAGATATAAAAGAAGACAATTTACTAACCAATAATTAATGGGATAACTTATGTTATCATTTTCTTTTGATCTTTATTTTAATTCTAGACTAATAGCAATTCCAAGGTAGTTAAGAACCCCAATCTGTTCAATATTCTAAGGTTTTGTTTTTTTCAGAATAGTCCTTAAGGCAGGTGGCCCACAAGTAGTTCAGCTGACAGCTTTGACTAATGTTTGAACAGTGTGTCGTAGAGAAAATGAGAGGGGAGAAATAAGGCAGAGGGAGATTTACAGTGGTGTAGCTAGGCTAAATCAGGCAAGGAGACAGAGCACACAACCACTAATTAACTCATGTCATCATTCAAACATCTGCAACCCACAAGGGACATCAAGGGCCTGGAGGCTATGGACACGGCCTGGAAGTGCTGGCTTTAGAGCAGTCTTGAACCCCAAGTTAGCAGACACTTTGGAATTTACCTGAAGGCCTGCACCATTTTAACACCTAAAGTCGGGAGAGCCACAGTCTCACAGCAGCCTTCTAATTGTTCTCTCTGCTTCCATCTTGTCTCAGTACTGTCTAATTACATACAGCAGCCAGAGCAGTCTCCAAGATAAAGGTAGATTATACCAGCCCTTTTCATGAAACCTATTAATGCCTTCCTCTTGCAATTAGAACACAAAGCAGAAATCTTTACTATAGAGAATAAACTCTGCATGACTGACCCTGGCCACATCCATTTTTAGCTGCTGGAATTAAAACCCAGCTTACATATTATCACACATAAATAAGCAGAAGAGTTAAGTCTATCATCATTAAACAGAGGTCTATTTTTTTCTCCTTTATCAAAAAGTCTAGCGCTGACAGTGCAAGACTGGTACAGCTCCAGCCACTAAGAAACCAAAGGCTCTCTGTGAGCCTTTCCATTTGGCTTTTGTCCTTATAGCTACAAAATGATTGCTTCATCTCCAGCTTGTGTGTAAAGATTCCAGAAAGGAAAAAAGAAGCATATCATGTGACCGCTGGATATATATTTTTTTAGCCATGCAAATAACTGTTTTCCTAGAATGTGTGCGCAAGAGTTTGTCATTGCCCAGAAAAATATCATTAGACCATTGTAACAAATAAAATCAAGCATTTGCTTTTGTCTTTGAGTCTTTCCTAACTAAGCTTGATAATTATCTCCACACAGAAATCCAGGCTTCCATAAAGAAAGAACAGCTGAATAGGAGAGAAAAATGAAACGTTTTCTAGCCTGCCTTCAGACTCCATCTCTCCCTTTCCTACCTTTTGGTTCTCAAATGCACCTTTCTCATTCTGATCAGACCCCATCCCGCAAACGTGCTCATGAGCTACCGTGCTACCAACAGGCTTTGCACAGGGTCACCTCCTATGAACAGCCTGGCTGACCTGTCTTGCTAACATGGTGAACCACTTTTAATTCCTGTTGTTCCTTCCTCCCTCTGTCCTCTGCTTTTTTTTTTCTTTCTCCTTCTCTTCTTTTCTTTCCTTCTTTTATTGTGTTCACAGTGTGTGGCTGGTCTTTGTTTTTGTGGTGCTGAGGTAAGCAGAAGGCCTTAGCTATGTAGGCCAGCACTTGACCCCGAGCTGCATCCTCAGCTCTCTGTCTTCTAGTCTGTGTTGTTGTTGTTGTTAGCTTTTTAAAAAAATAGCATGTCTTGACATCTGATGCACGTTGCTGTTGTTATGTGTTGGTGCTTCTTGTCTTAACAGCCTCCACTGCACTGCATGCACCCACTAGAACACCACCTCTCTCCAGGAGGTTTCCTGTTTATCAGAGCTACAGCCAATGCCTTGCCAAGTACCCAGACAGGTCAGGTGCTGAGTGACTAGTTCACTTCTGTCCTAAAAAGCAGATCTGTGGGTTATCTGGTCTATACTGGGCTGCCAACTCTTTCTCCATTACATTCCTACTTTGAAATGAATAAAAGCACAATGCTGATCCTATCTGATTTATCTAAGGACGTTATATGTTTTCTTCAATTCTTCTATTTTTCTACTGAATCTTTTTAAGTATGATTTTTAATCACAAAATGTATTTCAGAAAATATAGCTAAGGGATTAGGTATCCATTGGACCTTTATTTCAGCCACCATCTGTAATCCTCTGCTTTTCACTGTTCAAAATATTTGTACCAACATTATTTCCACATTTTCATAATGACCCCAGTGTTCCAAGAACTATTATTCAAAACTTGTCCCATGTTCTTTTAACTTTTAAAATCTGAGTGCACATTTGGTACTCCTCACAAATATTTTCAGAAGCCTCCTGAAACAAGCAATTGTAACCTTTGGTTTTCACATTCTACAGTAGACACATCTCCACATCTTGGCATACAATTGTTTTTACTGTCGGTGTTTGTTCCTGATTCAAATGTTGTATATAGGAATTATTCAGACCAGTGTTTCACATCATTCACAATACACTTTGCAGATATGATGTAGAGATATGATGCAGAGTAGCACAGGTATCCCCTAACAGAAAATATCTTTCCAGTTCATTGTAGGTCATTATCTGCAGTATCCTAATGAAAGAACACTTGTCACAATTTAATGTGTGCCAATGACCAAAACTGTGTCAAATAAGTAACTTTGTTTGTCTGTTTTTCTCACTAGAATTTCATTACATAAAAGAGAGTGGGTAGCACAGAGTATCTGTGTTGAGTAGAAGTCAAAATAGGGCTACCCTGATGTTTGACGTTATAGAGATGGGATGAAACCCAAGAACCACTTTTATGAGTTCTATAGGTTAGTTTTGCTGTAGATGCTCTATAGGTTCCATTTTCAGAAGTGCCTTGACATTATCAGTTTATGCTTTAGGCATAGTTTATGTTTTAACAATTAAACATATTTATAAATAGCTAATAGAGAATGGATGAGTGAATGGAGGGGGCATTTGTTCCCTATATACTCAAGAAAGGAATACAACACAAGATAAACAGTCACGCCCAAGAAATGCTCAGTTTCACGAGTAGTGCATAAGGTCCAACCGAAAACACATTAAAAGGGGACCAGAAGCGGTCACTGAAGAGTAGAGCTAATGTTCACGGGGGAGGAAAGCCGTGCCAAGCCCATGAGACTAACGTTCCACAGGACATTAAAGACCAGCAAGGCCTTTCCTGGTGATAGTGGATAGCCCTCGACATTGTTATTTTAAGTGAGATAGCTCAGACTCAAACCAAGCATGTTGTCTCTCATGTGTGGATCCCAGGTTTTGATTTTTGTATATGTAGGTATGGATATAAGACATGAAATTAGAAAAAACAAACATGATAAGAAGAGAAGTGTGGAAGAGAGAAAAGGGAACCAGATGCATGGTTCATGAAGATGGAAAAAGAACTAATGAGGGAAAGAAAGGTGTGACTGGGGATGTGCCAAGAGAGATGGTGGAGAGAATCAGAAAAAAAAAAAAAATCAAAACAAAACCCTTGGCTTTTTACACTAATGAGAATAAGCTAATATGAACAAGAAAAAAGAAATTACCCCATAACTACAAGATAACAATCCAGGGAAACAGAGCAGGCACAGCCAGGCAAAAGGGCCGCAAACACATCCTGTCAGAGGACTGGTAAACAAATATGGCAGACACAATTTCCTGAAACTGCTGCCCAGTCCATGCGCGTTTTACAGACTTACCACTTCCTCTTGTGGTTAGTTGTGATGTACAGAAATCACATTGTTTGTACATGGAAGTTAGCAAAGAAAGCATGATAAATCTTGTCTCAGTACTTCCCACAAATGTGATGTGAAGTCTCAGTGTGATCTCCTTCTCTAAGGATGGGGCTCTCTTGTAGCTCCCATCAAATAAGCCTCTGGCCACCCACTTCCAGTAGGCACATGTGTGAGTATGCAAACAGCAAATCCCACCAGCTTTTCTCCAGGGCTTGTCCTAGCCGTGGTGTATGAGGTTTACCACAGCAAAGGAAAGACTGTGAGCACATCAACTCCAGGACATGCCCCACAGGTACATCTAAAAGAGCATCATGGAGATGAATCTTCAACAAGAAAAAAAGTTATCTTTCTAGAAAAGTGATCATACTTTGTTCTTTACCATTAGTTGTTCAATTTACTTGATTTTTAGTTATAAATTATCACCAAAGTCAATGAAAATGTGTATTTATGTGTGTATGTGTGCTGTGTGTGTGTGTTTTGTTTGTGTGTGTGTGTGTTTACCTATATGGGAAGATTATATACACAATATGGGAGAGACTACCGTGCCCAACGCCTTGGCATTTACAGAAACTCCAATCCTAGCCAGGACTAGTGAATAGTACATGCCTGTGATATCAGTCTTTAGGTAGTGGGAGCAGAAGAATCAGGGATTCTACACCAACATATTAAAGTCAAGGGTAGCTTGGAGTACATGAAACCTTGCCTCAAAAAATAAAAATCTCATCCTTTTTGTATCTTACATTATAGTGACAACAAATAGATACCATATATAAAAATAAGTTAATTAAATGCTAAGGCAGTGAGACATAGTAGAGAAATGACGATGGAGGCTATGAACAGGGAGATTAACAGTTGTGGGCAAATAGTCATACAAAGAGTAGGGTTTTGCTGGATATATATTAGTGATTTTAAATTCAAAATATATATGCATCTATAGTTTATTTATAAGCTGATTTAATTGGAGAGTTTATATTCTATCTTGATAAAGAAAAAAATAACATATTTAAAGTATGCATGAAGCAATGTGAGACTAAGCCAGGCAATGCTGGCAGTAACATGAACAAAGCTTGCTGGGGAGGAGTTTTGCAAGCATTCTAGGTGCAAATCTGTGCTTTACATAAATAAGTGTGGAGGCTTTTTGTATTATGGAATTCTATATTCCTTCAAATAGTCATGTAATAGCATAGTGTAATACTGTCTTTTCTATGGCACCTAATTTATAGCAACAGAACAAAACTATCATGCATAAGAGTTTGGGGCTAAAGAGATGGCTTAATGGATAAAGCTAAATCTGCTGACTTGAGTCTGATCCTCAGCATCCACATAGTTGAAGGAAGGAGAGACTCCCACAAGTTTTCTCTGAGCTCCACATGCATACCATGTATGCCATGGGCTTGTGCGTTTGCACACACACACACACACACACACAGAGATAGAGAGAGAGGAATAGATGCACATAATTTTCAAAGTTTCAAAATGATGAACAAGAAACTTTAGAGATTATAAATGACAGCATTCCTGTAATGTGCTTGAAGTTATTAATAAATAGAAGGCACACTTTGGCAGATGTGAACTAATTTAGCTGTTTTGCCTGGGAGCTTGTCATCCTTGACCATTTGTGAGGCTTAAGGTAATGCTTGTTTTCTGGACTTGTGATATATGTAAGAAGAGAATAATAACTCATTGCAGATTTATGAAGAAAGCCTATAAAATTTTATTTTTTCTTACTTAAAGCAAGAATCGAAGAATCCCACTGGAAAGTAGTAGCAGCACTCTATTATATTAAAGTTAGTAGTAGGTTATGAAGGGGGAAAAAAAAAACCTTCTATGGTATATAACTTCATGACCTAGATGAAATGAGATGGAAGTTCTTTCCATGGGTGAGTTTTTAAATATTGTGTTTAAAATCAAAGAAGAAGAAAGGAGTAAAATAGCAATCGTAGTACAGAACAGTTTATAGCATGTGGATGTGTGCATATAGTGAGATCACGAAGAGCCACTTAAACAATAGGACCCACAAGATGATCATCTCCACAAGTGGTACACATTAATTAAGCTGTCATAAGTTATAAATCATAACTAATTATCAGGGAAAATGGCAGAGCTGCTATTACAGGAATGCTTGTAGAATGGTTGTCTAAATACCTAAGCTGAGGTTCAAGTTTTACAGAGCACAAAATCTGCAACGATTTTTTTTTTCTTATTTTAATGCCCATGGAAAGCCCGTAGCTTTAACCTGAAAAAGTCTGTGCTGTTGCAGTATTATAGATCTGCATTAGCACCCTGAAGCTATGTCTAAAAATCTGTCTTTTTCTCAGCTGTCTGATGTGCAAGCATCTCCAAGGGCTGAACTCCAGCTCTGAGGTCTGTCTTTAGTGCTGGGTGCTGTTTGTTTCTGCTTTGTTTCCTGCAGAGCAGGTGTCCAACATGCTTTGAGGGGGATGCAGCAGGGCTCTTGCTATTGGTCAAAGTGTCTTGAAAAGGTTCTCTCTAGGAAGAGGATCCTCCTATTGAGCTAGTCCATCTCAATTGGGTATCACTAAGGGCTGGAGCATCTTCCCTCTGTATTTCATAGCTTCAGATGCTATGGGTTTTAAATTCTGATTTCAAGTTTTTTAGCTATATCTATTTTTAATCTTGTGGGGAAACTAGAAACTCCCAACCACCTCTGCCCCTGATACTTTAGTGTATTAATGGATTTGGGGAGGATGTTTGGTGAATAAAAATAGAAATTTTAATGAAACACTTTTGCGAATTTACACCCAAAAACGCAGAGAAGTTTCTGTCTCTCTCTTTTTTTTAAGCTTTACTCTTTCTGTTTGTACCTGAGAGATGAGATGTCTCACTATAGGAATGCCCATTGTCAGGAGAGTTTCCTAAGTCCCTAGAGATGAGTCCCCTTGGCAGGTGAGTTCTACATTTGAGACACAAAAGGCTAGGAATGCAATCCTCCTATCTGTTGACACATAGACTTGACCTTTAAGGATGCACGTGCTAAATAATTCTGAAGTATTTTAAACCTCAAAGGTAAATGTTTCAAGAGGAATGTTTAAATTTTTGTTTTTTCTTAACTTTTTTGAAAACAGTACTTAAAGCATTGTACATCTTAGCCTCTGTGTCTTCCTCATCCATTACCTAATTAGATCCTTAAAATGACTGCTGGTGAGTGCATGCTATTATAAGGTCTTTGTCAATTATCTGTAATATTAAACTCTCAAATCTCATTTGATTCTAAAACTGGCCTTCAGAATTCTCTTATCCTACATATGATTCATTTCTTGAGTAAATGTCAGGGGCCAGAGAAAAACAAACTCACATCCTGCCATTTGGTATAAAGTGAGGGTTCTAAACCAACATCATTAGTGTGGACAGTATTTGTAGTACTTACTACAAATATTGAGGAAATTTTTAAAATTAAAAGGAATAGGTTTTTGAACATTTTAAACTTCCCCAGACTTATATTACTTATATTACTTATCGGTAGTATAGTTAAGGAAATTTAAATTAATGACTGTTCTATGGATTTGGTGTTATTCCCTAAGATATGAACTGGACAACTGGACATTCCCACAAATGCTTCTGTTCTGACACATTTTTTAAGGAACAGAAACTGATATAAGTTATAAACATGTGGGACTTGCATTTCTTATTAATGTGAAGTTAATCTACGTGAGTGGCCACCATCTGAGACTTCAGGCATGTGTTAATTATAACTGAAACTCATTCATTATACAAATTAATCAAGAAAAAACTTGCTACATAAATGCTTGCAAACAGTTTACATACACATACGTGTACACATGCACACGTATACACACACACACACACACACACACACACACACACACACACACTCCTTTCCCTATTTCTCTTAATTTTATTCCCAATAACGATGCAGTGCAGAGATGGTGAGAAGTATGACCATGTTCTTAGAAGCCAATCATCTATTAAGTGCTATTTTATGCAATGCTGTGGCATTGTCAATAAGGCTCCTAGAGAGAGAAAGCGAATACATTAGGGCTCAGACAGATAAAACTGGTCGCTAATTCTCACTAAACTAACGGCTATCTCTGCTGGGACTTAAGAGTTACTCCAGTTGTAGAATCCTTTCAGAGAGGAAGAAGGCCCAAGAAAATGGGTCCATTGTGTGCTTTAGCATAAAGGACTTCACCAGTCTTTTGGGAAATGTGCACATTTTTCAAACATTTCCTCTTCTGTAGAGCAAAGGGAATATCTAAAAGAGACTGAGCTTCTTGGGAAAGCCAGAAGAGAAAAAACCCAGCCGGAGCCTTAAAACTGTTTTACATGCATTCTACAATGGAGACAGAAGAACTCAGCAAGAGCCTGAAAGCTTTGAACCAGAAAGAAATAAAACCAGAACAAAAAGAAGCCAGGAAAGTTCTTAAGGAAATGTGGCTTATGGTAAAGAAATTAAACTCACTGGTCACATGCATTTTCTGGGGCTGCTGTAACATCTGCCCCTTCACATCTAGAAACAGCATAAATTTATCAGCTTGCAGGTGTCAATTCCAAAGTCCAAAGCTGGGCTAACTAGTCCAGGCTGAAGGGTTAATTGGACTTCCTTTTCTTCAGGAGATGTCTATGAGAGACCCTTGTCTTTTGGTGCTTCTGATTTCTTGAAGCTGAATCTGCTAGCGTTCCACGGTCCAAGGCCCCTTCTACTTTCGGGGTCAGTAATGGACAGTCAAGATGAATTCTTCTATTGCAGTCTGCCTTCCTCCTCTTTATTTAAAGACCCTGTAATAGTGACCTACAGAATTCCTTAAAAAGTGCCAGAGGCCTCCCATCCATGTTGGCAGGGATGAACTGCTTTGGTGACTCTCAGAGAAGTGTCTATTTCAATTATATGCGTATGAATTTTCCTGAAGGTAAGTGACAAATAGTTCCTAGGACCTGGGAAAGTTCTATAGGAACCACAAATTTGTTTGAGTTGAAATTAAGATAAACATGGGGGGTGAGTGTGGGTGCCTGGGCGTACATAGGGAGTTACATGTCTGTCTGTGTGTGGGGGTGCATGTAGGGGATTGCATGTCTGTTTGTCTGTCATTCTCTCTCTCTCTCTCTCTCTCTCTCTCTCTCTCTCTCTCTCTCTGTGTGTGTGTGTGTGTGTGTGTGTGTGTGTGTGTGTGTGTGTGTGTGTGTAGTAAGACCTTAAAACCTACTCACTTCACCAGTTTGCAGTAAACAGCCCAGCACTCCAACTGTAGCCACAGTCCTGCATTTTGGATACATTTATAATTTACTCATCCTGTGTAACTGAAAATTTCTTGGTCAAAATGTATAAACTTTTCCTTTGCAATATTGATTCTCTGATAGCAAACAACATCAAAAGTGTCTCCTTTGAAAAATATGATTATACAATAACAGATCAATTTTGAAAACTGCAATCAGAATATTCCTTTAACACAACATGATTTTCTCAAACTCTAAGAAACTTCAATGAGCCAAGAGACCCAAGCAGTAGTTATGGTGATAATAAAATCTACTTTATTGAGTAGCAAAAGAAACCTTTTAATGGAACCCTTAACTGACAGAGCTGTGAATTAAGGATAACTTTTAAGAACAAAAGAATACCTGGAGCTGAGGAATAGCTCAGTTACAAGCATCAAGGACCTGAGTCAAATTCCCCAGCACCCATGGGGTAAAGCAAAGTACAGTGGCACAGGCTTACCATCCCAGGTAGGGAACAGGTCCCTGTGAGAGACCTGTCTTAACAAACAGGTTAAAAGGCTCCTGAGGGCAAGAAGCTGAAGTTGACCATTGTCCTCCCTGAACACACGCACATGCACACACATACACATACACACGTGCACACACATGCACACGTGCACACACATGCACACGTGCACACATATGCACTCCCACACTCACAAATTCTTAAAAAAATAAAATAACAGATCGGATGTGGGAATGTCTTTTTGTATGTTGTGAACATCAATTTTCAAATTAAAAAAAAAAAAACTGTTTTGGCCCATGACAGGCACTATAAAAAATTTTTTTTTTCAAAAGATCACAACATAGATTAAAAAAAAAAAAAAAAAAAAAAAACAGGGCAGAGTCAAACAGACCGTGTAGACCTCTGGCCGTCCAAAACCAAAACAACCTTACTGCTACACAGATCATCGGTGTTTTCTTCAAAAGTGGCCTGGTAAGGCACTAGGAACATGCAGCTAACCTGCTGTAACCATGCACTTCATGCTCATCAGACAGCTCTGTGCTGTCACAGAGGAGACCAAGCCGGGATAGTATTTCTCCATTAGTGTTGGCTGACTTGCTATTGTGCTCTGTTTCCAATCGAGGAAAGAAACTCCGATAATCATGATATGGTATATGTCCTGGACTGCACCTTGTTATGAGTTTGTATGGTGACTTGCTGCTGAACTCTTTCTTGGTGTTGTTATCCATATTATCAGAACATAATATTTACTCAGGAAAATAAGGTCACAACTGTTTTGTAGCCCATTCGCATGCATGGGTATAGAAATGTGCATTGCCTTAGAAACAGAAAGAACATTTGCCAGAACTGCAAAGGAGGAAAAACAAGTTCTTCCCTTCCAAAAGAAATCCCATGCTCTCTGTGTCATTATGTAATAATGACTGAGAGCTGTCGAGAGTGTTTAGTCTCAAGAGAGGCTAATAAGTGGTTTTAAAGAGAAGTAGCTCATTAGGAGTTAGAAAGCAATGACTTTTTAAAACCTCCAGCTAAATTGGTGATAAATACAATCATTGGCCTTAAATTTTCCAGGTGGGGCTTCCTTCTGTCACTTCAGAAATACATCAGAGCAAATCAGCTCTGATGGCTGATGCCAGCAGAGTCCTGCTACCTGTAAATTGCATGGCTACTCTGAAAGGCCAGACTGAGAGAATGTACAATCTTAGTGATTCTTTCCTGGTGCCTGAGGTCATGATCTTAAAAAATCCCTGGGGAGGGAAGATTCTAACTGGAGAAACAATCCCTAGAAAATCTTGAGGAGGAGGTCACACTCAGGAAAAAGCCTTAGAGCCTGATACTTTCACTTAATAAAAATGTATGTATGTGAATATAGACAGTTGTGAGCATGTGTGAGTAAAGATAATCAGAAAAGATATTTTACTTATTTATAATTTTGAGATAGTAGGCACATTTCTATAAAATTCCATTGGTCTTCTGTCAGTCTCTAGAAATTTCTCAGAATCTCTTTTCCCTGGGATTCATTGCTATTTAGCTTTACTGTGAAGAATATTTGTGCTAAAAACATCTTCAGAGACCATGAAGCCATTCAACTTGCTTCTAATTTGAAAACAATTTATCAATAAAAGGGCACGCTTTAGAATAAAATTAACAAGAATCTCAATATGTAGGTGCTCAGAAAAGACTCTAAGACCAAAAACAGTCACTGTTTTCCAAATGCTATTGAGTAGGCTATATATCTGCACCATAAGGCTTTCTCATTTATACTATAATTTAAACATTGTGCCCACTGCTTGGCTTTTTAGAAACCATACATTTAATAATGGATTTTTACACTTTTTTTTCTTTCCTTTACTCCTTTTTATATTGTTTAAGATTTTATACAGGCACATCCTGTGTTTTGATCCAGTCCACACCCCATTCCATCCCTAAGGTCCCCTAAAATCCCTTCCTTATGCCCCCATCACTATTCCCATTCCCAGCTTCATGTGTTCTCTTTGTAAGCAGTTTGGAAAAATATCATAATAATAAAAAAAAAAATTAAGTTAAAAAAATGCTGGGAACTTGGCATAATAGTGCCTGTAACAGGTTATTTGAAGATGGGCTGTTCAATCATTTACAGGTGGTACATGGTTCTCAGATTGAACTGCAAGTGCTGCTGGGTAACTGGCTGACACTGAAGGGTCCACCCAGCCTTAAGCATTTGGTTTGATTTGTTGACTAGTGTTATTTTAATTGTTTGCAAAAAGGAGTGACAGGTATTATGTTTGAAATTAATATGCCTGATCCTCACTGAATATTTATAAATTTCTATTTCCTAATTATCATTAAATGAAGTTACTCTGCATAACTACAGAAGTTAGTTCTAATCACAGTCTCCTGTCACTTCTCAGGCAATTAATCTATCTCTTGTAACTTCTAGGGGAGAGGGCTACAGCCACACCCCTAACTCCTAGAGTATCTGCTGGCTAGATCTGTTCTCCATGACAACAGAGCCAATGCCCATACTGGCTTTGCCTATTTTAATTATTATCCCCAAGTAATGAAGCACACCTCATATTTCTCTGGAGTATGTATGAAGAGATGAAGTTTTTAATTAGGGGTTGTGGGTGATGGGAGAAAAAGCATAACTGTCCAGAGCTAGAAATATTAACCTGTAGGGCTGAATCAATCCATCCCCAAAAAACCAACACTCTGCCTTAGCACATGGGTCCAACAGAACCACTGGGTGACATTAGCCTGAATTATCCAGGGTCCATATCATGTTCACTCCATACACAAGGAGGTTATCTTTCTCCCTAGGCATTTATGTTCCTCAAGGGAAACCATATTGGCAAAAGTTAGCAATGGATTTGGTATTATGGCCCTGACAAAATTCTATTCTATCAGTGCAATTTTTCCAAATGCTTAACTGTCTTTCACTCTGTCAGTCTTTTCTCTAAGGTGAAGTGATTTTAAAAAGGATCAAGTCACTTCTTCCCTTTGAGTTCTGTCTTCACTTGTGATTTTATTACAATCAGCCTAAAATTCTTAGTGACAGAGTCTCCATGGCTGGCTATGTGCCTGGGTGGCTGGCCCGGCACCCTGCTCTCCTCCTTTCTCACCCCATGCTCTTCTCTTGAATCTAGATTTCACCTCCTGATTATTCCCTCTACCCAGAGAAGCCTGCCTATTTCTCTATCCTGCCTAACTAGTGGTCATTCAGCTCTTTGTTAGATAGCATAAGAAACAGCCTTACAGAGTTAAACAAGGGTAACATAAGAAAACGCAACACATCTTTGCATCATTAAACACATATTGTACAGCATAAACAAACGTAACATATCTTAAAGTAATGCTCCACAACAGTCTTGGTTTACTTTGGGTTATAAAGTACCTATTTCTTCTATTAGAAAGTGACACTTCTCAAATTACCAGTATCATTGTTTGTATTAAGTAAGACAAATTTTAACATTAACTATGCAAACACAAATTGATAGATTTCCAGGTGCTGATTATCTAAAAGATAAAGTTGTCTAACATGACTTTTCCTTTAAAAAATTGCCTCTTTTTGGGATGTGCGATTAGTTATACTATTTTCTATCATTACAATACAATACATCACCTATATGACAGATAGAGAGAACATGGCAGGATGAAAACAAACTAACAAAAAATCTAGACCTGTAAGTCCTGCATTCATAAAACAATATGTTGTATAGTCTCTCTATGAGAAAAAAGTTGTCCTTGTTTATTCAAAATATATCGTTGAAGATGTAACTGCTCACAGGATTTTTGTTTGTTTGTTTTACTGTTCCTATATGCCATTCCAGAGGACAGCAGTCCACCAGAATCCATGACTCTGGAGATAATGGCTGGGAACAAGAGTTGATTGTTACTAGAGAGACCATTATAAGGAACCAAAAGTAAACTAACTGATACTTCTGTTTTATCAAGAGTAAAGAGCTGGTACAATTAGAGTAGATAAAGACTTAGAGGTATATCAAAAACAAAAATGTAGAAGAGAAATTTATTTCTTCTGTCATAAACCTCAGAGCAACTCTGATCCATGAGATCATTGGAAGAACATAAGTCTATCTAATTTGGAGTCCTCAGAGTTTATATGATCAGTGAGGAATTCATCTGAAAATGTCTTTTCATAGGAAGACTGGAAAGAGGAAGTCTGTTCCAAATAATAACCCTCTAGACAATTATGGTAGAACTTGTGGTATCCACACCTCACTAGAGAAAATGGAGTTTCATGACCACATTTAGCTGCAAAGGAGTTAGGTGGATATGTCCTATGTGGGACATTCTATACCCAGATAACAAGATAAACATACTGAGGTTGCTGTGCTAGAGTTGAGATGCTAGGGGTGACAACAGAGGTTAATATCCTTTCCATATTGCTTCCAGAATATTTTTTTTTCATAAAAATTATACATTGTAAGTACTCAGCTATATTCTCTCCATTGTATTTTCCTTCAGAAGAACCAACCACTACCATATTTTATAGCCATCATCATTGAGTCTTTGTTGTCTATTTTCAAAGGATGCATTTATTTTCTTAAACCCAACATAGTTAAATTAATATTTATTTATCATTTCTAACAATATGCAGAATCTGTTATTAAATTATCTTTTCTAACAATATGCAGAATCTAGATACTATCAAATTAGTATTAAGAATCTATACCTCAGTTGCTTATTTGAATACTTTATTATTAAAGCATCCCAAATGTTCATTTTTATTTATTTTTGATACTATGGGTCTAAATCTTAAAGAAATTATGAATAGGATACATATAGTGAAGAGATCTGTACATATGAAGCCACTTACTATTTTTCTAAGTAGATTGAGTTTGTGTCTAAACAAATAATGATGTATTAACTCCACAAATTTGAAATGTGGCTATACCTATAGGAACAGCCCTCTCAAGCAGGAGACATCTGTACCTCTCTTGAATTGATAACATATATGAAGAAATCCAGGCACTCCTTTGATGCCCTTAGCCTTTTTTACAGAGTCTCAAGGGCTAACAGAGCTCTGCTTACATCAGAAGAATCCAAATTATAAACTAGCAGATTGCTTGCTTTTGGTTTCTCACACTAGGAGCAAATTTTTGTATGGACATTCAAAAAAAATTAATAGTAGTAGACTTTGGGTAGTTGAAGTGTTTGTAATGGTACTCCAGAAACTAATGGGGTAAAGGTGTGTGTGTGTGTGTGTGTGTGTGTGTGTGTGTGTGTGTGTGTGTGTGTGTGTGCACGCATTGGGAAGTGAGGATCTTCCCCAGGCTGACAACCCCATGATCTTTCAGGTACAAACTAGAAAGTTAAGAGAGCTAATGGAGTCCATGTGAGTCCAAATTACATTTACTGAGCCTTCCTATCCACTCTACACATGGGCTGGATGACGCTCTCCCACACTGAGAAGATAGTCTGCTCTTCTCGGATGCAAATGTTAATCTCATAAAGAAACACTTTCATAGACACATCCTTAAGAGTGCTTGGCCAGATGTCTGGGCATACCATGGCCCAGATTCACGTTACACATAATAATAGTTCTTATTCTCTTTGGTAAAAGCTCTGAAGTAGAGAAGTATGACAAAAATATAAAAATAACAAGTAGATAGTGAGGAGGACCATTCTCTTTGAAAACATTCCAAAGAACCATCATTTGGCACTTCAGCTTAGGTGTGACTTGGGATATATTTTAAGGAAACAACCATGCTCAAGGAGAATTAATTTGAGACACTCGGGACTACTTATCAGGAATAGAATAAATCCACAAATAGACTGTCTTGGGGAGAACATGTGGTAATTCAAGAAGAGTTTGTGATGAACAGGACAGCATCTCCTTTCCATCTTGGCATTTTTCTCACAGTATTAAAAGTTAGATTGTCCCCTTGTTATGGAAGTATTGAGCTTCTAGGCTGACTGTATCCTTAAAGTGATGTATAGAAATTATAATGTCTCATATTAGATACACAGACCATAGATAATCATCTTAGACAATTATGAAAGAGTATATTTCTTCTATTTCAACTGATTCATTTTAATTAGATAAGTATAAGCAAATTCTATTTAATTTTTGCTAGACACATATAGCTTCCAAAGCTACACTTATTATTATTTTCCTTTAAAATGTTCATTAAGGCTGCTTAAGAAACTGTAATATCGAAATTGTAATGGCTTTATTGAGTACAACAGCTTTTAAAATGTTAATAGAAGTACACTCACCACAGACACACCATGCAGACTAAGTGGCTTTTCTGCTTTTGTTACTGCAGCAGACAGTGGAGAACTGTAGGAGAAAACTGTACACACAGTTCTTAAGAACAGCAGAGACAGAATATGCATCATTAGCTGATGGTGTTGGTAGTTATATTCCCACTCTAAGTCCCAAACATATTCCAGTTTTAGTGAACCTCAAGCTAAGAAGACACGAAAGGGGAGCTTAGCCTGCAAAAGTCTGGATTTGAGATTTGCGTGTCTTCCTAATCTTGTCTTTTTTGCTATAAAGTGGTTATTATCAAGAGTATTTTAATGTAATCTGCTGACTGACTATGAGGGTTGGACTTGAAAGAAGCATCAGCACTGAGATTAGGGCTGTGGGAAAGAGAAGACAATCGGACCTTAACATCAAGAACCATTTACGCATAGAACAAAGTTCTATTTGTCCTTCATCTGCCTTTGGGAAAGGGAGCAAAGTGCATCCAAAGGCTGCTGGATTGTACTTAATTCAGCAAAGCATCCTTCTCAGGATTAGAAATGTGCTTCAAAAGTGGGTGGTTATTTCAGATCTTCCCTTTGCTCTGTCTCCTTTGAGTTGCTCAGGAGCTGTGGGTGGGTGAGGTGCTAAGAATGACTGTAGCCAGATAAATGCCCCTGGAGGGAGAAGGGCAGTGGTCTCTGGAGTAGACAGGAATTTATCCAAAGCTGGCTTTGAGGGTGAAGGATCTGATGCAATAAGGAATGAATTTGTGTCCTTTCCTGCATATCAGGAAAGAAGCTGATCCCAGGGATAACAAGTTCCTTACTCAAACTGAGGAAGACAAGAGACATGTGAACTGCCCAAAGCATTTTGTGGTTTGGCTTGTATAAGTAGAAATTTTGCCTATATTACACTTCCATAGTCAAGCTTCTTCAACTTTTGTAAAAATTCAACTTAACATCCATGGTGGAAAAAAAAGTCAACATACAAGCACGTGTGGGTCGTGGGTGAGCTGTGGCGAATATTGCCAAAAGATGGTTCTGATTTTGAAAAGCAATTAATCTGCAGAAAGGATATAGCTAATGTAGCTACTCCTCCCCTTGGAATGATGAACACTGTGTTTACTATAAATGCTAATTAGACCTTAAAATTATTAATGTAATTATTTTCAATGAAGGATAAAAGTCTGACAGTCCCTGAGGACAGAGGAATTTTAAAGCATGGGGTTTGAGCAGTGTTCCTCTAACCTAATTGCTTATTTTATACTGAATTGTGAAGAGAAAGAAGGAAACGGAAAAATCACCAACTTGCCATTCATTCAGAGGTGGAGAATGTTTGGAGCTAAAATAAGAGGCTCTACAATGTGCCAACCCTGTGATATCAGGAAGATTCTATTTTGGGGCCTAACAAGAGTGGGTCACAGATTTAAAAGTGTGTGCTATGAGTTTCCTGCTTAATTTCTGACAGGGTGTCTTGTTTGGTGGATTCTCTGGAGTAATTATTTGGACAAGGAATACAATGAGAAGAATTGTATGTATCCCCTAGTATAGGATATTTTGATGAGAATTTATTTATTTATATTTTTGCTTAAATTTGAACCTTTCCACCCTAGTGCCAACTGGTTTCCACACTACATCTCTGAATACAAAGGCAGCACCATGGTTCCCTGGAGTAAATACTATTATTTAGCTACAAAGATGCAAAGCACATTAAAGAATCGCTAGCCATGAACTAAAGAAATATCTCAGTGGCTTCCAGAAAAGGAGAGGGAAACAGAGATGTTTAGGACGCATACAGAACTGTCCATAACACGCGGAGCCTACCACCAGCAAGAACATCATTCTCATTGCTTCCAAGAACCTGGGGTCTCTCTAGGAGAACCCACAAAGGACCCTCATTTTTGAGGTCTGAGTGTTTCTTCCTAAATGTGTCTCATGTTCATCATACTCATCATGTTGAAATAAAGCTCACTTTCTCCCTATAAAGTCATTGCACCTTCTATATTCCATATCTCGGGGCTTGAGACCTTCTCCACCAAGCAAAAGAAGAGAAACATCAAAGCCAGTCTTTATCTCTGCTCCATCTCTATGTCCTAATCTGGTCAGAGATCCTATTAGTTCTGTATCTAGATGACTTCTTATTTCCTCTTTGCTCATCTTTCATGCCTTAATATGTTTTTAAATTTTTTAGTTATCATTTGATAATTCACACACATGTGCACGTGCACACACACACACACACACACACACACACACACACACTATGTATCTTTATCATATCACATCAAATTCCCTTACGCACTCTCCCCAACACTAGCCCCCTCAAATGCATGTCCCTGCCCACCTTCATATACTTTCTTTTATTGCTTTTTAATAACCTACTGAGTCCAGTTAACCTACCAATAGCTATACCCCTAAAGAGCAATGACTCCCCTACAGCAGTTCCAATCAATTGCTAATAGCTCTTCGGGTAGATGTGGAATCTCAGAAGCCACTCCTCAGCATGCTGGAACGAGTGAGTAGCTTGTGCGGGAAACCACAGCTACTCTGAGTTCATGTATGTGTCAGCCATGTCCTGTCCAGAAGACAATTCATTACACCTCTTCTCATCCTCTTGCTCTTATATCTTTCCCAGCCCTCTTCACATGTCCGTTGTCTCTTTGGAGGTCTGGTATACATGTCACCTTGAAGACTGAGCCCTCAGTGGTCACTTAGGTTTAGCAGCTTGTCCATGTATAAGTCTGCATTAACTGCTACTCACTGCACAAAGAGGCTTTTCTGCCCAGGGTTGAGAGAAGCACTGATTTGTGGGTATAAACTTAAGTCTTGAGGCAATTTGACAATGGATCTATTTAGAAAACTACAGTACTGGGGTCCCCCTAAGGTCCATGACTGGCCTTCATACTTCAGACACTTTCAACTGCACTTCAGCCTGTCACCTCCCCACTGTTAGAATGACAGAAATCATGGAATGTTTCCTGTGGCCCTTCAAAAGTTTCTTTTTATTCATATATTTATTTTGCTTCCAGGCCTCAGATTTCCCCCCATTCTTCCTCCCATTCTCTTCCTCATCCCCCTAAACTTCTCCTCTTCCCTCTCCATCGAGGAAAGGGCAGGTGTCTAATGAGCATCAACAAAACATGGCATATCAAGTTGAAGTAAGACTAAGAACCTCCCAATGTATTAAGGCTGGGCAAGGTGACCCAGTATGAAAAGGAGGAGCCCAAGAGCCAATAAAAGCGTCAGAGACAATCCATGTTCCTACTGTTCCATAAGAGCACCAAGCTACACAACTGTAACATATATGCAGAGGGCCTAGGTCAGCCCCATGCAGGCTGCCTGGTTGTTGGTTCAGTCTCTATGAGCCCATAGGAGCCTAGGTTAGTTGAGTGTGTGAGCCTTCCTGTGCTGTCCTTGACCCCTCTATCTCTTACACTCTTCTCCTCTCCTACAGGATTACTGAACCCTCACTAATGTTTGGCTATGGACCTGTGCATCTGCCTCTATCAGTCCCTGGATGATTCCTTCCTGGTGACAGTTGGGCCAGGCACCAATCTGGTCACAGGAAATGGCCAGTTTAGGCTACCTATCTGCTATTGCCAGGAGTCTAAGCTGGTGCTCTTCCTGTGGACTCCTGGGAAATTTTCCTTTGCCAGGCTTCCCCCTCCCCCCCGACCTGAAATGCATCTCACACCAGCAGCCAAAGAATATCCGAATCATAAGTTTCTTGTGTTGCTCTCAGTATTCTATCAAGATTCAAACTATGCTGTCCTAAGCCTATGCTTCAAAAAGCTTGGTATATTTAGGATAATGGAAATTAGTCTATAAAACCCAAAATGTTTTAAGTGGAAAGGTGTTTACTAAAGGAAATTGAGTAAATGTTAGGGGAGAAAATTAGAATAAGAAAATACGGGTTTTTGTGGTCAGTAAGCCATAGATTGAGTTTAGATTATTGGGTGAGTGAAGACTGGACAGGAAAGGGGCTTCTACATTATTAACACAGCTGCGTAGTCTCCAATTTGGAAACTGTTGAGGGTTTGAAGTAAAATAATGAAACTGGAGCATCTAATGTAAAGTGATAGTTGACACTGCATATAACTGACTATTACTGTTCTTCTAACCAGGCCTTTCCAAAATACTGTTTTGGTTTTTCTTTTAAGCCAAAATTAAGCCTACTGCAAAATTTTTACTTGGTAATGACACACCACTCTAGGATCTTTCAATTGGGTTCCTTGGCCAAAATCTAATGACAAGCAGCAGAGGAAAAGCAGGAAAAATCAAAGCAATGAGAAGGGCAGATGGAAGCAAGAAAGCTCAAGGACGCATGTATAAAAGAACTGAAGATGCATTCATCAGGTCAAGCATCCTTTGCTAGTCTGGAAGACCCATCTTTGGGTACAAAGACATGAGCTAAAGCAGAGTGTAAGAGCACAGGCAGAGATCTGAAGAATCAAATCAGTTCCCAGCTCTGCTGGCTTCCTCCTCATCAAAACTGTGTCTCTCAACTTCTCAAAGTATAAGACTCCTCTGTAAAATAAGCTTTTTACCCATGTCAGAGAGGTAAATGAATGTGTAAATAAGCCATGCTTGGTACATAGTGACCACAGACACACCTTTCCATGTGTATCTATAACAGCATTGCAAACAACAGTTTCTAGAGTGACTGCTTTATCAGAAGCACCAGGTACACAGTGTATCACATTATTTTGTGGGTTTGTGTTGGTAGCCTGTCTTTGTGGGACTGTGAATTCAGCCTAGAGTATCACACACTAGGGGACGAGACAAGTCCTTTACCAAGGTGCCCTCTTTTCTCTTCTTATTTTGAAGGGGAAGGGTGCTTTATTTATTAAATGTCTTTAACTTACTCTGTAGCATAACTTGTGATCCTCTGCCTCAGGCTCCTAAATATCTGGGATTACATAATAATAAACCTTTATTACCAGACCTTGCCTACATGTTTGCTTCTTAGAGGGAAACCACAGTATCTCTGAGACTTAGTTCATCTAGAAATGTTACATTCTTCTAAAAGATCTAGTATTTAAGGTAAGAAACCTGAGTTATCTTTAGTAATTATCTGAAAATCTACTGAGTGTAAATGTCTAAACAACAACAAAGGATGCTATATTCAGAGTCTGAGCATTCAGGCTGATGCAGTTTCAGCACATGGAAATAAATTCTGCCCATTTATACCCCAGAGTTACGGAATTTAAAAGAGAGCCAGAGAAGAGATGAGATGAGTTACTGAGCACAGCCATGGTGGGTTCCTCCTCAGGAGGACATCCTGGTGTGGGAGAGCAAGAAGCCAAGAAAGGCTAATGGTGAGGTACACTTCAGGAAGTATCTAAATGGTTGGCAGGAGCCAGGCTTGTGCATGAGATGCCCAGATCTCAGAAGCAAATCTTCCCTAAGTACAGCAAGTCTGTCACTGGGCTGCTTCTTCCCTTTTCAGAGTTTAACCCTAAATAATTACTAATATAGGTGGGATTTCATATTACCAAGGGAGGAATTACTAAACAGCACCAGACCAATACTTTCCTTTGAAAATACACAAATCCAACAATTTTATATTGGCATATAAAAATGACAATTCGTTAAAAACAATGAGCTGCATCCTAACAGTATGCCTCTCCAAAATAGCATTCATTTATTTTATATGTATGGGTGTTTAGCCTACATGTATGTCTGTGCACCTGAGCCATCTCTCTAGTCCCCCACCCTTTAGTAGTCGACAAAAAAGAATTTGCTCTGATTAGTCAATAAGTACTCATAAGAAGTTTCCTAAGAATCGTAAAGATAACAGCTGACATTTTGAAGACCTTCATGTGCCAGGTCCAGTGTGAAGTGGTATGGATGCCTATTCTTAATCATCTCATCAGTTCTGTAAGAAAGCATCCACAGACCTTCATAAATAAGGTTTCAGAACACTGAAGAGCTTGCCTTAGCATCTTTTTTTCTGAAACTTACTTCAAAGTCATCATGATATTCTAATGTCACTCTTAGTAAACAAAAGATATAAGGTTTTAGCTTTATAAGGTGTATTTTCTTTATGTCAACAGTCAATTGCTATTTAAAAGCACAAAAGTAGCCAGTACTTCTTATACTTATGATTACTGGAGATTGTTCTATAAGCTCTTATCAATGAAATAAAACAGGACCCTTGGGGAACTAAGTAGCTGTATGTGGTGGCCTCTAATACTGCACCTAGGATGTCAAAAAGGAAGCCATGAGTTCAAGGCCACCATGCAGCCTTGCAAATTCCAGAATAGTGAAGTCCAGGGCAGCCTTGACTACAGAGTGCAAATTCTGTTTTGAAAGTAACAACAATAAATAAAAGTAAATATTCAGGTGATATACAACAGAAACCACTCTCCAAAAGTTAAACCTAAAAATAAAAGCTACAATCTTAGTAAATACAAAAGGCTGTGCCCCCAGGAACTCAATAAAATGAAAAGGCAAAAACAAATTACAAAAGGAAAACTACCATGCTTTGCAACACGAGGGGATGAGGCTATAAAAATATTAGGATGAGAAAGGAAAGGAAACTTTTCAGCCAATGTGAAAACCAGGAAAACCTTCACATAAAGACATTATATAAAATTGCAAGTAAATAACTGAAAAATTATAAGCTCATCTATTAATCAAGAGTATCATTTGTAGAAATAAGATACTTAACTAAAATAATGGCCACTTTATATATACTACTTGATTTTTTTAAAGGATACCTTCAAACCATTGCTTGTAGAAGAGACAATTTTTTAACTTCTTTTGTCAGAAATCTACTCATAGATATGGAGAGTTTAGGCATTTCATTTCCTGTGGTATGATTTGCAATGTGTGGGTCTCCTAGTCATCAGTTGAAATTTAATGCCCAATATGAGCAGATTTAGGGTATAAACTTGTGGAAGATCTTCCAGTTACAGCTCTGGTAAGATACCCTAAAAACAAAACAAAACAAACAGTCTATAGGAGAAAGGATGATAGGAAGAGGCAGAGAGGGAGGAAGGAAGGGAGAGAGAGAAAGAGAGAGGGGGGAGCTTTTTTAATTCCAGGCATTCATTCATTTGGGGAATTCAAGGTGGAAGTTTAAAGCAGATAGTAAAATTTCATCCCTAGTCAAGAGCAGATACAAAGAGTGTGTGCATGCTCAGTGGCTTGTTTGTGCTCAGCTCCATTTCTCCATTCTTAGACAATTCGGAATCTCCTTCCTAAAGAACAGTGCAGCCCACACTGGGTTGGGTTTTCCCACATCAATTGTATTAGTTAAAGCAAACCCCTATAGAAATGCCCACAGGGCAGCTCATTGTTGACAAATCACATTAAGACTCTTTTGGCAGGTGATTTACATAGTATCAAGTTGACAATCAAAACTAACCACTAAGAAGGTGATTAGTTTAAAGATCTCAGGAACTGGATTGGCAATTAGCATCCTGCAGAGAAGTCTTGCTAGAGAATACTCCAGGTGTTCAGTTTCTGGACAGCACAGAGTTCCCCCTCACCCGGGAACTCCACAACTGTGTGAAAGAAATGTGTATTGTTTTTAAGCCATCCAGTGTATTTTGTTAAAACAACTCAAAGGACTAAAATACTGCTTATTAGGTAATTACTATAGTACATATTTATCCTGAAGGAATAACTTGAAATTTAGACAGCAATATCATTTGAAATGTTATATCTGCTAGGGAAAAAAGAATGGAGCTATTCTAACTTAAAAGATAGAAAAAATGGTTAAATTAATTTTCTTTTGCCAGCATTCAGAGCTAACTTCTAAAATATTGCATGGACATTCACTTATTTTAAAAGATCTATGTCAGGATATTGATATCAAAAGCTGAATGGAAATGGAAGATTGTTTACATGCAATACAGTGTTGAGATGCTTAATGCATGTTTTCAGTTTCCTTGGACTAGAAGCACCTTCACCAAAAATGAGGCATATCTTTGGATGTTACACATAAGGGACCTTCCAGGGAGGGTTAACTGGGGAAGAAACACCTTCTTAAAAGCTGTTTGCACCATCTAAAAGACTGGAGTCACAGACAGAATAAAAAGGGAAAATAAAAAGCAAATTAAACATCAAAATTCCTCACCCTCTGCCTACTGGCCACACAGACACAGTGACAACAGCCTGCTGCCTTGCCCTTCCCACCACAATGGATTGTTAGCTCTTCAAACCTTGAGCCCAAACTAATCCTTCCTTAAGTTTACCCAACTAATACAAATCCTAATTATGCATTGGAATGCAAAATACATGAAAATGTTGGCAGTAGATATTTATGGGTGGGATACATCTTTACGTGTTTTTCTACTTTCAAAACTATAAGGAATATATAAATGATTTTTATGCACTTAAGATGTTATAAATATAGAAAAGCCTACATTAATGATATTCTGCAACTAGATGATGTAAGATCATCTCAGGTTTTACCAGCAAAAAGCCCCAGTGTCAGAAGTCTATATTCATCCATGCTTCTACTAAAGAGTTAGAAACGAGGCAACTCCCATGACATGATTGACATTCATTAGAGTAACTAATGCCAATGACCTGTTGGCATGGCCTCAACTACAAGCATGTTCCCTACTGTTTTGTAGCCTGGCTTGCTTACCCAGACAGATTGTCAGTCCTGCCAAAAGAAGTAGAGAGTGGAAAAAAGGTAGACTGAAGATTATTGTCAGGGTCTGGGCTTAAAACCTCACCAGTGTGTCCTTCATTTTAATGATGAAACTGTCACTGAGATTAGGAGTTTGTCCTCAACTGCACTCTTACACCATTAACTGCAGGCACCCATGGAGCACGTGTTTCCTCAGTGTGAGTCACTCAACTGGATAAATAGCTGCTTCTCCCTCCACAGACAGGATGCAATTCATTTCATTAATCCTGCTGAATTTTTTGAGAATGAAGTTTTACCCTCTTGAGAAGCCAGGGTCTTCTTTAAGAACTCCACAATTTGTATACATGCTCCTCCTCCCTCAAAGTATAAGCTTAAATCTACATGTTTGATTATTTGTGTGTTAAAAAAAAAAACAAAACTTCCTATTCTGTTTCATTTAAAAAAAAAAAAAGTAAGTGATTTCCAGAATCAATTACACTTATACAATACATTTTAGACTAGCTTATCCATACTATGGACAAAAACACCCTTCTGTGCTCTATGTACGCATATGATACCATATGGACATATAGGCAAAGGTCTAAATGTACATGAGCCAGCCAACCAGACTGCACATTGGATGGCTAAGAAATTTATAGTCCTCTAGCACTTAGAAATCAACAATGCTTACCCAATTATGCTCAACATTATTGATGGAAAAGAAAATAGAATCATTGGAAATTCTACACATTGCTTATATTAAGGAAATTATTCTTTTTTATTTCAACTTTTCTGTATTTCTCTAAAATTTCCTCATTGTGTACATATTACTTTTATAATAAGGGACATATCGTTCTGTTGTTCTCTGCTCATACAAAAATTAAATCCCAGCAAGAACTGGGATTTTGCAATGAATTGTATCACACTATAAAGAGAGCTACATTTACAGTGTCAGGCTCTCGGCAGCTCTCAGGGGAGGGAGATCATCCCCAGTAAGAAAAGAAGCCAGGATAAATGAGCTTCACATGGGAGGAGGTTTATGAGATGAGTCTTGAATGATGAAGCATAAATACCCTTGTGTGGTCAAGAAAATAACAGCAGAAACACAGCAGAACACCCTGCCTTAGTCCTTGGGTAATAGTCCTTCATTGTGGGAACACCCCAGTTGTCATTCCCTTTAAGTTAAATGTTAATTCTGTAATATACGTTGAGGTTATAAGTGAACTTCCATTTTAATGTGCTTTATGTTAAATAAGAATAAATGAGCCATCGTCTCAGTGAAAAAGGTTATTTTAATATTTAAGCTGATCTCAAAAATTACACAGACCCAAATGTTCTTTCAGCTCAGCTGATCTGCATTTGAGATTTCTATTGAGAATTAGAACAGTTTCTCACAGTTAATTATTTCTTAGAAACCTGAATAAAGGATCCAAAACTTGGTTCATCACAGTGCAGAACAACACTTAGGGAAAAATTGTAAGCAGTTTGGGGACACATGCGAGAATGTGAATCAACTATGTATGGGGGGGGGGGGTGACAATTTCTGACAGAAATAGTTTTTGTTATTTTTCCAGAATATTTATTGAAATCAATATAAGGCCAGTTGGGGAAGTGTCTGGTAGACTAAAATAGTGTCCAGACCAAGAACAGACACCAGGGCTTGAGTCACTTACTCCTCCATTCACCAGACAAGAGATTACAACAAACGGATCAATCTGAATTTGAGTTTCTCTAATTCTGGGCTTAACGACACACATTCCTCACTGCACATTATTTTGAAAATTACATCATAAGTTTTTGCAACTATTAAAATCTGGAGAGAAAATCTTACTGGGTTTCTGAGTTTTGCTCCAGGGAGCTCTACTAATGGGCCCCTAATAGCAAAATACAGGAAGGGAGGAGGCAGGCCAGAGGACCAACGTCTACATTGCAATATGATATCATCTGCAAACATGTTGGACTAGATGCATGCAGTCCACATCTTTCCCAGCTCTGCCTCCATCTGGGCAGGTCTACAATGTCTAATTTATAGGCTGAGTCCAGCTCCCATGTGTACAAATGTCCACCCCATTATGGAGGTAGCTCAGTGGCAGAACCCTTCTCTAGCAATCTCAATGTGCTGGGCCTAATTCCCAACACACAACAACAAATAAAATATCTAACAACACAGAATCAATATGTCTGTCAACTAGCACTTTGGAGCTAGAGGCCACAGGAGAGCCAAAATTGATGGCCATCCAAGCCAGAGTGAAACTTGTTAGAGAAGAAAAGACGGGAAGGGAGGATGGGGGAAGGATGGGGGAGTAGGTAAAAAGGAGGAGGAAAAGAAGAAAACATGAGAAAAAAATAACATGAGAATTTCCCATTAGTCTGGAAGAATTAAAAATCACTGTATTGTTCCAATTACCTGATTTTACAAAGTAAAACCAAAAAAGGAAAATGAGAGAGAGAGAGAATAACATCTAACTTTAAGAAGCTATAAGATGACAGGACAGATAATTAAACCAAAATTGGTCTTCAAGCCCAGTGCTTTTTCTTCTACAGCCCATGGTAAAGATAAACAGCACACTGTCACAGGAGTTGAATCAGGGCAGGTAGGTTGTGAAGATGGGGTATCACATGCACAACATGAAAATTCTAATTAGCAGCATAAAAGTCAGCCAAGCTCACTACCTTTTGGGCTTACTCTGTGAAGAGGGAGAGGCAGATGTGTGCCCATTGTCGTGTTAAGCACTGGCTTCAACACTGCAGAAATTCAATGACAAACATCTTAATGCTTCAACTGGAATAAACCAACAAAATTTTAATGAAAGTGAGAAATATTCACAGGTTATTTGGTTATTTCCCATGCAAAAACACCTTGTTCATTTCAGCAGTTAACACTACCTTACCTATGCACTAGCCCATTCTGAAATTTTACCTGCTTGCTCCTACGGAAACCTCACATTGCTCCTGTGGAATATACCCCATCCATTCTCACCTTCACGAAATTGCACAGATATTTCAAAATCTCATTTCTATCCTTTCTAATTTCCTCCTTTGCATTAATAAGTATGTTCTTATGTGTCACATTTGCAAACCAAACAAAAACCCTGTTTGTCCTCATGAATCAATTGCTGTCCAGCCTCTTATGTTTTTCTTTAGATTCAGTTCATGTGTATGAAGTTTTGCCTGCATGTATGTTTGTGTACTATATGTCTGCCCAGGGTCAGCAGAGTTCAGAAAGTCTTAGCGCCCTATAGCTGGAGTTAGGGATAGTTGCGACCTGACAGGAACAAGTCCTCTGCAAGAGCAACAAGAACTTTTGAATTGAGTCATCTGAGACATCTACAGTCACTGTAGCCTCATACCCGGCCAACAAGATGCTAACTGTCTCTCCCAGAGCTCGTGGAAGAGGGCTCCTGTGTCCTCACCACTAAGACAGTGACAAGCACATCTTCAACTCGATAAATATTTAGACATCTAAAACCATGATTTCATGTATCCCATAATACTTAGGCTGCTAGCTTCTTACATATTCCTAAAGAAACAGATTACCTTATACCATAAACTTTACTTGATCCCAAACTAAATTACTTTCTCATGATTTAAAAAACATCTGATAACCCAGGATGCTGTTCTTAACATATGAATATAATGTAATCCTAATCAAAGCCACTACTGGACCTTTTGCATAACTTAGCAAAATAACACTACAATCCACTTTTGAAAAATAAGTATTTTTAAATAAATAAGAAAATCTGAAAAAGATGAATAGTGTGGTAAATCTATGTTAGCAGTTATAAAAATGGTGTTACAAAATAACAGAAATTAAAACAGTGTGAATCTGGCACCAGAGGAGAGATCAGAAACAAAACAGAGTTAATGTACCAAGAAGTTTTATATAAAGACATTATGGCAAGTCAGGAAAGGAAAGAGCCTCCTGAACAGAAGGTATTGGGACAGTGTCCTGAGCGCTGTCAAACATGTTAATATTAGTCTTTCAACAACTCCTGCAATCTCAAATGCTTTCCCAAGAGAAGACAAAGTAGTTGAAATTAGTTTTTTTAGTCTCAGAGTCAGGCTTTTTGGATTTATCAACAAACTTGGAATCATAAACCAAGGCACTGACAGGTAACATAACCGATGGCTTAAAAATGAGAAAATACTTATGGCAAAAAAACATACATACCAAAATTGGAAATCTATATCCACAAAATTAAAAGAGAAACAGAAAACTAGCCTACAGTTTGTATCATGCATATGGCAAAGGTTAAAAATAGAATTATGTTCAAGTCATTATCATCAGAGGTAAGAACATTTCTATCTATAAAGAGACAAGAAAAATAGGCCATGAAAGAATAAGTTATAAATTATCAATAAATATATGTAAGATGAAAAACTCATACATGGTTAAAAGGATGAAGTTGGAACAGTAAGGCCTCTTTACGCAGTAGACAGATAAAATGGAGATTGTCAGTGCATCAGGGTGGCCGGAGGAGGGAATAGACTTGAAGCACTGTTCATTGAGTGCTAACTAGTGCAGTGTTCCAAGGAGTTAGCTGGCTCTTCATGTAAAGTATCCATGAAGGGAGTAACCAGACAATTAATCCATTAGAGCTATTCTTTGCAGTCATTTGTAATTGTAAAACAGATGTCCATCAATAGATTATTGTGTATATTATCATTGATCTATTCAAGGAACTCTTAAAGATACCTAATTCTGTGGCTCTCCCTCCATTTTTGAAATATAGAAAGAGATCCACAACAGGTCAAGTGGATAAAGGCAGGTTACAAAACTACAATAGTTCATCAATATTTGTTGTCCTAATTCTCCCCATTCAACTACATTGTTCCTGGCAATACCCTTTTTCCAGTGCTCCTGGCATCCTGCCAGCTTCCTCCTGCTGGTTGTTCACACAACAGCCTTGAGTTCCTGGCATTCTGATTCACTGTACATAAAGACTCACAGTTCACTGCTGCCTACTTATCTACTTATGTCCAGGCTACCCCTGGCTCATCCCCTGGCTCATCCCCTGGCTCATCCCCTGGCTCATCCCCTGGCTCATCCCCGGCCTCTCCCTCTGTCTTGCTTCTATCATTTGCTCTAGTGCCTACCATAGCCACCATCTTTCCTTTCTACCGTCTTCCTTGCCCACTGCAACCTTTCCCTCAGTGCTTGTTATTTTCTGCCCACAGCCTTCAAGCCAGCCTCTCCCCACTATGTCATCTGTGCCTTTGGCACTCCATAAGAATATCATTGTCTTAGGACCATCTTCCCTGAAGAGGAAAAAAAAAGAAACTTCCTTTGGTTCCCCCGGCCATCTTCCTTTCTTCTTGGTCACACTGTAAAAGTTTATGAGTTTGTATCACCCTCATTCACCTCTCCCAGTCCAGGCTGAAGACAAAGCTTGTCTGTGTCTCTCTTCTCCATGCTCGTGTTGCTGTGAACTCGTTACAGACTAGCTTACATCACAGCAGATACCATCCAGTGATGGGGGAGGCAAGTTAAGGAAAAGGATAATAAGGGTTTGCCCGTGTTAGTTGATGTTCAGAAGCGGGAGAGAGTTAATAATGTTTTACTGTTGTTTTTTGATGCCCAGAAGTAGATGAATAGCCATAAAAATTTAATAACTATATTACATTACAAACTTTAAATCACAGAAATTATATTTTTCGTGCTAAATCTCACCTTGGGGATTCAGAAGTGCACCTGGATGTTGTTGCAGACAAAGAGAAGACATCCCCAGTGTCAGGGTCAACTTAATTGTGAATTTGGCACTCTGATTCCAGGATCCAAACCCAGATCCCTTATCTAACTCAGATAAGATTCCAGAATCTTTTCAGTGATGACATCTGTTCTTTCTTTATTAGCATGAATTCTAATTAAATCAAAAATTCTAATTAAACTGATGATTTTTAGATTTCTATTCTTATTCCCTCTTACCACAGCTCTCTTTCTTGGAAAATTCTACTCTAAACCAAAAGAAGGAGAATTTGCTTTTCATCTTCTTTTCCTTTTTTATGTTTTCCATTTCAGATTACACTGGCTACCAAGCCTAGCCATAGACTTCCTACTCCAGTGGTTCAAGCAGATCTCAACTGAGCAGCATGTATTTAAATTCTGAAGCTATGTTGTCAGCAGTCACTGTTATCTATGCAGTGAAGAATCAGGGTTTTGTGTGGAGTGTAATCTATTTCTCCCAGAGAAGCTATATGATCTTTTCAGAAGATTAAGGGTCTTGTGGGAGGAGACTATAGCAGTGGCTTGTGGCTTTAATAAAATAATAACACTAATAATAGCAGAAAATTATAATAAAAAGAGAAATATATTATGTACTTTGGCATCAATGTATATTACTTGAATTGTGTATAGATGTATTCATATTGGCACCTGTAGATAATGGGCATTTATAATATTTATAATCAATATTTACCCAACATCTTAGTGATTTTGTTAAGGATATAAATGTTTATGACTTATTCTAAACATTATTTTCCACATGTTCTTATAACCATTTTTTGAATAGCTATATAAAAATAAAATATTAAGTATTATAGAAAGAGACATTTGACACAGCTGAAAAGTGGGCCTGTAAGAACACTTAACAGTCATAATCTAACTGAAACAGTGTATTTGTAGTTGGCAGACTTTCAGTCGGCCATGTAACACTTCTGGGATTGAATCTGTAAAACAAACCACAAAGAAAACGGGAAAGAAAATAACAAGTGAGCCTCACGAACTACAGGCTCTATTCCCTTTCGCAAATAATCCTATAATTTGATCTGTTACCAGATCCTTCTTGTGACACAGTGCCTGAGCCTTTAGTCATCTCCCTCTTTCTGTAGCTCTAGTGCTACAGCTCAGGTGTGGCTGTTCCTCTTTTAGTTCTCAAGTAAAGGTTTAATCCACAAAGTTTATGTTTGCCGTGGAAAGAGAGAAGTGATCTATGGCGATGTTCAGTGGCAGTCTTTGGGAAAAGTAAAGCCGTTTGGGTGAAGGTCCCATTACTAACATTGGTGGCTTTGTAAGATGAAGGAAGGACAGAGACCAGATAGGATCAACATAGATATACATGCTATCTCTTGTCCTGTTGTGTTCTATGCCTCATCAAGATTCTACCAGGAAGATGAGTCTCCTACAGCAATGATCTAAAGCAAGCCTCTTTGATTCTTAAAGTAGCTGGCCTAAAGTATTTTCTTACATTAAAAGGAGACTAATAAACCTAGTAAAGTATTCTGAATGTTAAGAAGACAGATCAAATGTGATGCAAATGATGACTGGGAGTGAGCAGTCTGGGCTACTTGCTACAGGGGGCTAAACTGTGTCTCTCAAAGCAGCATGACAATCCTAACCCTTTCTACTCAATATTTTCTGCTTTAAAAATAAGGTCATAGTAAATAAAAAGACTTCTTAGGATGATATTATCAAAGTGGGCACCTATCTAACTCCACTAATAGCCCTATGAACAGAAGAACTCTGAACACACAGATTAGGGGAGGCGACCACATGAAAAGTCTGGGCTCCAACTGCTGTTTCTCCTGCCTGTCCCCTGAGAAACGCCCAAGACAGCCAGCATTCACCAGGTGTTATGTGAGGGCTGACACAAACTTCCTCCACAGCCCCTGTGAACCAGTGATTATCTTAGTCCTGGATGTCTACCTTAGAAATGGGAGGAGATAATAGCCCTAACTTAGCCTCTCTTGGATGCTCTGGCTTGGCATTCAGACATCTCCATCCACATGGCCAAGAGTCTCAACTGCCTGAGACTTCTCCTCCTTGTAACATCCCTGTTCTGCTAAGGCTCACTCCCTTGCCACTCTCCTCCAGTATTGTTACTGCACAGCCATAGATGCACACCACCAAGGATGCTGAAATCAGAGGTTCTTGGGCAGATTGCCCACATCTCCAGTTGACCTTTATAGCCACTTGCAATGTCACTAAGAAAATTCTATCAACTTTTCCAAGCCTTTTTTTTTTTTTTTTTTAAATCTTTAAAATGAAGGTAATATAGAAAGTTCTTGGAAGAGTGCCTGGAAATCACTGAAAACACGTGAGCCCTTATATCAACCTTTAGTTCTGAGCTGTCATTATTATCTACACAGCACTGCCTTCATCAGTGATGCCTTCCACACAACCCCGGGGACCCATACCAAGGGTTAATTCTTGTTTCCTTGATCTCTTAACTTCTAACAACTCCACACCATTTGAGCACGGATGGTGAGGTCTTACTCTAGCCTTAGTGACTCCAAAATGTGTTCAACCTCCAACTTCTGAAATAAAAGCAGAAATCGTAAAGCCCAGTCACAGTTTGTTTTCTTATATGTGCTTGACATTTTTAAAAAAAATAAAGTCAAATCAATTTTTACTAAAATTAGATTCCATTCAAGTACTTTTACTAATAAAATTCTATCACTTCCTCTACCTTCCAGTTCTGACTGGCCATTCTCACTATTTGTCAAGCCCTTCCTGCCTTTGGTTTGCTCTCAGCCCCCCATACCCACACGCAATGACATAAACAATTCCAAAGAGAATTCTACAGCCATTAAACTGTTTCAGTGAACTGGAAATGTTTCTAATACTCTGTCCCTTCTGTTAGCTTTCTACATGGTCATAAGTTTCTCCTTTTATACACATTAGTAGGCATGCTCTCATGACCACTGGGTATGAGAGCAGCTGTCTCTGGCCATGATTCCCAATCCAGTCCCTGTCTGTAGCTATCAGTGTCAATAATGGATGTCTGTTTCTAGAAGAAAATGGGCACCCTCCAAGCATAGCCTCTACTCTCTGGAGCTTTTCTTGCTTCTTAAGGCCCTCAGAATAGCCTTACAACTAAGTATTCTTTGGGTATCATAGTTAGGGCTTCTATCGCTGTGAAGAGACACCATAATCACAGCAATGCTTATAAAGGGAAACATTTAATTGGGGTGGATTACAGTTTCAGAGGATTTGTCCATTGTCATCATGGTGAGACATGGCAGCATGTAGACAGACATGGAGCTGGAGAAGGAGCAGAGAGTCCTACATCTTGATCTGCAACCAACAGGAAATGAACTGTCTACTGCATTGATCATATCTCCAGCAAAGGAGACCCCAAAGCCCACCTCCACAGTAAAATTTTCTTCTATAAGGCCACACTTAAAAGAACAAAGTTACACCTCCTAATAGTCAAACTCCCTTTTGGGGGTATTTCCTTTCAAACTACTACAATGAGAAAATGTCCATTAAAGCAAACAGTTAAGTTTTTAAAGAGAACATGTTCTTCCCATAGCCTTAGAAATCACTGCTTTTAAAGCTGTCTGCCAACCCTGTAATGAAGTCTTATTTTCTTCACAGGCTTAGACTGCAGTATCTCTCCTCACTCCCTCATTCCCTTTCTCTTTACCATCTCTCTGTGTGTATTTACACATGCACACCTGTAGTAAGAGGTTTCTGGCCCCGACTTTTCAGGCCTAGCCTCAAGGTTCAGGCCCACAGACCCACAGACCTGCAGAGACACAGATACTTATAATAGTTTTAGGCTGATTGGCCTAAGGCCCAGGCATATAACTTGCTAACTCTTTACTCTTAATCTAACCCATGCCTCTTATCCTGTTCAGCCATGTGGCTTGGTACCTTTCTCAGAGCAGCATAGTTGTCCTCTGCTTCTTCTAGCTTCTCTCTGGCCTTCTGCTCTGTTCTTCCTGTTCCTAGAGGCTCCCTAGTCTGGTAGCCCCACCCATACTTTCTATCTGCCTTTGGCCAATCAGCACTTTTTATTAAACTCATAGGCGGGGACAATTATTTACAATGGAAACTAATCTGCCTACACACACCTTATAAAGGAACATCATTGGTAAATTAGGAATAGGATCATTGGGAAACCAAACCCACTTTTGTGAGTACTACTATAGTCATTCTCCCTTTCTGTAGAAAGCAATAATGTATTTGGAAAATGATTCTTAGGAGATAAAGCTAAGACACGTTAGATAGAAGAGGTGGCTTATCCTCAAGATGTATTATATATATGCACAAAATTTTCAAAAAAATAGACAAAATATTAATTAAAAATAAAAACTAAAATAAAAATTGAAGTCTAAGTTAGACGCCATAAAAACTATTTTCAGAACCCCCCCCCCTTTGGATTTTCTCCTAGAAATTACCAATTACTAAGACTTAAATTGTTGGCTAGAAATCTCTGAAGACACCAACACCTGATGAGTCCTTTCTCTGAAGAGCAACTTGTATCTCCCCAGAGAGTTAAAATATTCTCTTAAACGCCGTTTGTGACTCAACCTTCTCAGGGCTCACTGTCTTCTAAGAGATCAACAGTGGCTTCTGTTTAGCAGCTTTCTCACAAGACTACAGATGTTGCCTCCTAGTGTGATGCCTTTATTCTAGACTTTACTGTCTATCCATGCTATAGATGGTGATGCAGCTGAAGTTTCAACAAGCCTAGAAGATTCCTCTCCATGAAGCAGGCAGGTACTTCAGCCCCCAAACTCAGATGTGCAAATGACCAGCTCTGCTTTCTCTATTAGACTGCCTTTTTTCAAAGTTTCCTCTATAGAAGTGATCAGCTGATAATCCCCAACACGCATGTGCTCCTCTTTACCCAGGTGACGTTCTAACATTCTGGAGAAGAGGAGTGTTTGCTACTTGTTGACTGCTTCCTGAAACAGACCTCGTGGCACTATTTTCTCTTCCTTAGTCTGTCCACTCTTTGTATTGCTTAAGGGCCAAACAGCATTTGACTGTCCATCTTCCCACTATGTACGAACTTTCAATTTCTCAGGTGGAAGAGGGAATGTTAATAACCTGGAATCAACACTGGATACAGGAAGCAGACGAATGCTGATTTCAGCATTGTTGAGATTCCTAGGGAACGGGCATTCTCATGAGGCTTCTTTCAAAACGTTCTCCATTTCTGATTGCTTTACATCTCTTCACATGATCCCATCCCACGTAACACCTGGACTCCAAGAAATAGTCATCTAGAAGCACAGTCTTCTCCATCTCATGAAGTTTCTTCCAAGCAGATTACTGGTGCTCTTATGTTCTGGCTGACTTCTCTCCCAAAGTAGGAAGCACAGGATTTCCCGGGCTGGGTTCCCTGGGTACTCAGGTCTTCATGTGGCCTGGATATCCTCCTGGCCCTACTCTTGGCTGACCCTCGAACTTCCAGACTGCCTTAACTTAAATACCACCTCTGCTAGCAGCCAGTCAAGAAGCTCAGGATCTTTCATGTCCCGACCTCCCTTCCATATTCCTGTCCAGTTTAAGCTCCTCCTTTTAATTTGTTGTTTCTCTTCTGTTTGCCTGTTGTCTGTATCCCATGTGAATCTGAAGAACCATAGGTGAGAAACCTTCTGGGTTTATAAGGATAGACTTTTGAGCCAGGCTTCCTGGGCTCTAACCTGCCATTTACTTGCTATGTGACAATGCTTCAACCTATTTGTAACAAGAAGGAAATTGACCTTAATAGGAACATTATAAGAATAGTATGAGCTGATGCCCTATAAACAATAAATATGATAAAGTGCATATTATCAAAACACCTACCACTTAGCACAATGCTTAAACCTTATGGACTGCTCAGAATGTTAGGAGTAAACGACCAAGTACTACAATTCTCAATGTATTAAATAATTACTATAATAGTGTAGTATCTCTTATCTGTGATGCACTTGCCCTGATAGGTAAAGCATGGTGAAGCAAGATCAAAGTCACTTGGTTAGATCCTAAAAGAGGTAATATAACTGCTTGCTGCAAGGCTTCTACATACACCCCTGCAACTCTTCAGTCCTCTATGACCCACACTGTGCAGGCTCAGATAAAAGGAGAATTTGAATGAATGAGTGTCCGTCTTTGCCACAAATATGCAAATAAACATGCTACCTATCTGATTTACTGTGCTTTTATAGTTTTGCCTGATCCATAAATGATGGCTCTCATTTTAACCATCCCCTGAAAACTGTGTCATTTGCCAACAATAATTCTTGAGCTTAAAAAGAAATAACAGCAATTTAATTCTAGTCTCCTTTAGATTATTTATGTATATGTTTAAGTAGTATGCCCACATATACACATTTACAGACATATCTCACTTTGAAGATTAGTTTTAATTTTAATACTTAAGTAGATAATCCAGGCAAATCTCTAAAAAGCTTTCTTGCTGATTCATGTATTGGTGCTTCTTTGTAAATGCCTGAAATCAAAACAAAACGGGAAAGAAAAATATAGTATGTTTAAAGATAATATAAAATGACTATTATAGATGAGTCCTTATGGATTTAAGATCAACAGCTATATCTACAGAGCACAGGCCTTATGACAACTGCTTTATGAGCTTTAAGACTATTGTGTCTATTCCTCTCTTTGCCTTGCTTTCTCTGTCCTTTTCAAGTTACTATAAAAGACTCGCCACCATAACTGACCTAGTGTGGCCTAGCCAGAGGATTCTTCTATAGGCAAACAAAAGACTCAGATGAATGCATTTACTATGGTCAATTCTATCTTACACAAGTACAGCTTTGGTGGCTAGATCTGGTCTTCCAGGGTAAATGGGGTAGCTCTCCTTGACCTCATGGTGAGAGTAAAAATTACTCTTTCCCCAAAAGATCTATTATGAGGTTTTGAGGTGGACTAGACTTGGGATCATCATGGGAATATGTTATATAATATACTTAAATTTTAGTCAAGAATGGGAAATATGGAAGGTAGAACATTTTGAGCCTGATCACTTGCTATTTACTGCTACTTCATGTAGTGTCTGTAGAGGAGTTCACAGAGCAGTAAGAAATGGTATATACTCTTATATACTCTACTAAGGAGACCACCCAAGAACTTCACTCTTCAAATGTGTCCAATGGCACAAAATTTAAATTCTACTGTTAAGCCCACTAAATACTCAAGTACCCTAACTTCCAACACATGCCTTTTTAAATGCTTTTTTCTGGATCTCATGTTATAGCTAAAAATCCAAAAGGTCCAGTCATTGTGCACACCTGTGGTCATGTGTGAGGATCATGACTGTGAAGTCAGCTTGTGCCACACAATAAGTTCCAGGCTATCCTGGGCCACATAGTAAGACTATATAGCTAGAGTTTCATATCAGCTTGACACAGACTAAGGTCTTCTTGGAAGAGAGAACCCCAGATGAGAAATGCCTCCAGAGCTTGGCCTGTAGGCAAATACGTATGGCATTTTCATGAGTAATGTGGGATGGCCAAGTCCACTGTGGGTAGTGTCCATTGCAAGGCAAGTGGCCCTGAATTATCCAAGAAGGCAAGCTGAGAAAGCCATGGTAAGCAAGACAGTAACCAATGTCCCTCCATGGCCTCTGTTTCAACTCTTGCCTCCAGGCCTTGAGTTCCTTCCCTGATTCTTTTAATGATGGACTGTGACATAAAAGTACAAGATGAAATGAACCCCTTTCTCATCAATTTGCTTTTAAACATATTTTATCATAACAGTAGGAACAGTAGGAACTCCCTAACACAGACCCTACCACTCCTCAAATAAAACACACTAAAGTCAAATATCCATCTCCCAAATATAAAAGTGATATCTCCCAGTTACATTTGGTTTTTGTGTCAACTCCATCATTTATTTCCCATGATACCCAACATTTCTTCTCTCATCCAAAATCCCATCATATTTTGTTCAGATTGCTGGATCAAAACAACCTTGATCTATCCTTCTTCCACTGGGCATCGTCTTCCTGTGACTTTTCATGAAAGTATTCCTGTATGTTTGCACACTGCTCTTCCCTCACTCCATGTCTATACCAGTGCCTGTCTCTACCCATCCTAAGCTTGATCATAGTTAAAGATAGATTAATTCATTAGAATGGAAAAATGGTTTTATTCATGGAATCAATTTTTGACAACTTCAAATAAGCCTCTTTTTAATTGATGAGTCTACTGTAAATAAATATTTTAGGTTTACTCTGTAAAGAATACAATTAAAATAAGGCAATGCTGGTTTTGACTCATGTATAATGAAATAAAAACAATATCATCATTAAACACCAAATAAAGCTATTGATTCCATGCATTATTCTGTCAGATTTAATTGAATTGCATCTCTCCTGTTTTAGTTCTTAATTATACAGTTTGTGCAGAATATTTATTTTTATGCACAGAATAGAATAATGTCCTCTTCTGCCTTACCTTAGTATCTAAAAATACAAGCCTATTGAGAACAGAAAAGTCTTTGTTGGTCTTAATTAAAACAAAACACCTGCTTTTGTCCCAGGAACTGAGTGTGTAGCTGTATCATGAGACAATTACTAAGAACGAGGACAATGGCTGCTTCCGGTTGCATGTCCCTCCCCTGACTTGCTGTCTCAGCCATTTCCAGATTCTATCAGAGAAGGAAAATCATGACATCATACTATCTGGCAAAGAAAGTCTAGCAGGACTCTATGACTGCTAATGAGCTTTAACTCTGTCTAAGCTGCCACCTCCAAACAGCACAAAGCAAACAGAAAGTGCTAAATATGGGAGCAGATGTGATTAGTGAGATAACCGTAGAACGTAGAAGCAAAATCAAGGCTCCTTTTTCAGGTGTGTGGCACATCACTGAGATTCCAGGAAGTGGAAATAAGCAAACAGAATAGAGTCTACTGAACCTAGGAAAGCTGGTGGCGACAACTGAATTTCCATTGGCTCTGAAGAGGTACAAACAAGGCAGAGACTTTAATGATACTTCTGCAGGATTCACATCAAACATTATTCTATGCCAGTACAATTTCATTCCCAGGATGCTATCCAAAGGGGCCATTTGTTTCTGTCTAGGGTTACCAAATGATAGATAAATAGGTATATTATTCACCTCAGACATGTAACAAAGACAAATGTTTGTATTTCTAGCTAAGACCTTAGCTGGTGAAAAACACTTTGGAAATAAGAACAAAGGATAACGTTGGGTCCATATTCAGTGTTCCAATGGTATTAAGAATAAAGTGAATAAAGACTGAAACACTGTTCTCACAGGTAGAAAGCCCCTGGTGACCAGAATCTGAGTCATGGTCAGTAGTTAATGCATAAGATGAAGTAGCTGTCATTTGGACGCTACATTAGAGTAAATATGTAGCTCTTCTCCTTCTGAAAGCACATGATCTGACACACCGAAGAGCTTATTCCCATAGTTTATCTCCCCTCTCTAACATTGCTCTCTGCTCTCATTCTCAGAACCTACCCAGACAGGAACACTGTCTTCTCACTGTCTTGGAGTGAGGAGTCATTCTTGTACTTACATTAGGTGTGCCCAAGCTCACTTGCCAATATTTTCCTGTGTAGTGTGCAACAAACCATTCTAATAAACATAACCCAATTCATCTTCTTTCAGTTCCCAACCTATCTTTCAACTGAAGTGAGCAAAGGCAAATAAGAAAATACAGAGAAAGCAAGGGAAATGGAAACAGTTTTTCTCTCACACACTATAGGAAGTATTGGCTTTTATGTAAGTTACCACTTTGTTTTACAAAATGCATGTTTATATGCTACACAAATAATACGCATACTTTGTGACATATAACTTTATATAGAGAAAATAGAATGTGTGAACCAGCCCAACAAGTATTAAATGTCTGCTATGAGCTTGCCCTGTATACCTTATAATATTTCTAACTAAAATTCTACAGCATTGGGTAACTGGTAAGTCTATAAATAATGTTAATCTTCTATGTTCGTTGTTCCTAATGATGCAAACTATTACTTGTGACACTGTAACATCTATTTCAAATTAACTTCCTATAAATATCTTTCATCGCTACATTGTTTTTATTAAAAAACTAAAACACTGTGTATTTGAGCACGCAAATTCACTTAGATCCAAAAAGATTATGAAAGAGATAAAATTTGTGCTTACAAAAGGTGCTCCTTCAGAAGGGTTCAGGAAATGATTCTTTCACTATTCAAAATGGAAAATCATAAAACGTGGAGAGTATAACAAATCTTTGGCACGGATTCACATAAAGATGGTCTGCCAACATTGTAATTAAGGAGAACAAGTTGGCTTATTGAATATAATTAAGGGACTATTGACCAAAAGGAGCTTTGTCTAAGTAAAGGTCAATGAAATGAGGTCCAGACACAGCTTATATCACATTCTTCCTTGATATCCATAGAAAAGAATATTCTCCTTCACCTTGCTCCCAAAGAAGGAAAAATAGTTAGGTAAAAACCTTCAAACATACCTAATGGAAAGGTCTAGTGATTAATAGAATGAGAAGCCTGGTGGTGCCAAGGGAACTTTCCAAAACTAGACAACAAAGGACCAAGTAAAGGAGCCCTATGCCAGATGCGGGCTTGTTTCTCATCCTGTCTGTTTTTGAACCTCCGTGAAGGTTCATAGAGACACTGAGCCACTTTTTAACATAAGACTACACAGATTTAACCTGACAAGATGTATGAGACAAAAATTGGCACATTTTCAACAAACAACAATAAAACAGATGTCTTGATGGTGAATCTCTAGCTGCACGAGTGTGGTGACCTGAATTCAGATTCCCGAATCAACACAAAGCTAGGCGTAGTAGTGAACACCTGTAACTTTCACACTCCTACAGCTGGAGATAGAAACAGGAATATCACCAGAAAATTGGCAACCAGATAGCATGTCTCAAATGAGGTAGAAGGTGAAGACCAATACCTTAGGCCATTGTCTGACTTCTGAAAGCACAAGCACACACACACACACAAACATACACACACACACACACACACACAAACATACACACACACCACACGAAAGAGAGAGAGAGAGAGGTTACACAAAATAATACAAAATAGGAAATCAGCTAGCAGCAATACTCCCTGATTGTAAATTAAGTATCATATGAGTAACTTGTTTGATGGAATCCTAGTGATGTAAGGTTAATGCTTAATTATTAACAGGAAGTAATGTTTCAGGTACTGTAATCAAAGAAAAATACCAATAGGGTACAATTCAGCATATACATTTGGAGTCTTATAATAAAAGAACTTCAATGTTATGAGACATGGAACCAATGAAATTTATGTGAAAGGAATCTGTCCCCTGGGCTGGAATAGTTTATGTCTCAATATTGGAAGTTCAACATTTTTTGCATCAGAAAAGTTATTCTTGGTGGTTGCCCGAGTAAATCCATGTTATTCTGCATGCTGAAGCAGTTCAGCTGAATCTAATTAGAGCATCTGCAGATTTATGCGGCTTTCTGTATATTAAAGTCCTTACCCTTGTGAAATAAATATTTCTCTCCAATCCTTTATTTTGACCATCTCAGTGTTAATCAAATTAATATGGTATAAATTTTAACAACCATTTTTATGATTCTTGGATTAATGGTTCAATATAATTCTAAAATATCAAAACTTTATAAATAGTGTCAGTGTGGCGTAGGTATCTATGCCGTTCTATTGGCCATCAATTTTGACTTGGAGAAAGAGAAGCACTTATGAGTTTGGTAATGTACCTCTCCTAGTTAGTTTCTCAGAGGTTTTCAAGGTGATACATGCATTTCTGGGGGAAAAAAAATTGGACTTAGTTTTTTTTCCACAGAAAATTAAGTATATCATATAGGCAATTAAGCAAAATAAAGGAAGAGATCAGTTTGTCTCTGCAACTTAGACAAATTACTCAAGAAGTATATATTTTGCTGGAATTGATTTTAAAATACTTTCAACTGCCTCCATAAGAAAGGCTACCATCATCCTTGGGTAGCAAAGGACAAAGATATATCATTTCAAAACATTTTGTATCAACCAGCCTTCCACATCAGAATATGTTAGCTTTAAGGAAATGAGTGATTTTCATGTTAGTCTGATGACATCTCAGGGAGTTATCCATTAGACTCAATTTAAATTTTTTCTACTCCTCCTGAGAAGCAACCTAGTGCAGAGACTTTATACTTGAGTCAGAAAGTGCTTTAGAAGATGTATACCTGTCACTTACCACATAGGAGCCACAAGACAGAAATCAGATATGCCGAGGCTTAAGTACTTCAAGGGTAAAAGAAAAAAGAATAACATTCATCCTGGTATGTAGCATTAAATGAAATAATGTGTACAACTAGTACATGCGATACACAGAGAGAGAGAGAGAGAGTGAAAAATAGAGGGGGGAGCCTTAAAATGGAGCATTTAAAATGACCTTTTCCTTGTGTTAGTTATGTATGTCAGTGGTAGAGTGCTCGCCCAGTATCCTGTTTGCTCCTCTGTTGTGATAAAATCCTGGCCCACGGATACTTGTGGTCTACATACAGGCAAAATTCTCATGCACATAAAGTGAAAACTAACTTTTTTATTTAAAAAAAAGTCATGGCCAACTGTGAGAAGATTTTTATGAGCAAATGCTATCTTTTTAGTGATCAAGCTTTACTTGCAGTTCTCAGTGTGCTGAGCCCAAATCAACAAGGTCATCATGTGGGAACTTCTTAAAATGCTAATTCTCAAGCCTCTCCCCTGGCTTCCTACAGGGGAAATTTGAAGGTTGAGGTTCTGTGTTTTAAAAGCCCCTCCCCACAACAATACTACTCTAAGCCTTTCCTCAGCTGCTATGATACCTTTTACCTTCTTTCCCAGGGCTACACAGCCTTTTTTTTCCCAAAAGGATGTGTGGGCACCTAGTAGACATGTCGAACGAACGATTACTCTCCATTTTCTCCTTCTTGGCATTCATTTTCTCTTTACTCACAAGTAATTATTGCTCAGTGGCCAATTAGCCAGTGCTAATTCAAATGGCCCCAGTAATATCCAGAATTAACTTGCAATCTTCCCTATAACATTTCATTAATTTTTTTAAATTACAAATTCTCCCATTTCAAAATCAAGCATTTGACCCAATTTTTATTCAAGGATGAAAGTAAACTTTTATGTATTAATCATTTGGTATACCAATTTTATATGTCCATTAAATAAAAATCTTGTTCAAAACCACAGGTTTTGAGTCTAAGAAGAAAGCAGATCACAGGAGAGGCATATCTGCATTACATAACTGTAGTAGTTGGGTTTCTAGGTCCCAGGAGACCAGAGACCCAGACCCTGCTGCGCCAGACCCCTCAGCTGCCCAGCTGTCCTCTGCTCAGAAATGACTCAGACACTTATATTTACTTTATGCTGTTTGGCCTAAGGCTCAGGCACATTGCTAGCTAGCTCTTACATCTTAACTCAACCCATTTCTATTCATCTGTCTGCCACATGGCCTGTGGCTCACCTGTGCTCCTTTTAGGCGGCTTCCTCGATCTGCCTCTGACTCTGCCCTTCTTCTCCTACCTATTCTGATTCCTCCTCCTACTTCTTCTATGGTGCCTGTCATGGCCCAAAACAGCTCCTTTATTTAAAGATTGAGATTCACAGCATACAGAAACGCATTCCCACATCACATAACTATCCCAAGCTGCGTATCATTCTCAATTTACTGATTCACCCATTGGTCTGTGCATAAATATGCATAAAGTGCCTTTATGTGTCAGGCAGTGTTCAGGGGAACAAGAGAGGTACTCCTCCTGTAGCTCTCTCTGTAATGGAGAAGTGCACTAAAATACAGGAAGAGATCAATAAACGAAATAACTGCGGTGTGTGCTAAATAGTCTGCAAGACACAAGCAGGATCTGTGAAATAGTCTGCAAGACATAAGCAGGATCTGTGATAAAAGTGCTAGAGAGAGGCTTAGAAAGGTGTTCTTATAGTGATTACATCTCAGCTCAGTTCTGAAAAATGTGAGTAGCCACTTAGACAGAGAGATGGGAAATGTAAAGGATTTGGGGTAGACAACTCTTAGTATTTTTCCAGCATATGGAAGAAAAGCCACAGTGAGCAAGTACAAGGGAAACTTTTGGGACGAAAACCAAAGTCACCATCTCCAACCTAGAAAACCTTTGCACAAAGTAAAGAATTTTATTGTTGAATAATATTAACACAGCACAGGTAGTCCACTAAGAGAATGCAATGACCAAAAAAGCAGGTGCCCTCCCATTCAGCTGAGTAGGTACAGTGAATGGGATTCAAGTTCTTCAAGACACATAGTAAGAGCTGAAAACAGATTGTCACACACACTTCCCAGCCACGTGGATAACACTGTATGTTGGCTCTGTGCCCTTATCCACGGGACTCTTTATGACAACAGGTAGTTAGTTTTGCAATTTAGAATATGGCTGTGTTCCCAGAGGAACTTCATGATAGTGTTGTCTTCTTTGGAAACTACATTTCCAATGTCTAGCCCCAAGCCTTGAGAGGTTTATTTAGTTTTAAAAGCAATGCATTTCAAACAGACAGAAAAATGAAGTTTCCAAAGTAAACATCCCAAGTAGAAAAAGATGAAAATTTTTTCTTTGTTTTCAGCAGGGAAAATTATAATCACTTGCCTTTTAATTTGCATTGACCCTTACAAAATACTTAAGATAAAGAGTGATATTGTAGAGTAGGAAGTTTCTATTTTATTCTCAAATAAATGGGAAACCAATAAAAGTTTGTAATATAATCTAATGTATGGAGAAAAGCACACCATTTTAATGTCTACTCCCCCACCAATGAATAACCACAATATAATCAGAAAAACATAAACTTAAATATACAAACTCTTCTATAACTAGCCAGTAATGCCAACTTTCCATAAGGCCAGGCCTAATGACCTGTTACAAATCACAGAACACTAAAGCTATGACATAGAAATGTAACATTGGAACCTAGATTGGATCCTGGTCTAGAAACATGAGAGGAACAGCTGGTGAAATGAACGTGCTCTGTAGTTTTAATTATTAGCATTGAATAGGTTCAACTTTCTGGTGACCATAATTGGGGATGTATATAAGACATTAAAGTTAGAAGATTAGTAGGTTGTATGTGAAAGCTTTCTAAATTACTTTTTACATTTTTGTATTTAAGATTTTTAAATTTAAATTAAAAATTTTAAATTGTAAAAGACCACACACACAGTACAAAACTAAATAAGTGCAGTATTTTCTCACCAGTGGAAACTACAAAAGTGAAGCTAATAAAAGGAGAAAGTGGCTACTAGAGGATGGGAAGGGAATTGGGGAGGGATAAGGGGTAGTTAGATGGATCCATTGTCACAACAGTTAAACAAGAGGAAAGCATTCTGGAATTCTGCATGTAAGAGCAGGGTAACCACTCCACCAAAATAAAATTGGAAAAGAAAAGTATTATTTATTTTTAAAGAACAAAAACAGAGGGGTTTTAAGGTTCTCAACAGAAAGAAATGATAAGCATTTAGGAGAAGGAAATGCTTCCATGGTTGGATAATAGAATAGAAGTTATGCACTGAATTAGCACAGTTCATCCACAGAGATGTGGAATTATCATGTGTCAATTAAATGACATCATTTTTAAGGAGAAAAGATCGTTTAGACTACTGAGTAAATAGGCTGACAGAGGAAGAAGCTGGAGGCATGTTAAGAGGTCTCAAAGACAACAGTTTCAAAACAATGCAGGCAAAAATGGAAAAAGTTAAGAAGTGAGAGGCGCTTCAGAAATAAAACTGATAGGGCTCAGATCTGTCTCATAGGAGATGTGACCCCTTGTGTGAGGGGTCATTTCTAGGGTGTAGCATAATTACATTGTGATGTGTTCATTTTTCTAAGGACATTAAGGATGAAACTTTTTAAGTAAGATGATTCTTGGTTATGAATTCTCTAAAATATCCTTTCATAAGCTGAGCTTCATGGGACTGTGGGTCAGTGTTAGAGTAGCTAATGTAAAATATTAAGATTGTCCTTACAAAAGTAGCTACAAACACATTAATTTCTGGTTTAGAACTGTGTACATGAAAACCTAGCATGTCTGAAGCTTGTTTCTAACAAGTGTTTAGTTTAACATTAATTTTTTCCCTCCACTTCTCCAAGTCATCCTAAACCTAAACTAATGAGCCATAGAAGGCAGCCAGGATTATAACTGGGCACTTGGCTTCTGTTGGTCTTGCCAATTGTAGAAGCCAGAACAAAATCACTCATCTATTTTTTACTTACTTATTTTAAAAGGTGCTGTATAGAGTAAGGCTATCTAATTCAATTAATCTAAAGTTCACAAAATTGCCTAATATGGGTAAAGTGTAATATTAGAAAACTTGCTACACACAGTTCAAATAGATTTAATATCCAAGCAGAATAGTCCTAGAAGAAAACACACAAAAAAAATTTTCTTAAGAAAGGCATTTTTCATGCCATGCATAAGACTTAGAATTCATAAAGAAATTGATAAAAACATGAACTATAATTAAAATATTTCTAAGTGAAAAGTATAAGTAAAAATAAAAAGATGAATAAAAGAACACATTTTCCAAACATAGAAAACAAAAAATTAAAATTTTCTACTAATCATTAAGATCTATTAGCATAAAAAACTATGTAAATGTTTCCAATATAAAAATCAGTTGAAATTATATATGCAAATGTTCAAAAACCAGTGGCAAAATTTCTGGTTTTTCAAAATTACTAAGACAATAGAAATTAGGCTAATGAGCTTTGGCAGGAGACCTACTTCTCTAATTCCAACATTACATGTGCACAAAGATGTGAGTTTAAGGAAGATTATTGCATTTTTGTTCATAATAAACCAATATAGTTACACACCGGCATAGTGATTCAATCAAAAGGAGACACGGAATCAAAAAAACAAATTTACAATTACAGGAAGTTATTCAAAATAAAAATCACCTATGGGTCCTAATCAAGGACCCATAGGTGCTATTGGTTAAAAGCAGTATTTACTCCAGAATGAAGTACCTCTGACCATTAAAATTATGCTTTTCAATGTTTACTTATAAAGACAAAGGTGATCTATCCCAAAGAACTAGACAGACCTAGTGCAAGAACATAGACATGGATGGGTGGGATAGAAAGGTAGCTACCAGACAAGGCAACCAATGATTTTTCCTTGACTTTCCAATTTCTCTAGTAGTCAGAATGAACTTGTAATTAGGGGAAAGATTAACAACTAAATGAAGAATCGGAAAGGAGGGTGCTTCATTTTCTCTCTCCAAAGTCGAACTGCTAAAGTGAAATGCTTCCTCATTTGAGGCACAGAAGTGCAAAATGTTCTCATTTATTTCCAAGACTCCACTGGGCTAGCCATCCCTACTAGAGTTAATCTATTCAGGGTCTTACAAGTGTGCAGGGACTAGATTTATGAAGCTCACATTTGGCTGTCAATCATAACACTAGGGGCTTTAGAAAGTAGTGCTAACTCTGGCCTTGAGGAAGCAGTAACTCTAAAAAGTATATTTATTTTTGTTAAGAAAAGAATGAACAGATGCTTCATATTCTAAATTTAAAAATATTCACTCACCTCTAAAAACTCAGCCTCAACAAGAAGAGAATATAAGGGCAGTGTTTAAAGAAATGTTTAAGTTATGAGCTTGTGTGGCCATGCATAAGAACACTGACCATTCAAGAGTTTCTTTCTGAATGGGTCTTTTATTCTAGTGAGTTGGTAACATGAAAAGCATACTTTATTGTTCTGACATCACACTAGGGTGCAGGCACAATCCTGTTGACATCAATACAATGCAAAACAATGTGGTTTTGTATCCTCTGCAGGTGTTTTGAAAGGACTCCCATTGCTGGAAATCCTTCTTAAAAACCTTTCAGGGAAATGCTACTAATGAATAGAGCACAAAGGTGTTTCAACTTCTCAGAAAAATGGGAAACTCCTTAGAAATATGTTGAAAACAGTAAGCACATATCTAGAAGTTTCCAAAGGGAACATACAAAAATACTTTTTCTTTACACAATTCAAAATAAAATGCTGATATATCTAAGTATAATAATGTATCTAAGCAGTCAGTGTACTGGAATATTGGTCATGGTAAGCTTCAGCAACTCAAAACCTATTTTATGTAGACATGGTTTGCTTTCTCACACAACTTTTCCAATGCTCTCTAGTCTTAATCAAAATCATTTTATTTGAATTCTTACAGATGTTGTCTTCTTGGCCCCATCATCAGATTCCAGAGACTAAAAGGTAAATTATTAGCAGCTGCAGGTGTGGTTGGCATTGTGGATCATGTGTGATGGAATAAAGCCAGTGGACAAGGAGACACAAGTAACCAGATACAAAACGTCAGCCCCAAGGTTCCTGAATGCTGATTATTCTAGTTTACAAGATCTCACAGGCTTGTTATAAACAGCTTGACTAAGAAACAGAAACTGTGGAAGCTACTTAGCAACATCAGTTCCTCTCAGGAATGAATATGTTAGCCTGCTACAACCTTTATTGAACACAGGAGCAATTCCAAATACCAAGCTATACTATATTCAAATATCCAACTGAAATATTTTGATGTGTTCATGCTGAACTCTGGCTCTGATGGGAGCATATCCATACATACAACATTCCCAAAACTGGTGGATCACTCAAAATAAAGGCTTTGTGGGAGTGTGCAGATCCTGAGGTACTCTATAAAGGTGAATTTAACATGTAATTACTTTATTGTCAAGGATGCAAGAATTTTTAATTAGCTAATATATAAGTAGCAAAATACCTATTTCTAGATGTACAATTCAGTGGCATTAGCCACATTCATGTTGCTGAGCAGACATCATTACCATCCATCAGCAGAACCATCTCATCTTCCTAAACAAAACCCCACACTAGTTAAAAAATCATTCCCAGAGTAAGAAACTCGAAGCATAGGAAAAATATCAAAAGTAAAAATAACACTAACTTACAAAAATTATGTCAAATATAGAATAAAAAGAGGTTTTCATAAGATATCTTGTAATAACTTCTTATGTGATTTTTTTTTGCTATATTCTCAAATTTCTATCAAGTGCTTACAATAACTGATTATTTATAATCATCTACTTCAACCTGACCCTTTTACAGCAGAAAAGTCATCATCATTAGATCATGAGTCTTTTTTATTTTCATATTTTAAGTCAATTTACAGACAAGTTACAAAAAAAATAAAGGGATAGGTAATTTAAAAATTAATTAAACTTTCTTAAGAAATAAATTTTGGTGTACGTTAAAGAAGATGAACACTGCTACACAGACTTTAATAAGTCTTATCATAGAAACGTGTTCATTAAAGCACCCCGGAAAATGAAATTATGTAAACATTCATTTCCACACACACTCACTCATCTGCCCTTCATTGTGAGATCATTAATGTAGGATAAAACTCACTCTACACTCTTGTCTCCATGATCAATTTCACAACATTTCTCAAAGCTAGAAAGCTACTTACATTTATCTTTTAATTCATCTTAAAATTTGAAAGCAGTTTTCTTAATGTCTTCATTATATCACCTGGAGCATTCAATATAATATTCTGAATAGTTAGACTTAGTTCAGGGAATTTGATGTTTTGTTCTGACACCTTTCTCAACACTGCTCTTTTTTTTTTTTTTTTTTTTTTTTGAGACTAGGTTTCTCTGTGTAGCTTTGGATCCTACCCTGGAACTTGCTTTGTAGAACAGGCTCAAACTCACAGAGATCCATTTAGCTCTGTCTCCTGAGTGCTGGGGGTTAAAGGTACACCACCACCCATCACCAGAAGAGGCTACTGGTTCTGCATGCTGATTTTGTGTGCCACTACTTTGATAAAGTACATATCTGGCTTCAGGGCATTCTAGTGAAGACTCTAGGCTCTCTTTTATCAAAGCATCTGCAAACGGGATACTTGGACTTCCTTGTTTCCTATTTGTTTTCCCTTTAATTTCATCCTTTGTCTCATCATTCCAGCTAAGAATTTAAACACAATACTGCATGAGAACAGAGAAATGGGACATCATCATCTCATTTCTGATTTTCATGGAAATGCTTCGAGTTTTTTCCAAATACTAGATAAGTCATTAACTTTGCACATCAGGTCTACCACCACCTTGGTTTTAACTGCCATATGATATTCTTAAATAAGATGAGTTTTTCGAGAATATCCAATTTGGAACAATTAATAAAACTAACCTTATAAATATCTTGGCGTTGTACATATATGTGGTGATATGTTACTTATAATCTAAGAAATAGCTTGCCTGAAGATCAGAGGGCAGAGCCAGCCACAGTTAGCCATAGAGATGAGGCAGTGGTAGCACACATCTTTAATCCTAGCACTCTGGAAGTAGAGGCAGACATCCATCTGGATCTCTGTGAGTTCAAGGCCACCCTGGACTATACAAGATTAATCCCGTCTGGAGAAGAAACATCCAGGCAGTAGTGGAATATATCTTTAATCCAAGCACCAGGAAGATTGAGACAGGAAGTGATACGGCTGGACAGAGAAAGGAATATAAGCGAGGAGGAGACAGGAGCTCTGCCCTTCCCTCACTTCCCCTTTCAGCTGAGGACTTGTTGGCATTCAGTCTGGGGACTCATGGAGACAGGATCTTACCCTTTGCATCCTGAGGATTCAGTAGTAATGAGAAGGTTCTCTAGTGACTTGTTCCTCTGATCTTTAAGCAGTTACACTAATATCTGGCTCTTAGTATTTGTGTAATACATATTTTCTCTACAAAATACTTTTAAAAGATTAACAAAGAAGTGTGCACTTTGAACACCAATCATTCACAATTGCTGTGCAGTATAATCAGATCATTATACATTCATTAACAGATCATGAGAATTTCCATTGCCTCACATTCTCTGTCACACATTATAATTATATCTCTTCTCAATGTAACCATTACTTTATAAGTCTTTCTGTAAAGTCATGCTCTCTTCCAGCCTGGCCCTCTAGTTCCTTTATTACACCTTTATAGGTAATGGTTTTCAGACCCATCACTACTCCAGATTGCCTTCTGGGGATACTTCAATTAATCAACATCTCCCTTAAAATGCATTTCCAAGAACTAATTCCAATGGTACAAGTGTAATTTGACCTAACGTGTGTTCAGAATAGAACTGTAACCGTCTCTTCCTGAGCTGTTCAAGCTTTATATTTCATGAGTCACTTTCCTCATTAAAAAAGCTAATAAGAGGCAGGAGAGCTCTTTTGCCTAAGCAAAGCATTCATAAATGGCACTGTGTGCACAAAGGTAGTTTCATACACCACCAGTCCATTGTTAACCATTAATGCAACACCAAATCACATTTATATTTTAGAACTGATGCCATATTATTAAGTTTGCAATCAATTAAATATCAGGCCTAATTTGTATTAAGAACTGGGAACTCCATTCTTATAAGCCTATAGTTTAATACTTTTTACGCCAGATGCTAAGCACTTCCTTAAGCTTTGTATTTTGAATTTGTGCCTATTCATCAGCCTATTTAGCTACTGATGAACTCTAAGTCTGCTGCCACCTAATTTATGAATGATTTAATTCATCTCAATAAAAATGTTGAAAATAAGAATAAACACACCTTTGTAGATTATGACCACAGGTATCTATTAGTTTTTCTTTTTTATATTTAATACTGTAATTTTTTTCTCTTCGTTGTAAACAGATTCTTTTGGCTTGGTGGTGAAGGTGTATGCCTTTAACCCCAGCACCAAAAAAAAAAAAAAAAAAAAAAAAAAAGGAAAAGAGAAATTCTTTTCTCATATCATAGATCACAGTTGCAAATGTCCCCTCCCTCCCTCCACTTTTCCTCGGTCCTCCTCACCCTCCTCTCCTCCAGATCCACTCACTTTCTGTCTCTCATTTGAAAAGAACAGGCTTCTTGGAGATAACAGCCAGACATGACAAGATGAAATATAATAAGATAAAACAATAACCATCAAATTAAGGCTAGAAAAGGTGACCCAACCGAAGAAAATGAGCCCCAAGAGCAGGCACAGGAATCAAAGACCCACTTAGTTACACACTCAGGAATCCTACAAAAATACTACGCTAAACTCTACAATACGTACACATAGGACTTGTAGGCCCATGTAGGCTCTGCTCTTGCTTCTTTAGTCTTTATGAATTCTTATAAGCCTTCCTCAGTTGACTCAGAAGACCTTGTTATCCTGGAGTTTTCCATCTTCTCTGCACCTTACACTCTTTCTGGCTTCATCTCTGCTGGGTTTCCTGAGGTCTGAGAAGAACAATTGATAGAGACATCTCATTATGAGTTGAGTATTCTATTACCCCCATCTGTCTGTCTGTCTGTCTGCTAGTCTATCTGTGAGTCTCTATTTGTTACAGTCTTCAGATGGAACCTTCTCTGATAATGTCTAAATAACTGATCTATTAGTATAGCAGGATATCATCAGAAATCATTTTTTGTTACTTTTTTTTTGATGAGTAATATTTTATTTGACCCTACATTTATGAGCTATCTAGTCTCTGGTTCACTTGAACAGTATGGGGTATGGGCTTTATTTTGTGGAATAGGTCTTAGGTCAAAGCAGATGTTGGTTGGCTATTTCATGTTCTGTGCCATCATTGCCCTAGCATATCTTGGTGGCAGGACATAGTATAAGTCAAAGATTTTGTGACTTGTTTATAGCATCATTTCTAATTGGTCTTAATTAAAAAACAAAACAAAACAAAGCGGAGCCAGATATTGTGGTAAATGCTGGAAGACCAAAGATACAAAAGAGCTAGACACTAAAGAAACTTTTTACCTCTACTGCATCATCAGACCAAAGAGGGACTGAGATCTTGTCTCCAACTGCCTTATATTCCTCCCTCTACTCAGTTGTATCATTTCTTGTTCATTGCTCCCAAGTACTGAGATTAAAGGTGTGAGCCACCACTGCCTAGCCTCTATAATTAACTGGTGGCTCTGCCTCTGATCTCCAGGAAAGCTTTATTTGTTAGAGCACAAACAAAGTTTCCCCACATTTTTTGGCGTTTATGTTTCTTTTTTGGTAGCCTACAGAGTACCTTCTCACAGCAAGAAAACTAGAACATAGTGGTGAAGGATCCAAGTAGGCTATAGCTTGACTTCTTCATCTTCAATGAGTTGTATGGGCATTGACCTCTGCAATGTGCCCCACAGTCAGTTTGCAGAGAGAAACTCACTGTCTTGGCAACAACTGGGTTGTTTGGGGATTTCCATAGAACTCTCTTGGTCAACAACTCAGTTTAATGCAACCGTGTCCCAGTACTAGAAGACTCATTTGAAGACAAGAGATTGCCAGTTGGGACTTTATCATCCCTCACATTTATGAGAACTCATTAGGAGCACCTTTATATAGTTTAGAAAGTTTCCACTACTTTAGGATTTTATAACATCCCTCAAATATGAGTTCTAGCTGCCTCTTCCCACATTCCCTCATTTAGCCTATTTTCCTTATCTCTCCCACCTGATTCTCCCATTTGTGTCCCAGCTAGACCCTGGTATACCCATAAAATCTATTCTGTTTTCCTCCCCCAGGGAGGTCTTTGTGCCAGACCAATCCCTTCCTCTACTCCTAGCCTCTCAGGTTCTATGGATTATAGTTGTTATCATTTATGTAATAGCCAGGAATCATAAAAAAGTGAATAGATACCATGTTTATCTTTCTAGATCTGGGTTATCATATTCCAGGTGGTTTTTCTGTTTGCCAGCTTTTTTGCTTGCAAATTTCATTATTTCATTTTTTAACAGTGGAGTAATACTCCATTGTGTAAATGTACTAGTTTTTTGTTTTGTTTTGTTTTGTTTTGTTTTGTTTTATCCATTCTTCTGTTTAGAGACATCTACCTGGTTTCTAACTTCTAGCTATTATGAGTAGAGCAGCAATGAATGTGGGTGAGTAAGTACCTTTGTGATAAGATGAAATATATTTGGGGTATACACCCAAGAGTAGTGTAGCTAGATCTTGAGGTAGATCAATTACAAATTTTATGAGGAATTGCCATACTAATTTTCTTAGGGGTTGTACAAGTTTGCACTCCTCCTAGCAATGGAGGATGGTTCCCTTTATTCCATAGCCTCACAAGCATGAGCTGTCACTTGTGTTATTGATCTTAGCCATTTTGACATGTGTGAGATGGAATCTCAAAGTCATTTTGATTTGAATTTTCCTGATAGCTACTGATGTTGAACATTTCCTTAAATGTTTCTCAGCCATTTGAGTTTTCTGTATAGAGAACCCTCTATTTAGATCTGTACTCATTTTAAAATTGAACTTTTGGGTTTTTAGCAAGTGTCTTTAGTTCTTTATATATTTTGTACTTAATTCTCTATCAGTTGTAGATTTTGGTTTTTTTTTCCCATTCTGTAGTCCGTGGCTTTGTGTGAATGATCTCGTCATTTGCCTTACAGAAGCTTCTCAATTTCATGAGGTCCTGTTCATTAATTGTTGATCTTAGTGCCTGTGCATTAGTGGTGATCTGTTTAATAAAGAATTTCGAAGCTCTTCCATATTTTTTCTTCTAACAGTTTCTATGTACACGGTTTTATGTCAAGTTCTGTGACCTATTTGGAGTTGAGTTTTGTGCAGAGTAGTAAGTATGGTGTTTCCATATGCAGCCACCCAGTTTTACAAGCACCGGTTGTTGAAAATGCTGCCCTTTTTTTCAGTGTATCTTTCTTGTGTGTGTATTTACATTACTTCTGGGTCTTCAATTCAATTTCATTGATCAACCTGTCTGATTTTATGCCAGTACCATGCGGTTTTTATTACTATTTCTCTGCAGTACAGCTCAAAATTAGAAATGCTAATACCTCCAGAAGTTCTTTTATTGATCATAATTGTTCTAGCTATCCTGGGTTTGTTGTTTTTCCAAGTGAAGTTGAGATGGTCCTTCCAAGCTATGTGAAGAATTGTGTTGGATTAATCTGAAGACTGCTCTTGGTAGGACAGCCACTTGTGCTGTGTTAACCTTACATGTCTATGAGTGTGGGAGACCTTTCCATCTTCTGCAATTTCATTCTTCAATACTTGAAAGTTTTTTCAAGTCTTTCACTTGTTTACTTAGAGTTATCCCAGGATATTTTATATTATTTGGAACTATTGTGAAGGGTGTTCATTCTCTGATTCTTTTTCAGTTTGTCAGTTGTCTATAGGAGGACTGTTAAATTTTGTGTGTTAATCTTGTATTCAAATACTTTGCTTAAAGTGTTTATCAGCTGTAGAAATTTCCTAGTGGATTTTTTTTACAGTTATTTATGAATACTGTCATATTATCTGAAAATAAAATTACTTTTAATTTTTCCTTTCAAATTTGTATTCTCTTGATTTCCTTCAGTTACCTTATTGCTCTAGTTAAGATTTTAAATACTGTATTAAATAAGTTTGGAGAGAGTGGACAACCGTGGCTTATTCTTGATTTTAGTCAAATTTCTTTGAGTTTTTCTCCATTTAATTTGATGTTGGCTATGTAAACTGCTTTTATTATTTTTAGATATGTCACTTCACTTCGCTGATCTCTCCAAGACTTTTCTCTTGAAGGGAGTTATATTTTGGCAACAGACTTTTCTACACCAATGAGAAGATCATGTGTTTTTTTCTTTCAGTTTGTTTATATGACAGATTACATTTATTGTTTTTCGCATATTGAACCACCTTTGCATCTCTGGAATAAAGCCTACCTAATCATGATGGATGATTTTTGATGAGTTCTTGGATTCAGTTTGCAAGTATTTTATCGAGCATTTTTGCAGGCTCGAACAAGAAATTGCTCTGCAATTCTCTTTCTTTGTTGGGTTTTCATGTGATTTGGTTATCAGGGCTTGTAAAACACTGGGCTTTGCTGGGGGGCAATTTTCCTTCTGTTTCAATTTAGTGGAATAATTTGAGGAGCATCATCATGAACTATACTTTGAAAGTCTGCTAGAAATCTGTGCTAAAACTGTCTGGCCTCAAGTCTATTTTTGTTTGTAAACTTTTAATGACTGATTCTAATTAACAAGAGGCTCTATGACTACTCAAATTGCTTAACTGATCCTGATTTACCTTTAGTAAGTGGTATATATCAAGAAAATTATCCATTTCTTTTCAATTTTCCAATAGAACAACCAATGTTTGGTTTAACTTGAATCCCGCATCATGAGAGGGAATCCATGTTTTACATTGATTGGATGAACAGGAACAGAAGACTTGATAGCCTAGAGACCTAGGGTACAGTCAAACTCAACTGGAAAAAAATCAAGGAATTCATTCCAAATGATATTCTGATATACTCATAGTTCAGTAGTCACCAGAGAGGCTTTCTTGGGCAACAGATGGGAGCAGGTACAAAGACCCAAAACTAGACGTTATGCAAAGGGAGAGTCTAAATTTAATGATTTCATTGGGTCCCACCCTGGAATATCTGGGCACCTCAAGGAAACAAGGCAGGACTGTCTATCATGCCTTTCTGATTCTCTGGATTTCCACAGACTTTGATGTTCCTTAGAGTCTGTCTTGTTAATAGCCATTTCTAGTTTTGTGAATTTTGACACTCTCTCTGTCATTTATTTAGTTTTCAGGAAGGTTTATCTATTTGTTGATAGTCTGTAATAATCAAGTCTTTGTATTATTGGTACTTTAGTTATTCTCTGCTTGTACTTTATTGGTTTCATATATCAGTTTGATTGTTTTCTGTCATCTACTTTTCTGAAATGTGCTTACTTTTTTCCCTAGGGATTTCAGGTGTGTTGTTAAGTTGCTAGTATGAGATGTCTCCAGTTGTTTTTTGTTTGTTTTTTTATGTAGGCACTTAGTACTTTAAACTTTCCTCTTAGAACAGTTTTCATTGTGTTCCATAGGTTTGAGTATGTTGTGTACTCATTTTTATTGAATTCTAAAAAGTCTTTAGTTTCATTTTTTTACCCATTTTTTATTCAGTAGAGGGTTTTATAGTTTCCATGTATTTCAAAGATTTCGTTGTAGCTCTTGTTGAAACCTAGTGTTGATACATGTCTAATAGGATGCATGCGATTGTTTCAATGTTTTGTACCTATTGAAACTTGCTTTGTTTCCATGTATGCACTCATCTTTGGAGAAACTTCTGTGCAATGAAGAGAAAATATATTTTTGTATGTATGTTTGAGTGGAGTGTTCCCTATATATCTGTTCGGTTCATTTGGTTTAGAAGTTAGTTCCAGCATTTCCCTGTTCAGTTTTAGGATGGATGGCCTACCCATTAGTTAGCATGAGTTACGGGATTTAAGCTGTAGAAGTGTTTCTTTTACAAATTTGCTTGCCCTTGTATATAGGACATAGATCTTAAGAATTAAAATGTCATATAGGTGGATTTTTCCTTTGATGAGTATGAAATTTCTTTCACTATATCTTTTGATTAATTTTGGTTTGGGAAGAATATTTTATTAATTAAAATGGCTATGCTATCTTGTTTCTTAGGTCCATTTGCTTGGAATATTTTCCCAAAACTTTTCCCTGAAGTGATATTCATTATTGATCTTGGAGTATGTTCCTTAAATGGAGCAGAAGGATAGATTCTGTTTTTACGTCCATTCTGTTAATCTGTGTATACATTTTTTTTTTTTTTTAAGGAATTGGGAGCATTGACACTGAGAGATATCAATGACCAATGACCAATGATTGTTGGTTACTGTTATTTGTTGTTGATCCTAGTTTTGTGTGTGAGACTGAGTGTGTGTGTGTGTGTGTGTGTGTGTGTGTGTGTGTGTTTCCCTTCTTCTGCTTTTGCACATGTAAAATTATTTCCTGTGTTCTTATATGTGTAGTTAACCTTCTTAAATACATCTTCTATATGGCTAGATTTATAGATAGATACTGTTCAAATTTGAAATTATCATGGAAAGCCTTATTTTTTCTATCTATGGTGAATGAAAATTTTGCTGCACTGTAGTCTGGGCTAGCATATGTAGCCTCTTGGAATCTGCAGGGTATCTGTGTAGGCTCTCCGACTTTTAGAATCTCCATTGAAAAGTCAGGTGTAACCATAATAGGTCTACCTTAATATATTACCAAGCCTTTTTCTCTTGAAGCTTCTAATATTCTTTGTCTACATGTTTAGTGTTTTGATTATCATGTGACAAGGGCACTTTCTTTTATGGTCAAATCTATTTGATATTTGTGTGCTTTTTGTACCTTTTTAGGGGTGTCCTTCTTTAACTTAGGAAATTTTTCTTCTATGATTTTGTTGAAGACTTTGGTCATTGAGCTAGATTTCTCCTACTTCTTTTTTATTATTCTTAGGTTTGTTCTTTTATAGTGTCCCAAATTTCCTAAATGTTTTGTGTCATGAGGTTTTTGGATTTCACATTTTCTTTGACTTACGTATTCATTCTTTCTACTGTATCTGTATCTTCAAAGTAAGACTCTTGTATCCTGCTTATGAAGCATGTTCAAATTCCTAAATTTTCCATTTCCAGAATTTCCTCAGTTTGGGTTTTCTCTGTTGATTCTATTTCCATCTTTACATCTTAATTCATTTTATTTATTTTCTTAAAAGGTTTGCTTGCATTTTCCTGGATCCCTGTAGGGGATTTATTCATTTGCTCTTTAAGGACCTCTATCATCATCATACAGGTAGTTTTAAGGTCTTTTCTTGTGTTTCATCTGTGCTGAAACACTCAAGGCCTGCTGTGCTAAGATTAGTAGGCTCTCGTGGAGACATATTTCCCTGCCTCTTATGTGTTTTTATGATGATGTCTAGGCACCTGGAATTGGGTTGATTATAGGCCTAGGTATTATTTTTGTATTTCTCTCTATTGGGTGGGTGTTTTTATCCTAGGTTTTTGGTTCCTTTCTGGATTTTCAGAGAATATGATGCCTGTGTGTTTTCTGATATGAAATGTTTTGTAGACTACATAGTTGAGGTCATGTTCCAGGTAAATTGTGTTTCTGAGTACTGGGAGCTAACACTTATATTACAAAAATTCTAATTAGTATATAATGAAACCCCAGAGTCAGACATTGGAGAAAAATTGGAATATCACAGAGAGGAAACAGACCACAGTCAAGTCTTACCCATCCAATTTCTCAGGCTGAACAGGGTAAATGCTATCTTTAAAAGTTCTCTGCCTGGCTGGTTGCTCCTACAGAATGCCTAAATCTCTGCTCCGGCTGCCTTAAATATCTTCCCCACCCAGTTGCTTCACTTCCAGGTTCAACTCTACATCATTATTCTAGAGTTCAGATTAAAGGTGTGAGCTACTACTACTTGGCTGATAGGCCTTGAACTCACAGAGATACAGAAATATCTCTGTCTCCTGAGTGATGGGATTAAATGGATGAGTCACCACACTCTGTCCCTCATGACTTGACTGTGGGTGATTCTGTTCTCTGATATACCAGGCTGATTTTTACCAAATATAAAGTACAACACCACACACTTAGGAATGGGGATAGGCTAGGGGTGTGAGGATGTCTACAGGAGGGAGAAGAGCAGAGTATTCAACAAGAACATGCTTCTTTACTTTCTTTGTAATGGGGAAGACAGTGAAGAAAAGTTATCACATAGAGTCCGCTTTAGTGCTGGAAATGAGACCGGGGGGTTAGGAGGCTAGACATGGAGGAACAGAAGGAGACAAATCTACGGACAGCCTACCTGCTTTCTTGGCATGGGTAGTCTATAGGCTAGCCAAGGTAGCCTGTTGGAGTTAGAGGCTGGTATAAAGAAATAACTGGGGAGAACGAGGTTAGGAAGGGAAGGTCTGTGGGATCCATAGGAGATGTGCACAGAGGGGTAAGAAAGGTTGCATCAGGTGTTCTGTTGCAGAACTGGCGGTGAGGCTGGCATATTGGTTCTGGGGACACAGAGAGAAGACAGGGTTTGCAGGCAGCTTAGGTACTTCCCTGGCCTGTGATGACCAAGGAGTGCCTGCTAGAGTTGGGGGCTTGGACAAAACAACAAATGTGGCAAGGCAATTAAAAGATAATATCTATGGATTCAAAGGATGTGGGAGCATGAAGACAGGGAAAGCTGTGAATGGAGGAAGGAGGGATAACCATCTTCGGTTGGCTTACCTGCTTTCCTAGCACAGCTCGGCTGATGTGTTCCCAGTAAACTGCTTCTGGTGACAGAAGCTGGGATACTAGGATGAGTTAGGAGAGAGAGGTTAGAGGAGAAGATTCATGTGATTGGTTGGGGATGCAGCCAGAGAGGCAAAGGAGACTGCAGCAGTTTTCCGGCTTCAGAACTGGGGACAAAACTGTGACTATTGGATGGAGCAAAAGGAGAATGTGGATCTGCTATTTATTGCTGTGACTGAAGGGTCTTTTAGGTTAACGGGTTGTCTGCTGGGATTGGTGGCTGGGACAAAGCACTGAGAGGAAGGAGGGAGATTGGAAGGGGAAGATCTGTGGGATCCAGAGGAGCAAGAGGCATGGAAGGTTGCCACAGGTGTTCTGATGCAGATCTGGGGATGAGACTGGAGTACTGGATCTGGGGGAACAAGGGGAGAAGAGGACCTGCAGGCAGTCTACTGGAGTTTCTCTTCACTAGTTTATTTTCAGCAAATACTTTTGAGTACCAGTTAGAATCAGGCTCTAAAGTACCCTGTGACATATGAAGCTTGTCTTCTAGACAAAATTACCATTTGCAAATTTGATCAGTAGTCTGTGCAAATCAGGCACTTTCTTATGTAATTTATTTTTTAGTTTGCCAGATCAGTAATTTAAACATCAAAATAAAAATTAACATTTTTTGCATTGTTCTGGATGGTTTATGTATTCTTTTTAAATTTTTATTGAATGGATTCAAGGGGCAGGGCATGCTGAAGGAACCAAGAGTCCATGGGACAGCATGACACCTCCTACCTACTTTCTGTCTAATGAGAAATTGTAATGTCCAGCCTGGCTTGTTGCTGAGTGTTGCAAAACTCCTCTGTGGTAAATATAATTGGTTAATGTTGCCCAACTATATATTTAAATGGTGAGGGTTAAGACTTGGTCTTTCCAAATTTAACTAACTAATTGTTAAGGTTGGCATTGTATGCTTAACTCTACAAATGGTATCAAAAAGATGTTCAAGGTGCTTTGTTAGCTCAGACTGTAGAAGCTAGGACACTTCAAAATGCTCAATTGCTGTTTTATAAATAAATGAAGCAAAGCAGGGAAACAAGAAATAGAAAGAATATTGCAGTAAACATGGGACATACGAAATGGTATAATCTAATCTATGGACCATGAAGATAAATTTCACATAATGAAATTCATAATATTCTCTCTTATTATGTTTGCAAATTCACCAGCCTCTCCAGGCACTATTTCTGCTTTTATAGTCCACCAGGAAAACCCACGATTGAAGGTCCAAGTCTTTGGCAATTGTACTTAAAAGTCTGACTATTTAGCCATGTGACCTAACAATAAAACACATAGCTATACCACTGAATGGTAAAATCTCTTATAAATATAAACTACTACAAGCCATTGCTCCTTCAGAAGAGTGCACAGTCACAGAATTAATTTCAGTTCTTTTGGAAAATCTGAGCCTTATTCCTTCAGTGCCAGAGAAGGATGAGGACCCAGTGTTCTCATGTAAATAATCACCAACTCCATTTCTAGCAGCGTGAATGTCATCAGATTAGCTCATTTTCCCAGCTCCTTTTCAAAAACCTATACATAGCCACACACACACTGTGCTTATTATTTATACTAACAAGAGGGGAATATTGATTTGAGCCTAATGTAGGATTCAATCCTTGTGTTCATGACCTTAATCAGGAGGATAATAATAATAAAACATCATAAAGCTTACTGGTAAATTAACATAAGTGCTTCCCTAAGCTCCACGGGATGGAAAAGTGATTTTCAACATAAGCTTAATGACATAATTAAATATACTTTTCATTTCAGTTTCAAGAATTTTCTTTTTTACCCAATACAGCTATAGGAATGTCAGTGGAAATTTGTGGTCAAAAGGCAAACTACTGGTTCTATGTTGCTTTCCAGCTTTTTGATGTCTCTGTCTATCCACCTTACCCTCTTCTGTCCTGATATTATTGTTGAAATGGGAATTAATGTTTCATTGGAAAAAATGTTACTGCAAGTAAAACAGATATCAAATAGTCAAATTAATGAGAATTTCTCTAATTGCTTTACTGTTGACCTCTGTTCTGTACTGTGGGGAAAAGCTGTTTTCGAAAGAAAACTATATAGCTGTAGTTACAATTGCACATGCTAAATTCTCAAGGTTCTGCTGCTTCACTGGAAAGCATGGTTGTTATTCATCATTGGATCCAAGATTCAGAAACATGTCATCACACTGAGCCTTTGATTGTATGAGGTTTAGTAGGAAATTATAGCATATATCAGAAGAAGAAGAATACATTTTAATATTATATGTATATGAATTAATAATAAACATATATTTATAAATAAGCATATATTTACAAATATGTGTATATGTTACATATGTTACAATGAGGTTTCTTGGTCCCAGGCAGCCAGAGGTCCAGACCCCAGGCCTGCTGTGCCAGACCCCTTAGCCGCCCACCACTGCTTAGGCCCCCAGAAATGATTCAGACACTTATATTAACTTCATGCTGTTTGGCCTATGGCTCAGGCACATTGCTAGCTTTGTCCTTCATCTTAACTCAACCCATTTCCATTAATCTGTCTGCCACGTGGCCCGTGGCTCCCCTGTGTTCCTTACATGATGCTCCTTTGGGCTTCTGGCTCGGTCTGACTGACTCCACCCTGCTTCTCCCACCTACACTATGATTTCCCCTCCCACTCTTCCTATGGTGCCTGTCATGGGCCAAAATAACTCCTTTATTTAAAGATTGATATTCACAGCATATAGAAAGACATTCCCCATCATGTATACATAAATAGTCATATTTTCCACAACCAGAAAGCATAAAGAAACCCATAATTATAAGCAGAGCTGTCCATGATCCAAACTCTTAACAGAACTTAACATACAAAACAGTAAGAAAAATGTTTAAGTGGTTAAGGGTATTTTTGCTGTGTACTTGTGGGGATTCTCTTTGACTCAGATAACAAGGTTTGCCTGTAACTTTGCTTACTTGCTTTCCCTAAATCTTTAAATGTTAAGTTATAAGGGGAAAAAGCACTTTGTTGATATTAAACTCTTACAACTCTTCTGTCTCCTTTTGTGTGCAAAACAACTCTCTCTGAAGTAGGGGTGTAGGAGAAGAAATAAGGCTATCAACTATATTAGTTAAGTCTTGCCCACAGATGAGAGATTCATTACTCTTAATCACTACCATACACAGGTAGGTAGTGGCTTGTAGAACACAGAAAATCAGAAACAGGAATGACACCTGGTTATGAGGTATCACTTCTACAGTGGGCCTACAAGAGTTGTGCAGGGCAGGCACAGACCAGCAGCAAGGAAGTAAGTAGGCAATGTTTAGAGAATGGGAAAGTATCTGGGGGAAACACCATTCCTCTGAGAATGTCTGCTCAGCCCTGGGTCAGCCTCCATCAGAGCACTGAGCCCAGTTCCTCTACCTCAAGCTTCTGAGTGAATATGATCAGCAGCTACTTATGGGTGTGAATACTACATTCTTCTTGGTATTATACACTCACAACCTGTTCGTCTATAAACCAAAATTTAGGACTCACCCTCCAGGGCCAGACTGCACTTCCCTATCCCTCCTCTTGTGAATATGATGGAAATAGTGGAGCTTAAAGATTCGCATCTGTCCTGATCTCTAGGAAAACTTTTTCTTCGTTTTCAGTTTTTTGTTTTGGTTAGGTTTGATTTTTACTTTTTAGTGTTTTGTTTTGTTTGAGGCCAAGGTTCTCTGTATTATCTTGGCTGTCCTGGAACTCACACTTTAGTCCAGGCTGGCCTCAAATTCAGAGATCAGCCAGCCTTTGCCTCCCAAGTTCTGAGATTAACGGCATACACCATCACTTTCTGGCTCAGTTTTACAAAGGTTCTTATTATATAGCTCAAGCTCCACCATCATGCCAGGACACTGCTGTTTCTCCTCATCTGTCTTCCCTTCCCACCTGCTTCCTCCATATCATCATCACCATCCTTAGAAGAAATGACAGTTAATGCTGTTTCAACAAGAGCTTCTGTTTGATGATAATGACCTGGCTTGGATTCCTCTCTCCTGCTCCTTCCCACAAGTCTTTTCACACAAATCACTAAACTCAAGGCTTTGTTATCTAATTCAGTAAATCTGAATTTAGCAAGAGTTATCTATATCTCACTTTCAAATTCTAGAAAATGGGTTGTCTATATTTTAGTTAGAATTAATAAATTTATGTTCCTTCAATGAGACAGGGCTTTATAATAATTTTCATTATTTCAAAATAATGAAAGGATTTAGCATATGCACAGAGAAAATGACTTTATTTTCAATAACTTTAGTCTTTCTAGAAATTTTAATATTTTTTCCAATTTTATCTTCTTCTTGTCCTCTGGCAAGTATGCCTTTACTTTAGTCTTGCTGTTCTGAGTTCTTCAAAAATACCACAGCCAGGACAATGCAGTAACATATTCAATAAAAATTGGGCTATATGCAAGACATCTTTTGTTTTTGCTGAAAACACAAGGGACTTGTAAATGGAAGGGTAACCAAACCAAAAATCTTACCTCTTCAGACAACAGGAAGTATGGTCATATGAGCACTGAAGATCATCTGTGTCCAGCCCACAGACAATAGGAGCCTGGAGCCGTTTGCACAGTCAGGATGCTCCTCTCAGTCAGTACTATATCCACCATATTACGGAACTTATAAAATACACACTGACTATTCTCTGAAATCTACTCCATCTCAACATTTGTATATACGAACTTTACTTAATGTCACAATACATTGACTTAGGATTAGTTAATGTAGTCTCAAAAAAACATTTCTCAGAATGCATATTCTTTTGACATTTGCTTTCAAGTAGCCTTCTTAGTATCACTGGGCTAACATTGGAATCTAGCTTGACATAAAAGCCTATCCTCTATGTAGACAATTCAAAATCACACAAAGCTTCTTCCTCCTTTATATACTTCTTTCATACATTAAAAGAGATGACACAGAGGTCTGACCTTAAACCATGTCACACTCCATTTCAGGGAATTTCTTAACATTTTCAGCCCAATTTTTATCACAAGATTGAAAAATTGATGATGGAGTCAACAGTTAAAGCTCCTGGGTTTCCAATGTCTGCTAACTCAGCACTTACAACAACTGGCTATACGTGTGAATGCAAGCATGCATGCATACCTATGATCTTTCATCACCCAACCCATGGAGGACAGGGTTCAGGATTCGTAAGGATACTAAGTTCCGCAAATAGTCCTAATATAAACTGTGTAACATTGGCATATGACCTACAGTCATCCTTTGGCATATTTAAGTCATTCTTAGACTACTTATAAAACATAGTATGATATAAAGTATATGGGAAGTTGTTATTGCTTAGGAGAGTGGTAATTGAAAAAAAGAAGAAGACTGTTCCTCACAGACACAATTCTTTCCTAAACATTTTTGCTCCCCAGTTGGTTAAATTCGTGGATATGTGCCCCACAGATACAGAGGCTGACTGCTTATATTTTCTTGCTCTAGCTCTCTGCTCTCCCTTCTTTTTAAGATGCAGAATCATGCTGAAAATTGTGTTCCCCAAGAAGAGCTAACATCCTGGAGTTTCGGTCTGACCATATGGTCCATTTTTACAATTTGCCTGACTTTACTATTCAGGCCTCAAAGCAAAGATGAGCAGGACAGCAGTTGAGAGCCTGACAACCCTCTCATTGCCCTCACAGAATATAAACCTTGTTCCAGCCCACAGACAATAGGAGCCTGGAAGGAGACTCACACTAATGGCAAAGATTGTGAGCGGCAGGTGGAGGCCTAGCTGGTTCTCAGAGTCACCTTTGCCAGCTCCCTTCAGGAGATGATGATTCAGGCTGGTGATACGGAGACCCCAGAGAAAGCTCACCCAAAGCATATTTAGCCTGGTATCCCCTTTCTTGTTCTGAGTCGTATTCAAAATGGGAAGGAAGAATAGTCTTCCCAGGGTTCTGTGAAGATCAACAGAGTTAATGTATATAAAGCTCTCAGAACAGGGCCCAGCACACAATACACTCCCATTAAATTATTTTGTAAGAAATACAGTATGGCATGTGAAGAGGCAAAGGACATTAAATTTAGAAAAGAGTTTGAAAATGGTTTTTCAAAGCCTGAGGCAAGGAGAAGAATTATTTGTGGAAATGGCATTCTTTATCTTCTCAAAATACAGAGCGTTTTAATATGCCTAGCACGGTGGTGAGAGCTGCCATTTGAATTATTTGTAGTCTTGTTTTTCAACCCAACACAGGGCAGGCTCTCCAGCTCTAGTGTCACCTGAAGATCATCTCCTTCATATAGACAGGATCTGAGCAGAGTGCCGACATATTTTCTATCTGCCAACCCCCACAGAAGGCCAGGCTTCTTTGTTCCAGGACCAACTTAATGACATGCATAAGAAGCATATGTACCATTCCTTTCTCCTCAGGGAGGTTAGTCATCATCGTAATAAACACTTACCGTCACTGCTCATCACTGCTCATCTTTCCATGGTGTTCCTGTGATATGACCTGCTGGTTTTGATAAACAGCAAGTCCTCTAGCCCTAGGGTTCTGTGTGGTAGCTCCAGCAGGGGCATGCCACAAAGAACCAGATTGAGGCCACAGCAACTCAAATGCGTCTTAAGAAGCAACAGCACCAGTGGGATACAGAGCAGAGTAGGCAGCAAGCAGGCAAGAAATAGTAGAATGTTAATATTGGCAGAAGGAAGGACTTGAGATTTAAAGGAGGAAGGGGAAACATGGACAGTCTAAGAGAAGCCCTGTAACCTCTGGCAGTTGTCTCTACTGGCCAAACCATTCTCATCTATAAAAATTAATAACAACCAGTACTGCCATGCATTGCAGGCGTTGTTCTCTTTCACGAGTGCCACCTCTGAAGAGCCAAAGAAATTGTTGCCATCGTTATAATCCATTTTGCAGATGATAAAACTGAGGAATGGAGATTGATTTTCAAGATGATCCACCAAAAAGATAGAAAGGAAGTTCCCAGTGGGAGAGTCAGCACCAGACTCAGTGGCTTCCGCATGATGCTGCTATTTCACTGAAAACAAACCACAAAGGTAGATCTCGAGCTTTGTTAGAGGTGAACAAAAAGCCAGGCCTTCAGTTCCAGACTAAAGCAACATGATTTTAGTTATATGCACGTATGAAATGCTAGAAAAATGATCACACAAATGGAGGTTTCAGACATGTCAAAATATCATAAAAGTCTCCAAAGGCTAGACTTCCTTACCTCAGACCAGTGTACAGTTCATGTACCTGTGCAAGCTCATGGATCTCTGGACTTACCCCAGCTCTGTGGTTTGCAAGGGCAAATATTGAAAAGCTGTCCAGATTCCTTCTCAGTATAAATTAAATTTGAAAGATGTTGAAGTTGAGCTAAAATGAACCAACTTATCAACTTTATTGTAAGCTTATCCAAATGTACCTGCTTTGTTCCCAGTGGTGTGATGGACGATGAGGAAACAGAGTATCACAAATAGGGTAATGAAGACTCAGTTTGCTCTGCAAACTTGAATTCCAATAGTAAGAACAAAACAGTATGAGACGCAGTAAGACTGACAGGGTTGCAGATCACAGCTGATTCTGGGAAGGCTCAAGGAAGGGAGCTGCTTTCTGCAAGTCTCTTTCAGGGAATACAAGGAAAGAAGCTGATTTCTGAAGGCATCTTCCCTTGGGTGGACAGTGGGGCATGTCTGGTGGCATGAAGCAGACTCTTCAATCAATGGACAGCTTCTCTTGAACTCTTTTCTCGGCCTCCAGTGACTCTGGCCCCTTCCTCCTCAACACTTCTCCCGCAGAGGTCTGCATGGCCGCAGAGAGCTTCTTGGTATGTTCTGTAATAGGTCCTCTAGATGCCCATAGGCTATCATGGGTCACTCATCTCCTACCTTGGCTTATGTTGTGATAGCTCAGCCAGAATCTCCAAGGCCTGGGAATAAGTTCATACTAGCACCTTGCATCTCAGTGCCTCAGCTCATAGAGGCACTTGTTTCTCCATTGTCCATGGCTCACTCGTGTTGTACAAGCCTCACGTCTGAGCTCACAGGAACAAGAACATGGATGGATTTTGAGAAGACTCACTGCACTTCCAAACACTGGCCCATGACTCCTAAAACCAAAGCTTTTTCTGACTTAGGCATTACATCCAACTCTAGCAGATAAAATCATTCTAGTTCTAAGTTCTTTCTAGAAAACCAATTCAAAATGGACCCACTAACCAGCACTTCAGACATTTCGGAATCTATAATATCTGCTCAAAATTATTTATACAGCTCAATAGCACAACCCTTATATTTTTAGGGCCCAGTTCTTACCCATACCACAACAGTGTCCACTATAAATTAACCTCCACACACTCACCCTGTGGTACATCTTAATTAATGCAGCAGTGGAGTGCACTATGTGGAAATTTCTAGGAAAGGGTGAGAGGCATTTTGTCTAAATCTCTGAGAGGTATGGGATTAAGCAGAGAATCATAAGCCTATAAGTGAAATAAACAAGCAGCATTTTTCTCTTTCATCCAAACCCTCAAAGGTAAATTATAGTGTATTAGATTATTACAATGCTAATCCAGAGTTGGGGAACAGTGGAAATAGGGAGTATGCCCACGATCATGAGCATTGAGGGCCTTCTAAGGCATGTAATTAGCTGTTAATGGGGCTAGAAAAGCAGTTTTGTGGTAAAGCAGCTGTGTCATATGTATAAGGTCCTGAGTTCAATCCTTAACATAGTCACACACAAAAGTGGTAAAAATTACAGTGAAGTTAGCTAGCTACACAGTTAATTCACATGTCTTATTGGCTATATTGTTTGGTTGCTCTAAACAAGTGCCATTAGGCTGGGTACTGATTTTGTGGCTGTTATGGGAAGTTTTGCAGCATTTTTCACAACTTAGAATTGAAGTGCCCCTTTCTATTATTCTGGCTTATCTAAAAGTTGACTTCCCAATGAGATATGGCTTTTGTGTGTCCTGCCCTTCTGATCATTTATAATCTCTGAATAATCACAACTCTTTGTATATGCTATTCAAGTTAACAGCAAACCAATGCAAGGCCTCTGGTAATTTCTGTTTTCTGAAGAAATGCTGTTTTTCAAGTGTAGATACACTACAACAAAAACTTTTTTGGCTCTTGTGGAATGTTGCTTATCCACTAAGTCACCTGGAAGAAGTACAAAGCTTTCTTATCTAAGGCAAACCTAGACAGCCTTTCCTCCCATCTCCAGTCTCTCCCCAACTCAATCCTGCACAGTATCAGCAGCATGCCTATCAGTTCTAGAGCAGGGAACAGCTCTTATCTCAGGTACACACTGATGCCTTACCTCTTACTGCTCTTTGCAATGCTCTTCTTCTTGTTTTTCTAATTTAAGTGACTTGTGTTCTTCAGTAGCTGAAAGTGAAATGGGGAGCTAGCATCCTATACTTGGGCTCCCGGGCTTTGTGTCACACTCATTCTCAGCTGCATAAGAAGCACAACCACACAATGACTCACACTTGACTGGACGTGGCTCTATGGAAGTGACCAGAGCACTGAGGACCAGTTCCTGCTGTCACACCCTCACTGGTATGTCTCACATTTCTCAGGAAACTGTCTCAATTGTTTGACAAATTGGCCATTGTGCAGATATAAATCTCACAATTTTATCTTCTTCCTCCTTCCTCTCCTCCTCCTCTCCTTCACCTCTCTCCGTCTTCTTCCTTGGTCTTTCATTTTCTTTTGCTCCCTACTATTCCTTCTCTCTCTCTCTCTCTCTCTCTCTCTCTCTCTCTCTCTCTCTCTCTCTCTCTGTATGTATGTATGTATATGTGTGTACTTTCCAATAGTGGCAGTTGGTTGATTTACTTCTAAGGTAATGCATGATGAAGACCCCAAGAGTGAAGCGGCACTCCTACCCCACCATATCTGAAGAAATGTGGACATATGAGAATCACTGTCACCTCAAATCTTAACACATGGCCAATAAACTGGCATCAGGCCTGTTCACCATACAGTCAATTTCCTACAGTGAACTCTTTACTGAGGTGCCCACATAAAGAAACAAGGAGTCCTGGTTCACTTCCTTGTGGGTAAAGTATTTCCATAAAATATTAGGAATTATTCTTCAAGCAATCAGTTTCTTTCCCGTATTTGATTGGCTATTTTTTATCAGCATGGTCTAGTGAGTATTTATTTTAGTCTTTAGTTTATGACTCATTACTATATTATTAATTTTCTGCAATTTCTCTAACACCAACTATTGGGAATGCTTTCATACCGACTCACGACAGTCTGATATGTTCCATCATTTTTTAAAAAGTGATTATCCTTCATACCACAATATCCTCCACAAACTTTGTCTCCTATCATAGTCCAAAAATTATCTATTTCTTTAAGGAGTCATTGGTCTTTTTACTAAAGAATGGTATTAGATACAGACTGGACAGTTAGATGTGTTGGTTGCTACAGGAGTGCTGATTCTTCTCCATTCCCTAAGGAGGCAGAGTGAGTAAATAAGTAGTCACAGGGTGATTCATGTGCATCTGTGTATCTACATTATATTATCTCTCTATCCCATCCATATCTATTGTCAATGGCAGATCTTTGGGTACATTCTCTGTCTACACCATCCACATCTGTATTGTCAACTGCAGTTCTCACTTAGGTCCTTAATGCTCACCCAGTACCATATGGCTACTGGCTATCATATTTTTATGTTAACTCTCGCTGTGACAGCCAGTAGCCTCTCCACAACTTTGCCTAACTACAATCTAAGTGAACAACATGCTTCAAAATGTGCTCTAGTGAGCACTGCACATCATTTTAAGATCCTAGAAATAATGAGAAGCTGGGGAGATACCAGACTAAACCTATATGGATCCGGAAAGACAAGAACGTGGGGTAAAACTAAGGAATGTGCGATGATACAGACTTTAATTAACAAGTATGTGTCAGCATTGGCTCCTGAGTGGTGACAAATCCACAAAATGAAGAAAGGAAAGCAAGTGAGGGCACATGGGGACTCTGGAACTCCCAAAACTTCTTTGTAAGTTTGATCTCATTATAAAATAACATTTATTAAATCTCGAGAGACAGTGAAAGCCAAGAAGCATCTAGCATAGATGATGCTCAAGAACCAGTAGCCCTGTCATCTCTTTTGATAATAATCTTTATCATTTTAAAAATAAAAATAAATATTTTTGTTGTTTAAATTGAGTTTCTTTGGCAACTAATGAGGCAAGGCTTTTCAAAAGTTATTGTCATTCACATCCGTGTTTTTAAATTGTTTTGTTGTGACTGGATTCTTCTGACTTGCTAAATGAGCTTCCAGTCTTACCAGGGACAATACTGAATTACATTTCTGTCTCCTTTAGTGATTAACAAGAACCCCTGCATTTAGAAAGATGAATTCTCAGTCACCCACAGTTAACAATTTGGAACATATGTAGGTCTATTTCTCACATCTATTTTGGGCACTGTAAGCATAAAGAGATACTCCTGGTGTCAAGAGCTTTCTGGTTGAAACACATACTTTGTGTGACCTTGAAGAAGTTACTTGACTGCTTGGGCCTCAGTTTTCATATCTGTGAAACACAGACAAATGACACATTATTATTCCATATGATGCCATATGCATTTAAGTTATTTAGCATAGAAGCAGAAACAGAGTATAGAACCCACAAATGGAAGGATGAAATATTACATGTTTTTTCAAACATAAGATCAAATAAACATTTCAACATTAGTATCTGGTGTTTTTAACAGCAAAATACCAATCTCTCCAGAATTATATTTCCATTACTGCTTTGAATTTTTTAATGTTATAATTTTTCATTTTTAAATAATAATAAAAACATGCATGCATTGGTTTAAAAAAAATAAAAGAACATCATATATTACCACTAAGATGATACTCTCTGGGTATCACTATTCATCGAGAAATAGTTGCTTTTAAATTATTAGTGTCACATAAAAAAGGAGGTCACTTCAAAGTAACAATATAGGTCTTAATATCTTCACCAGACCTTTCACTGTTGTGAGACAACCTCCCCAAACCAGACCTTATATCTGAGTCTTCAATTGCTCTTCAACCTTAATGAGTGTCAAGAAAACACATGGGATAAATTTAATATTGACTATCAAATGACAGCTGCTTTGCTATTCTATTGGGCTTGTGATCCTGTGGTTCTCACTGTTGGTATTTGTCTTGTACGTGATATAGGTAGGATTGTGGTGGACTTCCTTCTTGAAAACTATGATGCCCTCAAAAGTGAGAAAATGTAATTTAGTATAGTCTTAGAAAATGAAACCTTAGAAACAAATTCAGCAGAAGAGTCAATACAGCATTGGTAGTATTGAGTTCCTGGATGTCTGGTGTCTGGCTAGACTTTCCTGGGAGCAAAGTCTATGGGAACTCATTAATTCAGGGCACACATATGTATGTCTTTCGGTGCTTTGAAATACTAGTAGCAGTGCCCTGTGTGCTATAATGGATCATATAGCTTTCCTCCTAACTCTCGCTCCCCCCCCCACTCATTTCTTCTTTCACAACCTGTATGAAATAATCCTATGTTGTCTGTGGATCAGTTAAAAGATCCTTGCTGGTGTAAATATTATGAGCTAACTGGTTCATTCCTTTATTAGAGAGCATCTCCAAGTGCTATGGTAAGCTTTGGGGTGGGGGAGAGTCATCAACAGGCTTACTTAGCTGTGAACTCAGCAAGCTACTAATAGCAACCAATGAGGCAAGATTCCCATGGGGAAAATAGTGGGAAGCATGTTGTGGGCACAGTCACCACTTTCTGGTTGCATTTAAGACCTATTCTACAGGAAATGGTTGGGGAGAACTTTTATGTTCCCAGGCTAAACTCATTACTACGTCAAACTGCTCTTTATAGAATGTATCTCAATACACAGGATTAGTGCAGCTGGAACACATCATTCTTCTTTGTACAGTGGGTAGCAATTAACATAGTAACTCACAATGGTCAAAGTGCAAAGAATAAGTGCCTATGGAGTACTTTGCCACATGTGGAACATCTTGATTATACATCCACCAGCAAAAAGCCCACGGGCCCATTTCCAAAGAAGGCTTAAAAAGATTGAAAGCCAGAGGTCAGAAAAGACTAGAGCAAATAGGGATCTTCTGGATATGACAGGGTCAGTACACTCATGAACTCAGCAGTTGTGGTTTCCTGCGCAAGATCAAATAAGTAAAGATTTCAGCATGGATGGGAGAGAGGTTCAGAAGATCTCATCTCTGGAGAAGGAGCTATTGACAGTTGATGGCTACTAGAGAAGAGTCAGTTTCCTTCAGTTGTGTGGTCCCTGAAATGCTGTCCATGCTCTCTCCAGCAGATGATTCTTAGCTCATTTCCATATGGTGAGTAAATAAAATATGATGAAGACATGAAGTCATAGGGAAGGGAAAAGAAAGAACAAAAAGTTAAAATTTAATAAGAAATAATAATGTCAACAGTCTCACTATATCCCAGACCATGTCTAATCCTCATTAAGTTAAATCTTCACAAATTGGGAGTAGGAAGAAGGCTCAGTGGTTATGAGTACTAATTATTCTTCCCAAAGACCCACGTTCAATATCAGCACCCTCATGGCCACTCACTCCAGTCACTCTCTAATGCTAGTCCCAGGGGTGGATACAATGACCTCTTCCAGCCTCTCAGGTCCCACGCATGCATGTGGTGCAGATATACATGCAAAAAAAGACCCATACACATATTTTTAATATTTATATACATATAAGTATCCTTTTATGACATTAAGATCAAGACACTTTGAGGAGAGCATTACCTGACTTCCCCTGCTGGCTCATGAGTTGTTATCACTTTCAACATGAACAAAGCTGACAGTCTTCCCCTAACTGGTACCATCTATGAAACCATTCATTGTACACAATGTTAAGAGCCAGTCCCTCACTAAAATGTGATGTCCTTGTTACTCTAATACTCATATTCTGCTCTCTTCTTCCTCTCAATGTGCCCTCGCTTTAGGCTCTCACACTTTCTTGTTTCTCATGTTCTCACTGCTATGGTAGATTTCTTCTTCCCAATATAATTCATATGAAAAGGAGAATACACTACAGGCCAGGCATGGTAAAAGAGGCATCTTTGGCCCTTGAAGGAAAACAACAACACACAATACAGCAAGAGATACACAGAAATGCATAGCCTTTGAAATAAGTAATAGCAAAAGTAAGTTCATGGACAAAGATAGAATATGTAAAGTCAAGGTTTTGTTAAAGGGAGGTATAGCACCTTGTGTGAAACATAATCTACAAACTGTTAGTTCACTGAGAGTTAGTGTCTTGACACAGCCATATAACTAGCACAATAATCAATTTTAAAACATTTCCAATACTCCAAGAGAAACACATTAGATGTCACACTCTCCACTTTCACAAGAACATAATGCACCTCAATAGCTCTAAACTACCATAACCTACTTGACTTAGTCATAGATTTGTATGTTCTGGATGTCTCACATAATATAATACATGATCATCTTTAATTTATTTCTTTTGTTTTCTATGTTTTTAAGGTTCATTCATTTTCTAGCACATACTAAAACTCCATTTTTTCATGTCTAAATAATGTTCAATCTTTTGAACATACCACATTTTAGGTATTAATAAATTAGTTGTTGAAGATTTAGATTGTCTCTGTCCTTTGGTTTTAGGAATATTATTCCTGTGAACATTCATGTCCAAATTTTATGTGGACATGAATTATTAGTTCTCTTGAATAAACTACCTAGGAATAAAAATAATGAGTGATTATTTTTTAAAAAACTTCTAGAAGGTAGTTTTCAAAGTAGCTGTACTACTTCATACTTCAGCAGGCTATTTCTAGCCTTTACTAAGCAAACTATTTCCAGGCCTCTCATATTATATTGTGTCTAGAGACTTTCTGGTGTCTGGAAAGCCACGTTGTTAGTGACTTTTGCCCAGCCCATCAGTCTGAACCCTAAAATGTACACTAAGCAGTGTGTGACTTGAAGATTTTGTTCACAACCTCTCTAAGTCTCAGTTTCCTTTGGGAAATAAAATAGCAACATAACAGAGCCCCATGTGGTGGATAATAAGTGGTGATGATGACTGAATGCACAATTGCCCCAAAGGAATGCTCAGCTTCAGCCTTGGTTCCCTAGTCAGTAGAACCACTGAAAGGTAGCTATAGTATGAGAATGTTATTCTCATCAATGGACCAGACCATGTATCTTCACCTTATGGCCCTAAAAGCTGTCCTAAGATAGCGATGATGTATTTGTATAGTATATCCTACATATAGGTAGATGACATACTACAATGTCAAAGTCTGGGCACCTCTGTAATATTCAGTTGATGAATCCATAGCTATGAGCAATTTGTGGGTGATATCCCACTGGAGGAAGTAGTGTAGGCTGTACCCTTAAAAGTTCTGTGTCACAAATCCCTTGCTTACGTGCTTTCTGCATTCTGGCTACCATTAGGTGAGTGACTCAGCTCTCACATGTTCCTATATTCAGTTTCACAAAGGCCAATAAGAACAGAAACAACAGGTTATGTGCTGAAGCCAGGAGCCAAAATTCACCTCCAGGTGTTTTCCTTAAGCATTTTGTCATAGTAACAGAAAAGTCAGGACCCATGCAGTCTGAATTTGTGTCTTTAACAAATCATAGATTTAAAAGTTCTAGGAGGGAATATGTCCATACTGTTTGGGTAAAGACCACTTTAAAAACTTATTCTCTGCAAGGTAACCACATACATAACATTTACATTTTATTAAATATTGTAAGTAATGTCTATATGAGTTAAAATATACAGGGGTACACACAGGTGACATGCAAATTCTACATCATCTTATAAAAGGACTTTGGGAATCTGTGGGTTGGGTATTGAGGGACACCCATACTTATCACAGGTTCTTCCACCTACTAAGTGTTTAGCAGTCATATTAACACATAATATATGCAAACAGTAAACTAGAAAAAACGTACATTCCACATATACCATAAGCCTTTAACAAGAACAGCATAAATGACATGTTCCTTGTATGTTCTGCCCTCTTTCCAGGTGGCTTCCTGAGACACTGACACAGAGGAAGAACACCTCTCCACACCCCTCTTCTCTTCCAGCTGAGTACATGTGATTTATGAGCCAAGTGTTCATCATCCCCTTCCATCAGGCTATTTATGGCCCTTACAATTTCACTCTTGATGAGAATGCATAAAATATTATTGGCCCTGTATGCTTGTTTCATAATACATGGAATGCACATAGATGTTATTAAATATTGTTACATGAGAGGGTAAATTCACTAAAATGCCTGATTATTGAGAGGATTTGTTAACCCCACTGAAGCCACAGGAAGTAATGGCAGCATATCCCTCATCCACCCTTGCACAGAGGCCTTTATTAAATGGCTCAAAGGGGCCATACAGAAGTAAGGTTCTGGACTAAGAGCACAACCCAGGGTTCCAGAGCCTGGTTGATGTGTCGTCTCTGGAATCCATATTTGTACACAGTGCCTAGGCAGCTTTGGTACTTTTTAATTCCATGACAATATTTCAGGTATAATGTACTGTTCTTCTCCTGGGGTTGGGGAATCCTCTATTTGTGTTTTCGGGAGGGGTGAGATAAAACAGAGAGCACAGGAAACCTCAAGGTGGAGCCCACTAAATCACATGCACCTGGCACAGATTCTCCAACCAGAAACATTGACTTTGAGCAGGAGGCCTATGGATAGCATAAATAAATGAATGAATGAATGAATGAATGAATGAATGGATGGATGGATGGATGAATGAATGAATGAATGAATGAATGAATGAATGAATGAATGAATGAATAAATAAGCAAGCAAGCAAGCAGGCATTCAAGGGTTAGAAAGTGAGACAAATGAGAGGCTTTCAGTTTGGTTGGCTTCCAATATTTCTGCATTAAAGTTTACTGTGTCTCCCTAGGAAGCATAGGTGCTGGTGTATTTAATGATGATCAGAAAGAGAGGCATCTAGGACAGACATGCCTGGAGAAAGTGCTTGGTGCTCTCAATCATATGTGCTCTGGGCAGACACCCGCCATGCTCATCACAGGAAAATGACCGATAGATGCCACCTTTACACTGAAGCTGACCAAAAACATCTCAATGCTTCCAGTTTTAAAACTCATTTTGAGCCAGAACATCTAATAAATAATCATTACAGATGCTGAAATAACAGTGTATGTTTACTTTTAACAAAGCAAAATGGTTTTGTGATTGTCACACTTCCCAAATAATAAAATGAATGTTCAAAGGAAGGCCTTTTAGTGAAGAAAGCATTGGAGAAAGCAAGGCCTGCATTCTGAAACCTCAGCTGGAGAGGCCCTCAAAGCACCACTTACAATGGGGAACTCACAGCTCTTTTCTGTGTAGCATATTATGTACAAGGCAAGGTTCTCCATTTCTGTAATAACATAAATTTAGCATCCTATTTACAGTTCAGACTAAAAATTACTTTTGTAATTAAGGGCACATATTAGCCTGCAGCAGCATAAGGCTTTCTCAACTTTCAGAAGGCGTTTTCCTAGCCCTGAAATACTATAACCCGGGAAAATATAAATAAATGGGGGTCCATAGAATTATGAAAGCAAGAGAGTGAGAAACACTCCCAATGTATAGAGAGTAGAGCCTCCAGATGAAATGGCATGGCAGGAAGCCTGAAAACCTGAGCTTCATCTTCTGGACCAGATGGCAGGAGAAAGGAACAACTCCCGACGGTTTCCTCTGACCACCACACACACACTGCGACACACAGACAAACTCATGCAGATACATAGTGTGCACACATAAGCAAAGAGATGTACAAAAAAAAAAATTTAAGGGGAAACAGGAGCCAGATACATGAGCTAAGCAAGAAGAAAATTAAAACATTTTTAGCATACCCTATGCTATAGAACTTATTTTACAGGAAAAGGGCATTTCATAATTATAACATGTTGGTACAGGGTGTTGATGATTAGTGGGTTATTTGGGGATTTTCAGGTCAAGCTGTCACTGCCCTGAGTAAATTCTGCAAGATGCTTTGACATTGGCTTGACCGTGTTACTTTTCTTCCTGATAGTGTGTTAGTGGCATCAGACAAGCAATTGAATTTGCTCCTTGTGTTTCTTCCATCTGTCAGGTGATTCTTCTTGATGAGGTAAAGCTGTAGGCACATGGAAATGCGTGTGGATCAGAGCAAGGGGTGAGGGCTGAAGCTACTCTGTAATCACTTTAGTAAAACTTAAAGCAGTTATTTTAAACAAAAAAACTAAGAATCCAAGTAAAGACAGGCCTGGAGGCACAAACTTGAAATCCAAAATATCCATGAGACTTAAGTCAAGATAATCAGAAGTTCACAATGTAGCTGGGCTCCAGCATAAGTTCATTGCCAGCCTGGGCAAATTAGTGAGCCCTTATCTCAAAATAAAAACTGAAATGAGGGTTGAGGAGAATATCTCAATGGTAGGGTGCTGACTCTACCATTCAGGCCACAGTACAAGAAAATCCATTTGAAAGAGAGAGTGAACATTATGGCCGGCACTTATAGTTTTAGACTTGGGATGGTGAGACAGGAGGCCAGCCAGGAGGAGGCCAGCATGGGCTACACAGTGAGTCTGAGCCCAGCTGAAGTGTATGATCACCCACAATTTCAAGAAAATCAATTTTTTAAAATCCAAATAGAATATATAAATTGTTTATGGTAAATGAGTATTCTCAATAATTCTTCATCTAAAATCTCCCTGCCTTCAAATTGCTTGCTACATCCTGTCATATACAACCCTGTAATACTCCATACTCCCCTTTGCATTCATCACTTTTTAAAAAATTAATCCTGAGTCAGTGACTTCACTGCAAAAGTCCAAGTCACCAAGCCCAACCATCTGAGGTTGATTCCTGGAACCTATGTAGTAAGAGAGAAATGACCCCCAAGGTTATATTCTGACCTCCATATGCTCATCATGGCATGCACCTACCTACGTTACTACCTACCTCCCTACCTACCTACACACACACACACACACACACATACACACACACACACACATTACACATATACACATTTCTGCATACAAAAAGAATGAGATGTGTTTTAGATTTAAAAAATATTTTATTCAATTTTGCACAATTCATTTTAATCATATTCATCTCCCTTATCTTACCTCCTTCCAGATCCAACTCTCCTCATTCCCCTACTTGTCCAACTTTATATCCTCTTTAACAATAATGAAAAACATGGAGTCCAATTTCTGCAGTCCATATACTCTCATGTGGTTATCCAGTGGAACAGAAGCTACAGCCTTAAGGAAACTGCCTCTCAATCTCAAGTATAATTATTTGTCAATAGCTCCTCAGCTGGAGAAGGACTTTGTGTCTACCTCCCCCTCTGTGGTGGGGTTCTAATTGGCTTAAGCTTGTATCAGTCTTATACATACTATCACAAGCATTTTGAGTTCATATCTACAGCTTTCCTGTTGTGTTCAGAAAACAATTTCCTTATAGTCATGGCTCTTACATCATTTCTGCTCCCTCTACAGCTTTCTACAGCTTTTCTGTTGTGTTCAGAAAACAATTTCCTTATAGTCATGGCTCTTACATCATTTCTGCTCCCTCTCTGCAATGATTTCTGAGCATTTGGAGGAGGGTGTATAATATAGATGCCTCATTTAGGACCTCATGCCAGTCTCCTGTTCTCTGCACTTTGGCCAATTGTGAGTTTCTGTGCTAATCACCATCTACTGTAAAACAAAGCTTCTCTGATGCTGTTAAGAGAAACAGTAATCTACATATAATGATCATTTATTGTACATAGGGACTTATTAGGAATAAATTTAATACTGTGTCTCTTCAGCAGAGTGGAGTAATAGGCTCTCCTCTGGGGCCTATCCCTGTCTAACCACAGATTCTTGGCTTTAATAACAGTAGCAAATATGGGTTTATCTTGTGACCTTGAGTACAGTCAGAAACTGATTGGTTACCTCCATGACATTTGTGCCACTACTATTCACTAAGTTCACAGATGAGCAAATTGGTGATTATTTTTCTCCTCTGGTAGCATGTATAGCATCTCCTATCAGCATGGCTAGGTAGGTGGTAGTCCTTTGTTTCAATTTTATTTTAATTTACCTTGATTACCTATGTGGAAAAATCAAGGATCACTTGCTATATAGTTATGTCTAGGTTTACAAGCCAAATATACTAACTTGTAGGATTCTAATTATATTCTGAATCTTTTTATAATCTAAATTTTAAATGGCCTCTCCACATTTATCTTATGAAGTATTGATTTCATGAAGGATATTTATACTGCACAAGTGCTAAACATATGATGAATCAATTCTACTGAACTTAAAAAAAGAACCAAATTTAGGGCATATGCTCACCCCACCCCAGTGCTATGTGCTTTTTATATTAAGTGAAACAATATGCAGTAAAATGGACTTTTCACACAGGAGGCATTTGACAAATTATATTGAAGATGGTGAGACAAAGATAAGGAACAGTTAATAGCAGTGGTAACCATATAGCCAGGTTGACAACCCGGGTACTGGGTACCACTTGCAACCTCAAGTGTTTACTAGTACTCAAATTTGATCACTCCTCATGTTATAGACCTTCAAAGTCTTATAATGCTTATATTCTTTTTATTTAGTGAAAATGCTTTATTCATCCAAGTACTAGCCAGACCTTATCCAGGTTAGCTTTCAGACAAGATCAGACACATTCAGGGTGCTATGGCCATAAATTAAACTTTATTCTTAAAAGTGTGTGATCTTCAAATTAATTAGAATGTGTCCTTAAATTTTCCATATATAAAGTTTCATATTCTTGGCCAAAATACCTTTCACTAGGATCATTGTGTGCAGAGCTTACAAAATGTATTGTTTCTGTATTCTCTCATTTATACTGTGCTTTTAGTTGTGAATTCATGTGATTTTAGATTGAAGACTAGCTAATATGACACTCAGGTCTCCTGTTCCTTTTATCTCTGGACACAAAAACTTTTATTTTATAGCAAGTAAATATAAAGAAGCAAAGAAAACACAAAACAAGTCAAGAAGTCCCCCATTAAGTGCTGGTCATGAGGATGTTACAGACATGACATCTGTCTTACACAAATATGGCTCAGTAAAAACTACCTGCTGTCAAGCCCCATATATCACCATAGTCACTTAGAACTTCCAGCTTTAATTACTATCCTTAATTCACTGGGGAAAATCTATGTAGGCCTTTTAACTGCCAGGAAAACAGCTTCAAGAAATGTGGCCTTGAACAGAGACTCTGCTGTGCTTTAAGAAAAGTCAAATCAAACATCATTTGTTGAAATTTGAAACGATTAAAGGAAACAGTGAAATTAGAAACTTCACGCCAAGGAGATCAGTGAACCGTTTGAAACTGCAAGGTACTTCTAGAGTAGCCCTTTGATATAATCCACTCTCTTGTGGATATTAATAGCAATACATCTCTGAGAAGTTATTTCAGGTGGCTTAATACTTAGAGCTGGCCCTCTGAAGTGAGCTTTGAACCTCCTCCCCTCCCCAGCACCTACAGATCTAAGTCCCAGGTACCTAAACAACAATGGTGCTTGTGAGGCTGGTGCCATTTACTAGGAATCTGTTGAGAATGGAAGGATGAGGTTCCCCTTCTCCCATCTTATGGCTGAGCAGGCTCCTGGGAAACAATTTGATTGCCATAATAATGGTAAGGAGGGAGGGAAATCCTACACACTCGGTGGACAAAAAGAGGAAGAAAGGAAAGGGGAGTAAGTGTCAGTTGTGTGTCAAGTAGGTTTTCCTTCTGGGGCTGAGCTAAGCTCCTCCTTCTTTAGTGATCCCCTTGATCCTTAGGGATTATGAAATCAAATGGCTCTGGAACCAGCAAGTGAACACTAATGAGCAGAATGTGCTCAGTTTGTCCCTCGGGTTCCTTGAAAGTTCATGTTCTGAATCACAGAAATGAGGATTATCATTTCCACTGATTGTTACCTTCTAGGACTCTGGAACCAACCTGGTCAACAGATGTTTATGTTACCAAAATAAAAGTGTAATGGAGCGAGGTTGGTAATTTGGGATTTTAAGCAAACCTCCATTTGTTGAAATGTTGACAAGTGTTCATGAGCTAGCTAACACAAACATGTCCACAGGCTCAGCCTAGCAACACAGATTCTAAATTTGCAATCTACACTGCAGGGCAGAGCTATTCACAGAGGAGTTTGATAAACACCTGTCCATAAATTGTCCCCAGCCTGTGACAAGACAGGGAGCCAACACCAGAATGCAAATTGTCTGCATCAGTGCCTGTGTTGTCTGGCCTGCCAGCACTGCTTCTCTGGGGGGATTTTCTTTTACAGACTAAGCAGGACATTTACATTCTAGAATGAGTTCCTTATCTCCTGGGTTGCATTCTGAACAACACAGCTTTCTGAAGAAACCTTCAGGATCCCTTCATGACATCTTAGCACAAACTCCAAATGATCAGCAGTGTCCTACAGTGGAAAGGAAGGGAAAGGAGGCAGTAGACACTAGTAAAGTCTGGAAAATTGCAGGTGACCCAAGACATCATTGGCAGCCAAGCCCACCCACCCACCTTTGGAATGAGTGCAGTGTGAGTGGGCAAGACACTGGTCATCCAGGCCCTTTACATTTTCTCATCATATCCAATGCTTAGTTTCTTTCAGTAATGTACAAGTCTTCAGCCTGCATCTGGTTAATGTATACTTCATGCTACAGATACTCTTCCTGGTAGAACTTGTTTACATAAAGATTGTCTCCTAACTCTTCTACTCAGTCCATACTCTACCAAAAAGTGAAAATATCAGAAGGCTCCAGTGGCCAGGCAAGTATACAGTACATAGATGTAAATAGTAGCTAGATGAGGAAGTTATGGATGCACAAGATGAATGAATGCATCAGACTACCTAGGTCCTAGAAAGAGAAACAGGTTTCTTAGTGTTTCTAGAGAATGGCCTGTATCTTTCTGGAAACTGCTGCATATGCTTTGTTTTATATGGAAACTACCACCTAATGGGGCTGATCATGTGCCAGGATTACACTGTCTATTGTCACTGTTGCTCATATAAAACATCTTACAAGGTGGTATTAATCCTCCACTTACAGAGTAGCATCATTCAAGGGGATTGTATGACATACCTTTATCTGAAAGATAGTCATCAATGGGGATCAAAAGAAAACCAGAAATAACTGAGGCTAGAGTTCAAGCTCACTGGCAGGTTCCTTATAATAAAAAGAATGGCTGCTTGAATCACCACCACGTTGGAGCTATTATCTTTAAATTATTTCCAAACCAGATAATAATCTCACAAGACCTATGTCATTCACACTTTAATTATAGAGAAAATTTAAATTTAGAAATGGTAAGTAATTTATTCCAAGTCACATGGATGGTCAAAACTACAGACATTATTATTCTTTCTTTGCAGGCCACATTGGCAGAGACAAAAATGATCTCTTCTGGTTATTTTGCTCACTCCGACTATAGTTTGCCTTTACTGTACACAATCCATCTGGGTTGAGCACCTTAAAACTAGAAATCAGTCATCTTCCTCACAAACCTCCAATTGTTCAGGGCTTAGCAAAGAAGGCTCCTCTCCACATTTGTGTGGCAAGATGTGGATTTGCTTTCTATGTAGTTGATATATAGTGTACCAAATGACTGCTGAATATACCCAGAAGCTCAGTCTGGGCATCCAAGCATGGATCCCTCAATTCAGCCTGGGTTCTTAAACACAATATAGCTGAATACCAGTGGCCAGAATCTCAAGTGGGAGGTTGGAGGACTTGTGGCAAAACTTCTGAAGCTCACTATACCTAAGTAAAGAGAATTGCACCGTATCTCTTAAGGGGAGATCATCAAAGAATTTACAGGCTTATTGTAAACAGCACACATTGCTCCACAACCTATAACCTACTCTTCATCTCTTCTGCTGAGCTACACAGGAAAACAATAGATGCACTTCAAGATCACTACAAAATCCCCAAGTAAAGTTTGCCTTCCCTGACTACTCCCTGCCCCGTGTTCTCCCCACCTTAGATCTGCTCTTGGTCTTATTCAGCAAGAGCACTTATCCCTTTCATGTATCTTCAAGTCCTTTGATTGATTTTGGGTTCCATAGTGATGAAGTCCACTGCTACCCTTTCTAGCACCTTAAAATCTCATATTTCTTTGATGTTGTTTAGTTAGGGTTTCTATTGTGAAGAGACAACATGACCACAGTAACTCTTATATAGGAAAACATTTGATTGTGGTGGCTTACAGTTCAGAGGTTTAGTCCTTACCATCCTGGCAGGCAGCAAGGAAGCATGTAGGTAGACATGGTGCAGGAGAAGGAGATGAGAGTTCTTACATCTTGGTCCTGTAGGAAACAGGAAGTGGTCTGGGGCACTGGATGTGGCTTGGGCATATATAAAACCTTAGTGCCCACTCCATAATGACACACTTTCTCCAACAACACCATCCCTACTCCAACAAAGCCACACCTCCTAATAGTGCTACTTCCTTTGGGGGTCATTGTTTTTCAAGCCACCATAAGTATCTAATCCTTTTTATGACCTCGTAGTTTGTCATCTTCACAATTTTTTCAAATTATGTCCAAGGGTTACAAATTAGGAGCCAGCAAAATGACTCAGAACAAAACCTGCCAACTTCAATTCAATTCTCAAAGGCCAAATTAGGGTGAAAAGAGAGACTATAATTCCATAAGCTGTCCTCTGACCTCCACATGTGTGTCATGACATGCTCTTGCACACATATACATCACACATATTCGCACACAATAATTAACTAATTAATTAAAATGTATGATCACCTTATTCCATCACCACCATTAATCTTTCCTCGGGTCCCTTTCTCCTTTTCTCTCTGTATCATTTGATGTATTTGTCTGCTTGAGTCTAGTTAAATATTTTATTCCTATATGTACAGAAGTATGTTTGTCCCTATCTCAGTTTAATAACAAAGACATGGTCAAAGTAGCAACAAGGTTAGTCCTAAAAGCCTAATCAAGAGTAAGAATAGAACAATTGTAACACAGCCGAGCAAACTAGAAAAGGTATTCTCTCCACAAGAAGGCTAAGATTCCATGAGAGCCTGCACAGGAGCATCTTCTTAACCATGATGATCAATGTTGATGGCATAGTTTCATCTAGGAAGAATACACAGAAGTGCTAAATATTTCATAGACCATGTAACTGCAACTTATCTTCTAAAAGTGCTATGGCTTGTCTTTGTAAAAAAAAAAATAAAATAAAATAAAATAGATGTAGCCAGGTGAGCATAATGCTTGGATACAGAGGCCTACTGTGGTCAGTTTGGTTATATAAATTTTATAAATTCAGGATTCTTGTGAGACTGTAAAATGATGTTTACAAGGACATTTAGACATTGAATTACAGAACTGGGAAGATTTATCTATACAATTCTCATGGTCAGGTATGAAATTTAAAGAAAACTGAAGATTATGGATTATTAGATGTAAGTTAGTTAAAGCTGCTGGATGGAGTTTGTAATCTAAGTGTGGAAGTTTACATGTATGTTAAGGGTGGATTCTTGAGAAACAGCAAGAGCTCAAAGAGAAAACAGCAGGCTCCAAGATTAGGGAAGGGAAGCCAGCACACTGGGAGGACAACCTGAAAAGTATGACTTCCAAAATGTTAAGGGATTTCAGAAGCTAAGGGGTCGGCCACAACCGTACCATGTATTTGTTTTTATGCTGAAAGTTGAAGATGTAGCAGCCAAAACATGTGAACAAAGCCCACTGTTTATGGACAAACTAATATCTAAATAATAAGTTTTGTGAACCCTCTCAACTGTTTGCTTTGGGGAAAGAACATAAAAGAGTGACTAAGTGTCACCAGGACCCTGTTTCTTGTCCCACTGGCTGCGGCCACACTGACACCTTCTCCATGTTTGTAATTCTACTCCTTTGCACTGATCAGTTCTACCCTGGAAATACCACCCTTTACCATATGCTTCCCTCCTCCCACGGCAACATTGTCCACACAACCAATTTCTGCTTCTCACAATGCTCTTCTGACACTCTGCTCCTGACAAGGACTCAATATTGGTATTAAGCAGACTGAACCACCACTAGCTCAAACACTGCCAATTTCAGCTTTCTCATCTGAAAGTAAAAGTGATCTCTCCCTTTCCTGCTATTGCTCTGCTCTGAATCAGATCATACATCTAAAGTGTAGAAAAGGATGTTTGACTTATGCTCAATCTCAAGAAAAGTTAGTCTAGAGCAGGATTATGCTAAGGAAAGCTGGGCCTTTTTTGCTAAACCTTGAGGGGAAGCTACAGCAGGAAGTTCAGTCCTCACCCATTCACATCTCTTATGAAAATCATGGTACCATAAGCACTTTAGAGCTCTTTGAATAACTTTCTCCTTCCCTCAGTCCTCGGAGTAATAGGTGGAGCAAATAATGCAAGCCTCAAAAGTGTCCATGACTGAACAAAAATACACTGGGTGAGTTGGGTATATTTTAATTAATCAGAGAAGGCAAAGCCCTATAATACTAAGGGATATAAAAGTGAATGAAGGAAAAGAAGATGAAATTTGTAAAAAATAAAAAAAACCCTTTCCTATCAGAAAGTGTGCTAACAGCAGAAAGGAGAAGTAGACATTCTTTAATATTTAGCTCATACACATCAATAATCAACACTGACTCTTACTGAACAAAAGCTTTTTTTTTTTTTTTTTTTTTTTTTACAAAGACCCATAAGTTTCCAGAACCTTCCAAAATAGTTTATTACCTGGGACTAAGCCTTCAACAATGAGCCTGTGGAAGACTTTTTCTATTCATGGAGTATGTGAAAGCTTTTTACATATTCATCCTGTTTGTATCACCACTCCCCGCCCCCATCCTGCCAATCTGAAGACTGTATATATATAGTCATAAACTTTCTTGAGGTGTTTAAGAAACTGCTAGGCATTATTACTGAAAGGATTAACTTTGGCTTTAAACCAAGTAACCTCTGGGTTCCTTTCTCAATAGCAAATCACCCCTCTACATTGACTGAAATCAGCCCTAAATGACCATATCAATTCCCTGAGTGGTGAAGAAGTGATACTAACCGTCTCTTTCTGATGATACCATATGTACACCTGGACTCCAGGTACTTTACCAAAAGAAGAACCATATCCATAAAATACTTTTCCTGATAGACACAAACATGAACCCAGACCTTTATCATTCAAACTGATAGCAACCTCATTTAATTCCAGCACCCAACAATGGCTTTTACTTAAAATTAATGTTTTGTTCACTTAAATTGAAATGCAGAATGCAGCCTTCATGGTGATAAGTAAAAAGCACAAAGGTGACTCTTAAGAAGACAAATTTACTCTGTCAGGGAAGAAATAAAACCCTTTTGCTATTTGCCTGTGACTTGAACATGCTAAAAAAATGAGTTCTTCCCTTAGTTGTGACTAACTACAATCTGTCACTCATCCTTTCTGCCAGGTGTTAAATTAAAATATGTCATTAACACATACATTTTGTCCTAATCCTTACATTGCTAATGGCATTTGCATTAAAAGCCCAGGTAGCATGTTGGCATCCAGTAGGTACATAGAATAATACATTGTCCATATGGATATGTGGTAGGGGACTGTAAATTACTGAAAATAGTGTGATTGGACTGCTTCCCTATAGAGAATATCAGGCAAGACAGCATGAATTGTTTTGAGTTCATGGAATCATTAAAAATATGCTGATCCCATAGAGATTTCTGAAAGTAAAACTATATCAAGGTATTTGTGCTATTTAAGAAGACAGTCTAAATCTTGAAATGGAAAATTATGCTGGATAAATAAATAAGAGCTTTAGTTACTCAATGAATTAAGATCAAGAGTCTTGCATTAAATCTTCTGTAATCTATACTCTAGATGTGATAGGATACAAAATATACAATCTAACATCTAGATAAAATAAACTCAAAAATGATTTTATCATATTAGTTCCCAGTATAGTTAAAATTAGTAACTCCTACGTATTTCCTAGCTGTCAACTATTTTATCGCATTTAAAATGCACACCAAAACTGGAGGCATGTCTTAGCATCATTAGCATCCTTCTATATACTATATATCTAATAACAACTAAAAGTTCTTAAGTACGAAGCATTTATTTTAATCTAGCTTTGTAAACTTTGTTTACAGTTTAAGTATTTCAAGAAGTTTTAAATATTTTACTTTTGGTTCTACCTTGTGGTAGTGACATGTTAGCATAATAAAATTAGTTGTAAATCTTTCAGGAATTATGGGAGCCAGCTGTAAAATGAACCTTTATTTTATTTTTATCACACGTTTAATTCTATAATTAAAATTAGTTGAAAATTTCATGCAATACATTTTGATCACATTCACCTGACTCCTTCCAAGGCCTTCTAAGTCAGCCTCACTCCCCCCCCACACACATTGGGTTGTCATCGTCTTAAGTCACTGTGTCTAATTAGTGTTCCCCTTATCCTCTTGTGTTAGAGCAGGGTGGATCTTGTCTTCCCAGCACCCGTCAATTGCTGATAGCTTTGCAGCTAAAACTGAGACTTCACTTGCCCTCCCCTCTCCCTGCTAACGTGAGATTGTGCAGGTCATGTGCATGCCATCACAACCACTCTTGGTTCATATGTGCAGACAACCCTGCTGTGTCCAGAAAGAACTGTATCCTTACAGCCATCTACTGTCTATGGCTCTTAAAATCTTTCCATTCTCTCTGCAATGATTCCTGAGCCTTGGGAAGAGAGAGTGTGATATAGATGTCAAATTTAGAGCTGAGCATTACGGTCTCCTATTCTAACCAGGTATATTTCTCTGAATTAATGACCACCTGGAGGAAGCTTTTTCCTGAGAACAGTAGAGAAACACATTTAATCTTTGGAAATAACAATGCAGTGTCCATTTAGCAGAATAATAATAGGCTCTCCACTAGGGCCTATCACCTGTTTGGCCACAAAGTTTTGGCTTAAATAATAGTATCACATATGGATTTCATCATGTGCCTTTAAAAACAACCAGAAAGCAGTAGGTTACTCCCATGACATTTGTGCCAATATTGATTTCTCTGCGTTTTATTGTTCTAGCATGTGTATTCAGCAGCAGGGCAAGTTCTAGTGGGTACACAATGTTTTGAATCGTGTGGATTCTCACTAGCCAACAGTTCCAAGAGTTCCTGATCCTGGGCATTTTACCTGTTAGTCTCTGTATCTGGCGTTTAAATTAACAAGTAAATAAATTAGGTTAAAAACAAAGGCAAAATCCAAGGTGTACTATTTAATATGTTACTACACTTAATATTATCTATATTTCTGAAGTCAGTTACAATCACCCTGTAGGGACAATGAGTAGTTATAGTGAGAGACTATCTGGAATATTCTTCCAACTCCACATTTATTGACTATGCTGACAATTTGTAATGGGGGGGGGGGTTGGAAAGATTTATACTGTGGATACCATCAACTTCTCAGCTCTTTATTTAGTACTGAAGATGAGTTTTCAATTTACAGAAATTTAATCACAATAAACTACAGGTAAGATGTAATTTAATGATAAAATCATTAAAGGAAAGAAGGTGACTGTTAACTACTAATTCTATAGTAAAAAAACAATAAACGATTTGATAATTAATTGATAACATGGAATTACTTTTATTTAATGAGTACTGAATATTTTGTGAGATACCTATGACATATCACTGTGTAGGCATCTTATTTTGAGAATAAAATTCTTTCATAAAAGCTGTTACCTCATGTATACAGCCTAAGGTTTTCACATGTAGTTACCCATTTCTGAAATGTATGTTATCTTCCATTTAAATTTCTATATGTTTTCAACTTTTTACAGATTTATTTTATTTTGGGGGATTTAGGGATAGCTCAGTGCACCAAGCATGCATGTGGGTAACATACATGCATGCTGGTAAAACATACACATAAAGTAAAATTCATCCTTCTTAAAGATGCATTTTATTTTTAATGGTGTGTATTAATTTATGTCTGTATAGATGCATGAGCATCTGAGTGCAGTAGCCTATGGAGTCCAAAAGGGGGCATCAGATGGAACTGGAGTTACAGACAGTTGTGAATTGCTCCATGTGGGTGATTGGAACCTAATTTCTCTGCAGAAAGATTCTGTACTCTTCAGTGCTGAGCTACCACTGCTACCCCCTTGTCTTGATAATGAAATTTTTGAAACATCTTAACTTTAAAATGCTTTTAGCAGTAGAACAGCATATAATGCTCTGCCTTTCTAACATCTAGCTATTCCAGATGAACTGCAAAAAAATTCTTGCTTCCCTCATGATGATCCTTTTTTCCCTTCAGCCCTTATTTCTGATTTCTTTTCAGAGTCTTATTTCACTTATATATGCCTGTGCCATTCTGTTCTTCAGAACTAGGTACTTCTGTCTTTATGTGTGTTACATGTAAAGCTGTAGCATATATTAAAATTATTGCACATCACAGATGTTTTGCCATTGCTTAGAATTATTACAAAGTTTTGCTGCAAATCTACCATTTAAAAATCTGCAAACCAACTCTGGTAAGAATAGTAGATGAACCCTGGTTCATTTGTTTTCATCCTCATATAAATCTGTTTTTTTTTCCCTACCTAAAACTCAAGTTATATTTATTTTGCTTAAATTTCTTCTTCTATAGAAAGAAAAAGTAAGAGTGATGTGATGAGTTCTCAAATGCCAACCAACGTTGCATAATATTGCCAATAAAAGCAGAAACCTATTTATCTATGCCAGGAGTCACCATACACAAACAGATATAAATATGGGTTCTCTAATACTTTAAGCCTCTTATACTGTAGGTTATGAAAATAATATATTTTTCAAATATTCACCAGTCCTGTGTTACTTATATTTTCTCTCCTACTTGACAGCTGTGTTGACTCTTTCAAGTTAACACTTTCTTGGCCCTGACAAAAATTAGAGAAAGAATCAAGTTTTATGACTTAACAATTCTTTTGTTGGAATTCAGGCACTACTCACATTATCCTTCTCTCTCTTGGCTAAAAATCTGTGATATCTGCTCATAAAAAAAAAAAATCTCATATAAAAATTTTTAGTAAATAAAATAGACCCTTTTTTCTTTTTTTAAAGTCTGGCTTATATCATTGAAAAATTAAACTTTTTATTTCAGCATAATTATATATAAATAATTAAGTTTACTAAAAATGTTATGAATTCAGTAATATTGTTTCCCCATTTTCCTCCATTTGTTACTGTTCTACAATAGGACAAACAATATATTAACAATGATATAGTCAAGATGTTGAAATTTTCCATCACCATGTGGACCCCTCTGTTGCCTTTTGAGGCTGTGGCCTCTTTCACCTCATTCCTCCCCAATCTCTAGTAACAGCTAATTTTATCTCTTTGACTAGTATTTTTGTTTCATGAATATCATACTAAATGACTTACAAAGCATATAACTTTGGGGAATGGCCTTTTTCTACTTGGTATAGTTTTTTGGAAATTCATAGGTTATTGCATAGATTAATTTTCTTCACTATGGAGTAGTATTTTATGGTCTAGGTATATCAGATGGTATTTAACCATTTACCCACTAAGGATTGTTCAATTTGGCCTGGATGTTCCACATTCTCAACAGGATTTGGAAAATAAATGCCTAGGACTGTCCAGCCCTGCAGTCTTCTAATCTCTTTGTTGCTTGTGGGTAATAATCATCTGGGATTCACGTCATTGATGAGTAGGCTAATTAATCTGTCTTTTGGGCTATAATTGCCGTTTTAAAAAGCCACTCCTCATCTACCTCTGTATCAGATATATAATCCAGAATAAACTGATAAAAATCTTAAAAAACTAAAACCTGAAAATCAGAACTCTTCCAGTGCTTCAAAGAATCCTAAGCTTAATACTGTTTTTATGTCTAAAAAAATGCAAAACTATTCACATGGTTAAACAGATTATATAATTGCATAACTATTGAAAATTCAAAAGACAAAGTTTGGGATGAGATATCTTGAGAGCAAGCCAATTTTAACTAAAAACAAACAAACAAAAACCCTGTATTTGGATGAGAGATATTCTATAATAGAAAAACTTTAACAACAGAAAGATTCCCTAGCTAACTAATTTGTTTGGGATGCCAAGATGCTTTGGTAGTAAACCAGGAATGGCTGAAACAACAAACATTTGTTTCTGAATGTCCAGAAGTTTAAAACCAAAGAGCCAGCAGGTCTGTTATCTGAAAAGGACGAGAGTCTACAGCCTTCTTATAGCATCTTCTCTTACCTGAAATCCCCTTCCTAAAGTTTTAATTTAATTTTTTTTTGTGATGGTTTTCAAGACCAAATTTTGTTGTGAATCCAAGCTGATCTGAACTCATGGCAATCTTCCTGCCTCAACCTATCAACAGCTTATAAAGAACAATCTTGAACCACCACCTCCATTCAAGTTCATTCTCACCAAGTCACTAGTCTTATGCTCCACCCCTTATGGCCTAATTCCCTCTGGAGTCTCCATGATCTAACACTATCAGATTGGAGATTAGAAGTCAGTGTATAATTGCTGAAGAAGAAGAAAAGCACGTAGTCCACAAAAGGAACCTGGTTCTGGTAGAGCATTTCCATCCAGGGATGTGCCTACACAGCTATTGTTCTACTTCAAACCTCTCTTTTTGATCCACTGTGGAGCATGGATTTGATTTGGAGGCAGTGTCAGACTAAAGAGGGGTGTAACCCATGTTCATTCCCACCTGATTAGTCCAGTCATCATGTACTAAGATGACCAGTAGACATGAAACTAGAATACTTGCTCTATCTTAGTATATCCCGGTGATGCAAGCAACAGGAAGACAATGTTTATTTAGTATGTTGAGGGTTTGTCAATACTGTTCTACCTGACTACCATCTCATTTAACAAGAAAAAAACCTTTTAAGCCAATACTCATATTACCACCCTCACCTTACAGATGAGGAAGTTGACGCACAGAAGAGTGGGCAAAGCTACTTCCTATTCAACCATATACTCTTTTCTGGTGGGGTCAGTTTTCTCAAGTTGTCAGCATTAAGTCTTGGTATCATCTGCCATTCAACCAGATGACATGAGTATTAACAGCCATATCTAATTAACTGATTTGCTTAAAAAGTCAAATAAAATAGTGAAAGAATATTTTGGGTTTTATCTGCTCTTTGGCAGCTGTTGTAAAATATACAGTGTACAAACAAAATGTGTTGTAAGACCTTAATCCTCTAGGAGAAACTGGGGGTATTCTAGAGCCCCCACTCTCTGTATGTAAAGCTAAGCCTCTCCAGGCTCTATTCTACCCTCTTTGTAAGTAAGCCTGGAGAGTCAGTCCATTGTCATGGCAACCAACTGCCAGCTTCTGGGTGACCTCACACCATGGCTGCCTCTCATCTTTCTTACATCTAATTTTAAAATGTAAATTCTACAGTAAGCAGTCTGGATTCTTAGCTGACTCCTTTCACAAGTAAAGGAGTTAATTTCTCAAATACATCTAACGATTGCATACCCAGAACATAACATTTTTAAAGCACTGTGTCCCTGTGCTCTGAGGATCTACCCTGTCTCCCCATGTCTGTTTTCCTAATCTGCTACATTCTCCTTTTATCCTCCACCCTCTTCTGTCTCACTGTGAGAGGCTGTATATTGAACTAACACATCCCCTATTGTTTGCTATATCTCAAAATAAGGTTTCCTGAAGAAGCTGAAGAGTGTAGAATTTAAAAATCTCTTTTCAAAATGAAGCCCACCGCTGAACGTTGTTCATGAGTCAGCAGGCCCCCCATCAAAGTTTGCTAGACTTACTACCTACAATAGCTGGTGAGAAAGTGGTTCACAATGGTGCAAACCAAAAGCATTTAGGAAATATCTTTTCCTACATCAGGCTCCATAGTTCCCTCTCGTTCAGAGGCAGCCAACTAGGTCTTAACTCTGCCAAATGATAGACAAGCAGCTGTCTCCCCATAGCCCTCTTTGATTCATACAGCAGTGGTGCCTCCCTCAGGACAGAGAAACCAAGCCGCAAAGCTCAGTGCTGATAAATGCTCCACTTTCTTCAGGATTGAACAGACCCGGAAGGGCCTGTATACAGGAATCTAAGTCGAAGGTAGCCCCATGTATGAGCATCTAAGAGCAGAAGTCAGGTTTGAAACTACACTTGAAGTAATAAAGGCAAATTAGCCTGGAAGTTGTATTTGTTGTGTGGGAAGGTGATGGCAGAGTAAATTTTCCAAATTTAAGTATATTTTATGCTAATTGCAGAAAGTACATAGATGTGTAGCTTTAAATCTCACCCAGGGGGAGTTGGCATTGAGCTTCTTGATTTCTTTTATTATCCTTTCAAACGACTCCATTCTTTGTTTGTATTTACTTGAGAAGCACAGATCTATTTCTGAATAGCTTTACAACTTTAAGTGTTTTAAGAAACTTCTTTTTAATACCAGCTAGTTAATTGTACCATAATGGCTCCTAAGTGGAACATTATATCTATCAGTCTTAAGTGCTGCTCTGGATATAACAGCTTCAGCTGTGTTGCTATGATCTTTTTTATTTAAAGCATTTGGAAAGCTGAAAATTAAATATGCCTCAATCCACCACCCTAGCGATTGCTCATCTCAATGCTAAGTAAAGAGTAATGAAATTCTATTACTCCTGATAAAATTGTTTTCTGAATGTTCTCATAATGAAATGCAGGTCAGTATGTGGAGATGTCTTTCCTTCTCTTGAGTCAGTTAGAAATATGTTCTGTGCAAAGGGGAGGGTCTATGGGCACTGCCTTTAAGAATGTTTGTGCACTTAGTGAGGAGGATTTGAAGTAAAAGGAACCAGACAAAGGTGACATGACAGCCCTGTGTGAGTGACTAGGATTCAAAGGCAATTCCAGTAAGTTTGTGTGAGAAATAGCCAGAATTACTTTCCTTGTTGTGGTAACCTAATTTCTGACAAGGGACAACCTGAGGGAAGAAGGTTTATTTTGGGTACAGTTTATCGTAGCATGGCCAAATGGCAGAATAAGCAGCTGTATGCATATGCGGCTTCTTACACACATCTCACTGGGTCAGAAGGCTGAGAGCAGACAGAAAGTGGGGCCAGGCTAAGAACCTAAAGGATCAGCTCCAGTGACTCACTTCCCCCAGCTGGGCCTTGGCTTTTAAAGGTTTCACAGCCTCCCAGAATAGCACTAACAGCTGAGGACCAAGTGTTATAACGCAAGAGCCTGAGGACCAAACCCCAATCTCCTGAAATGGACAAGTATTGAAAGAAGTGCTAACTAAGAAAACAGACCTAAAGTAAGGTGAGGTGATCTTGCTGTAGCCCTGGGTGTTCAGCATAGACCTAAACTACAGTTACACGGTGCTGCTGTAGCTCTGAGCTCACCATGGACATTACAGTTACATGATCCTGCTGTAGCTCTGAGAGCTCACCATAGACCTAAACTACAGTTACATGATGCTGCTATAGCCACAGGTGCTCACCATAGACATCTGACAGCAGTTTGTGAGTTTCTTAGAAATGCAAACATTAAGGGCTCATCCCAGAGGACACTGACCTAAAAAAAAAAAAAAAAAAAAAAAAATGTGCAAGTTAACAAGGTTCTGTAGGTTTTCTTTGCATATGAAAGCCAAGGAGCCCAACAACACTGCCCCAGAAACCTCTTTGGAACAAAGAGAAAACCCCTATGTAACCCCAGGGATTACCTAGGAATGTGCTAGTCCTTCACCTCAGGAGAAATACTGCGCAGGACCCCTGTGACTTTTAAGACTCTCACAACCCTTACTATCTGGGCCTGGAGTGGGGGGACCAGGTGCAGGGCAGAGCTGTGCTCTCCATTCCGGCCAATTGTTGCAGAGTAGAGCTCTCCGTGGACTCCTTCACTTTCTTCCCTGGGTGATGTTATTGGACTTGGTTTCTTTTCTTCCAGAGGACACATCGGTTTCAAAAGCAATGACCTAAATTCCCTTTTCTACGCAGACACTTTCCATTTGGCAGCCCAAAGCAGGTTTTGTCCAGACTGAGCTCACAGCTCACTGAATGGGATTAGAATTTTGAGTTTGAAATTTCACAGGCATGTTAGAGTCAAGAAAAAGTTTAGGAAAATAAATAAGCAAATACAGGTGACCTTGTTATAATTCTGCAACAAAATGCCCATCTCAGAGCCATCTTGGAATGAGCTACTTTGGTACGCTATAACTTGTCTTCCTGGCACTGGGGTCAAAGCAACTGATTTTATGTCAAATTTCATTTAGGCAAATGATAAAAAAAAAGAAAGAAAAGAAAATGTACAAGGACTCCTGGAGGAGAGAGTGAGATTGCAATTTAACTGAAAGCAGCAAATATGCACAGTAGCATAATCATGTAGAAATAAAGGGGAACACTTCTTGGTTTCATCTGCAATACTGGTTCTGTCTGTGACCTTCACTCCTCATTGCATGCCAACCATCACTTCTGCAGTGGACACCAGCTAGGGCTCATCTAATGCAGTGCAAATTCTGAAACAGTCTATTTGGAGGTACTCTCAGATCCCAAGGTGGAGGGTTCAGTCTCATAAACTGCTAACACTCACCTCAGATAACAAACTGTGTCCCAGTATTCTGTCCATGCCTCCACATATGCAGTTAGGGTTCCCAACACCCCTTTACAAGGTATGATCAATTTGTCCCATGCTTCACAGAAAGGAAATTTGATTTTTAATAAAATAAAAAAATGTATGAAAACACAAGAGTAGAGATGATTATGGTGAGGAATAGAGGAAGGGTATAGAGCTGCCATGTAATCTCACTCTCTCCTCCAGGAGATTCCACTTCTTCAGCTAACCAGAAACTCCCTAGATTGTGTCCTTTTAGATTTTATGGTGACTTTGCTGCATGAGCACAAGAGAACCATAGACAACCATATACAGAGATGATTGGACAAAAAGAGAACAGTCTTGTCCCACTAGGGACTAGCATCCCTGATTTGCATTTTCCCAGTGACAAGATGTAACCTAAAACTTTACCAAAAGAACCAACTTTATTCTCTTTCTGCTCCATTTGCCCTTAGAAAACAAAGAGTAGTTGGTACTCAAGCTAAAGTAAGCTAAGCAATTAGTACTTTATAAAATGTCTATTAGAAAAAATAAAAGGGTATCTAAGGGCTGCCTGTGGGAGCGACCAATAAGAAGAACTAACATGTTAAGATTCTAGGTAGGCGTGGTGGCCATGTCCAACAAGCCCAGCCCTTCTGAGGTAAAGATGGGACAGTCTCAAGTTTGAGGCAGCCTTGGGCTACATTCCAAGATCATAGTTTTAAACACTAAGAGTAGGGTGTAGAGCTCGATGGTGGGAGTGTTCTCCTGGCATATGAAAGACTGTAGGTTTAAGATTCAATACTAAGAGAGAAAAAGGATCCTTGAATTTTGACAACTTTGGCCTGATTATCCTGGGGCTCAAAAAAGCAGATAAAGTTAAGTTCAAAAGCTTCATCAAGGCAAAGTGATAAAGGCCTTAGTGCCAAAGTCGTTTACACTGTAAAAACTACAAATAACTTAGTGTGACAAGAGTCATTCTTAGATAAGATGTGAATGTTTAGAAAGCATACCTCATACTAAGCTACACACCATTCTTGACAGAACATAGTAAAAACCATCTTTATGGTTCCACTTCTGTACAAGTATTTAAACAGATGACCAACTTTCCAGACTATCTTCCCCAGCCCTGTTCTGTCTTCTCTTTTAGGGGCTCCTTTTCTGTTCCATGTTGGCTCTATAAAAGGCACTTCTGGGCTTCCTTCTGCTTTCTGACTTCCTCCAGTCAGCCTTGACATCTGTCTATCATCATAGAAACCAATAAAGCTCCAGGCTCATAGACTAACATGTTCCTGGGAGTAGAGTCGTAATTGTTATCAGATTTTTGCCAATTCCCTAGCCCCAAAATATAACGTGTCATACTCTCAATTATGAAATGCCAGGGACTGTCAATAAATGTGCGTAGAAGGTATGGAAAGGGTAGGTTGGAGGGCTCTTGTCTTTCTATTGTCATGTTTATGAGGCAGTTTATCACAAGAGCAGACAAGAGGCCAGGTGACCTGTCAAAGATCTTAACATTTTCCCTCAAAAACTCAAAAGTACTTGCTTGCACTCTGCCTTCTTGTCCTCAACATTCCCATTCAAACACTAGACTGTGGACTGTCTTGTCAGCTCTGTATCCCTAATGAAATATGAGACAGTATGTAGAAGAAAGAGGCTGTATCTGCTCTGAACAAATGGAGAGTCATAGTTCACCAGTATAGGACTTGCCTCACATATGCAATGCCCTAAGTTCAATACGCAGTACCACAGGAAGATTTTTAAATTAAAAAATGGGTAGGAGACGTTCATCTGTGGCTAATATCACTTGCTTCCTTGCATAGGACCAGAGTTTGGTTTCTAAGTGGCTCACAACCACCTGTAATCCCAGCTTTAGGGGATCTGATGCACTCTTCTAGGCTCTCTAAATACTCATAGTCACTTGTGTATAAACACACACACACGCTTAAGAAGAAAAAAAAATACTTTAAAAGAAATGTAAACTCCTGAGACAGCAGTCAGAAAAATGAAAGTGTGCACCCTGCCTAAACAGAAATTTATGAGTCCTCAGGAAGGCCCCTCAGAGCACTCCTTCCCTTCACCCACACAGGCCCTGGAGATGCCTAGATATGAAAGACATTAAAGGAGATAGCATATGTAAAGCAGCCAGCATGGGTCCCAGCAGCTATTAGAGAGTCAATAAATATTAGTTCCTACCCCTATTAAAAAGAGCAGGAGCTACAGTGTTTGTATGATTCTTTGACCATTATCATTGTGCACCACAGTGAGAAGTGTGTGCATAATTAAATATGCACCACTATGGTAATTTTGGTTTTTTAATTTTATTGATAACATCATTATATACATTATGTAAGCTCAGAGTAATTTTTGCTTAGGTAGCATGGCTCTCTGTTCATAACTTTACCAAAAAAAAAGAGGGCATATCTGAGAGAAAAGAAGTTTAATAACTTCCTGGAGTATGGATACTTCCTTCTATCTAAGCCCATTGAACTCACATGCCTCTACCCTGATCTTCCCCCAAAACCTACCTTCTCTCTACATTTTCTCCTTTGCCTCCATTTAAAAAAATAAAAATTTAAAAACTTTTCTTTGCTGCTTCTATCAAAGACCAAGGAATCTCAGGAGCCTCCTCTTCCAACTGTTTCTGAATGCTTTGATGCACTGTTTCGTTCAGCCTTCTTCTAGTCAGTACCCCTGCGCTCACTATAGGACCTGATGGTTCCCTGCCAGAGCAATGCTTGATTCAAAACCATTGATCAAAACACTGGCTGGAATTGAATGTGGGCTGTTGCTCAAAGTCACAAGAAGCTGAAAGAAACCATACCCATTTATCAATATCTAAGACTAGAAGAAAACATTAACATTGAATTAAAAAACAGGCAGATGCTAAAAATTAGAAAGCAAACATTAATGAACAATTGCAGAGCTGAAGTTCACATTGAGATTGTGGAGAAAACAGGTAGAACTCCATCATGGTCTAAATGAGAACTGGTCTTATATCTTAAAACTAGGAAGGCATAGAAAATAATTTAGAATAAATCTTCTATTGTATTTACTACTGCATAACAATCATCTTGACTCAGAACTAATGTCAGGAAAAAGCATTACCCACACATGGAATCTATCAGTGCAAAATAACCCATGTAAAATACAACACTGTCAATCAATTCTCCAGGTCAAACCTGGGGAGTGTGTGTGTGTGTGTGTGTGTGTGTGTGTGTGTGTGTGTGTGTAATTATCTATATGTTCATGTAGTTGTATGCATATGTGCATGTAGATATATATGCTCTTGTGCTGGTAGTGGCTGGAGGTCAACATTGGTTGTCTTACTCTATTGGTTACAATCTTTTTTTTTTTTTTTTTTTTTTTTGAGAGTTTCACTGAATCTGACTTATCAATTCATCCAGGCTAGCTGGAGGCCAATGAGCTTCAAGAATCCATCTGTCTCTACTTCCCTGGCACTAGGATTACTGATGCAAGCCACAATGTCCAGCTTTCAACATGAATATAGGGATCTATACCCAGGTCACTGTGCTTAAATGGCAGCCATACTGACAACTCATTTCCTTGGGCCCAGTTCTGAAGAATATTTTTAAAGTGCTCATCACAGGATTCATAGGGGTTACAAGATAAACTAGGTGGCCTGCCTATCCAAGAATATCACTTGATACTGTTTTAATTGATAATTAACTTTAAAATAATGTATTATCAACAAAAATGAACACCATATATACTTCTGCAGCCACTAAAAACAAATTAAACAGCAAAAAACCAAACAAATTAAAAAAAAAAATCACTAGATCTATTCACTGTAATCATTCTACAGCACGTGTTTTTTACATATGAGAATGAAAGTCACCATTTATTTGTTTGTGTGAGCATGTGCAGGTGTGTGTACATGCATGTGGGTGTGAAGGCCAGAGGTTAACATTGAGTATCTTTTCCAATTGCCCTTCACCTTATTTTCTGAGACAGAGTCTTTAACTGAACCAGGAGCATATTGATTCAGTGAGACTGATGGGTCATCACCCAGTCCCAAGGATGTGCCGGTCTTTGCTGCCGAGATGCTAGGATTATATGCATATACAAACACATTTGGATCTTCATCAGGATGATGGATATACACACGGAGGTCCTCAGATTTGCACAGCAAGTATTTTACAATCTGATCCATGTTCACAAGCTCATACCCACCATTTCTAATTAAGACAGTCACATTGCCGATATCACAACTGTATGGGCCTTTAGCAAGTATTTCCAATCACATTGAAGAAAAAATGACAGTTATAAGAATCCTATAGTTGGCTAGAATTACCAGGATGGCAAAGATGAATAGATATTTAATTTCCAAAACAATTTTAAATTCTAACTAAAGTACCTTACAAATATAATAATTCTTAATTCTATGACAGAATGGCCTAGACTGGAAATGTATAACTTTAATAGCTTGCTTTAAAAATTAACCATGTATGGCTAGCCAGATGGCTTAGACAATCTGAGTTCAAATCCCAGGAAGGAGGAAAATGACTGCCACCAGCTGTCCTGCCTCCCTTAGATACAACAAGGTATGTGTACATGCACACATGTGCTCATGCACACACACACACACACACACACACACACACACACACACACACACTATAGTGGGTTAAGAAGATTTGACAGCATGGGAGACTGAAGTACTAGGAACACATATGGAAGAAGATGACTGTGAGGTCATTAACCAGCACCTCATTCTACAGAAACCTTTGGGACGCCATCAGACATAAACTGTGTCCTGAGAAGCAGCTATACTTATAAAAGCAGTATAAACCTAAAAGAAGCCATATTTCTTAACAGAAACTTGCAGCTTAATGTCACTGTGTGAATAGTAATTGTTACATTTTTTAAAAATAGATGCAGATGTAATAATTATGAGGTAAATAATTCTGAGTGATTCCAGATCCCCCTTTAAAACAAAAACAACCTAGTATATTTAAGCCATAATGTTCAATGTTATTTTCTATCATATGGCATAAAACCTTGTTTGTTTGTTTTTTTAAATCCTACACGATACAGTTCCTTAAAAAAATTGTAAGTCTTCCATGACGTGATGCTTTGGCCACGTACAGTGACAGAATATGCTGTTTGTGAAGTCATTACTGCCATCTTATATTGTCCTTGCTCAATTCAACTCGTTAATGAAAGAGTTCAAAACAACTCAGGGGTTGAGAAGAGGGACCAGGTCTATGGAAATCTTGAGACAATGTTTTCACAACCTAATGGCAACTTCTCATGAGAGACATAATCATTTAGCAATGAATCCATTGCTAAAATTTTGGTTTGAATGAACCAGTATTCTCCCATACTTCCTTTGAGGAAAAGGGAGACCTTAGATTAGAACACAGTGACCAAAGTAATTCCCAGGCTCTAAGGCTGGAGGCTCTCCTTAGCCTCCCAAAGGCCTACAGCTTGGAGTAGTGAGAGTCTGCTGTCCTTTGCTCTCCTCCTGCTTTTTACCTCACTTCTTCAATTATGCAAAGCACAAGCACCCTAATCCTTATTGAGTGTCTCAGTTCCACCCACTCCAAGACTTGATTTGACTTGGACAAAAGGCAGAATCCACTGTTAGCAATAAGACTGCAGGAGCCCATCCTTTGGCAAGGTGGACATACTGCTGAGCAGGAACCCTTAAAATGTGTCTGATGGCAGCTCTAAGTCTCTGTACACAGTGGTAGGTCCATCACAGAAACAATGCTTAGTTATCTTCATCAGATTGTCTCATTGACATCAAATGCAAATTGTTTTATTGTAAAGTGTGCCTCTTAGCCTGCCACTGGAGAAGCACAGAAAGGCACAGCTTTTCTCCCTATCCTCTTGAGAACATTAACAGTTCTATAGTCACAGTGGAGAAGCGTGTTTGTGGTATTTAAGAGTTTCATTTCTGAGAAGAAAGTCAGAAGTAGCATCCAAATGATGGTCAAGATTAAACTTTACAGCCCTATGCTAATGAGATTCTATTTCCCATTACCCACCAAACACAGAGCTTACAACATTAACAGTCTTGGGGAAACCACCACTGTTGACCAATACCTGACATGAATTTCTAAATTGGGATATCCAAAAACATGACAGAAAGTTCCAGACAATTATGGAGAAAGTTGTACATTATGGTTTCAGCCCTAGAATTACTTTGTTTCCTATACTGGGGATACTATAGCTCCCATTGCACATCTATCATGTCCTACAGAGCACATGGTACTTTAGTAGTGTGTGAAATAATTTAATACATGTAATAACCATACACTTCTGGGTATTGAAAAACTCTGAGCCACAGAAAAAATTAAGTCACTTTCTCCAAACCACAACAGTAGAATATAAACTAGAGTTGAGCCCAGAGCCTCTAGTGTTCTCCTTGCTAAGACTAACAGCTAATGTCCATCGACTGTGCCAGGGATCAAGACTCAGAGCCTAGGTAATGACTTGGGTCATGTCTGAGGGACTGACTGTTTTGTTATTTCCATTGTGCACATGTCATTTCCATTCCTCCATTGGAGGGAAGCACAAGAGCATAAATATTTGCCCATGACCACAAAGCCTCTGAAGGAAGTGGAGATTAAAGTAGGTCAGAATCAGGATTACGTGTTGGCCCACCCCAACACCCACCCCATCTGTGATCTGTTAGTGCAGAGGTGGTGGGGGGCAGTCCTGTGAACCCAGGGTGGCAGAATCTCCATGATACAGGGCAGCAATGGAATGTCTAGGAAGAGTCCAGTGAGGGCCCAGTGTCGAAAGTGTAGCAGAGACCAGGGACCTCTAACCAAACCAACAGTTCATTGCCGTGAATGCCTGCAGGTAAAGATGTATAGATAAAGGGATTTATTTCATGATCCACTGTGTCACTCTGTAGCTTCCTTGACAGGGTTTTCCCTTTTTTTTATCTTAGATTTTATTTTATTTGGAGCAGGGGGGGTCTGCAGGAACAGAGGGAGGACATGAAGGCTTGGGAGATGAGTGGAATTGGGATGCATGATATGAAAGACACAAAGAATCAATTTTTTTAAAAAAATTAAAAATCCAGCTAGACATCAAACCAAGATCATGCACTTTCTTTATCATGCTCATTATTAAGTAATAGTGCCTCAACTGTACCTGCAAGAGTAGCTCCATCTGACTATCACTCTGTCCAGCACGAGTGAAATGGAGTTACCTCACAAGTTTTGGTATAGGCAGAGGCAGCAGCTCTATGGAGTAGCCAGGATTTGTAGATCCCCCCCCCCCTTCCCAAACAGCCCATTTTCCTCACAGCTCATAAGGATTCAAGACTTCAATATATAACTAAAGACATTATTGTATGTATGGTGTGTGTGTGTGTGTGTGTGTGTGTGTGTGTGTGTGTGTGTGTGTGTGTGTTTAAATTGTTCTTTATTCCTGCTTTTCCTTTCCAGTATATTTGCCTCTGAGGGACCTTTAGTGGACTCAGCCTCCAGCTCTCCTTTTGCTCTCTGATTGCTCCATCTTGTCTTCATATTTCAAATCACTATAGTATAAGTTGGTTTAGAGAAGGCAGTGCCAACTCTATATCATACATCATGTCTACGGGACTCTACTTACCACAAACATCACTTCAGTTGTAGTGAGTTGGCCCTCGACTGTGACCTATTGGGTCCCTATGGCCATTTATTGTAAACTTTGGCTTGTGGGTAACACTAATGGTATTTGTCAAGAAGCCATGTTTTAACAACTCCACATTTTGCTATGTCCCCTTAAAATGTAGTAATAAAAGGGTAGGAAAGATATGCAGTATTAATTTAATCCCCTGTTTTCCTTCATGCCTTCTACAGAGAGAAAACCATTTCCATTAAAACCATGGCAGCCAACCACCCCAAACCAAATACCTCCTCCCTCCAAGAAAAAAATCCCAAAGAAAACTGTGGTAATTGCTTCCAAATCTGGAGCTTTATATGCAAAGTCGTTATGACATTCACAGAGCTGGGAGTAACAGCAACAGGGCTGTGCTTCTGGAGAAATGAAGCCAATTTCAGGATTCAATTTTCAAAAGGAAATGCCATGTTTGTTTCATGTCAGCCTGCTTCAGAGCAGAACAAAGACGGGGAAAAAAGAACAAAGCTGAAACCGTTGGTCCGGCTGGCTATTTCCAAGCAGAGCAGAGGGCAGATGGAAAGCCTTTCCATTGGCCAGGGCCCCTATCTTGTCTGTCCCTGATCACTCTGGAAGCAACTGAGCAAACTACACTCCTGCTGAATGAGAACTAACACATATGCACACTTTCAAATGTTTATATAAATAACTCTATTTTAAAATACAGACTGGCTGCCATGCAGACAGGTGGTCTGGCCGGCTGCCTTAGCAGTTTGGATACTGGCTTGCTGCCCAGTTTGGCAGAAGCCTAGCCTCCCATCCTAATCAAACTAGAGCGACACACTGCACAGTCATTTCTTCACGTGTGACCCTCATGCTGATGCAATCTTTCATTAAAGTGGGAGGATTCTGGAAGGGAGCCTGTAGCTTGTTTCACATAAAAAGCAGTCTTTAGAGTATGGAAGCACACACACACACACACACACACACACACACACACACACACATGCCAAAAAGGAAACTACCTAAACCTATATATACAGTTCTCTGAGGTCACATTTGTATATGTGCATTATTGTTTCCAGCTACCTTGTATGCATACCTAATTAATGAATGAAAACACATAGCTGGGGTCTGGGGAGATGCTCAGTACCTGGTGCTCAGCATAAGGACCTCAGTTTAGATGGTGAAGACTCACATAAAAGGTGACATAACTTCCTATATCTGTAATGGGAGGTAAAACAGGTAGATCCAAAGAGCTAGCTGGCTGTCCAACCTAGTTCAAACAGCAAATTCTGAGTTTGGCAGAGAGATCTTCACTCAAAAATAAATGGAGATTCATCAAGGAAGACATCTCCACATCAACCTCTAGCATCCACAGAAACATTTATGAATGGGTGTATGTTTCTCCATATACTCATGCACATATACCACATACATAACAAAAACTACAACTACATATGTACCATATGTGCATATGTGCACATGTACATAAGTATATATAAAGTAGGAGTATATGTATATGATGAAATCAACTCTAAATGACTTCCTTTACTATAGCTTCAGTCTCCTTACCAAAGACATTTTCCTCACTGCTACCTTGTGAAAAGCATTTGAGTTTTGCTTTTGCTGGTCTCCAATATATACAAACAACACAAGCACCAGCCCAACACATTACTTTGTGCTCCCCTTGCTGGATAGCTATATGTATGTCTTCTGTATATTCAGATGCTCAGGACATATGGGAACAAGGCTGAGTTCAGTGGTGGCAGAGGCCATAGCTCACCAGGCCTGCAAACAATCTGTGCCTCAACTGCTGACTGCAGCATATCTGGACAGGGCTCTATCAATCTATTTCTGTGCTGTATCGGCATTGATCATGAACATCAATGTTTTCTTAGTTGTCTTAGTCTCTGTGTTTTTTTAACTTAAGGCAGAAAGGGAATATGAATCTGAGTTCTATCAATTACCACAAAGTTCTTACTGTGAGACAGGCCCTGCCCTTTGTGAAGAACGACATGCAGGCATCCAGGATTCAGAAGAGCCTGTTTCTTCAAAGGTGCCAGCCACGTGTCCACCAACAGGCAGAGACACCTGTCCACTCATATCTTCATGAGCAGCAAAGAGAAGAACCCAAGAGACTGCAGGGATAAGGAATGATTAGCAAGGAAAAACAGATTCAGATGGAATAAAATCAAAATGGCAGGCAACAATTGTGACTATGGGAAAGTAAATTATTGATACAGTGTTGAGATTAGTTTATATATGTTTTGATACTATTCAGCTAAATTGTCCTTTTATGATTTAAAAAATGTACTATCATGATCCTGAAATGTGATCCTAAGGGTCATACTTAGAGTTTGTGTTCCTCTTCCCCTCACACCAACACTCCCTCCCTACTCAGGCACATCTGCAAATTAATCCAACCAAGTTAAAGCAGTAGGATGGAATACCACCGAAATACTTTCCAAAGTATGATTCTTCTGAAACAATATGTAACTTTATTTTAAGAAACCAAGTACCTGTCAAAAGGTATAAGAAATATATTACATTATTGTAAAAAAAAAAAAAAAAAACGAGGTCATTGAGGAAAAGGCTAAAGTGGCACTTCTTTCTGAAATGGCATATGGAGGCTTTTCCAACACAGGACAAAAGGGTGACTTTTTCTTAATCCTTGACCTTATTCTGTGTTCCAGCAGAAGGGGAACGTCCAGCAGATAAGACCACGTCCAATCCTAGAAACTCATTCCTCTGTGGAGGCCAGTGCCCTCATCTTTCAACCATATTCAGTGATCATCTTCTGTCGACTCTACCTACTGCCTTCTAGAAAAGCAACGAATAAGGAATAATCTCACAATGAGTTTTAAAAAGATCCTAAATGACTCTTCCCAGAACAGTCACTAACAGAGAAGGGGGTGGGGAGGAAAGTTGTTCTCAGTTGCTTTTCTTTAGCCAAATAGAAACAGGAGGAGATTACAGATTCAACGACACACCCCTTTTCATCTATGAAGCATGATTTGCTCAGTGGCTGAGTTATTAGAGAATGGAGGATCTGGCCTTATAGAACTCCACACACAGAAACAAAAAGAAAAAGTTTCAGATATATATAGCATATGATTCACTCTTGGGGAAAAGTGAACTATAATCTCCACTGAAATTTATCCTATGGCAATTAAGGGACTATTTGTTGGAGAATTAGCAACCTCAGACAAGCTCAACAAACCCACTCCTGGCTGCTGGTAATGACAGATTTCTCAGGGAGTGTTATTTAATTAATAATAATTTGAAAAAGCAGTTCAGCTAAGAAACTGCATGTACTTATACTGGAAACATTAAGTAATGGTAAGTGAAAAAGAAATGTAATTTGTTAGTCCCGTATTTTATCTTTCTGAAATATGTCAGTAGCTGATAGGTGTCTATACTAGATAATTTTCTGCTGTCTGTGAGGTCATCATGTCCAAAGAACTTTAGGCTCCCTGTACAATGCTGTTAATAGTCCTATCAGTTGGGTTCTTTTAAAAAAAAAAAAAAAATCCCCTGGGGCTTCAACTGTTCAAAGCCAGGATTCTTTGTTCTCCCCTCTCTAGACAAGGGCAACTGCCAGCTCCCTTGCTTGTATGCCCTGCTCCCTCCCACCTCCATCCATCATTTGCTGCTGACCACCTCCCAGAAGTGATGTCTTTGTCCTAGCTATCATCTCAAGTCTGTAAGGTTGCATCAGCTACTTGGTGGCTAGCTGGGTCTAAACCACTGACCCCACCCAGAAAGATCCACCCAGACTCCATGACACTGCCTGGAAGAAAGCAGAACCTACCCGGTGCCCTGTCAGAAGCTACTGCACTAAACCCCATACATCCAAGAGCCTCTCTCAGAGTTGATTATAATTTAAAGACCAATTCAAACTGGCAAAGGAAGGACTACCCTAATTTGTTCTGACATCCAGTGGGGCTGGCAGCAGGAGGTGAACTCCACAACTCCAGCACCAAGCTTGGGAAAAGGCAAAAATAGAACAAACCCAGTCCATGGAAGAGGGAGAGAAGTAAGTCATTTCACTTTTCATCTCATCTGTAATGTCTATGGCAAAAATCATAAACTGTTCAAGGCGAGTCAGGAAGATACAGGTTGTCTTAAGAAGCATATGTATCCATTTACTTCTTTGGAAGCCAAAGCCATTTGAAAGAGTAATTTAAAATTATTATTGGGTGGTTGCTAATTGTAGTCACTGGAGTCTATTAAAATCCCTGTCAGAGACTATCTTTATCTTGGTGTGATTTGTGATCGACTAAGAATTGAGCTGGATACAAACATGGTTATTAACCAAAACAAATCTCCTCTGAAGATTCTGAAGGCAAGGCTAAAATTCCACCAGTCGGGTCATGCTCGTATGTGAGAGCAGATTAGGGGGAGTTTGTATACAAAGAGCACAGACCACCACAGTAGATTAAAACTGAGTGCAGAAGCAAAAATTTTTACTCTTTGCTTCTTTTTGAATCCAAAGTAGCTTTCACTCAAATATTATCAAAGGCATCTGATTAAGCACTTCCCCAGCAGGGTTTTATGGTAAGGCGTACTTTATCCGACGACAGAGAACAATCAAACTGATGTAACATAGAATCGGCCAGTAAATGCCTTATTTTGGAACAACTTGTGGAAATAGGTTTTTACCTCTCTCTTGAATTCTAATTTGAAGCTACTAACCAATTCCATTATTTAAATTGATTACTGGAATTCATTTGACTTATCAGGATGTATTTCCCATTAATAAAGCTTTCATTTTTGCTTTAGTCTTTAGCCTCTGTTTACTTTTAATACTTGGCAAAGAAATACTTGCAAAATTTTTCTCCCTCAAGTGGACTAAAGGGTTTCATTCCTGTGAAATGGTTCTTACCTTTACAGTCTGACAACAAATCCCACGCTTCTGCCAGTCTCCTCTGCTGATGCCTTACTGTATAGGGAAGATGAGAAGGACTGTAAGGAAATAAGTTGTGTATATTGTATAAAGAAAAATTTTCATATTTTCTATTCCAAAGAAACCCCAGTTCTTTTTCCTGACATAATGAATGCATAGGAATTTTAACCGCCAGTGGAGCTTCCACTTGTAACATTGAACATCTTTGTGGTATTATATGGCATTTACATCAGAAAGAGAGAAAATGCCAGCCTCAAAGCTGACTATAATTCCCTAAGAACAATCACTGGTCCACACCAAGGAGGTAGCAATCCTGTCCTTGCTCGTGTGGTGTGCAAACTGTCTTCAATCAGTGTTGTTAGGAATTTTTTTTTTTTTTTTCTGTTTAACTGCTGTTTAGCCGACACTTTTCAGCAAGAGTAGAACTAATTACAACTGCACTTTTAAAAAGACAGATAATTCTTTTTGCTGCATGCTTGAAATTCAATGTTTTTCCTGAGCAAATGTGAGTGAAATGTTATCAGAGCTGACTGCTGTGAACACACCCTTGGCTCCTGGGGTTGTGGAGCACCTGAGGGATCTACACCTCCATCAAAAGCCTATGACAGGCCTTCACTTCAGCTGGTGGAAAACTTCCCTGTAATCAGTGCAGTTACCGCAGCCCCTGCCCAGGAAAGGGTGGGACATTTCTTCATCTCTGAGTCACCAGGGCTTGATAGGAAAGCTGTCTTCTAAATCTCCACTGCTCTGATAAGACTGTGGTCCCTGTCCCCGCTGCCTAAAACTTGTCTGTCTTCTGTAAAAACATATGGATGCTACTACTGAGTTGCACCTCAGCCTTTTCTCCCCTTTGCTGAGTTGCTTGGGTTTCATCTTTAGAGCTTCAAGCTCCTCTCTCCCCAAACCCAGGTAAGTTGTGCTGAGAGACTCTCACAATAGTGAGCATCCTAGTCTCCCTGCCCCAGTACTGGCTCAAATGCGTCTCTTTCAATACTGCTATGGAAATGCCAAGGGCTTCTCTGAGATGGTAATTCATATTGTCAAACTCTTCACTTATTTTTAATTCTACTCAGAGTCTTACTAAATTCTTGTTTGGTGCTGATAGCCTGCTAATTCTGCGAATGTGGGGGGGTACCCAATGTTGTCCTGGAGGAATTCACAGGCTAGTAGCGAACACAAATCACAAATGTGGGCATGCTGGGATAAGGGACAGAGTGTCATATGGTACAGAAGATAGGCCTGGGGATAAACAAATGGTGCCTGGAAGAGATGTTGCCCAAAAAAAAAAAAAGGTACTGGGCAAGCATTTATGTTTAAGCAAAAATGTAGAGGTGCTAAATAGTTTGTAGCATACATGAAGGAACCCTCCCTATAAAACAGAAAGGGGGCAGAGCAAGGACAGAAGATGGGACACAATGGCTGATTCCAGGAGTCACATTGCTGGGTTCCTTTATTGTCTGGTCAAGGAATTCAGATTTGATCAGCTATGAAATTAGAAGCCATTAGAGAACTTGTGGATGACAAGTAGCCGATAAAGAAGAGGAGATTAGGCATCCACACTAATTAGAAAGCTAGCAGTGGCCAAGGTCTGAAGTGTAAAACACAGGAACAGGGCCAGAAAGATGGCCCAGCTGGTAAAGGTACTTGCTAGGAAGCCTGACAACCTGAATTCACCCTCACAGTATGGATAGTATGTACAGATTTGTACATACACACACAAAAGAAATAAGTAAGTGAAATTAAGAAAACTTAAAACACAAAACATGAATACAATTGTAATAGCTCTATTTCCACTTGAATGGCAGGAATTGCCCTTCCTCAGACTGTGCAAAAAGAGCCAGAGGGCCACAAAACAACAACAAAAATGTAAGGAGTCCAATAGGAAGAAGAGGATGTCCAGTATGAACCACCAAGCATGCATGATGCAATAGTTACATTTCTCAGTGCTGTGGTAAGATATACCTAGCCAAAGCAACTTCAGGGCAGGAGGATTTACTTTGGCTCAAGGAGTATAATCCATCACAACAGACAACTCACAGTAACAAGAGGGTCAAACAACCAGTCACATTGTGCTCTCAGTCAGGAAGCAGAGAATGATGGACAATCTCTTCTTTTTCATCAGTCTTGGACTGAAATCCACTGAATGGTGCCACCCACAGTTAGGTGGGTCCTCCCAGCTCAAATAACCTAATGTAGCTCATTCCTCACAGGCATGCCAGAGGCCAACCCAGTCTGCCTAATTCTATCTCGATTCCATAAAACTGATACTCGATACTAACCAGGGAGTTAATTCTGGCTTATAGAGGTTACTAGGTTTTATTGGATTTATCATTACTGTTCATCTGCTAATTCTCAAAGACCCATAAGCAAAGCATAAACCACATGTTTCCCTCTGATAGCTTTACTTGTTCTATTCTAGAAAAGTCTTAGCATGATTTTAGATCTCCTTAGTTGTGAGAGAATCTGAAGCACTTGAGACAAATTCACACCTGTGTGCTGCTTCTTGCTGTTGTATGGCAGAAAGTGAGCCAGTGACAGCATCTTCTCAGTCAGTCAGAACTGGAGTCAGTTCTCATGATTCCTCACTTGCCATGCCTAAGTGGAAGCCAGCAAAGAACTCCCTATTCCTGTACACCCATCCCTGTCACATTAAACAGAAACTAGACCAGTCTTACACAATCATGGCCCATTCTCCTCAATGCAAGGATTTGCTTTTTCTTCATGAAAATTAACACTATTATTTGAAATTGCAAAATGACTTCAGCATTCAACTACTGATCCCAAATAGCGTGGCTTATATCCCGTGTGTGGCAGAGTATGTTTCCTGAAGCTTACAACAGTATTTGCCTCTCACAAACCCCTCTGAAGCTTCTTCACACACTCATTTCCTCTCCTTGGCTGCTAGTTTTTAAAGGGCTCCTAACCAGCTGCATGCAATGGATGTGGAGTCATTATGAAGTTAATCAGTACAGGATGACACATCTTCTGCTTTGAAACTAGGCATACTCACCTCACATGCAATCCTTTATCTCAATTCCTTCCAGAAGCCATCATGCTGTGAGGAAGCACATATCAGTTCATGTGAAAATCATATACTTTAAGAGAGAGAGAGACCCAGCATCCCTAACTACATCAGACCCCAAAGTTCCAAATTCAGTCACAATTTGGCTGCAGATACCCATGAAAGCCCACATGAGAGTCATTCAAACAAAATCCACCCAGATTCATGACCCAAAGAAAACCTAAGAACTAATAAGATGGTGATGACTGCTATCTGGAGCTTCAGATTTGAATGCGATTTGTTTTCTAATAATAGTGGGCCAAAGTGGGCTTAGTGTTAAAATGAAACCACAGACTCCCAGTGGAACAGATCCCTCTTCCCTCATTCTTCATTGAGTAGTTATAATTCGCCCTTAATTGTGGCCCTTATAAACCAGCCTAGATGTTGCTCAGCCTCAAATGACTAGGAAACTTCTTACTCACGTGGTTCTCACGTGGTTCTCCTCTTGGAAGAAGCTAATTTGGGGCCATTTTCTCTTGGGTCATTCAAGAAAAACTTCTTTAAATTAATTCTATTTTTGACAGAAAACTTTCTAAAGAAGGGTAAAACCTTGTCTATACTCAATGATCCTATCAGGTGGTGACTAAACCAGATTTTAGGGTTACAAGAAACAGGGACTTTCTAGTATGTTCAGAGTCCACATTAAGAACATCTTATACACTTTAAAGACGGGTTCAGTTGCCGTGGTAAACACCACCACTGAGAATAAAAATAGCCCAGAACATGAGGACGTTCAGCAATCACTACTCCTTGAGTTGTTGGATACTTTTATGGAGAAGTTGTAAATGCAGCCTCTGGGTCAAACAATGACTTTTCATATTGCTGGATATGATTCTGAGACAGATCAAAGACAGCTGTATCAAGGGGAAGAAAATATTGAATTTTAGGTGTTGTGGTTTTATTCTGCTGCTATAAGAAATATGGGGTCGATCATAAAGCAATATGGGGGAGCAAGGGGCTTATTTAGCTTGCACTGCTGGTTGTAGTCCACCATCAGATAGGGCAGTTGGGAGAGGAACTCAAGCACAAACTTCACACAGAAACCACATACCTGCTCAAGAAATGGTGCCTCCCACAGTGAGCTGAACTCTACATCAACCAAGAATGAAGACAGTCCCTCACAGAAGTGCCCAGAGACCAAGCAGATAGACAGTTACCAAATAGAGATGACTTCTTCAGATGGCTCTAGGCAGTGTCAACTTAACAGTGAGAACCAGGACATCAGGGTTACAATGTTTCCTATGTTTACCTTCTCTGACTATAATTAGGCACTACAAGAAATCATAACTGTTGGTTTTGGACCAGTTAATACTAACATGATGATTCACTGTATTACTATAAAGTGTTTCTATGGGATAGTTTGCTAGTGTCTCACAGAACTATGAAGGGGCTAACTTTTCTGTACCTCGAACTGAAGGTTATTACAAGAGTATGTTAAGAAGTTGATGAAAATGATGCTTTTCAAGACAGTTTAAAACTAATTTTTAATCTTTCTTCAAAGATCAAATAGCTCATTACATTTTTTAATCATCTATTGTTGTATGTCTTGACTATTTTTATTATGTTCTATGAGAAGATGCCTATAACAAATACATATCTACATGATATAGGTGTCATAATTCCTTAGGATAAATACATAGTCATTCAAAAGTCATGATACAGAACACAAAATTATATTCTAAAAAGTTCATATGAGTCTGCAATCCCGTGCTTACAGGATATGAGTTAAAGGATATGAGTAATATACATACATACATACGGCAATATGAGTTAGCCAATTGTTTAATATTTGCCAGATTAATAGGTTGAAATCTAACTCCATTGTTTGTGTTTCTCAGCATTCAATATTTATGAAAATCAAATGTGTTTCATATACAGGTCATTTACCATTATTTTATCTATGCATTTCTGTCATTTGACTGCTTTCTATTCTAGTAATTAATGCTTTAACACCAAACATAAGGAGCCCTTCATAAGTGAGGAACAAAATACCCTGCTACCTAATTATATATTTATATATATATATATATATACTTTAATTATAGTAATCATTGAATCATTTTCTTTTACTAATTTGATAATGAGTTGCCCAACCTACTATTATATATATGAATTCTCCTACATCTTAGTATTCACTTCATCTACACCTTCTCTTACTGGGGTTTTGTTTTGTCTTGCTTGTCTTCTTTTGCTCTACTGATCTGCATGTGTATTGTCCCCATTTGATTCTTCAGTACATGAGGAACAGATTATTAGAGGACATCAAATGACAACTTGCTTTTATTTAACCTATAGTGAGCCAGCACACATGAAGGAGTTCTTCTTGCCATGCAGATTAAGGTGGAGCTTAAAAATGTAAATATCCATAAAGGAAAAGGCAATTGTAAACACAGAAGGACAGAATGATGTTGTAGTAGATCTTGAAGAAACTTGAGAACTTCTAGTCAAGAAAGGTATGGTTCTGAAAGCAGTATCTCCATCACTGATCTTACAAAGCCACAACTGAAAGATGCCACAGGAGCCAGTGAGGTGGCTCAGTGAACAAAGTTGTCACTTGCCAAGGCTCATGACCTGAGTTCAATCCCCAGGACTCACAAGGTAAAAGAAGAAACCAGCCTGCTCTACAGAGCAAATTCCAGGAGAGCCAAGGCTGTTACACAGAGAAACCTTGTCTCAAAAAACAAAGAAAGAAACAATAAAATTGAATATAGAAAATACAAATTTGATCGGATTGGAAACTTGAAGGCAGAAATAATATAGATTTTCACACTTGGAAAGTTCATTAGCAGTAAGCATTTTGTTTGTGTCCAGTATTGCACTGTCAATGGTACATGAATAAAGGGTATTACCTATGTCTCCAAGATCATGTAATATGAATAAAAGATAGGCAAGTAATTATAATATGGAAAAACTCTGAGATCGAATATACAAAGAGTTTTAAGATGACACCAGAGAGGGAAACACACAGAAAAGAAATAATTTTAAAATAATAATAATAATAATATACAAGAGTAGGTCATGATAACCTGCAACAACCTGTCATTACCCTTTACCAGAAAATTGTCAACCTCTTACTTTGAGTGGCAGAGGTATGCCTGGTCTTAAGCCATGATTCTAGAATATATATCATGCTCCACAAGAATATTTTCCTAAAAGCATACATTGGAAGTTTTTATTTCACTTCAACAAGAAAATAATAAACACCAATTAAAGCTTCATTTTTAGTTACTTTTTATCTTTTTTTAAAAAAAATGTGTATTAAGTGTGTACTTTGGGGAAAGAGCATTTCTAAATGTGAATATGCATATGCACGCCAAGTTCACAAGTGCAAGTCAGAGGGCAGCCTAAAACATATGGGAGTCTGCTCTCTTACAGCCTCTGAGGATCAGAGTTATCCTGATCAAGACACCAGGCTTATCAGCAAGCAACTTTAACCACTAAGCCACTTGCCCAGCCATCCTTTGTCTTTTTAGGGAATAGGCCACCATTTTTCTTCTTGGAGAGATAACAATTGTATCTGTGCTGTTTCTTGTCAAATACTCACTATTCCAGTGTGTGTGAGAGAGAATATGTACAAAAGGAAGAACATTGAACAAAAGCAAGTTCAATGGGTAAGGTGAGGCCGAAGATTCTGCAAAGCAGCCATATAGAAGCCATTTGTCACACACAGAGGGAGCTGTGGAAAGTTGGGTCAAAGCAAAAGCTCAGGGAGAGGCAAGATGTGCTTGCTCTAAGAAAGAAGAGCTCACATTCTTTATGCCCAAAGCTGCTTTGAAGTTTTGGACTAGAAAGAGAAGAAAAGTTCTTGCCTCTTTAAATAATCAGGCAAGAAATGATGAATCTTTTATCCTGAAGTCTGAATTCAAATTTATTATCTTGTCTCTAATGAGTGTCTCCTCTCGCTTCCTGCCATAACCCAGCACAGAGTCATGGGACTTTTCTCTAACACTGGCCTTCGGTGAAAAAGCCCTGGAGAATCTGATTCTCTAAGTATCTAACCAGGCCTTCCTTCTGCAGGGCCTTTGCCTCAGACATCCTTTCCAATTTTTCCTGGCTTTCTAGATGATTCTCTCAGCTCCTCACCAACAGCCTTTCCACAGTTTTGCTCACTGTAGTGTTGGCATGTCAGAACCTTGGCTTGTTCACTATAAACAGATCCATATGTTGGAAACATATCAATCCATTTCCAACATAGTGGCTTGTGCCTGATTTCTTGCATCATATCTCATTACACTCTAATTTACTTATGTGTTCAAGTATGTGTGTGGTATACATGCATATGTATATGTGTGTTCTGTACATGTGTGGGTTCATATGCAGGTCAGAGGTCAATGTCAGATGTCTTCCTCAATTGCTCTGCACTTTATGTACTGAAGCATGTCTCATGGAACCTGAAGCTCACAATTCAGTTACTCTACCTAACCAGCTTTCTCCAGGGAACCTGCCTTCATCTCCCAGGCCCTAGGATTACAGGCAGGCTGCCGTGTCCACTCAGCATTTATGTGGATCCTAAGGATCTGAATACCTCAGGATTGTGTGGCAAGGTGCTTTCCCTGAAGAGCCATTTCCCCAGCACTCATTACTCCCTGGAATGGACTCCTCCCTAAGAAATTATACTATCCTTCTCCCAAGCAGGCTCTTGACACTTTAACAACACCTCTGAATCTGTTTTCTTTACCTGAAATGTCCATTTTTGTCCTCAAGGCCCGTCACAGCTTCCCTAAACCCATTTCTCAGAGAAATTGTATCTCCCTCTTCTGACAGGTCAAGTATTTTGCATCCAAGGACCTGTAGCCTTTGTCACAGTCAGGCCTGTGATACTGTACATGATGTGCTGATCATTCTGGAAATAACCGAAGAAAGGAGGCAAGTTCATGCTTTCCTAGGTGTTGGTCAGCAGCAGTGTCTATTTGCAACTCTGTAAAACTGACCCCTGAACACCACTGTTGGTTTCTCTGCAGAGTATGGAAATGAAAATTTATCCACAGAATTCTTGAAAGATGAAAGCAAATGCTGTAACACAGCCTGGTGTAGCATGAGCTCTCCTTGACACCACCTGTTGTTCATGCTGCTGCTGCTGCTGGCTGCAGCACGGCCTTTGCTGCTAATATGCTAATATGCCGGGTCTACTCCAACTATTTCTGCATCTAGTATTAATGGCAGCTTCTCCCCCTGAACTGTAAGCTTCTCAAAGGAGACAAAGCCCAAAACCATTTATTGAGCACCTGTGGTTTTCAGATACAAACGTAACCACCTGTCAGACACTATGGTATGAATGTCACACTTATTTTCTTAGTTCGAAGAACTAAGTTCGAAGTTCTTAGTTTCTTTGTTAGAGGATAGTTTATGACTATCTCATTTATATATGAGAAACTCAGACTCAAGGAGTTTAGGTCATTGCTCAAAATTATACAAATACCAAGCCATGAATCTGGCTACTCATTCATTCTTTGAGTAAATGTATTTGATAGTAAGGTCTTACATCTTAATCTTGGATTAGCTGTGGTGGTACTTGCCTGTATATCTCCAGCACTCAGTATTCTGAGGATCCCTCAAGAGTGTCAGGCTTTTTCTAGCTAGGTCCACCCTGAGATTCTAGCTCAAAAGACAAACAAACTTCATTTAAATAACAAATTTATCCGTGTTCCAAATTCTTTCCCTTAAAGGTAAATGGTTATAGCTCCTCCTGGGTAGCTTGAACTGTCCACTTGGCACAGTCTAGAGTCATATGAATGAGGGACTGACCAGATCAAATTGGCCTGTTGAGCTGTCTGTAGAGGACTGTTGTGCTTATTAATTGATGTCCGGGGCCCAGTCCACTATGGGCCGTACCATCCTGCAAGCTAGCCAACAAGCATCAATCACCATCATTTTTACTATGCTTCTTTGGCTGTGAAAGGAGTTCCTTGGTTGGAAGTAACACTGTGTGGAACAGTAAGCAACTTTGCCTCTAGTATCCTGCTTGAGTCCTTGTCCTGATTCCCCAAGGATAGACGGTCACTGTAGGCTAAAAGACGCTCCTCTACTAAGTGCCTTTTGATCATGACATTTGTCACAACATAATGAAACAAGAATATTCTCAAGGGCAAAGAGCAGAGAGAAACAGAGTACTGTAGTAGTAGGGTTTCTCGGGTCCCGTGCGCCAGAGATCCGGGACCCACAGATCTGCAGCCCGGGATCGCTTATCCGCGCACCGCCGCCCAGGCCCCCAGAAACGACTCAGACGCTTCTATTAACTTCATGCTGTTTGGCCTATGGCTCGGGCACATTGCTAGCTAGCTCTTACATCTTAAATCAACCCATTTCTATTAATCTGATGGCCACGTGGCCGTGTGGCTCACCCGTGCCTCCTTACATGTTGCTCCTTGGGCGGCTGGCTTGATCTGCCTGACTCCACCCTGCTTCTCCCACCTAAGCTCTGATTTCTCCTCCTACCTATTCTACGGTACCCGCCATGGCCCAAAACAGCTCCTTTATTCAAAGATTGAGATTCACAGCATAAAGAAGGGCATTCCCACATCACTTCCCCCTTTCTCTCTAATCAAAAAGGAAGGTTTCAATTTTAACATAGCAAAATTACATATAACAAACAAAATAGCTATCAAGTAAGAATTACAGTTACAATATCTAGTCTATTTGTATTTAGCAAAATTAAAGAAAATATTCTATCATCTACCTTATCTTTATGAATCTAAAGTTTTATATCTAATATATCTTTCAAATGACTAAGAAAAACTATACTTTCTATTAATCTGTGGGCCACGTGGCCCCGGCCCGTAGCTCACCCGTGTTCTTTACATGTTGCTCCTTGGGCGGCTGGCTCGATCTGCCTGACTCCACCCTGCTTCTCCCACCTAAGCTCTGATTTCTCCTCCTACCTATTCTACGGTACCCGCCATGGCCCAAAACAGCTCCTTTATTCAAAGATTGAGATTCACAGCATAAAGAAGGGCATTCCCACATCAGAGTACATCAGTTGTTTGCAACTTCTTTCTTTGCTTTTTTATTTTCCTTTATTTCATACATTATGCAGCCTTGAACTCACTATGTAGACCACACAGGCCATAAACCTGTGGCAGTTCTTTTGCTTCTGCCTCCAGAGTGCTGAAATTACTGGCATGTGGCACCACAACTGTCCTCAACTCCTTAAATAACTTCAATCAAATAATTATATTTTTAAATATATGTTTTTTAAAAAAATTACAAATTTAACACAATTATAAATATTTAGTGAAATGAGACATTAGTGAGCATGTGGGTGGGACAGTCTCAAAAATCAAACTGATCATTCTGTCTGACTGTAGTCAGAGAAATTGTCCATGGACTGGGCTGCACTTTCATTATCTTGATTAAACGTGAAAAGCAAAGGAAGGGCAAAGTAGGTCAAAAACTTCTTAACTCCATAAGGATTTAAACACTTACTAGCTACTGTGTGTAGGAAGACTAGCAGGAATCTATGTGCTGATCTTAGAGGACTGACAGGGAAGGAGGATTCCTCAACTGCAAAAGCTGTTTATAATGTAGACGAAAAGCTGAGCAGCAGGATTCCTAAAGTGGGAATGTCTTTATTCCTGACCAGGAGAGGGGAGTTCAGGCTACAAGGTCACTGTGCTCCTATGATGGGGCCAACTACAGTTTTCAAATCCAGCTCTTCATTACATAATTCTTTTATTTCTCTATTCCCACTATCCACATACCTCTACCTCACCCCATCCCACACACATACACACAGACACACTCCCATCCTGTCATGTTCGGGTTTTATTGTTGTGAAAACACACCACGACCACAGCAACTCTTACAATAGAAATTATTTAATTGGGGCTGCCACTCAGTTCAGAAGTTTAGTCCATTGTCATCATGGTGGGAAGCATGGTGGCATGCAGGCAGACATGTTGCTGGAGAAGGAGTTTGAAACTATATATTGTGATCCATAGACAGTAGAAAGAGACTGAGATATACTAGGGCTTGCTTGAGCTTCAGAGGTCTCAAAGTCTGCCCCCCATGACACACCTGCCCTAAAAATGCCACACTTACTCCAAGGAAACCACACCTCCAGACTGCCAGTCCCTATGAGCCTATGTGGCCATTTTTATTCAAACTATCACATTCCCTTCCCTGGCCCCCACAGGCTTATCACTATACAATAATATAAATGCTTCAGAAGTCTTCATAGTCTATAATAGGGTCAACATTTTTTACAAGTCCAAAGTTCAAAATCCCCTTTGAGACTCATGCAATCTTTTAACTGAAATCCCCCATAAAATAAAAAAGCAGATCACATATTTCCAACATACAATGGCTCAGGATATACATTACCATTCTAAAAGCATAAAGAAGGAGCATAGTGTGGAAATACAGTACCAAAGCAAGACTGAAAACCAGCTGGCAAACTCCTAATTTTGCATCTCCATGTCTGATGTCAAAGTACTATAACTCCTTTTGGTTTTGTTAACTGCAGTTTATTCTTTTCTCTTGGGCTGGTTCCATTCTCTATTAGCAGTCTTCCTTGGCAGGTATCGCATGACTCTGGAATCTCCAACATCTTGGGGTCTGAAACATAATCCAGGTTTCACATTCACAGCTTCATGAAATGGCCTCTCTAGGCCTTCGTGCAGTGGTGCACGCCTGACCTCAGCAGCTTTTCTTAGTAGAGGAGGGAGATTCCATAACACCTTTCTTCTGTCCTTGACTCTAAAGCCAGAACCATATGGCTGAAGCTGCCAAGTTCTGTTGCTTCTGGAGATGGAACATGAGCCCCTTGTTCAAATTATAACTTCACCGGCTTTCTGTTTTCAATCATTTCCTCCACTGCCTAAGCTTGGCTGTCCTGAAGCTTGCTCTGTAGACCAGGCTAGTCTCAAACTCAGAGGTCTGTCTGCCTCTGCCAATGGAGTGCTGGGATTAAAGGTGCCCTACCACACCCAGCCCTCAGTTTTTCTTTAGTTTCATAAGTTCAAAGTTTGGTTGGATGGGGTCTTGACCTGACGTCACCACCCCCTTTATTCCATCTAACATACAGCTTTTAAAAGGCTGTTTATGTCCTCCAACTCAAGATTATCTCCACTCCACTTTCAGGAACCCCTTTTCTCCTTGAACTGTACATTTTGTATTTTTCATTGCTCAGCTTGCTCCTTTTCATTATAGATCACTAATAAATACACAACAGAGTCAACACTAGGCTATTTTGAAATTTTCTCTGCCAATGCCATTACTCTAAAGCTCTTCAGTTTGTGGTCAGGCAGACTTTTCAGACAAGTGGGGGGGATAATAAAATTCCTAGCCAAAAATAAAAACAAACAAAAAGTCTCTGGCCACATACAAATATTCTTCTCCTGTGAAACCTCAAATCACCCTCAACACCACTGTTTTCTATGCTCCTACTAGAATAAGCTTTAAGCTTCACTCAATGCTCTCGACTGCTTTTCTAATACAGTCCCGATGTCCACATTCCTCCAAACAGAAACATGGTCAGGTATATCTCAACAATATCACAGTCCCCAGTACAAATGTCTGTTTTAGTTGTAGTTTCTATTTTAGATGTAGTTTCTTGTTGGCCACCAGCCTACAAATAATAACACAGAAACTTAATATTAATTACAGAAGCTCAGCCAGTAACTTAGACTTGTTCCTAATTAGCTCTTATAACTTACAATGATCCATTCATATTAATATTCTTTCTATCACATGGCATTTCTTCTCTTCCAGGTTGGTGCCTCCACCTTCTTCTTCTTGGCATTCTCTCTCTGCCCAGAAGTCCTGTCTATACCTCCTTCCTAGTTTTGGCTCTTGAGCTTTTATTCTTCACTGATCTCAGCAACACATTTTCACATAGTGTATAAACATCTCACAATCCCATGAAGAGACACCATGACAACAGAAACTTCATGGTGGCATGAAGACTGACATGGTGCTGGAGGTGGTGATAGTGCTACACCTTGATCAGCAGACAGCAAGCAACAAAGACACACTATATCTGGCTTGAGCTTCTGAGACCTCAAAGCCTACCCCGAGTGACACATCTCTAACAATGCCACACCTACTCCAACAAGGCCACACTTCTGGATAGTACCGGTCCCTATGAGCCTATAAAGCCATTTTAATTCAAACTAGCACACAGCCTCATCTTCAAATTCTTATATAAAATCAGAGCACACTTTAGGTAAGTTCTACTATGCTTTCTCCCTATCACATCAACCCCACATGTCTGTTTGCATAGACTAGTTTGTCTGTAGGGAATATGGAGAAAACAGGCAGCTGGGGAGGAGAAAGAAAATTGGCAGCAGTCTGAATCAACACCAGGAGAACTTATGTGGTACAAATCAAAATTAGAAGAAGCAAGAGTGATCCCACTGCCCTGAGAAATCCCTGGGGAAATTAGGTATCCTGTTGCTTCTTCTTCTGTTCATTTTCCTAATGCCACACTCCCTCAATTCTGTATATATCATCAGTTTACTAACCATTTCCTTGAGGGGTAAAAGAGGAAAATATGAGTTCATGAAATGTCAACACTCTGGTTTTTTTTTAAGAAACTGCCCATCTCAGAAGCATTAACTGAAGAACATAGGGTGCTTGGGGCAGATAAGGACCATGGAGGGGTGATAATAGAACTAAGAATCCAGGAAATCTCTACTTGAGAGTTCCTGGATTCATTAAGAATTGAAGGCCACCCTCTAAATCAACCGAGCACAGCTTATATGAACTCACAGAAATTGGAGCAGCAAGCCCGGGGTTGGGAGAGTCTTCACGAGGTCCTCTGCATGTATATTATAGCTTCAGATTAGTACTGTTTGTGTGAATAAATGAATCTCTGGTTCTTGTGCCTTCCCTAGGGACTCCTTTCCTACTGTTGAGATACCTTGTCCAATTTTGATGTGATAGTTTTTCTTCTTCTTAATATATTACGTATTTTGTTATGTTTTCTTGTTATCTCTTAGAGGTCTGCTCTTTTCTAATGCAAGACAGAAAAGGAGTGGATTGGGTGGGAAGAGCGAAGGCACACATGGAGTAGTAGAAGAGGGGAAATCGTAATCAGGATATATTATATTAAAAATGATTCTATTTTTAACAAAGGTGTGGCGGGGAAGAGGGGGGCTGAGGGCCTGAACAGCAAAGGACTTGAAGTGGGTTGGTGAAGGCTGGGCTGTTTACTTACCTAATGGCTACTGGGAGAAAAGATACAAAGTAATGAAATTGACTTCTTGGCAGAGCATTATCTCTTTTTATCATCAAAATTATATTAGGCACCCTTCTTCAGATTCCCAAGGTGGCAAAGCGATTCAGGAATGCCCAAATATGATTGACAAATCACTGAAAATATTTTCTTTGTGGGATTCCATGAGGAGCCATTGTTTGTAAACCATGTGTGGTTAAGTACATGATCACCATATGAGCATTTTAGTTATATCTGTCCCTGTAACCACATATGTCATTTTTCTGGAAATCCTGTAGTTGATACTAAAGGAGTCTGACTCCCAAGCCTCTCAAGAGACCCTTGACTAAGACATAGAATGATGTGGGCTGCTAAGCTACATCCTGATTTCTTGTGAGGCACCTTATGGTGTACTGTCATGTTTCATTGGGATCTCTACGATCTCCAAGAAGTTTCTCTTTCCTTGTTTAATTTGAAGGGCATTCTTGAAGTTCATGATAAAAATCAGAGTGACTGCTGAAGAAGTACACAAACCTAAAAACAGTGATGAATGTAAAAAAAGAAATAATAAAGAAAGGACATGACTGCTCCTAGATATAGTGGAGGAGAAGGTTTACTGTAGATGAAAGAGAGAGCATAGCCATAGGCAGGGACATCTGGAGAGTCCAGAGTAGGCAATGACCCTGAGTCAGGCCCTGTGAGGAGAAAGGGGAGAAATTTAGGATGCTGGGTAACCAAAATGCCAAAATGCCTGGATTATAGAAAGAAAGGCAATGGGCGGGGGCAGCCCAGCCTCTCAGCTGAAGAAGTTTAAGGTAGAGAGCATGGTATGCCAGCCATGTAACAAGTAGGGACTGAGGGATGCTGGAAGAACCTGGTGATTAAGTCCACTTTGATATGTTTATAGGCACCTCAGCTAGCCATTTGTCCCAGTTCGAGACCTAACATCCAGCATTTTGTTATTAATAGATGATAAGGGGAGAGGCAATCTTTTCTATGACTGCTTCCTGCTGACATTGGGACATTTTTGTGGGGAACCCAAGAAAGCTAGAATGCTGGCCAAGGCCAGAGATCAGGCTGTTTCATTAGCTGTCCAGGCTTTATGGAAGTTCAGGTCATGTTGGAGCAGTTTGTGGAGCTGAACCATCTGGAGATGGCTGCTTTAGAGGACTTGGGAATGCAGAAGCTCAGGCTAGTTGGAAATTCTGTCAGAGGGACCTAAGGCTGGTGAGTGTGGAAAAGGTTGCAATCTTTAGTTGACTGGAAATCTGCTGGAACAGATATAAATTAGGGACAGAAGGGAAAGTTAAGGAGTTTAGGAAAAAATGTTTATCTTGGGTACACATCTGAAACTTCCAAAACCATGGTCTTAGTAGTTTGAGGTGGGGAGTCCCAAGACCAGAGAAGAAAGAAGATTTCCACCTTCAGGAATAGACAGGTAGAGAAACTTAGAGATACTTATCTGGAATTCATTTGACCTACAAGACGTTGGATCCAAGTCGACCCTGAGAAACTTACATGGATTTTTTTTAAGATTTTACAAAAAGAGAGAGAGAGAGAGAGAGAGAGAGAGAGAGAGAGAGAGAGAGAGAGTTTTAGATGATGTGAGCAGATACCACTGCAAACACATACTTAGCCACTAAAGAAATCAGACCAGATCAGTGCCCCAGTGCCCTCCTGCCTACAGGGAGTCTCTAACATCAGCTGCTGCTGCACAGCTCTCATTGGAGATTTTCTGAACAGTTCTTCCCTTTCCATGAAAAGCTCGGGAAGACTGGAATAATGAGGAGAGAAAGCAGAGAAAGACCATAAAAGCCCAGTTCATTTCAAGGAGAAAGCAGTAACCACCCTCCCATCTACATTTTAAATATCACAACGAATTTAAGTAACGAAATAAACAATTCACTGAGAACACACTTTGAGCACAACTTTAATTTTCTCCTACTGTGTTCATTACCAAGCTGTTAACTTTCTTTCAGAAGAATAGGGGGTAAGGAACTTTTTAAGGATTCATTTAACACAGAAGTCAATTTCCACTAATGTAGTCTTCATGTGGCATGGGTATTCTCCTAAAAGCAGACCTGTGTCAGCATCTTCATTTACAAAAACAGTAAGTAGCCCCAAACAAGCAATCTATTTATATCTATATGAAAAACATAAATGTGAGAACCGTATCATTTATAATTGCAAAATAGTTAATGAGTCTAATCTAACTGAGTTTCCCTTCTTTTGTAGAAAACAACACTAGTTGTGATAAAAAGCAAGTATTACTATTGTATAGCCTGATATTTTTGTTTCAGAACATTTAGGCAAGGAGTGTTTCTCATGTCTTTCACCCTGAGGAAGCAGAAATAGTATGCCTTCCATCATCTGTCACTACCCAGTTCCTTAATACAAAGGAGTTTAGAGGCATGGAAAGTTTTATTGCTAGATCTGAGAGAGTCCAGAGACCACTGGCTTTTGTGGAATCACAAAGGACTCCGTACACCCTACATACTCCAAAGTCACTTTTGTACATATGCAGTAAAAATAGAGAAAAATAAAAACTTTTCACTTATTTGTAGGGGTGCCAAGTAGGCAAGAGAGGGAGTTAAAAGCTGAGGCAATTGAGATGCCTACAAAATATTCATCTCAAAGCTTTTACTGGAATTTTTTTCTTGAACTCCTTAGATCATACCTATAGGTAAGAACTTAATTGGCAAGAGTACTTACTTGTCTAGTTTGTGAGAGATGGGAGAATATAATGGTAACTGCTTCTACTCCTTCAACATTTCCTCAAATCTTGCTGTTTATGACATTTAGTCAGTAAGAGTAAAAAGACCTTTAACACACACACACACATGTGTACATTTCACACTTAAGCTAAAGGAAGGTCCTCAAAAGAGCCAGAGAAAAATCACTAATGATAGTGCTAGGGAGAAATCTTATATAAAAGTGCAGACATTCGCCAAAATGCACATATATGTACACACGTGAAGCACATTATATGTTGATAAATGCAATCTATAAAAGAACTTTTTCTAATAATACAGAATTTTCTAATAACTATTCCTTAATTAAATTTCTTCACAAGGAAAAACCATCAGGGGTTATTATAGAACTGGACTGAGCCAGAATCTTCTATGAAATAGTACTCACTAGACATTAGAGATTTGTGAAAATATCTGTTACAAGGCCCTTGGGGGATTGTGTTCTCAGTTGTACCCATGAAATATGTTTTATGCTTATCTTCATTATTTTCACACATGATTCAGATAATTTATGTGATTCAAGAAATGTTGGCAGTCACTTTTGTCATTAACCTACATTGTTTCATTATATCCTCAAGAGAGTCCCACTAAATGGACAGAATTACAGTTCCTGCTTAACATATAAGGAAAGTAAATATTGGAGCCACTCACAGAGTCAATCAGTAGAACCTAGTCACTGTCTTGATAACTTGAGGTAGACAAGGCAGAGAGACAAAGAGAGAACCAGAGATTGAACTATCTAAGTTAATGAGTTGCTCTTGGGGGAAGTCCTAAGTGACCTTGTGTGTAGATATTGTATAGACCATTCATTTCCTTTATGGTTTGCCAAGCATAGTGACCAGTTTTGTAGGGTGATGCCCTCTACTTCTCCTTACATGTCCCCAAGACAGCAGCATATCTGGACCTGATAAATCTTCTTCATCAAGTCAGCTTCCATATTAAAGGTGCTCCTTTTAAAACATCCCCATTAGACAGGGATAAAAAAGGGGGGGGGGGTGGATTTCTGTTGCTGGACCCAGGGAGAGTAGAGTGGGAACTGCTACTGTTTGGGAACTCACCTTTCGCTAATACCTGTGGGGATATGTTTCAAATTTAATAAAAGCAGTCTGAGACATCAGAGGGATCTACCCACAGTCAGTCTAGGAGGATCAGACAATGGTAACTCACACCTTTAATTCTAGCACAGGTAATATCCGGGAGTGGTGACCTACACCCTTAATCCCATTAAATCCGAGTTGGAGGTCATTTTAGTTTATGGAAGGAGTTCCAGGCTCCCAGGCAGGCAGTGGTGGTACATGCTGTTAGTCCCAGCACTTGGAAGGCAGAGGCAGGAGGATCTCTGTGAGTTCGAGGCCAGCCTGGTCTACAAAGCAAGTTCTAGGACAGCCAGGACTGTTGCACAGAAAACCCTATCACAAAAACAAAACAAAACAAAAAAACAAAAAGGCTAAAGAGATGGCTCTGTCCTCTGATATCTCAGACTGTTTTTGTTAAATGTGGAACATATCCCCACAAATACCACAAAAAAAAAAAAACCAACCTAAATATGGCACACATAGCCTGTGTTTTCTGAAGGCACTATTTGTCTTTAGAGTCAGAACTCAAAAGAGACATGGCCACCTTGCTCTGTTACAAAACCAGTTTCCTCAGACTTTTCCTCTTCATTAGCTCTTACTAATGTGACTTCTCACAGGCTGAAATAATATTGTATGGAAGATTATAAGATATTTTTAAATCTTTTTATTCTTGTATCTCAGTGTTGAATATTACAGAGGATGCTAAAAACTCTTCTGAAGATGACAGGTTGAAGGTGGGACCTGAGTTAGAATCAATGAGTCACTTTCAGAAAAAGGATCACTGTCTAGCCGTTGTGCTGATCTGAGACCTTCAGGTACATACATTTGTTCTAACTCATGAGAGAAGCGCTTCAAGTTAGCAGTGAAAATATTAAGCCCACAGAAAACACTTCTGTCCCTCTGATGAGCAGTCTGAGTGCAACATTACCTCATGGAACCCAGTCATGGAGGGGAAGAAAAGTTGATGAGATCATAACCCAGGAGTGAGGCTTCTGGTCAAATCTGACTCCACAGTTTCAGAAGAAGTGTGAGTGATGAAAAGGTGTTTCCAGGTAGAAGTCAACATTTCTTCGCCTAAATGAGTCTTTCGGGTCAGAAAAGGAAATCCATTAGATCCACTCTTAGCTTCTTCATGGTGGCATATGACTAATAGCACTTTAAAGTCCCCCGTGAAGGATATAATGATTAACTGGCCATTCTCATCATAGAAAGGTCACATTAGCAGCTTCTACCAGCCCTTTACAGTGGAAGCAGTAGAGTGTGAAACTTGATTCTCCTGAGTTCAGAGAATGATTAAAGTCAGAAGTGGTCCATGGCTGCTTATAAATGAAGCCCAAGAGACATAGCAGAATCAATAAAAAGGGTAGGTGCAAGATAATTGTCAATGGCAAAAGAAAAAGAAGTCTAATTTTTCTTTCTTCAGAAAGTTAAGAAAAGCAGTTGAGCTAATGGAAATGTTAGTTGAAAGATGTAAATTTCAGAAACAAATGCTATTCTTAAGAGTTCAGGAGGTTTCTGATTACATAAATTTTGAAGAACATACTATTAATTTTTCAAGCCAATCAATAACACAGTCTAGCCCTCAAGGTAAGCTACTGTTGAGAAGATGATTTCTTTACTAGTTTTGTTGTCTTAAAATTCAGATTCAAATGTTTGGAACCAATAATAGCAAGATACATTGTCTTTCTACAGTCAAATTACTATTTATAAGGAGACTTTTCTTAAGGGAGAACCAGCTGACTCATTGAGGAGAAAACCAAACATTTATAGGCCCTTCTTGAAAAACTGCAAGCGGCTTCCAGGAAGGGATCCCCTGACAATGTTTCCCTTAACTTGACAGGACTTCAGCTAACAAGCAGATTGACTTGAACTGGAACCTCCTTTGGGAAGCAATGAGTTTCCAATAACCTGTGGTGTGGCTTCTTTTATTTGGAAAACACTCAACCCCTGTGCTTCCTGTGCTGTTTGACTTGAGGAACTCCTGCAAGCCCATGTGGATTTTGGGTAGAATGAGCAATGCAAAGAGCCGGCTTGGACTTGGCACATCCTTGTACTTCTGGGCATTGATGGACCTTACAACCACCGTTCTCTCCAGCACTCCAATGCCAGGACTCGAACTAGAAACACTCTTCTCAGACAGGCCACAATCACATCAACGAAGCAAGAGGAGCTGGGTTTGGAATCAGTTTTTTGTACTGGAAGAATATACTGGGACTGACCCTTTGTATGTTGGCAAGGTAAGATATGTTCAGTAAAAAGAAAAATTCCCAGGTTATCAGATGCCAAATTAATGTGAATTGAATATAAATGATCACCCAACCTATATATATATATATATATATATCTGTGGATCAGAATACTAATGCGACATTAGTTGACCACTAGCTAAAATATAGCTTTGCTTTGTAAGACAAAGTCAGAAAAAAAACTCTATTTCTATGCCTTTATTCAGTGGGGAAAAAATACAACTATGTTTTGTAGGAAAAGCCTCAGACCTTACAAAAAAACATGTAACCCTTAAGGGTAGGTAGCAGCAACTTTTGGGAAACAACACAAAGGGAAGAGTAGAGCGTTCATGCTTTGTGTGTGTGTGTGTGTGTGTGTGTGTGTGTGTGTGTGTGTGTGTATGTGTGTGTGTGTTTCTAAAGCATTTATATAGGTCTAGTTTGAGTCAAACAACAAAAGTATAAGACATCTTCAAAATTTCCTAGAATGACTGCTTTAGGGTTAGAGACAGTCAATTAATATATTTTTAAACTATATATTCAAAGTCTCTTAATTTGTCTATCATCATTTCACTTTTAATCCTAGTTTCTTTCTGTTTGCCTTATTTGGATGTTAATCAGAGACCATCTTATGAAATCAACCAAGGGAGAGAGAGAATGGGAGACAAGAAATTAATTAGAAAATAAATAATTCATTAGGAGGATAACTTAGGCACTTGTTTAGCACCAAAGCTATAAGCATGTTTCACATCCAAGCATATGTGATCCATGCCCAGTCCCGCCAGGAGCTTCCAAGAGCCCTGTGAACCAGTCCTCAACAGTCCCAACAGCTTTCCACCAACAATTCCCTTATAATTACAAACAATTAATGTTTAACCATTTTGTGTGTGTGTGTGTGTGTGTGTGTTTGTGTGTGTGCGTGCATGCGCGCGCGCACGCGCATCAGAGAGAGAGAGAGAGAGAGAGAGAGAGAGAGAGCATGCTCAGAAGCATGTCTGAGTGCAATGACTGCTGAGGCCAGAGAGAGCATAGGATTCCCTGCAGCTGGAGTTACAGCCAGTTAAAAACATCATCCTGAGAACTAAACTCGTGTCCTCTGCAGAACTGATAAGCACATTTACCTTCTGAGCCATCTCTCAAGCCCCTCCTGGTCCCTTCTTACTCCAGGTACCTGGCCCTGTCCCCACCACAGCTGTGAAGTGGTTTTCACAACAGCTAGAACTTCTGTACTTTCTCACTGACTTCCTTTAATGAAAGTTCTCCATCACTGCCTTGGGCACTGTTGACCTCCTTCTGAACCATCTCAATACCAGTCCATCAGTATACTGGTTTCTTCCTTTATACTGGGTTCAACTGTTGGCCTCGTGCCAGCTGACACCATCACCAGTGAGCTGATCTGCCTCACCCCACGTCTCTTCTCTACCCATACATGTCTCCTAACAGACTTGCTATGCTTACTTGTGCACTGTTCTTTTCCTCTCTTCAAAAGTTTATTTCAATGTATATAAAGACCTCTTTTCCCTTAGTTGCTCCCTTACTCTGGATTGAAACTATGAAACAATTGTAAGTACAATGATTTATGTGTGTTTATTTTATGTGGATGAGAATGTGCCTGCATGTATTCATGTGTACTCTATGTGTGCAGTGCCTACAAGAGACCAGAAAAGGACCTCATGGAATTGGAATTACAAAAGATTGTGGGCTGTCCATTGGGTTCTGGAAACTGAACCTGGGTACCCTATATGACCAACAAGTGCTCTTAACTCTGGGTGCTCTCTCCAGCCTCATGCCTATGGTTTGAACATTCATCTATATATAGGTCAATAAATACAAGACCTCTTGATCTAAAACAACTAAAATAAACCTTGGAGTCTTAAATCCTTTGGAATATGTGGGAACTCCCTGTTTATGATCCATGGGCCTACGTGTATTATATCACTTAAGAAACTCTTACATTTTTAATCTCTATTGTCCAGTCTTTCTTGTCTGAGCATTGTCAGCACCCCATTCTAGAACCAAAGACCTATTTATTTATTAGTCTGGCTGTAGAAATGGCTCAGTGGTTGAAGTGTCTGCCATGTAAGTGTAAAGTGTAAAGTGGTATGGTGAGAATTTCCTAAACTGGTGCACATGAAGTGCCTAGCACAGTACCTCTGACTTTAGAGTACTCATTAGTAACAATCATGGTAGAGAGCTCATTCAGAGAATGCAGCATCTCAGATGGCATGACTAATGCTGCTGCATACTCCCCAGCCTCTGAGTTCTCCTTTATCTTGTTCATCCTTTCTTCACAAATTAGTCACCACAGATTTCATTTTAGTGTCTCCTTGCCAGTTTCTCTCCCATTTACTTCCTCTCTGTTTCTTTATTACCATAATTGTCTGTTCCTCTGAGACGAGATTAACTGTGCAGGTGCCACCTAGTCTTCCTGGGGAATGATTCCTCTGGGGACATTTATCGCTTGGAAGCACCTACTCCAGTATGCCAACCTTCTGAATCAACAACATATGATTCAATATCATCCTCATCAGACCCTCTCACATTTTCTGAGATAAGGGCCAAGATGTGTCTTCTTCTAGCTTCCATGAACCGTGTAACACTCATACCAGGCATGTGTTGATACTACTGTCCTGACAAGTACATCCTCTGGCTACCTCTCTTACATGGCATTCAAATTCCCTGGGGTCTATCCTAAAATCTATTCACATCATGAATATTTCTTCAGTTTATTCAGACTTCTGAAGATATTCAGCTTCTTGATAGTTGCGAAACAGTAGTTATCTGTGTTATTACTAAAATACATTTAAGAAAATAAGATAGTAATATTCAATAATTATTTTATATTTTCATATAACTTAGAGCTGTTTTGCCTTTTCTAAAAGACAGAAATAGGGTGCTACTTTACAATCTTGTTTATGTCACTTCCAAAACCCAATACAGAAGTGGTCAAAACAATAGTTCAGAATGAAAATATCTATTAATATTATAGTGGACTACTCTAGTGTTTTCAGTCACATTCACATGAAGCAGGCCATTACAACAGGGCTGTGAGGTACATGTAGCCTAAGAACTAGGCTGAGAGGCATGGGATATGTCAACCAGCCAGCGTATACCAGTGGTAAGAAAAGTGCAGCTCTCCAAAATCCTCACTTTTGCCCCACACTCATGGGTTTCCTTTCCCAATGCTCTGGAAATAGCTGGCAAGTGACTTCAAATTTAGCCATGACAACACCCAGACAAGTACAGTAGTATCAGGAACCCAAAAACTTGCTTCCACAGGGCTCACTTACAGGAAATGTGTAAATGTGCAACAACCTCTAAGAGTACACACGCTCAACCCAGGACATATTCACATGCCATGACAGTCACCTACCCCAGTCAGCACACTGGGGTTAACCCCATACTGGTGTGTCACACTATACACAAATACTTAGATATTCACTCATCCATGTACTTTCCTCCTCCACTTTCTTTTAAAAGAGAATTCATCCATCTTTTACTCTCTTTATTCAAGGGACAATCAGCTTGTCACCCAAAGCTTGGAAAATATCTGTTTAGAGAACTTGACAGAGTATTTGCTTATATAAGGAAAGAATATGGCAGCAACAGTCAGTTTTAATTGCTATGCACTTGTAAAATTCATACAGGCTTCTCAGGGACCTAGCAGTTAAAGCTAAATTATATTGACACAAACAAGGAATGGGTACAAAGAGATCTGCTTGGACATGGACCTGTAGTCACTAGTAATACAGAGCTAAGGATTACAAGACCACTGTATAACCACAATTAAAAGCACTCAGTTCCTCTTCAGAATGTCTTCGAGCACTCAGAAACTTTAATGGAAAAAGGAGGGAAGACCACCTGTTCCCAAAATCCTAAATCAACTGCTCTTTCTTTTATGGACATGTATTTCCCAGCATTCACTCCTATTCTGGCTAAGATCTTAAAGACTTATCTGTCTCGAAGATTTCTAAGGGAAAGATGTCTTCCCAGAATGTACTTAGATGCTACAGCTGAAATTAACTTAGTGTTAGCTGGAATAACTATCAGTAAAGGTAAGGTATTTTAATACCAATTTTCCAAGTGCCTTTTCATGTCCTCTTGCAATTTTCACAACCAAATGGGTATTCTGTGGCTCTCACACCCAAATGTTCCATATACATTTCTTCATTGACTCTATGTTCCTTAAAGTGTCCCTCATCTTCAGTCACCTGCCAAGCTCTGCTCTGTGATGGAGCTCAGATTTCCCTTTTCCCAACTAGATTGTACTAAAAGGAAGGTAGGAGGCTAGAGGTAGACGAGACTTGTTGCCTTATTTTACCTTCATTTAGTCTAGTTTGGAGGCTCTTTCAAACTCTTTCCTTATTAGGACACCTCAGAAATACCAACACTACCTACAACTCTCTGTCTCAGAGGAGGTAGTTCCAGATTTAGTGGAGAGGGTTCCTCCAAGCCCCTGAAACCATACCTAGGCAGTTCTCAGTTCTCAGAGACTTTCAGGCTCAGCCTGAAGAGGTACCTCCCACTTTGGGATGCCAGAAAAACCCGACTTCTTCTCCTAACGTGCTGCCCTCCTGGATGATTCCCTAGCTATTTCTCAGAGTCACTGTAGATCTGGTACCCCAGTGTTCCCTCTTCATTCATTGCTACTAAACTAGTAACTGGTTTAACTAACTGGTAAAGGATTTGTTTCCTGATGGGATTTTGGAAATATACGATTATATTCCTCAGAAAGACCCTTCCATAGCTGATATGCTTCCTGTTCATGAAAGGCCCTTTTGCCTTCACTGTGGGAGCCCTTCTCTCTCCTTATGTTCTAGTCTCTTTTCTGTTACAGTGTTGCTATGGTAAATCACCTTGGCCAAAAACAATCAGAGGAGTAGAATTTATTCCATATTACCACTTTAGGTAGCAATCCTTCACCATGGGAAGTCAAGGCAGAAACTCAAGGAAGAGCAGAGGCATTGATCATGGAGCAATGTGCTTACAAGTTTGTTTTCCAGTTCAAGTTCAGCTACTTTTTTTTACATAGCTTAGGCCTAGCATCACCAAGAGATGGAACCTCTAGTGGTTGGCTGGTCATTCTACAAGAATTAGCAATGAAGAAAATGGCCCCAGAGAGACGCCCACAGGCCATCTGATGCAGTCAATTCTTCAACTGAGGTTCACTCTTCAATGTGTCAAGCTGATGACAAAACTAATTGGGACACCTTGAAAACCTGTAAATGTACTCGGATGCACCTGAAAGATACTGTTTCTTAAAAGGAAGGGAACATAAGGTTCCTGAGAAAGCTGTAGCCTAAGCCTGTTCAATCTGCTACAGGCCATGGACAGACACCAAACTGATTTCATAGTCTTTACCTCCAGAGAACCATCTACAAAGGCTCCTCAGTATCTTCTCTTATAGAGGGAAGAAAGAGAAGGGATGTGAGTTTTAGCACTGATCCCATTTGACCCTAGCTAGCCTCATGAACCTTAGAAAGCATGGTTGTTTCTCAGCAGTGCTAGCTTTGGTGTCTGTTGTTTTTAAAGCCTACTCTAAAAGCAGCCAACTTACGCTTGGCTTGGGATGATATCAAGTGCTTAATGTGTCAAGCTCTGTGTCCATTATAACTTGTCATACCTGTTTTAATGCAAGTCAAACGTCACATTTTAAAAATACAAATGTAGCTTTTTAAAAATCTCATAATTTAAGAAAGTTCTGAGATTTTTATCTTTCTCCTTCCAGTGCCATGGTGCTAAGAAGCATATTTCCAAAGAGAATGAGCTTCATTTCTTTGTTCACAATTCCAAACTAAATGTCTTTTACTTCTACACAATAAGTGCTGGGTCGTTAACCCCCCCCCACACACACACACACTCTTTAAACTGCATAAGTAGAAGATTTTCATGATAATCATGTATATGGAATAAAGAAATGTGAGACTGTCATATTCTATATAGAATATTTTTAAGCAGAAAGAAATCCAAAGCTATTTTGTGAGTGATTTTATACTCTTATTTCCCTTCTGTAGATAAGACACAGCTTCATTCCCTAGGCAGCATGAGTTGGCCAGGAATAAGTTGGAAATTAGCTCCAAACCAGTCTCGACCTCTATAACTATCCCTGCCTAAGGAGTTTGTGACTACACTTTCAGGCATTCCCTGGTTGTCCCTACACATTAATCCTCAGAGGAGAGGGTGGACAGGTCCTCTCCAAAACTTCAGGATCCCTGGCCATTGGGCTCTTCATAACAACAAGATCTCTAGCTCTAACTAGGTTTTATTTCTGAAAGCTTGAAGAGAGCAGATAAGAGCTGAATATGTTAATATCCCTTTGGTATTCCTTTCTCTCAGCAGGTAAGCCATCACCAAAATTGTCCCATTTATAGCTTTCCTACTGTGAGAAAGGGACACTGCTCTGTATTTTACATACATTAATCCCTAATGATCCCAGTAACCCTTAGAATTAATGCTATTCTTCATTTGCAACACAAGAAAATTAAGAGTTATAGACAGTATATTTACTCATGACAAGCACACTTAGTTGATAACTGACATAGACCACATTCAGATCAGATATTTTGGGCTTGCAGCATTAAGCCTAACACTTGTTGTCTGTTTTATGATTTAATCATTGGTGCTGAAGTATGCAAGTGCTGAAAACACAGACAGCAGCAGAGTTAGCAGTGTGAATTAAACCTAATGATTTTGCTGATTCTTTTGAGAGAAGCCTAGGATAACACAAAATGTCAGCACTCTTGTTATCCATACACATTGATGCAAGTTCCAAGACAGGTGTGTTTCTAGGCTGAAATAAAATGGTGTTCCCAGATATCTTTGTAGAAATCATTACAAAAGAGTATGAGAAGATGGTGCTGGAAAGATAGATAGCTCAGTGGTTAAGAACACAAGTTGCTCCTCCAGAAGACCCTGGTTTGATTATTAGCATACACAGTGGCTCATAACCATTTGTAACTACAGTTCAAGGAGATCTATGCTCTTTTCAGGCCTTTGCATGCACCAGGCACATAAGTAGTGCAGAGACATACATGAAGGCACAACACCCATGCACATAAAAATAAAAAAAAAATTTAAAGATAAAATCTGACAAAAATGCAGTCAGATGAGCAGAGAAGCAAGACCCTAACTCAACCATCCAAACATAAATTTTATTGAATCGATTAAACCCATGAATGAGTCCTACACTATTGTAACACACACACACACACAATGTCCACATAAAGCTCACTTGACACCTAGTTTTAAGTAAAAAAGTAGGAAGTTGGAGGGGAAGGGGGTCTCAGAACTTAAAGTATGTCAGGAGTCCATAAAAGTCACATTCTATATATTTATTTAATGTGTGTGTGTACATTGACATGCACGGGCCCATGTGTAGAAGTCAAAGGAGAGTTTTTAGGAGCCAGTTCTCTCCTTCCATGATGAGGTCCCAGGAATCTAATCATCAAGCATCTTGTGGTCCCTGGTCTTAGCCCTGTAATGAGTCACTTCATCATTTTTTAAGCCAATTTGAACTGTTATTAAATGTATGACATTACAAAAATTAACCTATACCTATTAATTAGTTAGTTAGCTAGCTAGTTAGCTAGTTGGTTAGCTAGTTAGTTAATCTGAGGGTCTCTCTGTGAAGCCCTGGCTGCCTAAGAGCTCACTCTGTAGTGCAGACTGGCTTTGAACTCAGAGGTCCAGCTGCCTGTAGGCTTGTGCCTCCTCTTATTTTTAACTTTAAGATATCTAGACCTGTCTCTTGTCTTTTCTTTTTCTTAAATAAAAAGACAAGCTTTCTTCTTAATAAATGTGTTCCTATTTTGTGGGGATATCTTTCAAATTTAATAAAACCATTCTGAGATATCAGAGGGATCTACCCACAGTCAGTCTAGGAGGATCAGAGAGTGGTAACTCATACCTTTAATCCCAGCACAGGGAATATCCGGGAGTGGTGACCTGCGACCTTAATTCAATCAGATCTGTGTTCGAGGTCATCTTAATTTACAGAAGGAGTTCCAGGCTCCGAGGCAGGCAGTGGTGGTGCCATACCTTAACTGAAAAAAGAAGGTTTTTAAGGCAGACATGGAAAGACAGGGCAGGCAGAAGAAGCCATGGCTCACACTGTTAGTCCCAGCACTTGAGAAGCAGAGGCAAGAGAATCTCTGTGAGTTCAAAGCCAGCCTGTTCTTTAAAGCAAGTTCCAGGATAGCCAGCACTGTTACACAGAAAACCTTGTCTGGGGAAGGTGGATCTGTTCCCTGATATCTCAGGCTGTTTTTATTATATTTAAAGATATCCCCACATTATTTCTATAGCTGTCTTTTGTTTCTTAAGGATAGCCATTTTAAAGTATTAAGCTTAAGATACTGAATGACATAGAAAATTTTTTGTATTTACCTTTCCTCATCATTTTAAAGCATGTTAGTTCTTTATAGAAAGATTTTATAAATACTGAAGTGTTTCCTATGTAAAAGGAGTCAGTCTATACAAAAGTGGGTATCAATTTATTTCTAATACCTGTGCATATCCATAATGACATTTCAGTGCTTCTGTTCTCAGCTTCACTCAGACATGGACAGGGGAGATGGATCCATCAAATATATCCTTTCAGGAGAAGGAGCCGGCATCGTGTTTACTATTGATGACACCACTGGAGACATCCATGCCATTCAGAGGCTGGACAGAGAGGAAAGAGCCCAATACACTTTAAGGGCTCAAGCCCTAGACAGACGGACAGGACGACCAATGGAACCAGAGTCAGAGTTCATCATCAAAATCCAAGATATCAATGACAATGAGCCCAAGTTCCTAGATGGACCTTACATTGCTACTGTGCCAGAAATGTCACCAGTAGGTAAGCTGGGAGATGGAAGATCCTACTATGTATACATAGAGGAGAAAGTGTGTAGAAATCATGAAATGAAACAAAAAAGACCACCAGCTTCTTCAGCAGGTAGGAAGCTATGTAGCTATTGGAAGCAGCCACATTAAGCATTAAGAAATCTTCCAGTGTCTTCCATTTCTGATTCCTTAAGAATAAAGGATGAATTAGATGGCTGATAGAATATACTTGATATTTAAGGGTAAATAGTGGCTGTTACCAGTGAACAAAGAGGACTACATAAAGCAACAACAACAACAAAATAACAGTGCTGCTTTTGCTGGTTATGAAAAATTCACACACAGATAACTATCATCTACATTGAGTAACAAGATCAGACTTACAGAAGCTTGATCCTGAAAGGGACTCCCAGAGAAGCAAGCATAACACTTGCAAAATGTTTTAAGGTTGACTGCTCAGGATTATACCAGCTTTCTGTAACTGAGCTTGAACAGGTTTCTCCCACTTCTCTCCTTCAGGTACCTCTGTTATCCAAGTGACAGCCACAGACGCTGATGACCCAACCTATGGCAACAGTGCCCGGGTAGTGTACAGCATTCTCCAGGGCCAGCCATATTTTTCGGTGGACTCCAAAACAGGTACATAATATAAGTGTCAAGTCAGAAGTGACTGCTTAGTCAATAATTCTTGTGTTTCCTACTTAAGACAGACCCAACTCTTGTTTTCAAGGACTCTCCCTGGAGTGTATTACACAGAAAAGACTGTCATAATCTTTAGGATTAGAAGAACACATTATAATGGCCAGGGGGTGGGACAGTGTGAATGGGTTTTTGAGACACATTGCCTACAGAGAATGTCTCCTCACCACCTTCCAAAAACTGCCATGTCTATAACTACCAGTCTTTAAGATCATCTATAATAACTCCAACAAAACCAAAGAAAGATTGCCACATTCACCTGGTCTACAGCTAGAATCACAGAGCCTTCTGGGCAGTCATTCAGCTGACCATCAGGATTCATTCAGATGATGAAACTAAGAAGTTGAGTAATAATGAGTTCCTGTGATTAGTGATACACCCCACCCCTGATATTTATCTCTGCTGAGGCAACCCTTGCTAAGAAAAATGTAAATCCAGAGTGAATGGGTGGGTTTTGATGAGGCAGGCAACAGCACCTGGATATGGACCTGGGCCATAGAAAGGCAGAGCCTGGTGAAGGTCACTCTAACAAAGGGGATTGCAATGAGAACAGAACTCATAAGAATCAGCAGAGCAGAAACGGAGAGACTGAAGTGTTGGCATGGGGGAGGAGTGGAGGGTAGCTTTGCTTGTTTTAAGGAGCTTTAACTACAGAATTCGTATGTTTTATCACACCAAGGGAAATCGCTTTAATATCTGTATTGGGCAGAATAACTCCAGTATCTTATGGTCTTACATTTGTGCCAGGATTTCTCCTTCTCCAAAAAGTTTCATAAACAGTACCATTTTAACCTCTTAAATAAAATACATAGGAAGTATTATCGCTCCCACTTTACACAGGAAAAACAGACCTAAGAGGAGGAAATTGAACAAGGAAAGAATCACAGTGGTAAAGTAACTGGTGAACAGTCAAAGTCACCTCTTACTTGAAAGAAAAAAATACATCTTTATTATTACTAATCTGATAGAATTTTGTTTCTATGTGTCCTCAATGTAGCCAGGCATTCAGAAAATGGTCTCATAAAGGTAGAATGTGAGAGTGTGAATTTGTGGGAGGAAGGAGAAAAGATCACAGTTAGAGATGTCTATAAAACAGAAACTTGAATCATTCTACAGATGGGGAAGGAGAGGGAGACTGAAGAGATGCCTGCAGGGAAGAAAACCACAGGCAGGACAGGGTCCGTGTCCTTTTATCCTCAGACTATAGGTTGCATGTCCTTTATATCCTCAGAAGCATTTTACATTATTCTGACAATGCCCACGAGGGGCATCTATAGTTTAAGGTCAAAAATACATGAAAAGATTGTCATTGCTTTGGCCCAGAAGCATTTACAAGAAAAAAAAAAGAAAAAAAAAGCTTCTCACTTCATTTTAGAATGGTATCAGTGACTGCACTGCATATATCATAGGAAGAAATTCAGGCAAGGTGTTGTCCCTAAAAAGGCCAGTTTAACCACAGGCTATGCTGTAAATCTCTAACAATAAGCCTTTAACCTTCCCCTCAAGAGTATGAAAGACAGCTTTTCTAAGCTGAAGGCCTATAACGGAGATAAAATTCTACACATCCCTGACAGGATCAGAATCCTACATTTCTATGCATCTGGTTTAGGACCCTCTTGTTAAATGAAATCTGATCACCACACCTCCATGCTGTTTCTGCTCTGAACTTTGTGGGGAAGCTAATCTTTTATGCATGGTAAAAACAAAACACAAATTGAGTCTCTCTGCTCCTCATTGCTTAGGGAACTCAGTAAGGCACAGAAGAAGGTGGGGAAAACAAAACAAAACAGTGAATGTAAACAACAGGGTAGTCTAACAAAGTTTCATCCCTACTTCCAGGTAGAGGGGAGCAGGAAAAATAATACCAGGAGCCAATATCTAAAAAGTCATTTACCCTACAGAGTTCCAGGGCTGAAGGCAGAAGGGGCGAGGGAATTATCTAAATTACAGATTTATAGACACAGGAAGCTTTGTTTTCTGTACTCAAAGCCCAGGTAAAGATAGCAGTCTACTGTAAGCATAGGTAGTCCTGGGGTCTGTGAGAAAACCACTGCTGCCACCTCCTGTTCTGCCCCAGTAATGTTGCCAAGGACACAGCCTCTGGGCCCTTCTTGATCGCTATTTCTTGGCCCTTCATTTCACACAGTGCTTTTCTGAAGCTGGAATTTTTAACTACAAGTTTAATAAAGACAGAAAATGTGCACCTTGGTGTTGGCTATTTACAGTACAGAACGGAGACAACTACAGACCAATCTTCAGAAAACCAGCTTTGTGGTTTAATTTTTAAAACAATTCCTATCCTGCAGGTGTAATCAGAACAGCACTCATGAACATGGACAGAGAAGCCAAAGAATATTATGAAGTGATTATCCAAGCCAAGGATATGGGAGGGCAACTTGGAGGATTAGCTGGGACCACAACTGTCAACATCACCCTCTCAGATGTCAATGATAATCCACCCCGCTTTCCCCAGAGTAAGTATCAACCAGAGCATTGCTCTCTGACCAGAGGGACCCACCTTTTGCAGATGTTCAGGTGTAAGGACAGTTTATATTAAAAAGCATTTATTTTTACCTTCCTGCACCACAACCATTTTTCTAGCATGAAATCAATGTTTCTCAACTTGTTTTTACTATTTTATCCCTGTTAAAGGTTCTTAGACTTCCCCCCCCCCTTTTTTTTTTTTTACTTGATGGCCATATCATCCACGTACACACAACTGAATACTAAGAATAAGATTTGTCAAGTAGGGTTACACTTTCATGGGCCACAAATCATCATCATGTATAAGGTTCGTTTTTAACCACTAACTCTTCATCAAGAGCTCATTTTCAAGAAGATAATTTTCTGAATGGGAATGTGTTCAGAACACATTTCCTGAAACAGCTAGACCTGTAGCTGAACAAGCTATACCATCTCACAACATTAACTAAGCAATATATAAACAGGTGCCAAGTACATAATCTGTAAGGACACCAGGTTTGGAAACACAAGTATTAACCCTGCCTTTCAAGCTTAAAATCAACCCAAGGAGCACACATCCTGTTCATAGAGGAGAAATCAATTAGGATTGTTTGGAGTGCCACTTCAGGGTTCATAAATGGTGCAATTTAATAGATTCCTATGTTGACTTAGTTCCAAAAGACTAAAGTATCATGGAATAGTTTGTGAAAAGCACATGAGTTAGCTTCTTGCTCTCCACCAGTGAAAATGAATGAAGGTTTCACAGGGTAACAAGACTTAAACAGAACACTGAAGAACAGAAAGAATTTACTGGCAGAAAAGGAAACATGCCAAGATGAAGAAGCCACATTGATTCAAGCACAATCAGTTTGAGATACTACTTAGGGATGCAATATACAGCCCTGTGCAAAGCCAACAAAAACTTTGCTGTATCAGAGGTCATATCAGTGGAAAGTTAAATGCAAGGCAAGAAGAATATATTTAAAATATATATATGGAGCAGAAAAAAAATAGAAACATGGATACTGACTCTCAGTCTCCTGACTAGAGGAAGCATAGCTGAGGGTTGAGTTAAAGATGACATTTTTAATCTGGATGGCAGGAGCAGGGCTGCACTGCTGACAGAATAGAGGAGGCATAATGAAGTAGTGGCAGCTGGGGAGACAAATTCAGATTTGAATATGAAGTGACAAGCAAACAATCAGGTTGAATGTCCTTAAGAAATGGAGATGTGACTTTGAAAAGCTAGTGCCTGGGGGAGAAGGAAACTGGGGAAGTCAAATGGTAAACACAATTCCAGGTTGAACACTTATCCAGGAAAAGGAGAAACAACAACAATCACAAAAAACAAAAACAACAAATGCTAAGGAAATAGCTCTGTCATTCATAAGCTTGTTTTGCAAGCATGAGGACCCAGAATTACATGCCAGGAATGCTGATACCTTTTTGTACTTCCCATGATGGGATGTCAGAAAAAAAGTAGATCCCTGGGATTCTCTGGTCAACTTTCTTAACATACTTGGAGCATTCCAGGCCAGTAAGAAGCCCTCTCTCAAAATAAGGTGAGAGGTTCCTAAGAAGCAACACATAAGGTTTACTTATAGGTACTACGTTCAAGTACACATACACACACACCACACACACATGTACACACACACAAATACTACAAACATAATAAAGCTAGCAAAATAGCTTGTATTTTGAACTAGCCAGATGAAAATGACTCTTTTATTTCATTTATATAAATAAATAAGTTCAAATAGTAATGTGCAACTGGTATACACAAAGTTCCCACGGCCATTTATGAAAAAAAAAAAAAGTCAGAATATCAAGCAAGTATTTTACAAATGATACATATGAGTAAGTTACTAAGATGACTACTCCAGCAATCAGGATACATTGCATCAAGGAACAGTTGTGAACTTTCACATGGTGTTGTAAGGGTTGAGAAATCCACCGCGAAAAGGAGGACTCCGAGAGATGTTCTCTCATGAAACACGCAAGGGGATTTTATTTACCAAGTATACCTGAGGTTCACTGAACACACAGGAACAGAGAGCCCTGAGCTGAAGTTGAACAAAGCTTTTAAAGGTCATGAGAGTTGCTACGTGCAGGAATGCAGGTATAGGTCATGGGGGTTGCTATGTGCAGGAATGCAGGTATAGGTCATGGGGGTTGCTATGTGCAGGAATGCAGGAGGCAGATAACATATAACTCTATAGCCCCTACTTTATGATTCGTCATTTATGCAGAGTTTAACATGATTCTCTCTAACATTCTGAACTTCTTCCTGTGCAAATCTCTAATCATAGAGATTTTCTTGGCTATTTAAGACTGAATATTGTTGCCAAATAAGCATTAGTGTCGCACAAAAGAATGAGACTCAGGGATAGATCTCTGAAGAAGTTGGAGATACTAGAGGAAATAAACACCACAGTCAAATCTTACCCAGCTGTCTTATAGTTTCCTCAGCCTCAATTCCCTTGGAATGTTTTTTTCTGTGTTTGAATCCCATCCTAAGTACTCTTTCGTAATTAAGGCGTGGCCTCACCCACCTGCTTGGGAGACTGGAATTCCTTCTATAATCTGAAGTGACCTTGACTCAGTTAGGATTAAGGGTGTAGGTCACCACTCCCAGGATACTCCCCGTGCTGGGATTAAAGGTTTGAATCACCACTCTGATTTTCCTAGACTGACTGTGGTTAGTGCTCTGGGACTTCTGGAGCTTTTACTAACCCCCCACATAGACTGTGGGTAGATTCCCTCTGATATCTCCAAAACTTCTGAAACTTTATTAAGTCCCCACATATCCCCTTTTGTGTCAAATAAAAAAAAAGAAGGTGATAGCTAACATAAGAAAAACAATATACAATAGGTGCAATAATTATATACAATATATACAAACAATAAATGAGTAATGTCCAGTCCATTAACAGTTGACAATTCCAATAAAATATTTCATTAATTATCCTATTTTGATGAATCCAAAGGATTATACCTAATTCATTTCCTTTCTAACTAAAAGCTATTATTTTGATGTCTCTAAAACTTATAAGCTTTACCTTAAAAGTTTCTTTTCTAAAACTGTCATTAGAAAAGTGTAACTATAGCTATCTCATCTTCAACTACCTCAGAGACCCAAGAAGGAAATAATATTTATCTAAATAACTAGGAAGTGCAAGCAACTTTCAAAAACTAGAAATGACAAAGATGATACCTATCTGCCTGGACAGTCACCCAAAGTTCCTTTATAAAGTTGGGGCATCCATCTTCAGCCTACAGGCCCAGAGTCTCTTTTCATCTCAGTGAAGCAGGAAATCTGCTCTGTCCATTTTGGTGTAGTTCAGTCATTTCTCCTTGTGTCCTGTAGATTGAAGACTCTTCAAAGTTCTTTTCAACTTTCCCTTGCGGTACTTGCTGCTTATTGGTCTCGTGCCAGTATTTAGCTTTAGATGAAGTTTACCACCACTTTTGACTGCATTCCCAAGCAACCCAACTCTAGGAAGATCCAGGCCCAGCATGCCAGGGGCCGCTACCACCTCACAACATCCATGGGCCATCTCTGACAGTTTTCTCTGAAAAATAGGAACTTGAAGGACCATCTCAGCTTGTTCTGTCAAAGTTTAAAGGTCACTTTCTGAGGGAACCTGCATGTCTAGTTCAAATAGCACACTGTTAAGCAGTCAACACAGGGACAGGTTCTTGTCCAATGACTAACTGTTGCCACAAGGAAAGTAGATTCCATATGGAGTTTCCTCAATGCCCTTTTTTCTCTTGAAGTATATTGGGGCTACCAGGAACAGACCTGTCTCACTGTCCAGAAAAGTCTTTACGTTCTAAAAATATTTTAAATGCCATATTCTATGGATCTCTGAAATTTTTGAAGAAGACCTGTTTATCTAAAATATATTTGTTTGACCTTGAAAACATATCTAACATGACTATGTCCGAATGTAATGTCTAACTACTGACTTGCATTGCTTTATATTCTAATTAATTGGAAATAAAAACTTTCATGAACTAGCAATTTGGATTACAATGTTAGATAAATTGGTTAAGTATACTACCTGAAACAAGCATAGAAATATTTGTACAATGACACAATTAATCTCAAAATACATAATTTGTATACAGAAAACCAATGCAATATAAAATATTTAAAGCTAGTAAATCCTTTAAAAAGATTCTATAATCTATCCTTATATCCTATATATCTGTATCCCCTTTTTCTTTATATATTTTTTAAACACAAATCTTGAATCTAATCATTCTTATTTAACTTTTTTCTAACCATAACTATGAACAATTTTTAACCAATTAACCTAAACAATGACAATCATCCATAATCCATTGAACAACCAACACTAAGCTACCCTACCACTTGGGAAGCAAAACCAACCCACCCCACCACTTGGGAGTGTGGGCGCTGGTTCTTAAGTTTACTTCCTGCTGACTGGGGGTGATGGCATCTTTTGGGGATCCTGAAAAGAAAAGTTTTGTTAAATGTCAAGTCCTGAAATAAGTAGCTGTGACATTTGTTGTCCAGTCACTGCATAGCAGGAAAGCAACAGCTTGTCTCAAGTCCTGGATATAGTAGTCTGTGAAGCTGGTTCATCTCATCGAGCTGCTACAAAATTGTCCTGAGCAGTTTGTAGTCCAAATCTGATCTTTGATTGGTATTTGTCAGCCTAGTGGCTTTGTCAGAGTTCATGTGAAACCATCGTTGTGGGGCCCCATCTTCCTTTTGGATATTTCAAGTTAGCAATTAGGCCTTGTCCTGGATCACTGAAGAAAACCGATAAGGGACTAAAAACCAACACAATGTACAGGAAACTAAACAGATAACAATTTATTGAGCATAGGATTAGTAACAATAGAATAGTCCCTTATTTTTTGTTATTCTTCTGCCCCATATCAGGTGGCTCTTCTGATATGATACAGAGATTTTGTATTTTCCTTTAACAAGTATGCTTGAGTTTAGAGGAGAGAGCCACAATCCAACTCTAAAACCAGCTTTAAATTATAATTAAACTGGAACTTTAACTAATAAAAAATTTTGTAAATGTTAAGTAATGAGATTTTACCCTATCAAGTATACTGGTACCAATAGTTACCATATTCTTTTGTTTGCAAATTTTCCTGGATAGCCTCTTTTTTGCTTTAGATGTCTGGATGTCTAAGGCCTTTTAACTTCTTGAAGATGGGTATTTCCAGTTTCCTGTAAAGACAAGAACAGAAACCTGCCCCGCCCCTTTGTTTTTATTTACAACTGAAAGAATTGTAATATAGGTTGATGAGCTATCAGTTCTTAGTTTCATGAAGTGTCTCCGGTTCTGTTCGAGTCTTTATTAATTTTGATGGTATCCATATCTTTTCCTCACCTGTGGAAATAAATGCAAAACCCCTTCCCCAACTGAGCACATACCTTGGCTTCCATTCAGAGGTTAGTACATCTTTGAAGTAAATAGGCTGATTTAGTTCAGCTTTCTTTTTCTATGGTCCAATGCCTTTCAGCAGCTGTTGTTTCTTTCTCATTGGCACTGAGAAAATTCAAAGTTAATAAAGCATTATGTAGTCTATCTCTGGAGGTCTTTGTTATTCCTTTATATTTATTTAGCATATCCTTTAAAGTTCGATTTGAACTCTCTATGACTGCTTGCCCTGTAGGATTATGTGGTATTCCTGTAATATGCTTTATATTATAATAAGCAAAAAATTGTTTCATTTTAGTAGAGACATATACTGGAGCAATGTCAGTCTTTATTTGTGCAAGTATTCCCATGATGGACATAGCATCTAGCAAATGTGTGATTACAGAATCAGCCTTTTCTGAACTTAAAGCAGTTGCCCATTGAAATCCTGAGAATGTATCTATTGTATGATGGACATATCTTAATTTCCCAAATTCTGTAAAATGAAATACATCCATCTGCCAGATTTCATTTCTATGTATACCTTTAGGATTAGTTCCTGCTGGCAATGGAGTTTGGTTATAGAATGAACAAGTGGGACACATTTTTACAATTTCTTTGGCTTGTTCTCAAGTGATAGAGAAATCTTTTTTTAATCCTTTGCAATTAACATGATGCTTTTTATGAAATTCTGAGGCCTTTAGTACATTTCCTATTAATAATTTATCAATTTCATCATTACCTTTTGCTAAAGGACCTGGCAGACCTGTATGGGATCGAATAGGTGTTATATGGAAAGGACGATTTCTAGTCCTGATTATTCCTTGTAACTGAATAAATAATGAAGTTAATTCTGATTCATCATTAATAAAATCAGCTGTTTCAATGTGTAGAACAACTCTTTCTGCATACTGACAGTCAGTGACTATGTTAAGTGGTTCTGTAAAATCCATTAACACCATTACAATGGCATATAATTCTGACTTTTGAACAGAATTATAAGGGCTTTGAATCACTTTACTTAGATGTTCTGATTTGTCACCAGCTTTTCCTGATTTGTTTGCATCAGTATAAACCAATCCGGAAATTGGTTTATCTCGTACAATACGAGGGAGAATCCAATCAGTTTTCTTTATAAATTCAATTATTTTGCTTTTAGGATATTTGTTGTTAATATCTCCCAAAAAATTACTGCAGGCTCTTTGCCAAAGTTCACTTTCTACCCATAATTGGTCAATTTCTTTATTAGTTAAAGGTACAACAATTTCTGCTGGGTCCATTCCTATCAATTGAGAAGTCTTAATTTTCCTTTAAAAATAAGTTCATATATCTTTTCCACATATGTCTTTAACTTCTTGCTTGGTTTATGTGGAAAAAATATCCATTCCAATATAACATTTTCCCTTTGCATTAAAATTCCTATAGGAGAATGCTTAGAGGGAAAGATTACTAGAATGCAATTGAGGTCTGGATCCACACGATCCACATGTGCCTCTTGTAATTTTTTTCCACCAAAGCCAGTTCTTTCTCAGCTTCAGGTGACAACTCTATCGGACTATTTAAGTCCTTGTCACCATTTAACATTTTGAACAGATTCATCATTTTTATGATCTAGTTCATCATTTTTAAGTTCAATATTCGGTTGTTAAGTTGGCAATGTCTCCTAGTAGTCTTTGGAAATCATTAAGTGTCTTTAATCTGTCTCTCCTGATCTGTACCTTTTGGGGTCTAATTTTTTGTTGACCTATTTTATATCCTAAATAATTAATGGAATCCCCTCTTTGTATTTTTTTCTGGGGCAATCTGTAATCCCCAAGCAGGCAAAATTCTTTTCACTTCTTCAAAAAGTTTTTCCAACGTATCAATATTTGAATCGGCCAACAAGATGTCATCCATGTAATGATAAATTATAGACTGTGGGAATTTCTTGCATATTTGTTCTATTGGCTTTTGAACAAAATACTGGCACAGAGTAGGACTATTCAGCATTCCTTGAGGGAGGACCCTCCACTGGAATCTCTTTACAGGCTGAGAATTATTATAAGTGGGCACTGTAAAGGCAAATTTTTCTTTGTCTTGTTCTTGTAAAGGTGTTGTAAAAAAAAAAAAAGTCTTTTAAATCAATAAATATAATAGCCCATTCCTTAGGTAATAGAGAAGGCAAAGGAATCCCAGATTGTAGAGAGCCCATTGGCTGGATCACCTTGTTTATTGCCCTTAGGTCTGTTATCATTCTCCACTTTCCAGATTTCTTCTTAATAGCAAATACAGAATTCCAAGGGCTGGTTGATTCTTCCATATGCTGAGCATCTAACTGTTCCTGTACCAGCTGCTCTAAGGCCTGAAATTTCTATTTTGTTAGAGGCCAGTGATGAACCTATATAGGCTTCTCTGCTAGCCATTTTTGAGGTAGTGCTGTGGGTGGTTTTGAAATCTCAGCAGCTGTTTTGCCTTGTTTCTCTATAACCTGAATGGTCTGTGACTGTTTCTCATAATATCTTCTGATATTTCTTCTGGAACCATGTGCTAGATCATGGCATATTTCTGTATTTGGATAAATATTAATCTGCATGTTCCACTATTGCAGTAAATCTCTTCCCCATAAATTTATAGCTATATTAGCCACATATGGCTTTAATATTCCTCTCTGTCCTTCTGGTCCTATACATTCAAGCCATCTTGCACTCTGTTTTATCTGGGTTTTTGACCCAATACCCAAAAACTGAACATTTACCTCCTGAAGGGGCCAACTTGGATGCCATGACTCAGGTGAAATTATGGATACATCTGCGCCCGTGTCAAATAAGCCTTCAATAATAACATCATTTATCTGTACTTTTAATTTTGGCCTTTGCTCATTGATAGAAGTTTGCCAAAATATTTGCTTGATATTTTTTCCTGAATTTTTTTCTTTTTCTGTAAATTTTCTATTCTTCCAGTTAGTGTCTCTTTTTAAAATAGGTTTTAACCTTTTTAATTGTTCTGGGAAGGTGTTTCCTCCACAATGGCAGGGTAAGACTGGATTGGACTTAATATGGGGGCTTTTAAAAGCCTCCTTGGGGCGTTTCCCTAGGGCAGAGAGTTACCTGACCTAGGGGTTCTTGAAAGCCCCCTTGAAGCATTTCTCAAGGGCAGAAAGTTCCCTTATCTGTTTCTTGTTGATCTGCATTCATTAGTCCAATGTCTTCCTTTTCCACACCTTCTGCATATTCCAGAAGGGAGGGGTGTTCTCTTGGGATTATTCCTATCAAAAGCATTGTTTCTGGGAACACCTTGTTTACAATCTCTTTTAATGTGACCTTCCCTTCCACAATTATAACATTTGACATTTTGATTTTTTCTCATACCTCTTTAAATAAGCTCTCCTACCCAGTTATCATCACTGTCATAAGTCTCCATATTAATTGTCAAACGAATCCAATCCTCCAAAGGTGCTGACCTTGCTTTTAAAGGTCTAAGTATTTTTCTACATTGTGCATTGGCATTCTTAAAAGCCAGTAATTCAATGATTATTCACCTGGCTTCTGAGTCCGGCCCCATTCTGTTTACTGCTGTGGTTAATCTGTGCACAAAATCTGTAAAAGTTTCTTTGGGACTTTGAATTATTTTTGTAAATGTTTCACTTTTTTTCCTATTTCTTCAATGCGGTCCCAAGCATTTAAAGCTGCCATGCAACATAAATCCAGAAGATGGTCACTGTATAATGACTGCCTTTCAATATCAGCATAATCTCCTTCCCCAAGGAGTTGGTCTTGAGAGACTTCTATGCCTCTGGCCCTGTTTCTTTGTTCTATTGTTTTATCCTCCTCCCTCCACCATGACTTGAATTGCATGAGCGTCCCTGCCTCAAGAACGGCTGTGACCATATCCAACCAATCTTTAGGGGTGACCCGGTTACAGCATGACCAGGAGTTCAGCATTTGCTTAACAAATGGTGAATGCATCCCATATGATACAATTGCTTCCTTTACTCTCTGTAATTCTAATATTTTTACTGGAGCCCAGCTAGCTTCTCTTTCATCTTTTTCATCCTTCATTTTTTTAAAGGTTACTGGGTATAATAATGTTGCCTATTTTTGTCTAATTTTAGATGACCTTGCTGAATTTGTTTCTTCATATTCCTCTGTTTCAATTTGAGCATCTTCGTGTTCTCTCTCAACAGGCTTTTTAAAGACCTTTTTCTTTGGATTTACATTAGTCAACTTTTTCAGTGATATCAAACAATAAATATTCATAGTAAATAGTATGATAAACATTATGATATTTCCATCTATCTTATCTATATTTTCCTTTACTGGTTTTAATATCAAATCATTTAACGAGAGGTTACAGTATGACCAATCACCCTCCATTGCTTTAAACATATTCCCTCTTTTTTTTAAAAAAAATTGAGTTACTTACTGTTATTGTCCATTGATGATTGCGAAGTGGGGCAGCTACCTAGTGTGATAACAACCCAAGGAGAGGTTCAAAAAGGAAAAAGAAACACCCAGCAGAAGAAAGAGGCCACTGTCTGAAAGACTTACCCAGATGAGGGTGAAACAGAAACATGTGTGGCCGGTCTGCCTAAGACTGGAAGCTAACCCGGAACACAAAGCCTAGCCACTAGTAATTACTCCTCTGGCCAAGTGTTGTTCTGGCCGTCAAGTGCGGTTTTCTTTTGGTAGGGAGGAGAGAAATTTGTGCCCCAAAGTTGGATGCCAATTGTTGCACGAAAGAATGAGACTCAGGGATAGATCTCTGAAGAAGTTGGAGATACTAGAGGGAATAAACACCACAGTCAAATCTTACCCAGCTGTCTTATAGCTTCCTCAGCCTCAATTCCCTTGGAATGGTTTGCTCTGTGTTTGAATCCCCACTTAAGTATTCTTTCGGTAATTAATGCGTGGCCCCACCACATCTGCTTGGGAGCCTGGAATTCCTTCTATAATCTGAAGTGACCTTGACTCAGTTAGGATTAAGGGTGTAGGTCACCACTCCCAGGATACTCCCTGTGCTGGGATTAAAGTGAATCACCACTCTGATTTTCCTAGACTGACTGTGGTTAGAGTTCTGGGACTTCTGGAGCTTTTACTAACCCCCACATAGACTGTGGGTAGATTCCCTCTGATATCTCCAAAACTTCTGAAACTTTATTAAGTCCCCACACATTAGTTTGACATTTTCAATTTGTTCTTGCAGAAAGCTTACTACTCTATTTAGAACACAGGGTCCTATAGTTATTATTAAAAGCAACACAATTAATGGCCCAGCTCATCAGTATAGTGAGCCAAGGAGACTTAACAAACCAAGATTCAAACCAATCCAAGGAGGCACTCTCTGAGTTTGGTCATAGATTCTTTAACTACTCCTAAATTGTCTGCATAAGAACAACATTCTTCCTTTAAGGCCACACACAGGCCTCCCTCTTTCTTGAACAGTAAGTCTAGCCCAGGTCTGTGTTGGAACATCATCTCTGACAAGGAGGTTAAAGAGTCCTGCAGAGCTGTCACTGAGGGCTCTATGGTTTTTAAATCTTGGTCAATGGCAGCCTGCAACTGAGCCACCCGCTGTGACCCTTGTACTATTGCTGCGGTCCCAGTCCCTACCCCAGCAGCAACATCTATTCCCGTAGTATGGCTAAGGTTAATGATACAGGCTCTCTCTGAGATCTAGTTCTGCCCTCTATACTATTTTCAAATTCTTCACCCTGATAATATACCACGTGGGGAAATACTTTTACCATAACACAAAAATGAACTGAGTTATTGAATACCTGGGTAGAAACACAAGGGATAAGTCCAGTATTACATACCCATAGTGTCCCTTGAGGTGGGGCCAGGTACTGAGTGTCTCCTGTAGAGTTTACAGGGAAGACTTGTGAGCACAGTTTTTCTGATTAGTTCTGGGAATTTCCTAGGCTCGTCCCCTGCCCAGAAACCTCAGGAGAGTAAGTCTGTGATTACCATTCCAGTCATGGGAAGAACTAGTGATTACATTATAAGTTTCATTAACTGCTATTCCTTCATAATATGGTGGGGAGGCTGTCAAACAGCCAGCAAAATTGGGTTAAAGCACTCTGGGTATGATTGATAACTGAGTAAGCCCCTAAAATAAGGTTATATAAATTGTCCGTAGTCGGAGTTTGAGTGCCTGGGGTGGCTGTTAAACCATGGTTTGTCTGGATGGGAGGTGGTAGGGTGGTTCTTGTGCTCTGAGTAGGGAGTTGGGGCTTAACAGGAGGTTGGGGACTACTTGGTCTGAGTGCAGGGTTTGGCCCAATTGCAGTAGCTGACTTTGAGAACTGTTCCTGCAATCTCAAGGTGAACAGAATTCCTGGGTGACCATTCTTGTACAACCTCAAGCCCCAACTCTTGCCTAGTTCCCGACCGGAAGCTGCTTTTCCTTGGTCAGTAAATCTTATTCCACCTATTGGGGTCCCTGGGTCTGATGCAGTCAGGTTTTTGCTGACCTGAATCAGGTCAGGGTTCCACTAGCTTTCCATCCTCCCACTGTATAGGAAGTTTCACATTCCCAGCTGGCACGATAATAACTCTCCGTGCCACTCCCCCCTCCCCCCTCCCCCCTCCCCACTTGTAGGTTCGTTTCCCTCCAGAGCATGCATATCATTGTCGACAGTCCAGGAGCTGAAAGCAAACTTTTGCCATATCCCAAGATCCCTCAGCTAGTTTACATAAATCAGGGAACCAGGACACTTTAGATCCAGTCTGGGAGGCCAGAGCAAGGGTGGTCCCAGTTTCTGAATTGGAAATTGTCCAGGTACAGTGGAGTGGTATATGGGGATTAGTCTCCCCCAGAGGGAAGAGGGCTCCCAGCTACACCACGAACCTGTAACTTGAGAGGATTATCAATCTTTTCCAGCTTCCATTGAGACTCCAGGGGTGAGGACACTGGCTTGAGGTGAGATGCATGGATCCAGAATATGATGCTATCAACCTTGACTGCAGTGGGGGTGGTTAAGAGCACCTGATATGGTCCTTTACAACAAAGTTCGAGAGTCTGTGCCTGGGGGCACCGAACATAGACAAAGTCTCCCATCCAATATGAATGTGGGGTCACTTCATCCCCTGGTTGATAGGAGGTGGAGAATTGTTGCCACAGGAACCGCTGGGCTTTTTCTAGGGCTCGCAGCCTGGGCCACAAACGCCGTCCGTTGTCAGACCCTATTACCTTTGGCAGACCAAACCGAGGAAAAATTTTTTCTATGATCTTCTTGATTATGACCTGGGCTGTCTCTCTTTTAGTGGGGAAGGCTTCTACCCAACCTGAAAAAGTGTCTACAAAGACTAACAAATACTGAAGCCCGTACCTTGCAAGTTTTACTTCAGTAAAATCGACTCCCCAAAATTGTCCAGGCTGGGTCCCCCTTAATCTTTTTCCTTCAGGTATTTTGGAAGGATAGGCGTTCACAATCTGACACACTCTGTATTCCTTTGTCACACAGTCTGGTCTGCCAGTTCTTTTCTCTTAGAGGCTGACAGCAGATATAGTTCACTCTGATCTTGTAGGAGCTGCTGTAGTTTCTTTGACCCCAAGTGGGTGAACTGATGAACCTGCTGTAAATAGGTTAGGGCTTCTGACTCTTCTACTGATGTAGCCTCCAGTGGCATCCTCTTGGGGAGCTGCTGGTTCTCTTTGGTCACCAGGAACAGTTCTTTTGAATCCCTTAATGCTGCTGCTTTTTCTTCTTTGTCCACTTACCTGTCACCCACCACTACTGGGTCTAAGCCTTTTTGATGGCCAGCACAATGAACAATGGTCAGTTCTTTGGGAAGCATGACTGCAGCTAAAAGTCCAAGGATCTCTTCCTTGTGTTTGATTTCTCTGCCAGCTGATGTCAGCAGGCCCCTCCATTGATAAATAGCTCTGTGAACATGGGCTGTAGCAAAGGCATAACGGCTATCAGTGTAGATAGTTGCCCGTTTGCCCTTTGCTAGTTACAGGGCTTTAGTGAGCCTTCTGGGCAGAGGTCCCTTCTGGAAGTCCAGAAGACCATATAACCTTAGTCCCATTAACTACTGCTGTTCCTGCTTGTCTCTTACCACCTTGGAGGAAGCTGCTCCCATCAGAGAACCAGGTTACCTCCAAATTGGATAGCGGCCGGTCTCTCAAGTCCTGGCAGATCCTGGTCTCTTCTGCTAAGATTTCTTGACAGGTGGGCAGCACAGGTCCCATGGCCTCATCCGGTAGCAAAGTGGTGGGGTTTAAGGCTGAAGGGGGCCCAAAGGTCTAGGAGAATACTCTGAAAGTGGGTAATTCTGGCTTTTGACAGCCATCTATCTGGGGGCTGGTGGATCACACTCTCTAATGTGTGTGGAGCCACAATAGTTAATTTTTGTCCTAAGGTAAGCTTGTCCAATATGGCAGCTGCTGTGATTGCTTTTAGACATCTTGGCCATCCTAGGCTAGCAACTGAGTCCAGTCGTTTGGACAGATAAGTCATCGATCTTTTCCAGGGGCCCAGGGTCTACATTAGCATTCCTCTGGCTATGCCCTTTCTTTCCTATATGTAGAACATGAATGGTTTACTCACATCTGGGAGTGCTAAGGCTGGGGCTGACAGAAGTGCTCTTTTAATGGTGTCGACGGCCTTCTGCTGCTCCTCTCCCCACTGAAAGACAACATCCCCTTTGAGTAGGGGATGGAGCGGGGCTGCAAGGGATGCAAACCCAGGAATCCACAACCGACAAAACCTCACTGTTCCCAAGAACTTGCATAGCTGCTTTCAGTTTGTGGGTGGAGGTATCTGGGTCACAGTTCTCTTTTTAGCCTCCATGAGTCTTTGCTTCCCATCCCTGAGAGTGTATCCCAAGAAGGTCACCTCTTTCTTGCAAATTTGGGCCTTCTTTGCTGAGGCTTGGTACCCCAGTTTAGCTAGCTCATCCAACAATTCTCGGGTCCCATACTCACAGTCCTCTTGGGTGGCAGCTGCCAACAGTAAATCGTCCACATACTGCAGCAGGGTGACTTCGGGATGCTGGGTCCTGAAAGAACTTAAGTCCTTATGGAGAGCTTCGTCAAAGATAGTGGGAGAGTGTTTTAAATCTCTGAGGCAAGCGTGTCCAGGTTAGTTGGCCAGAGGATCCTGTCTCAGGATCCACGCATTCAAAAGCAAATAGAGGCTGACTGTCCTTATGCAGGGGCAGACAAAAGAAGGCATCTTTTAAATAAAGAATAGTATACCAAGTTCTTACTAGGTTTAGAGTGCTGAGCAGGTTATAAGGGTTTGGCACAGTAGGATGTATATCTTGCACCCTGCTACTGACTTCCCGCAAATCTTGTACTGGTCTATAGTCCCAGGTCCCCGGCTTTTTGACGGGCAGTAGGAGAGTGTTCCAGGCTGATTGGCAAGGCTTTAGTACTCCCAAATTAAGGAGTTTCTGTATGCGAGGCCTAATTCCTTCCTGGGCCTCTTTGCTCATATAGTATTGTTTGATTCGAACTGGAGAAGCAGAGGGCTTTAAAGTCACTACCACTGGTGGCTGGTTTACCGTCAATCCCAAACTGGCAACTTTTGCCCATGAGTCAGGGAACTCCTCAAGCCATATCCGAGGCATAGGCCCTCAGGGCTGCTCTGATTTTGCATATAGCTGATATTCCTCTCCAACTGACATGGTAAGGGAAGTTACCACAGGTTGGCTTACTAATGGGTTCAGAAACTCCACTTCTGGTCCTTTGGGTTAAATGTAATTCTTGTCCTTAGTTTGGTGAGCAAATCTCTTCCCATTGGGGGGGGGGCAGGGCACTCAGGAATAACTAGGAAGGAATGCTGGACTTTCCCCTTCCCCAAGTCCATAGTTCTCTTCATAGTCCAGGCATGGTATCAGCTACCGTTGGCTCCCTGGACTAAGGACCTTTTACTAGAAAGTGGTCCTAATGGAGCCTGTAGGGCACAGTGAACTGCTCCTGTATCCACTTCAAAGTCAATTGGTGTCCCCTCCACATCAAATGTCAACCTGAGCTCAGGGAGGGGGTCTGAACCCGGGCACCCCTAGTCATCATTTCCTAGGGCTAGCATGACATGCTGACGCCCTTGTGCTTCTTTCTTTTTAGGGCAGTCTCTAGCTCAGTGTCCTATTCCTTTGCAGTAGGCACATTGATTCAGGTCTAGGGGAGGGCAGCAACGCGGACCCAGATTATTCCCTTTACTGCCTCCCTTAAACTTTTCTTTTCCCTCAGTGGTGCCTTCAACTACTGTGGCCAGGATTTTTGTTAATTCTCTTGTCCTTCGTTTTTTCCTAACCATCTCTCTCTCTTCTTTTTCTCTCTCCTTCCTCTGCTCTTTTTTTCCCTCTGTTTCCCTTTTATAAAAGACTCTTTTGACTTCTTTTTATCAAATCTCTCAAAGTTAAGTCCTGCAACCCATCTAGCCATTGCAGCTTACGCCTGATATCCGGGGCTGATTGACCAATGAAGGCCATAGTAATCGAAGCCCTTTGTTCCTCAGCTTAGGGATCAAAGGGGGTGAATCTACAGTAGGTTTCCATTAGCCTTTCTAAAAAGATTGAGGGCGATTCGTCAGGCCCTTGAATAACCTCCCTTACCTTGGCCAAATTTGTGGGGCGGCATGCAGCCGCTTGGAGACCCGCTACCAATCTGGCGATAGATGGACAGATGCTCCCTAACTGCAGGAGTATTTGGGTCCCAATCAGGATGGCACAGTGGAAAGAAATCATCAATGATATTCTGGAGCTCAGTGGGCCTCCCATCTTGTCCGGGAACCAATTTCCTGGCTTCTAGGAGGATCCTATCTTGCTCTTCTGTGGTGAAGAGAGTCCCCAATAGTTTCTGGCAGTCATCCCAGGTGGGCTGATGGGAGAACATAAGGGATTTTACCAGCCCAGTAACCCTAAAGGGGTCTTCAGAAAAAGGAGGGTTGTTATTTTTCCAGTTATATAGGTCAGAGGAAGAAAAGGGCCAGTACTGAAGGGTAGGTATCTCTCCCCCTCGTCCATCATCAATCTGGGGTCCATAGGGCCAGAGAGGGAGAGTAACTGCCATGTCTCAAGGGCTCTGGGCCCATCTGCTCCATATCCCTTGGGCCGGCCCTTTCTTGGAGGACCCTGCCCATGGCTCCTGTGGCTGAGAGTCAAGAGAAGGCAAAGGGGTAGGTAAGGGGGGAGGAGGAGGTATGGGCTGCTCTGGGGAATAGGGAGGAGGTAGGATGTCTGAGTTCAGAAGGATTAAGTCAGGCTGGGAATTGGACAAAAGCAAGGGTATGGGTGGGTAGAGTCTAGGTGCCAAGGGTGCCAGGGATTGTGCCTGTGCCTTGGTTGAAAGGATTGCTGCAGGTCCGCGTTGTTCTGGAAAGAGAAAAGGTCTCACCCATCTTGGTGGGTTCTCACATAGATCCTGCCAGACCATGATATAGGGTTGTTGGTCAGGGTGGCCACATTGACCAGGTTGGAAGATAACAGCTTTGATTGCCCAGATCAGTGGGAGGTGGAAGGACCCCTTGACAGGCCATCCCACCTTGAAGAAGGGCCACTCGGCTAAACAGAAAGTCTGCCATTTGCCCTTCTTCTCGATCAATGAGAGACTGTGTGCTTTCTCTCGGACTTCGGACCAATGATCCAGAGTCAGAGAGAGAGGAGTTGAAGTTGTCTGTCCCATGCTTGCTAAGTCAAACAAAATGAAAATACCGGATAATAGCACACACAACAAGACAAGAAACAAGGAAACAGAATGTCTCCAGGACTTACAAAACACAAAGGACATGGTTTTTACTGGCCTGAAACCACCAGATCTCTGAACTACTGGCAATAAAGTTACTGAGTCAGAGTCAACCAGATAGGACACATCCAGGCGTTCCCAGAGGTCCTTCCTCTCTGAGGCATCCCTCAGAGTCATGGCCTGCAACTCCCAGACACGTCTGTCAGTTGCAGTCGGGGAAAGTTCATGTGTCTCCCCGACAGCCACAGCTAGTCTGACACCCTAGGCAATCGCACTCCAGAGAACCAGAAAAAAAAGGCCTTAATTACCCCCAGGAGATGGTTGTTAGAGTCTCCTATATGGGCAGAGATCTCGTTGGAACCTCCAAATGTAAGGGTTGAGAAATCCACTGCAAAAAGGAGGACTCCAAGAGACATTCTCTCATGCAACACGCAAGGGGATTTTTTTGTTTACCAAGTATACCTGGGGCTCACTGAACACGCAGGAACAGAGAGCCCTGAGCTGAAATTGAACAAAGCTTTATAGGTCATGGGGGTTGCTACGTGCAGGAATGCAGGAGGCAGATAAAGTAGGGACTTGGTGATTAATCAATTATGCAGAGTTTAACAAAATTTTCTCTAACGGTGTGACTGGTGCAGCTTCCCTAATCTGGAATTCCACTTTAGTTCACAAATGATTCATATTGTTCACACCATATGAACACTGTAGGTTCCTGAATATTTTGAACTATTAGACTTTTCAAATTTGACACTAAATGGATACCCCTGATGGAGGTGGATGGGGGAGCAGGAGAGCCAAGGTACAAAGCCCAAAAGCTTAGAGATGTGGACACATGTCCCTCCAAACATGGTCAGTTTTTCTAGAACAAACACAATACAATGAGTACTGAGGCTTACCTCCAAATCAAAATGCTAACACCATGCTGAAACATCCACCTTGAGTAGTCTCTGTTTCAAATTTAGTGACAATAAAGAACTTAGGTTGGAATGGAATATGGCATGTATTTTATAAATGACAAAATAAAACCATAGGAACTTATTTAAATTTGATTCTAAACATGCACCCATTAACCCTATTTCCATTAAATATATTACTTTTGTACTTTTCAGAAACAATTAACTCAACATTAAATATTCCTCCAATTATTTGTGAAAGCTAAATTTGAATAATTCGATTATTTCTTATTGCCATTTTGGATTAAATGCTTCTATTCTACTATTTTTCAGATTCCTTATTGCAAAAATTCCATTTAGCATCTTTTTCACAAACATTAACATAACTACATGATGTTGACAAAAGGCATCCCTACTCTTTTATATTAAATAAGCTTAATCACCTTAAATTACATGTAAAATAATATGATCTCAAGATATGTATTTCTAATACAATGTAGAAATTCTAATACATGCTGAAATTATAATTGTGTTCAAACACATAGCATAGCTTTCTTTTGTGGAAAAGATTATGGGCAGATGTATTTTTTCTGGGGAAAAAGTATAATCTATTGATAACTTAGCAATGACATAAAGAGTCCCTGACTTACACTTGTAAGGAACAAATATTGCTTTTCCTTCTTTGAGAGATGGCATACAGTAAGCTGTCAGTCTCCCACAATCCTTGCGAGACATCAGCTCCTATGCTTCCAGCTTCCTTATAGTTTACAATGCATAATAAAAAGGAGGGGCTATAGAAATAGGTCAGTAGTTAAGAGTGTGTGCCCCTCTTGCAGAAGACCCAGGTTCAGTTCTCAACAACCACAGCCAGCAGCTCACAGCCCACAAAGAATGTAACTCCAGTTCCAGGAGATCTGATGTCATCTGTTCCCTGCAAGAACCTGAATGTACATGATGCACATAAACTCATGCAGTCAACTCCTTACGGAACATTCAGCACAGCCCATAGGCTATAGGGCTCCTTTGACTTTCTTGACTGAAATTTTAAACTAAAATTTAAGCTTTAGCTTATAAACCACAAAAAAAAAAGTTTGGCATGGCCTTCCTGATAGCATGTGTAACAAGGCCTGTTTAGGGTGGCAGATTTTTAAGAGTGCATGTTCCTGCTTTTCTTCACAGAACATTATCAGATGAGTGTGCTAGAATCTGCTCCAGTTAGTTCCACTGTGGGGAGAGTGTTTGCCAAGGACCTGGATGAAGGTATCAATGCTGAGATGAAGTACACTATTGTGGATGGAGATGGTGCTGATGCTTTTGATATTAATACAGATCCAAATTTTCAAGTTGGCATCATAACCGTGAAGAAGGTAACCCAATTCTCTTTTCCAAATTATTTTCAAGGGTGCTTTGCATGTGAAACATTAGTGAAGAGGGGTTGTATATTAGGATGTGTGTGTGTGTGTGTGTGTGTGTGTGTGTGTGTGTGTGTGTGTGTGTGTGTGTGTGTGTGTGTTTAAGTCCCCTGATAAAATCTCTTTCCTGGACCAATAAGATGGTTTACCAGGTGAAAGTCCTTTCTAAAAGAGTCAAAACCTAGAACCTACATTTCTAGAAGAGAATAAACTCCCAAAAGCTTTCCTCTTGACCTCCACATTGCAACATGGAATGGATACATCCACACTCATACAAATCATGCCCCCCCACACACACACAATTTAAAAATAACTCTTCCTCATTAGCTTAATAAACACCTCTTATTTCTTGGACTTACATGCAAAAACACTGGCTGTGGCATTATTTTATAGAAAGGGTTATTAAAAAGATACTACAAATAAGCCACTTCCACTTTGCCACTTAAACTGCTATAGCTTGATGCTCTAATGTTGTTTATGACTTAATCAATATTTGAATCCCACATCTTTACATCAATTTACCATAAATAGCAAAGCAAGCTATATTATCATGAATCAATAAATAGTGCATAGTACTTTTTAATTGCTTCTTGAAGACCCACAAATGAAAATGAAACTTTAAAAGTTTTATTGAACACAAAACTTCTCTTCCATCTCAAGGTACCAAGTTCCCTAAGGCAAATGTTTATTCTTTATGTTAAGAAAATGAGAGATAAATTTTCCTATTTTAAATTTCTTTTATTTTGTGTGTGCAATATATTCTGATACTTGTGTCACCTGAGCTAGCTTGATGGAGCAAAGGCCTGGAGACTGAGGGACAGACATGCAGGTCACTCTTGAAAGAATCCCATTTACTGGAGCTCAGGGAAAGCCTTATATACTGGGGTTGCCCTTTGACCTTGAGTAACCTCTGCAGATCACAAGTAACACCTGACCTTAGGCAGCTTCTTTGTTCTCTGCTATCTGATTCCTTAATCGTAGCACCTGCTTGGGCAATGTTCCGATAATGGAAATGGATCAATTGGTCCAGTGAACTCCACTAAAAAGTGCTAAGCCTGCAGACTGACCTCCACAGATTCCTCTTCCTTTTATACAAAAAGGACATCCAGACTAGGCACAAGGAACTTGGATTTTATTTTTACCGGTCATCAGAGAATTCTGCAGCATAGGGCAGAACCTCCTGTCTCAGGTTGATTGCAATCCTCCCATACCTCATGAGTCTCTGACTCTCTAGCCAGTTTTAACATGTTAATTTACACCTCGCTAGGTGCTGGATCATGGGCAATAGCACAAAGCAAATTTTTTTGTGGACATATTGACTTGGATTTGTAGCTGGCTCTGTTTTAGGAGTATGATGAGAAGCAATGCTCCTCCCAGCATAGATCCTGCCCACTTTCTAGTCATCTCCTGTGCCTGTAACTAATTGATTGTCTCTCTGGTCTCATTAACTGCAATGATCTCTCTAGACAGGTGCTGCATATAATTTCCAAAACAAATTTACCTGCTCTTGCAACAAGGAAATCTGCAAGTCAAGCTGTAAGATACTGTTCCGTGTTTCTAAAGCATTGGCTGTTCTTCCTGATAATAAATCTAATGTGGCTATAGTGGCTACAGAATGACCAAAGGCAATCCCTGCTGCTGCCACACCCCACAGAGGCAGCCACAATGGCAGTAACAGCTGCAGTGATCTCTCTTAGGATGAGCCAGGATCAACTAGCTGATCAAACCACTAAGACAAGTGTCTCATTTTCCCAGCAGCCACTCAGGAGACAGGATTCTCTGGAACAATTTAAACTGCTATACACGTTAGTAGCATTTGTCACCACAAAGAAAAAAGAGAAAGGACAGAGAGTTTTCAAATTCCATACTTGTCCAAGAATCAGTCCCATTAAAATATATTCCCTGCACATATCTTTGGCAGGCACTGTGGCCCCCATGACCATGGAGGATTTAGCTGATATGGAGGATTTGTAATACATTTAGCCCATAATGGTGGACTGTCCAGGTGGTATTCAAGGTACCCAGGCCAACAACAATTAGTTGGAGGGATGAGGCCAGTGTGATTCTGAGACTGTTTCTTTTATGGCACAAGTATAATTTTTAAACCTACAACAGAAGTGTTGGAGGGGTTCTGCCCAGAGTCAGCAATTGAGACATTGCTTATTGCAGTACACCTACTATGTCAAGGGAATTATTTGGGAACTGGATCTTGTCCAGTGCCTTCTCAAAGCAGAGGCTCTCAGTAAGATTCAAAGTGCCAATGATATAGCTTTATCCTGATTCATGGGTGCCAATGGGGTGTCCATCTTCCAGTCAGTAGTTACAAAGTAGGGCCATAATGGACTATCAAGACCCACCAGCATCAACATTGGGGGATTCCTTTCCAGTGTCCAATGAACTTACTGCACCAGACTTGTTCCCAAAAAGGTCACCCACAGCATGCACCAGCTGTCCAGAACCCAGTCTGGAGACTTCACATTCTAGGGGAAAACACAGATACTACCCTGTCCCCACACCAGCATTGGATCTGGTCCACACCATTGTCTGAACATCACATCCTTCCATTTTACTTGAAGGTATGTGGAAAAATTTGGTTGTCATTGGTTCTCAGTGGCCAACCTCAACTGATTATCCACAGTTAAAAATTTTAAATATAGAGAATAAATAATAATTGATCCTTGGAAATATTGTATTTCCCCCTCCTATTTTATGGAGCTATGCCTTTCAATAATAGTTTGACCTTGATGATTATAGGTTATCAACAGTAACATGAACAATTTTGTAATTTTCCAAAAGAGGCAACATGAGTAACATCCATTTGCCAAATATTATTGGGTGATAAACCTTTGAAATAAACTCCATAATGAGGTACAAGATGGGCAACTCTAAACAATGGCAACAGCTTGATCTTCAAAAAGTTTTTATCTAAATTTTAAAGTTCCAGCATTAAGATGAAATTCTTGATGGCCTTGTGCAGCTTCTAATTGTGATTTGTTCATAAATAGGACCAATTTAGAAGCCTCATCAGCTCGATGGTTACCATAGCTTAGAGGTCCTACAAGGTCTGAATGTGCTCTAAGGTGGCACACAAAACAGGAATGTTTGCGGTGCCAGAGCAGAGTTTGTATCTGTAAGAGGCAACTCTGCGCTGTAGAAACAGCAGCAATGCTTCTGGCTGTTTCTAAGGATCCCAAAAACTTTACTAACATAATTACTATCTGTATATAAATTAACAGGAACATCTAAAAAATACTGTAAAGTCACAAATACTGCAGCCAGTTCAGCAACTTGTGCAGACTGCTAATCTTTTCCCTTAAAATACCATTAGCAAAGACTGCAACCATCCCATCAGATGACCCATCTGTAAACACATTCACTGCCCCAGCTATAGAGTGTTGGGAAACAACTTTAGAAAAACACACAAGGTGATTAAGAAATAATTGCAACAATTTACAACTGGGACAATGGTTGTCAAAAGTCACTGAATTAGTGCATAAAAACAGCATCCATTCTGGATCAAAAGCTGTAACCAATGAACTTGCACTCAGGGTGGCCAGTTGTGGGAGGCCCAAGCAAATCTGGTGCAGTGACCTCTACCCCATTGGCTTCCAGCACCAGGAACCAGGAAGTTGCCCGGCAACACCGCCTGCTACTGCCACTAAGGAAACACTAAGGAAACCTTTCCAGGGTGGCTGGCCTTCGACCCCACCTCTGCACCACGGGCCCCACTCACATCACTAGTGAGCCAACAGCAACCACCAACAGTAGGCCCTCAAGACAAGAACCTTGAAGAATTCCCAACACTGAAGAATGGCACAACTGAACTGCCTTAGGCGGAGAGGCATAATCATGAACCCAAGGAATGGGTCCGGTCTGCCAAAAGACTTCCAAATCTCAAAAAAAACCAAAACAAAACAAAAAAAAAACAAAAACTCTCCCAGCCTCAGCCAACTGACTAAGCAAGGCATCTTTCACAAGTTGCCAAAGTGTGTGTGGGGGGTGGGGGGGGAGCAATGGAGAAGTCCTCTGGCTCCCTGAGGTGAAATATCTCTTACAAATGAATGCTAAGCATGCCAGCTCATAGGAACCAAGGACTAGTCAAAGTTATTCAAAGAAGCCTCTAGTTCTCTCAAAAAAGAGATTCCAGTTCCTAAATCTCATCAAAAACCCTCCTAGTCTTAGCCAACTGCTTCAGTTAAATTCTACCTGGGCTTTGTTTCCCAAACCATCATGTTGTCCCCTGTTTCTTTAATAATCAAGTGTTCAGTTAAATTCTACCAGGACTTTATAGCTCCCATATTTCAATTCACCCTCCTATTTCTGAGAATTTCTAGTTTTGGAGATTTTCAATTCAATGCACCCTCATATTTCCGAGGGTGACCCCTCAGAATTTCTAATTCTGAAGATTTTCAATTCAATCCACCCTCATATTTCCAAGGGTGACTCCTCAGAATTTCTATTCTAGAGATTTTCAGTTTAATCCACCCTCATATTTCCAAGGGCGACCCCTCAGAAATTCTAATCTGGAGATTTTCAGTTCAATTCAATTCACCCTCCTCAATTAATTTCTTACCGGTTGGCCAGCTTTCCGAGGGCAATCTCTCAGGTTTACCTAGTTCTCGATGTTGCTGGGGGCCTCCACCTGTGATGCAGTCTCATAGGAGTCCTCCACCTGAAGCACCTAAATCTCACTGGGGGCTTTATTGAGCAAAGGCCTAGAGATTGAAAGACAACACACAGGTCACTCTTGAAAGAATACCGTTTATTGGAGCTCAGGGAAAGCCTTATATACAGAGGTTGCTTTTTTCACCTTGAGTAACCTCTGCAGTTCACAAGCAACACTTGACCTTAGACAGCTTCTTTGTTCTCTGATAACTACCTGATTCCTTAATCTCAGAGGCTGCTTGGACAATGTTCTGATAATGGAAATGGATCAATTGGTTCTGGTAAACATAGCAGGCCACTAAATAGTGCTAAGCTCTGGGGGCTGCAGGCCGACCTTCACAATATATGTATGTACGTGTGTGTGTGTGTGTGTGTGTGTGTGTGTGTGTGTGTATAAATGTATATATATGTACATGTATATATAGTTAATATATAGTTGTGCACATGAACATCTGAGCAGATGCATGTAGAGGAAATAGATTGTAAGCCCTGCAAATCCTATCTTTGCCTCCTTGGCATTGGCTTTAGAGATATGCACTTGGCCTGGCTTCTAGATGGGTATGTGGGGCCCAACTCAGGTCTTCATGCTTGTGTGGCAAGTACTTTGCTGGCTAAGCCATCTCCTAACCCAAATTAAACTTTTTAAAGCTGAATTTATGGCCTAAGTAGCCAGATCAGTGGATAAAATAGCAGAGTTCCCCAGAACCCATTTAAAAAGTGGGTAGTTGTGGCAGCCTACGTTTAACCCCAGCAAATAGGATACTAAGGATTAAGGTTAAGTAAGAGACCTTGCCTCACTAAATATAGAAGAGAGCAATCAAAGAAGACATATGTTGTCAACTTTGGGCCTAGAAACACACATAGTCATGCCTACACACATGCATGCATACCAAATATACAAATAAATTGAATCTAATAGCTTACAAGTGGATAAATCTAAAACACAAATTTATAAAACATGGTTTGTTTTATAAACGACCTCAATTTTCTGCCTTCCTGGTGACCTTGCCCAAGAAGCTGCTCATACTAGGTGTTCATGATATGACTCAATTCTTCCACCACCTCCTGCTCAGGGCCCTTCCCAAACAGCCATGCATACAGTCACTCATAACTCTGACTTGCCACCTACCCAGAGACTTTCCCTAGGCAGTCACACACTCATATCATCTGCTGTAAGATCTCCTTAGCCCATCAGAGACCATATGCAAGCCACCACATAGGTAGCCTCTGGGATCAAGCTCCCTTACCTTCAACACTACCATCCATCTGCCTGGACATTACCCAAACAGCAGCATGTGTGGCTGGTAGGACCCCACCTCATCCAAAGCTAGCCATGTTAGGGTAACAGTAAAATATAGCACAACAACAAACACATATGCTGAGTTTCTCCAACCAGAAAGCTTCACGACCAGCACACACCTTGAAACAGTATTAAAATGTTAACTGACTTACAAATTCTCAAACACATTTATATAATTAAACATCATAATTTATTTTTTAAAATCATATATGCTAACTTTATAAGGTGACTAAAAATAATACCAATTTGTTACATGGGAAGAAATTAAAAACATCTTCCTACTATGTATTTTGTTCCATCTATTGACATACCACTAACCGCTAGAAAATGCCCAAAGTTTTAAAGAATTATTTTTTTAAGGCAAAAGTCATCTGTTCAAAAAATTAACTAATAATAAAATGGAGCTTTAGGATGCTTAATATTTAAATTAAACTTTTTTTTATAAAATCATTCTAAATGATAAAACTATAATGATATTATATCATTATTATATACATTAGATACCATTATAAACATTCACTTTTAAAACAACACATTTATTAATATTACAATTTAACTAAAAATGTCTTTTCTCCATCTCCTAATCTGAAGAATAGACATTGAAAGCCAGAATCCAGTCTCTCAGTGTAATTATCCAAACAGTACTCATGTTCAATCAAAACATACATAAATTTTTCTTAGGCTATTTAAATTCCTTTTCTGAACATATGAGCTGCCAGAAAATATAATTAAGATCAAGAACAATAAGCTGGGTAGATAGACTAGTCACGTATAATAAACATTTTAGAAGCTATTGACTGGTAAATCCATGTTTGAAACAACGCCAAGATGTCTGATCCACACACATCATCTTTCTTTGTCATTAATAATATCTTATAAAGTTGAAACAAAAGTTTTGCTTTTTATTTATTTCTCTTTGGTATATTATTTGTCTAAAAGGCACTTTTTTTTTTCAAAAAGAAAAATTAAGCTGAATTGAAAGAATTGGGTCTTCATGCAACCATAGTGATTGCTACACAGGACATGTGTCATTTCAGCTTTTAAGTAATCAGTCAATTGATTTTCAGTCTCTTAAATGCTTGAAATACACCCTGAAATATGTAATTTTCAGAGCATTCTTTGTCCTGCAGGAGAATGATATTGTGCTATTTTCTTGTCTTCAGCTTAGTTTCCATCTGCAAGAAAAAAATAAGTAGTTATAGAGACTCCATTCTCCTCTTAGGGTGGTCACAAAACACATAAATTCTATATTTATCTATTTCTAATATGAATTACAATTCTCATCATTACTTTACATACCCTTTAAAAAATTTCCAACTTTATGTGATCCAATACCTTACTTGTAATTATTTGAATAGCTCTTAGGGACACAGTTGGACATATTTGCCTCACCTGTAACTGGTTTACTCCCTGCTGGTGCTTCAGTACCCTTCTGCTTACACAGTCTTTCAGAAGACATTTTGACAGCAGTAAATCCCAGTGCATGCAATATTAATCTTGTGCAAAACTAGACTCACATTCATCACTACTGCCTTTCAATGCATACAGCTTGCATGGACATTAACAACAAGGCTCATCACCTGCTAAACACCCAGCAACTTTGATGTAGCATCAGTTAGAAATCAACTGTACTCCCAAAGTATAAAGAAAAAGTCGGTCTCATCAAACCCTTATAAGCCATCATATAAATGTTAACACACAGAAAGAGGCTTGTGGCACTACTTATGCAATAATACTTTTTACTACATTTTCAGTCTTTGGCCTTGCTACACACTGTGGAATAAAACCTCAACTGCGTCTTTGCTTTTGACCTTGAATTTGAAAAAGAACAGACACAGCAATTTGTATGCTTGGGCCAGCATCTTAGCTAGCACTATGTAACTATGTCATCTTAGTTCTCTCTTCTGAGATTTCTGAATTCAAAGTTAAATGTTGAAGAGTATTTTAAAGTGAAATCTAAAAGGGACCACCTATAACAAACTAAATAAACCAAGGTTGATGTGACACAGTGTGCCAAGAGTACTTGGGAGGCACATGACATATTTCCTATAAGAAATCACTGTTGCTTTGAAGTCAAGAAAAAAAATAAAGCTATTAATTCTTTAACCATAATACAAAATGAGCAGTTAACTGAGAAATGTTTGCACACTTTCGTATTATTATCTGGCTCACACTCAGTCCTCATTGTCCTCTGCTGTTCCTCCTCCACTCTCACTAGTCTCATTTATATACCAAAACAGCCCCCACCAAAAAATAAGAAAAACATAGAAATCAAAAGCCTAATCACATGGACATCCTAGGACAGAACACAAGCTTGGTCTTAACTGCCCAACATCTTTCCGAGAGAGAAGAAAATGCCTCTTAACACAAGGTCACCAGCAGCCATCTTGTTGACCTGGGACAGGATTCTCAGGATACAAAACTTCCCTTCTTAAAATTAGTATGGGATGAAGGAGGGCCCACAAAATTTCTCTGCAGACTAAGCTAAGTAAAGTTAAATGAGTTAAAACTGATTTTGCCAGATATCTTCATTCATTTTATCCGATGATTGAATTGCATGTTATCAGTAAGAACTTCAGGACAAGACAAGAATTCCCCACTTTTACTTTTTTTCTTTCTTCATGGTTCCAGTGAATTTGGGAGCTCTCATCTAATCACCAGAATTGTGTGCCCTTTTGACTCTGGATATGTATGCTACCGGCTTACCATATTCCTTCTCATTGCCTTCCAGCCTCTGAGTTTTGAAAGCAAGAAAAGCTATACTCTGAAGGTGGAAGGAGCCAATCCTCACCTAGAGATGCGTTTTCTGAACCTTGGCCCATTTCAGGACACAACAACAGTGCACATCAGTGTGGAGGATGTGGATGAGCCCCCTGTATTTGGAACTGGATTTTATTTTGTGGAGGTGCCTGAGGATGTGACAATTGGAACAACTATACAGATCATTTCTGCGAAGGACCCAGATGTGACCAACAACTCAATCAGGTTTTCCCAAAATCATTTCGTCCTTATATCCTGGAATTTTCCTTTACCTTTTATGTAAAGTTCTGTCATTTTTACCCATGTTTCTTCCTTTTAAAAATCCAATCTCTGGAAATTCTTTTCTGAGATTTTTGTTGTTGACGTTTTTCAAATAACACAAGAACATCATGTAATTGGAAAATTACATGTCATTATATCTTAAACTCACTTTCATTTAGCTTAGCTATTCACATACACCCTTAATCTTCAATCATGGTGGCTCCACTGTCACCTGGGACTGTATCAGTCTTTGTTGATTATGGAGTCTGTGCTGGGCATTGAAGACTCTAAAACCCAAGTCTATGGTGTTCACCCACAAAACACTAATGTCAGCCTCCAAACTTTATCAACCCAAAACTGTGCCTAGCTAGATACTGCTAAATGTCCTGCAGCAGTTCTTCAAACAACCCAAGAGCAGACCTAGCAATAGAAAACAACCACAGTCACACATAAAAATGTCAAAATCTTCAAAATCACTCCTCTTTTCAAACTTTATTGGTATTTTTTTAAGTTAGCATACAAAGAAAAGGATTTCATTGTGGAACATTTATGTCTTCCAACTAACTTCTTATATATCTCCCTCCATAATGACCTTTACCCATTTTTCTGGTTTCCTTCTGCCCCCACAGATCGTCATTCTTTCTGCTTTCATGTCATAGGGATTCCACTATCTCATTTTCCTCTCCCTTAAAATATTTTCTTTTACTTATGGTCCCCTTTCTATTTTCATGTCATATACAGAAACAGACACACACACACACACACACACACACACACACACACACACACACATATGTGAGAGCATGGTTTATTTTGCATAGCATGGCATCCTATTCATCTAATTTCCTGAAAATGCCATGATTTTATTTTTCTTTCCTCACAGATGAATAAAATTCCACTGTGTGTATTAGACATATATTCTTTATCTACTCATCAGTGGTTAGATGTCTAGGCTGGTCTCACAACTTAGCTATTATGAACAGAGTGGCAATAAACATGGTTGTCCAAGCTTCTCTGTGGCTTATTGACTAGGAGTCCTTTGGATAAATAACCAGAAGAGATACAGCTGGATCTCACGGTAGTTCTATTTTTGGTTTTGGAGGAACCCCCACACTAACACCTATAGTAGCAGCAGCAGATTACATTCCAGCAGCAATGTGTAAGAAGTTTCTTCCCTGCATTCCCACCAGTGGTTTTTCTTGTTTGTTTTCTATACATGAGATACAATCTCAAAGTAGTTATAATTAGCTTTCCCTGATGGTTAAGAGTATTGAACACATTTTCAAATAGTTCCTGCCCACTTTTATTTCTTCTCTTGAAAACTGTCAGTTCAGTTTATTAGTCCATTGTACACGTTGAATGATTTGTAGGGAGTACTGGTATTTAATTTTTGTAGTTCCCTGTGTACTACAGGCATTTATCTCCTATCTGATATATGGTTAGAACAGATTTCTTTCTTTTAATGTAGCATCTATTCACCATGATGATCGCTTCATTTGCTGCTGCCTGATTCAATATATCTGTCCATTCTCAGAATTTTGTCTTGTGTTGTTGGATTCCTTTCTAGAAAGTTCTTACCTATACCTCTGTACTGAAATACATTACCTAGATTTTCACTAGCAATTCCAAGGTTTCAGGCCCTATTTTAAGATCTTTGATCCAGTTGGAGCTCATTTTTGTAAGGAGAGAGACATGGCTCCAGCTTCAGCATTCAGCATGTGGATATCCAGTTTTCTTAGCATCATTTGTTAAAGAGCATGTATTTGGGCAATATATGATTCTGACAACTTTGTTTTTAAAAAAAAAATAGGTGGCAACAGCTTTTTATGTTTATTTTTGGCTTTATTTTCTGCTGCATTGGTCTACATGTTTTTGTGCCAGTATCATGATTATTTTGTTACTATGGCTCTTTAGTATAATTTAACATTGGAAATTTCAATACCTCAAATACTACACTTTAGGATTACTTTACCTCTTTAGGAGTCTTTGCTTTTAATAGTATGTGTTATCCCTAATTATATAACAATAGGCTTCAGTCTGATGTATTCATAGGTGATGTTTTCATAGGATATCATATTTTATCTCACTCACTTCCTTTTACCCCTTCCCCTCTCTCTGATTCTCTTGAGGATATTGTGTTTGGTTGGTCCATTAGTTGGTGTTAGAGTTTTTCCCTGGTTTGGGGGTACCTGATGAGTTTTATAAGAGTTGCTTACAGGAACTTGGAATCTTTCTAGTGGCTAAACCTCTGAAGGAAATGTTTCTCCCTCTCCCAGTATTCATTAACTACTTATAGATTTGTAGAGAGGGCCTCATCAGCCCTCTCACTTCCATGGTGAGATGTCAATAGTTCCAGTCTTCTGCAGGAAATCATAGCTGCTGTCACTTGGTATACAATAGCCATGCCATACTTAGAGAACAACATTCCTCAACACTCCATCACATCTTCCATCTCTTAAATTCTTCCTGTCCCCTTCACCCACATGTTCCTGAGCAAGGTACAGGCAGATGCTTTTTTATAGCTGAATATTCAACAACTGCTTAGTCTGATCTCTTCATTTTGAGCTGGTATGAGCCCTTGTAGTCCACGAAAGCAGCACCAATCTATGGGCATAAACATTTTGCTTTAGGAGAGGCAGGTGGGTCTCTGTTCAAGGCTGGCATTATTCAGGTGAGCCAGGACTACACAGAAAAACCCTGTCTCAAAAAACAAAAGCAAATAAACAAATCATTGTATTTAAAGGTTGCTTTTGCTATAGCTCTGTGAAGAATGTAATTGAAATTTTGATGGGGATTACAGTGGACCTTAGATCTCTTCCTAAAACATGATCATTTTTACAATACTAATTCTACTAATCAGAGTGTGAAATATATTTTCATATTCTAACATCTTCAGTTTCCTTCTTCACTATTTCAGAGTTTTCATTGGGAAGATCTTTAACTTCTCCTATGTTAGTTTTAGCCCTAAGTGTTTTTAAGTGGTGGTAAATGAAACTTTCCTCTTGCTTTCTTCATCAGAATGTTTATTACTAGTATATAAAAAGAATACTGATTTTTGTATTTTGAAAATCACTCACATTCTTTCACATTTATTACCTTTGGTATTTTTACCTTTAAAACAAATGGAAAGACAAAGTTGTGATAGCAAACGCCTATAATCACAGCACTTGGGATGCAGAAAAAGAAAGATAACCTCAAGTGTGAGGCCAGCCTGATCAACATAGTGAGTGAGCTCCAGGACAGCCAGAGTCATACAACTATAAAATGATACCTTAATATGGTGAATCTCAGATCTCAAAATCTAAATAAAACAAAATAGGAAAATAACACATGCTATATATTTCTTTATATTATAGAAGAAACAGACACAAAAATACTTCCTAAGATCTGTGGCTTTGATGATGGACAGATTGTCCAGTGAGTCCTTTATACAACACATAGCCCTCCAGCTCTATCCCTCCAAGGGATGTTTTGCTATTGAAAACTCCAACTGAGGCCTTCCTCCTCAATACTGGAGAGTTACTCTTAGAACCTTGGCTCTTTCCAGTCAACTCTGGAAACAAGTGCACACAGCTGGTAAACAGGATGACACCTGAACCTTCCACAGCCACTGCCAAGCCACTGAAGCCAGATTCACAAACAATTAGAATTCCAAGGCTGTTTGAGGCCATCTGTCACATTAATTGTTGAAAGTCACACAGTAAGATGAATCTGGAGCCTTGGTACAGATAAAAATTTTGAACACACCCCCATTTATCAAATGCCTTTTTTGTCACCTGGCTGCTTCCCTCATCTATTGCAGTTTTGTATTTAATGAAAATGTGTTTTGGGAGTTTAACAAGAATAGTTTTCTCCAGAGAATAACTCCACCAGGCGAAAATCTGCTCCCTCTGACTAACTAGTAAACACATTACATGTTCACGCACCAAAACAGCTAAAAGTGATTTTAGTTCTTTAATTTTTAACAAATAATAAATCTTTCTGAATTATAAAAACCTTATACATTTATATTTCAACCTTAGTCATTTTGTTGTAAAATAAAATAAGTGAAATTATAATGTCTCCATAACAATCACAACAAAATGAAACACAGATGTATTATAAATTTGTTTGCAGAAAAGCATAATTATATACTTTGTGATCATGACTTGTTAATTATATATCTATTATTTTATGAGATAGTACTTAATTTTCTTGTCAAACAATGCAATATGGGACTGCAATAGAGAATAAGACCACATGGTAGAAAAATAAAGCAATTATAAATGTAAATGAAAGGAGAGCCAAGTTGTAAAATAGAATATGGACTGAACAGTGTATTTTCACATCATCTCCCAGATTCTGATGTAATAAGCACTGGAAACCAGATCTGACTAGGAGTCACACTAATGAGTAACAAGTAAATCAAGAGACTGAATGCAATCAGGTACAAGTATGTACATGCATGTGCATGCACACACAACTTCACAGAGCATATCTGAGATTCAGAACAACAAGACATCTCAGCAGAGACAATGGAGAGAGAAAAGCATCTATGGTTTAAGATTCACTCCATGACTGCAGCAAAATGAGACAGACAAGGTGAAGGATCCTGTGTGGCGAACAGAAAATGCCACTACAGATAGGCCCTTCATCAGTATGAGGGAGTTCTAAGGAAGACCCAGACTCTTTCAAAGAGTCTAAACATGATGAATACAAGAGCACACACACTGAAGAACAGGGTCCACGGGCTGTTCTGGGGTAGAACTCTGCATCCTTGGAAAGACAACTGACAAAAACAAGGCTCCAGATGTAGAGTAAGAAGATAAGGAATCACATACACAATTTCCCCTCTCAATTCCTGTGACAAATAATTGAGTTGACATTGGTAGATACAAGTATCTTGACTTTTTGCCATCAAAAAGCAATACAGAATTGCCTCTAGGGCCACAAAAAACATCAAAGGTCCTAGATTCTTAGAGATCTCAAAAGGAAAAATATTGAGAAGTCAACTCTGTGGCTTTTATTTATTAAACTATTTAGGATTGCTTTCCCATAATAATAGTTCTTCAAATTATTCATAATAGCCTCATTTTTTATATAAAAGTTAATTTGAGGAGCTGGAGAGATGGTTCGTGATTAAGAGCTCTTACTGATTAATCATGAGCAGTAGAGTTCAGACTCCATCACCCATAAAACAATCTATAGGCAGCCTACAAATGCTTATTAACTCCAATACCCAGTACATCTGACATCCTCTACCTGACACAGGTGTGTATACCTGCACACAAATGTGCGAAGACACTCACATAGACCAACAAACACAAAATATTATAAATTAAATTTAAAATAAAACTGCTTTAAATATAACTTGCATATCATATTACATAGCTAACTCATGTATATTTTGTTATAAATATTTAATGAATTGAATTATTAAAAGCAAAATTAAATTAAATAGCCTCCCAAATCAGTCTATTGCCTAAAGTTAAAATACTATAGATTAAAGGTCATTTAACATTTTTAAAAAAGTATTAGGACTTTTATAATCTCCTTTCTAAAAAGCTGACACTGTGTTAAGATATAAGTGCTGGTCATTATTCACTGGTAATCCCACAAACACTGTAGATTTAGTAGTTTGCATATAAAAACCACAATTCTTAAATCACTATCATTGCTAAATATTCAAAAATAATAATAAAAAAATTAGGAGGACAGTGAGTCATTTAGCAACTAAAAGCGACTCCTGCTGGTATGAAAATGGCCTGACGTGCTCATGACAGAGAATGTCTTCATCCAAGCAGACAAACTTCCCTACTATCTGCTGAAGGCAGTTTTACACGTGTGTGCTAAGTATATTCTGCCAATAATAGGTGAGAATGTTGCAGTTGTAGACAGGAAAACCACATATAGGATTCAGGACTAGGTCCCAATTTCCTTGTGCTCCATCTGCATCTGCACTTTCAATTTGTTCTCCTGCACCCTGGAAATTGGCCCAGTGCCCCATTCCAAGAAATGAAGGTCATTATTCCTTCACTGTAGCCTAGCTTGGGAAATTGAAGAGGGGATTATTCTACTTGATGAGAGAAGCTCCCTAAGGCGGGATCCTGCTGTGTCGACCAGGCAGTGCTGTCAGGGGTCCTGTGACTTGGTTAATTCTGACACTCCATTTCCCACACCATCTGTGGTATTTGCTGTGGTGAGGTGGTTTCTGGTTCCTTGTGGCCTATTCTTCCCTAGCAATATACATACAGCCTGTAGAATTACTATGCAGGTTATGCTTTGTGTACCATATGTGGGACTTTACTCGTTTCTCAGGGCTGAAAGATTAGAGTATCATTAGCCAACCAATACTTCTATTTCCTAAAGGAAAAGTCAACTCTTAAAACAGCTAAGAAACTTTGAAGCTAAGTCACAGGTATACTCACAAGAAAATAGCACAGCCCAGCTCATTTTAAATGAATCTTGAGGAATCTGATATCAGGTGGTTTAAACAGTATAATTTGGGGGGGGGGGGGAGTTTTATGTTGTAATACAATCTGTGTACACAAACAAGCATAAATTACACAAAAATTTGATTCATGGTACATGTCATTTCTTCCAAGAAGACTGGTTCTAGAGATAGGCTATCTGTACTAGATTAACAGTCTAAGGAGATCCTGTACTGGTTTTTGGTCACACAGATATTATAGGGGTCATTTGGGCTTTTAGCTGTGGAATAATTCTACTGGTCAATGTCTTTATTTCTATGAGAATATGACAGTTCTGATTACTTTTGCTTTGTATTGTATTTTGATGCCAGGGCAAATAATCTTATTTTCAGAAATGTCAGAGTACCTAAACAAATAATTTTTCAAAAGAAGATATACAAAGCCTTGCAAATGTATGTGTGTGGGGCGAGGGAGGCGCTCAATGTCACTAACCTTTGGGGAAATATTGTTTGAAACCACAACGAGATGGCATCTCACGTATTAGAATGGCTATTCCCCAAAAGATGAAAAATAACAAAGAGTGTTCAAAAAGGATAAGTTTGTACCTTGTGGGTGAAGACATGTTAGCACAGCCATTTTAAAAACCAGTATAGTGATTATTCAAAATACTAGAACTATCATCTGATCCAGCTATCCCATTTCTGGGCATAAATCCAAAGGAATTACAATCAGTATGTAGAAGAAGCATCTTCATTTCCATGTTAACTGCCACATTATTCACAAAGCCAAGAAACAGAAAAAAAAAAACCAACTAAGTACTCATCAACAGATGAATGGATCTTTAAATCTGGCATTTTATACATACACAAGAGAATAGCACTCAGCCTTTTAAAAGAAGGAAATTCAATCATTTGTAGTAACACAAATGAATCTAGAGAACGTGATACTTTGTGAAATAAGCCATGAACAGAAAGGCAAATACCTCATAATTTTACTTAAAAGTGGAAACTAAAAGGCTGAACTGATAAAAGGAAGAGAATGGTGGGTCTCATGGGCTAAGGCCAGCAATGCTGATGGACAGAGAAAGGAGCCAAAGTTCTAGTTAGACAGGAAGATCTGAGGATCCATTATAGAAAGTGGTAACTAGTTCATTATGTATTGCATATTTCAAAATTGTAGAAAAAATAAATTCTGAACTCTTTTGCCACAAAAACTAGTATGTAAAATGATGTTTATGTTAGTGTGATTTTTCAATTTCACAAGATATTTAGAAATATTACACTATATCCTAAAATACATAATTTCTCCATAAAAACAAAAAATTGCTAACCTATACCAAGAAGCACATGAGATTTTCAAGGATGGTCCTCAGTCACAGCAAATTATCAAAATGTCTTATTTTTAAACATCTTCCATCTCCTGAGATGGAGGTAATACAAGTGAATAGAGGGAACCAGGTTGTCAAATCAGACTAAACAAGAATTATATCTTACTCATAACCAAATTCACTAAACACTCAAAATATAGAGCAACAGAAAAATGAGTCAAGTAACTCCTTCTTTGGAGAGGTTTTAAACTGTCTGGTTTAAGTGCCTGTAACTTTTCCTACAGAATATAAACATTTGTCCAGACTGAACATACATGGTGGATAAAACAGATAAGGCTTGTTGTCTGAACAAAAATGACCTTTGTTTTACAAAACATTCGCTTACAATGCTCTTCAAATTTTGAAGGGTATATGATAGTTTCCAGCAGGTCATCCCTTATAAATGCACAAAACTCAGGTTTTACTTTATAACTGGCAACCTAAATATATACCTGCTGTATCCTGCTAAAAGCGGTATATCTGTGTGTGTGTGTGTGTGTGTGTGTGTGTGTGTGTGTGTGTGTGTGTGTGTGTGTGTGTGTGTGTGTGTATTCTATATAAGGAGCCTTCAGTAGTAAATTCTGTGTTGCTGGGGAGTTGAATCATTACATGTTTATGAGTGGGAAGGGCTAGAGCAAAGCTTTCCTTCCCAACAATGATGCCAGTCCTAAGGAGTAGTGTCATATAACTGTAGCTTTGCTTTTTCAAGTTCCAGGTTCTCGTTTAAGAACTTATTTGAATTTCAAACACCTAAATAGAGGCTGATATTTGAGCCAAAACTCTTAGAGCAGTTCTAATCTTTAAATAGCATAAATTGATTTTTGTGTACATTGGAACTGCCATAAGGTCCTCTGTACTCTGTTTATTTCGTTTTTAAGACACTTGAAAAGTTTATCTTAAGCATAATAAAACCCAGTGTTCTACGTACTCACAACCCAGAGGTGACTGAGCCACCTTTAGCATAGTGTATATACTTACTTTTCTTATGTACTATGTTTCCATCTTTATTCAAGTGAAGATAATTACATAATCCGTATCTTTACAGATACTCCATTGACAGAAGCAGTGACCCTGGGAGATTTTTCTATGTTGACATTACAACAGGTTCTCTAATGACTGCAAGACCACTAGACAGAGAAGAGTTTTCTTGGCATAATATAACAGTCCTTGCTATGGAAATGAGTAAGTAACATAATTTATTTGTCTCCACAAAGTTACAAAATGTAAAGATATAGAAAGTAAAAATTTCTAGACCTTGTAATAAATATGTTCAGGGAGACAGAAAACTGAAATTATATGTTATATAAAAAATGATCATGTGATTTGGTCGAAAATTCATCTTTTGGTTGAGGTACATCCTTAATTAAGTTTTGTTTCTGTTTTTATGTAACTACTCAGCTAGTAAATTCTGTGATGGTCAGGAGTTGTCATTACATGTTTATGACTAAAAGTCCTGGAGCAAAGCTTTCCTTCCCAGCAGTGATACCAATTCTAAGGAGGAGAACCGTGAAACCATAGCTTTTCTCTTTTTTCAAGTTTCAGATTAGCCAAAAAATTCATCTTAGAATTACCTTTGCTTTATCCCTAAAGTTCTGGTAAGTTTTGTTTCTGTTTTGTTTTTATTCTAGGGAATTTTCAATTTCCTCTCTGACTTCTTCAATAATCCAATGACTATTGAGGAATCTATTCTTTAACTTCATGTTTCAATAGCTTCTCTTACTATTGATTTTTAGGGGTTTTAGTACACTATGATCTGATGGCAAAATTTTTGTATTGTTAAAGCTATTTTGTAACATAACTTAATTTTAAAGAAAGTTCCACAAGCTGATAAAAAGAATGTACATTCTGCATATGTTGGGTGAAATATTATATAGATATCTACAAATTCCATTTGATCTATGAGGAGGCTTACCTCTGAAGTTTCTTTGATTTTTATTATCTAGATGATAATTAACAGTGGGGTATTAATGTCACTCACTGTTATTATAGCTATGTCTTTCTGTCCTTTTATGCCCAATAATGATGTTTTCATAAAATTATGTGTATCAATATCCAAGGCATATATGTTTTCAATCATTTTTGAGGCAGAGTCTCACTGTGTAGTCCTGTCCTGCCCTAGAACTCATTACCCTCAAGCTCAGGTGCTCTATCCACCTACACGCTGTGATTAAAGGCATTCACTGCCATGACTGGCTGTAAAAAATGCATCTTCCTAAGTGATTTTTCTTTTTACTAACAGGTGGTGAGTCTATTTACCTATTCTACTTAACCCTAAGGCATATGTTAGCTATTCCTAGTTGTTTTGATAGGCATATAGTTTTCCATCCTCTCAGATTCAGTTCATGTGCCTTTTCCCATAAGATGTATTTCTTGAAAAGAACAAATATCCACGTCTTGTTTTTGATCTAATCAGCTAGTCTCTTTTAATATAAAACTTAAAACAATTTACATTTTTTAGGAAGGTTTTCTAAGCCCTATAAATTTTTTCAGTGTTTTAACATTGCTTGTTTTTTTTCTTTCTCTCCTACTAATATTAGTGGTTTTCTGGTTTACTGTGTTGGATATGATTGGTTCTTTCCCAGTTCAGCTTTGTACATTTATTCCTCTTACAAAATTTATCCTTTATTCCTTTAAGAATCTTCTGAAATGTGGATTTTGTGGTCAAAAATTGTTTTAGTTTTTGCTCCTCATAGTCATTTGTTGAATATGAGTAATCTTGGTTGGTAGTTACTTCGTTTTGAGATGTGAAGATGATCAGCCCATGTTTTCCTGGTTTGGAGGATCTCTAATAAAGAGTCTGCTGTTATTCTTATGGGTTTGCTTCTTTTGAGTTAGTGCTTTTTTCTTTCAGCCTTTGCTATGTTTGTTCTTATTTAGTTTTAGCATTGTAACTACGATGACAAGTTTTTGTCTAGACATTGCATTCTGAATGTCTTTTGAGTTTAGATGCTAGTTTCTTGGAACGCTGTGCTATAATTTCACTGACTATGTTTCCTATGCTTTTTGATGGTATCTCAGCTCTTTCTAACTATCAATCCCTAGGTTGCTCTACTCTCCACAACTTAAAGTCCTTGAAAGTTGTGGTTGTGTTCATTTATTTCATTATTTTTATGAGAATATAATATTTCGTTAACTTCATCTTCAATTTTTTATATTCTTTCTTCTGCTTAATCTAGTTTTCTGGTAATGCTTTTCAGTGTTTACATATTGAGTTTTTCATTTCCAACAATTGTTTAGTAAATTTTTTGTTTGGGTTTGTTGTTGTTGTTTTCTTTGTTTATTTGGCTTTGGTTTTTTTGAGATGTGGTTTCTCTGTATAACAGTTCTAGCCTTCCTGGAACTTGTACACCAAGCTGGCCTTGAACTCTTAGAGATCTGCCACCTCTGCTTCCTGAGTGCTGGGATTAAATGTGGAAACCACTACACCAAGCTGCTTGATTTGGTTTGTTTTGATATTAAAACTTCACTTTTCTTGCTTAATTTCTCATCCATGGTAAATATCCAGGCTCTGAAACTTTCTCCCTTATCTTGTTCTTCTGTTGTGTGTATCCTCTTAAAAGCACTGACCAACTGAGACTGTGGAATTTCAACAATGTCAATATAGCTGCACTCAGTTATTAACATATGATCGTTAGCAGAGACATGCTACTGACCTTTTCATATTTGTATTTCCATTTGTGCACTGTCAGTATAGATATACTTTCCAGTTAATTATTGGATTTAGAAAGCAGTCTGTTCTTGAGGGCTCAATTCCAGTACCATTCAAGAGAATAAAATAGCAGGCAACTTTAATAATACCAAGACTAAATCAAAGCAGATACAAAAATATTCTTAAAACAGTTACAGTCAATTACTCTATCACCAATGACCATAGACAAGCAAGTGGAAAAAATAATGTAGAGTAAGCTAAAAGCTTTGAAAGTAATTTGGTTAAGGTTAGCAAGATGGCTTAGTCATAAAATAATTTACCACAAAAGCCTAAGTTTGATCCATGGATTCCACATAAAGTTGAGAAGAGAGAACTCAATTGACAAAATTGTCCTCTGACCTCCACACACAATATCATGGCATGCACGCACACACACACATATACACACTCACATACACACATACACACACACTCAAACACACACACATACACACACACTCAAACACACACACATATACACACACAATTTTTAATTAATTACATGGAAGAAAAATGATAAAGAAATAAAGGGGGATGAGGGAAAGATAAATCATTAAGGTTAAATTAAAAAAGGAAGAGAAAGAGGAAAAAGTAAGGTATACTTAAAATATTATGGTACAATATAAAAAAATGTAGAGAGCTGGGGAGTTGGCTCAGGAGAAAAGAGCACCCTTGCAGAGGACTCATGTTCCACTCCCGGAATCCACATGATGGCTCACAATCCAATCCTAGAGGATTTGACAACCTTTTCTGACCTCTACAGGTATCAGGCACACACAAGGTGCCTTAAAAACCAAGCAAAATGCTTATATACATAGTAAACTTTTAAAAGAAAGATAGACAAACAAAACTAGATAGAAAACAAGAGAACTGCAAATCATAAAAACTTATTTGAAAAATAAAATAATGGGCTGGTGAGAGGGCTCAGCAGTAAAGTGCTTGCTACAGAAGCTTGATGGCAGTGTATATTGGAGCCCACATGAACGTGAGAGGAAAGAACTGACTCCATGCATGGGTGTGGTATGGAGGCCCATTCACGCACACATGGAGTGCTATATAATAAAGAGATCAAATACTAAAAGCAAGAAAACCTAATGAATGAGGAAGGAGGAAGAGGAGGAGGAAGAGAGGGAAGAGGAGAAAGAGGGAGGAGGAGGAAGAGGAGGAGGAGGAAAAGGAGAAATAAGTTTTTAATAGCAAAGTACTGAAGCAACTTTTTCCCCGAAACCTTTAACTTCAGAGTTTTCAGGTGAAGGAGCAGTCAGCTGGAATTTCTTATCCTTTTTAAGATTCACATTGTTGTTGAGTCTGAACCCATAAATTGTTAATTATCCCAGACAGGAGTAGGGCTACGCTTGTGTGCTTGTGTCCCTTCTTTCTATACCAAAAGCCACTGCTGACTTATGTGCGCTTAATGCTGCAATGTGTGGCCCACATAGGTTCTTACTCCAGAAATCCATTGTTCTTCCTCCCTGGAGGCCCTAGCTAGAGATACCTTACTGGTTTCTGTGACACAGCCTTCCTTCTTCTGTGCTTTTTATCTGTGTGCTGCCCTTACTAACACACTTCCTCCCTTTCTCCCTTTGTTACCCTCACTCTGCAGTCATGGTATCACATAGAGCCAGCTTCTAACTTACCACCTTTCCCCACAACAGTCTAATCCACACAGAACTATTAAGGGGAAAAACAATAAAACATAAGTATTTTTAAGAAAGGAAGAAAAAAGTGAACCTGAAGAACAATGTATTTTGGGACATAGCAAAATTCCTCACATTTTTGTCTTATAATTGCTATCATCTCATTGGGGTGGAGACCAAACAGGAAGAATAAAGAGTATGGGGGCTGTGCATTTGTCTCCAGGCAGCAATTCCAAAGATTCTGACCAAAATACACATTTCCCTGTAAATGCCCATGGTTCCTGCCCTAGCCAAAGCTGTAGCTTTGGAACGAGCTTGATCCTATAACATCCCTTTAGTCCTTAGGCAGAAATAAATGTGCAGTGTTTCATGTATCCTCACACATAATTTAAAACTGAAGTCAAAGTACTGACTATTCCACCCAATTAAAGCCCAACGTTCCACAAGCACACGTTCTAATTGGAATGGGTTTTTTGAAATCCTAGAATACAGAATTGACTTTAAATGCTGTAACCCAAAATATGAACCAAGCAAGAGTCAAAACTTCAAGGTTCATTTTGTAGTACTTGCTTCCCATTAAGTATTATGCTTTCTCATAATTCCTGACATCAAACACAGGCCAGATGATGTTTCCTTTGCCCCAGCTTTGCTTGGCCATGCTCTTAACAAGCAACATACACTCTATTACAATGTCAGAATTCCTTGACAAATCAGCTCAGACCAGCTTCATCTGTACTGAGCTCTCACCATCAATGTGCCTTATGTTCTTTTTAGACAATCCCTCCCAAGTGGGAAGTGTTGCTGTCACAATCAAAGTCTTAGATGTGAATGATAATGCTCCAGAGTTTCCCAGATTCAATGAAGCTTTTATCTGTGAAAATGCCAAAGCCGGACAGGTAAGGTAAACCCCAAATGGACAGAGGTAACCACTAAAGATAACTGTCTTAGTGAGAGTTTCTATCATTTCGATGAGCTGCCATAACCAAAAGTCATTTTGGGAGGAAAGGCTTTTTTCCCTCTATGTTTCCAGGTTAACTGGGGGAATCAAGACAAGAACTCAAGCAGGGGAGGAAATTGGAGGCAGGCAGGAGCTAATGCAGAAGCCATGGAAGAGAGCTGCTTACTGATTTGTTCCTCATGGCTAGATGAAGTGCTTTCTTATACAACCCAGGACCATCTTTTCAGGGATGGTACTGTCAACAAAGTGTTCAGACTTCTCTTTTCAACCATTAATAAGAAAATGCTCTGTACACATGTCTATAGGCCAGTTTTATGGAGGCATTTTCCCAATTGTTGGTTCCTCTTCCCAAATGGCTCTATATTGTATCAGATTGGCACAAAACTAACCAACACAATAATTAAATTCATGGTCAATATCATGTCCACACCAGGAAAGGAAGTATGGGCCAAAAACAAGTTCACAACTTCTTTAAATCAGGTGCCAATTATTTGTTAAGACAACCTCTTAGAGCCCAAATTATATTTTGTGATATAAATAGTGTCTTAACAGTTCTTGACTCACAGAATAATATTGTTATGGAAATACCACAGTTCTAAAAATCTTCAGAAACACATTTTTAAGATATGTTTCTAAACCTACCCTTGCATTTCATCAAATTCCAAAAGGTTTGACTGAGAAAAATCCAGAACTCCATTTTCAGTGGCCACATACTAATGTATTTGTCAGGTACTGTGTACTCTCTACCTGTCCTTCCACATCCTCCATTCTGCTCCTGCTTTTGTATGCTTCTTTCCTCCATTAACAGTGTTTTTTTTTCCCCATACTAGAGCATATGCTGCAGTGCTATTGATTCTTATAGAGCAGTATCAAGTATCAAGATCATTTTTATAAGGAAATCAGGGGGCTGGGAAAGTCCATATACAACCAGATGGCTCTGACTCCAACAAAAAGCCTTGTCTTCTCTTATACCACTCACTCGGAACATCACCCCAGTATCCTCTGCACAAAGCAGTGTCTCTAAAACCAATACTGACTTGAGTTCTTTCTACATCTTTAGCCCAATATGTCTTTGTCTTCTATCCAAGAAAGTGACTTTGTTTCTGTAAATCAAGGAGCTCTTCAGTGATTCAAATGCAAACAGTCCTCAATACTAATTTTTAAAATTTGGTGCAATAGTCTGTATCACTCTTAAAAGATTTTTCCAAATCTAAAATAATTTTACTTCCATATTTAATACATTTCTAGTCTAAGAAGGTTTAAAATATTATCTACCTAATAACAATTACAATAAAAGCTTTACTAAACAAGGAAACATCCATTGTAGTGGTTGTAAAGAACCACATTAACATGCCTGCAGTTTTGTAGCTTATGATACATAAGAAGCAAGATCAGAAAGAAGATGCAAGGCCATGAAATTACTGTTTTGAGGTGCAAAGGTTCTGATGGGTAGATTGAGCTTTTAAAGTTCTGACTAGGTGGCTCTCGCTTTTAAAATGATATTTTTGCTATCATACTTTTTGATTGTTATATGTGATACATAATAATATTTACTATTAAATATGATTTAATATCTGCATATATATTATGCCATGAAAAAAAGGCTAAATTTAGTCATTTAGCGGATGCTATAAACAGTACAATGAAGAAAGCCCCCTCTTTCCTCAAAATAGAACACTTTCTCTCTTGAAAGCTATGGAAAAGAAGCTGCACTGTGACAAGAGAGTAACATCTTAACCATCTCTTATGCTTTGGGGGCCATATGTGTACTCTACTTCTAAAGGCATCTCTAATAGTCCTTTGTACAAGTCTTTGAAGTGCAGTTTATCTGTGAATTTTTGGGGAACAATGTCACAAGCCTGCTCCATCTGTTATCTTCAGACCAAGATACAGATAACTGTAGCTTATGATGTGGGGTCTGGTTTTGAAGGTTTTCAGAAACACACAGATAAGGCTATCTATCATATTGTTATATGAACCATCAAGTCATCTGTACTTGCCCAACACTGGTCATCCTCACCTCTGCCAAGTGTGTGTGTGTGTGTGTGTGTGTGTGTGTGTGTGTGTGTGTGTGTGTGTGTGTGTGTGTGTATTCTCCTCTTACATTAGCTGAAAGCCATACAAAAGTGAGATGCATGCCTTATAATTAGAGGAGGAAGAATGAAAAGTGCTAAGTGAGGCATTAGACAATGGGGGCTAATGACTGTCAGAAATATGGAGGCCAATAAAGTTGGCTATGGTGCTCCCATCATGAATCCTGCCACAATGTCTAGCTACCCTTCAAAGTCCCATCTCAACAATACATACAAAATTTTAAGATTCATCTTAACAGTTTCTCCACTATATTATCTATTCAAAACGATTCCTAATAAACATTTTATATTCCCTAAGAAATACTTTGTCTCCTTACACTTGGCAATCAAAATAAAAGTGTAGGATTTGCTTCTCTGCAGGGATAGAGCAGCTGATGCCCTCAGTTGTGAACAGTACTGACATGAGGCTGAGCTATATTTGACTATCTCCAGTGCTCCCCTGAATTTATTATTACTCCATTCTATCCACTTTTAGATCCAATAGTCAGGTATACCAAGAGGTTTACCCTGAGGTCAAGTTCTGATATATGATGTTTTTGAGACCTATAAAAAGGAAAAGCAAAATAAAAACTTAAAAAGTCCAGCAGCAATAACGATCCATTAACATCATTACAAAGTTTTGGAATGAGAGTTTTCCCAAGTTTAAGCGGAATAGAAAAACCTTTATACTGCCTTGCATCAGTTCATCATTGGTTGTATGTTTCCCTGAAAGGAAATGATAGCAATGGGTAAGGTAGCTGTCTTCAGTGAAGGTGATCCCTAAAGAGACTAGAAGGTGGGGAGCAGGAAAACAAGTTTGTAGATAGATCCTTTTTCTCTGTTCTGCCCAGCCCTGTAGCAGTTTATAAAATAATCATTCAGAGGCTTAATATTAATTACAAGCTGTTCGCTCTGTGGCACAGGCTTATTACTAACTAGCTCCTGCAATTTAAATCAACCCATGTCTACTCATCTATTTTTTTGCTATATGGATGGTAGCTTACCAGTTCTTTCACATCTTGCTTCCTGGGCAGCAGGAAGTGTCTCCTCTGACTCTGCCCTTTGCCTCTACCTCTCTGTTTGAATTCCCTGCCTGGCTATATTAGGCTTTGCCATAGGTCAAAGCAGCTTCTTTATTAACCAATGGTAGCAACACGTATTCAGAGCATACAGAAAAGACCATCCCACAGCACAAATCCTTGAAGATCTAAACAGTATGCAGAAATATCTTGCTGGGCAGACCCTCCCACCCCCAACCATCAACATGTTGTAATATTCTGGGCACTCAAGCTGACTTTTGAAATAGTCATTTCTATGAAGATATTTTGTAATATAATAAAAATATTTGGAGATATCAGAGGGATCTATCCATAGTCAGTCTGGAAAGATCAGACAGTGGTAACTTTAATCCCAGCACAGGGAGTATCCCAGGAGTGGTGACCTACACCCTTAATCCAAACTGAGTTTGAGGTCATCTTAGTTTACAGAAGGAGTTCCAGGCTCCCAGGCAGGCAGTGGTGGGGCTACGCCTTAACTGAGCAAAGAAAGTATTTAAGGCAGGCATAGAAAGACAAAAAGGCAGAAGAAGCCAGGAGAAGCCAGGCTGAAGAAGCTGGAGGATAGCTAGGTAAGATCTAACTGTGGTGATTACTCACTGTCATATCTCTGACTTTCCCAGAGACCTGGCCCTGAGTTTCCTTTATTCGTGCAACACTTGGCGTCCAACTTTGGGGCATGAATTCCTCCCCTCCCTACCCAAAAAATAATGCTTGCTGGCCAGAACAACACGTGGCCAGAGGAGTAATTACCAGCTGGCTAGGCTTTCAGTTCTGAATTAAGCTCCAGTCTTAGGCAGACCAGCCACATATGTTTCCATTTCATTCTCATCTTGGTAAGTTTTCCAGACAGTGGCCTCTTTTCCTTGGTGGGTTGTTTCTTTTTTCTTTTTGGATTCCTCCTTGGGCTGTTATCACACTAAATAGCTGCCCCACTTCACAATCAATTGAATCCTCAACAGACAGCAATCAGTGAGTAAATCAATTTTATTAAAAGAGTGAATTTGTTTAAAGCAATGGAGGGTGCTTGGTCATACTGTAATTTTTCACTAGATTATTTGGTATTAAAACCAGTGAAGGAAAACATAAATAAGGCAGATGGAAATATCATAATGTTTATCATACTGTTTACTATGAATATTTTTGTTTGATTTCTATGTTACCAGTTAAAAAGTCTACTAATATAAATCCAAAGAAAAAAATCTTTAAAAAGCCTGTCAAGAGATAATACAAAGATGCTCAAATTCAAACAGAGAAATATGAAGAACCAATTTCAGCAAAATCATCTAAAATTAGACAAAAACAGGCAACAATAATATACCCAGTAACCTTTTAAAAAACGAAGGATGATAGAGATGAAAGAGAAGTTAGCTGGGCTCCAGTACAAATGTTAGAATTACAGAGAGAAAAAGAAGCAATTGTAACATATGGGGTGCATTCACCATTTGTAAAACAAATGTTGAAGTCCTGGTCATGTTGTAACTGGGTGACCCCTAAAGATTGGTTAGATATGGTTACAGCTGTGCTAGAGGCAGGATGGCTTATGCAATGGAAAGGAAGAAGGGAGGAGGCTAAAACAATAAAACAAAGAAGCAGACCAAGAGGCATAGAAGTCTCCCAAGACCAACTTCTTGGGGAGGGAGATTATGCTGATATTGAAAGGCAGTCTTTATACAATGAACATGCTCTGGATTTATGGCACATAGTAGCTTTAAATGCCTGGGACAGGATTGAAGAAATAGAAAAGAAAACTGAATCATCCATGAAAGTAATTCAAAGCCCCAATGAAACTTTTACAGACTTTTTTGCACAGATTAACTGCAGCAATAAACCGAATGGTACCAGACTCAAAAAACAGGCAAATAATAATTGAATCATTGGCTTTTGAGAATGTTAATACACAATTAAGAAAAATACTTAGACTTTTAAAAGCAAGGTCAGCACCTTTGGAGTCAGCACCTTTGGAGGATTAGATTCGTGAGACTATTAATCTAGAGTCTTATGACAGATGATAACTGGGTAGGAGAGCTTATTTTGAGAGGAATAAGAAAACATCAAAATGTCAAATGTTACAATTGTAGAAGGCAAGGTCACATAAAAAGAGATTGTAAGAAAGGCATTCCAAAAAACAGTGCTTTTGATAGGAATAAACCCAAGAGAACACCCCTCCCTTCTGGAATGTGCAAAAGGTGTGGAAAAGGAAGACATTGGGCGAATGAGTTCAGATCAACAAGGGACAGACAAGGTAACTTTCTGCCCTTGGGAAACTCCCCAAGGGGGCTTTCAAAAGCCCCCATATCAGGTAAGTTTCTGCCCTTTTGGGAAATGCCCCAAGGACGCTTTCCAAAGCCCCATATCAAATCCAATCCAGTCTTACCCTGCCATTGTGGAGGAAATACCTTCCTAAAAAACTAAAAATATTAAAACCTGTTTTAAAAAGACATACTACATGAAATGACAGAAAATCTACAGAAAAATAAAAAATTCAGGAAAAATTATAAACCAAATATTTTGGCAAGCTTCTATCAATGAACAAAGGCCAAAATTAAAAGTACAAATAAATGATCTTATTATCGAAGGCTTATTGGACACAGGCGCAGATGTATTAATAATTTCACCACAGTCATGACATCAAAGTTGGCCCCTTCAGGAGGTAAATGTTGGTTGATATCCCAGGTAAAACAGAGTGCAAGATAGCTTGAGTGTATAGGACCAGAAGGACAGAGAGGAATATTGAAGCTATATGTGGTTGACATTGTTATAAATTTATGGGGAAGAGATTTACTACAACAGTGGAACACACAGATGATTATTCCTCCAAACAGAAATAAGGCATAAACTAGCACATGGTTCTGGAAGAAACATTAAAAGGTATCATGAGAAACAGTCACAGACCATTCAGGTTATAGAGAAATAAGGCAAAACACCCACAGCACTACCTCTAAAATGGCTAAGAGAGAAGCCTATATGGGTTCATCAATGGCCTCTAACAAAAGAGAAATTGCAGGCCTTAGAGCAGCTGGTACAGGAGCAATTAAATGCTCAGTATATAGAAGACTCAACCAGCCCTTGGAATTCTCCTGTATTTGTTATTAAAAAGAAATCTGGAAAGTGGAGAATGGTAATAGACCTATGGGGGATAAACAAGGTGATCCAGCCAATGGGCTCTCTACAGTCTAGGATTCCTTTGCCTTCTCTGTTACCTAAAGAATGGCTTATTATAGTTATTGATTTAAAAGACTGTTTCTTTATAATACCTTTACAAGAATAAGACAAAGAAAAATTTGCCTTTACAGTGCCCACTTATAATAATTCTCAGCCTGTAAAGAGATTCCAGTGAGGGTCCTCCCTCAAGGAATGCTGAATGCCCTACTCTGTGCCAATATTTTGTAAAAAAAGCCAATAGAACAAATAGATAACAAATTCCCACAATCTATAATTTATCATTACATGGATGACATCTTGTTGGCCGATTCAAATATAGGTATCTTAGAAAAGAATTTTGAAGAAGTAAAAAATTATGCCTGCTAAGGGGTAACAGATTCCCCCCCCAAAAAAATACAAAGAAGGGATTTCATTAATTATTTAGGCTATAAAATAGGCCAACAAAAGATTATACTGCAAAAGGTACAAATCAGGAGAGATAGATTAAAGACACTTAATGATTTTTAAAGACTACTAGGAGACATTGCCAACTTACAACACACTATTGGAATTAAAAATAATGAACTAGATAATTTGTTCAAAACCTTAAATGGTGACAAGGACTTAAATAGTCCAAGAGAATTGTAACCTGAAGCTGAGAAAGAATTGGCTTTGGTGGAAAAGAAATTAGAGGATGCACATGTTGATCATGAGGATCCAGACCGTAAGTGCATTCTAGTTATCTTGCCCTCTAAGCATTCTCCTACAGGAATTTTAATGCAAAGGGAAAATGTTATATTGGAATGGATATTTCTTCCACATAAACCAAGTAAGAAGTTAAAGACATATGTGGAAAAGGTTTCTGAACTTATTTTGAAAGGAAAATTAAAGCTTCATCAATTGACATGAACGGACCCAGCAGAAATTGTTGTACTTTTAACTAATGAAGAAATTGACCAATTATGGGTAGAAAGTGAACCCTGGCAAAGAGCCTGAAGTAATTTTTTGGGAGATATTAACAACACATACTCTAAAAGCAAAAGAATTGAATTTCTAAAGAAAACTAATTGGATTCCCCCTCATATTGTATGAGATAAACCAATTTCTGGAGCCCCTACATTTTATACTGATGCAAACAAATCAGGAAAGGCAGGTTACAAATCAAAACATATAAGTAAAGTGGCTCAAAACCCTTATAATTCTGTTCAAAAGTCAGAATTATATGCTATCGTGATGGTACTAATGGACTTTACCGAACCTCTTAACATACTCACTGACTGTCAGTATGCAGAAAGAGTTGTTCTACACATTGAAACAGCTGATTTTATTAATGACAAATCAGAATTAACTTCCTTATTTATTCAGTTACAAGAAATAATCAGGACTAGAAATCATCCCTTCTATATAACACACATTCGATCCCATATGGGTCTGCCAGGTCCTTTAGTACAGGTAATGATGAAATTGATAAATTATTAGTAGGAGATGTACTAGAGGCCTCAGAATTTCATAAAAAGCATCATGTCAATAGCAATTGATTAAAAAAAGGATTTCTTTATCACTTGGCAACAAGCCAAGGAAATTGTAAAAAACGTGTCCCACCTGTTCTTTCTACAACTAAACTCCATTGCCAGCAAGAAGTAATCCTAAAGGCATACATAGAAATGAAGTCTGGCAGATGGATGTATTTTATTTTAAATAATTTGGGAAATTAAGATATGCCCATCATACAATAGATATGTTTTCAAGATTTCATTGGACAACTGCTTTGAAAAGGCGGATTCTGTAATCACACATTTGCTAAAAGTTATGGCCATTACGGGAATACCTGTACAAATTAAGACTGACAATGTTCTGTGATATGTCTCTAGTATAAACAATTTTTTGCTTATTATAGTATAAAGCATATTACAGGAATATCACACAATCCTACAGAGCAAGCAGTCATAGAGAGATCAAATCAAACTCTAAAAGATATGCTAAATAAATATAAAGGAATAACAAAGACCCCCAGAGATAGACTACATAATGCTTTGTTAACTTTGAATTTTCTCAATGCCAATGAGAAAGAAACAACAGCTGCTGAAAGGCATTGGACCATAGAAAAAACAGCTGAACTAAATCAGCCTATTTACTTCAAAGATGTAGTAACTTCTGAATGGAAGCCAGGATATGTGCCATGTTGGGAAAGGGGTTTTGCTTTTGTTTCCACAGGTGAAGAAAAGTTATGGATACCATCAAAATTAATAAAGACTCAATTTGAACCAGAGAAACTTCATGAAAATAAGAATTGATAGCCCATCCACCCATATTACAATTCTTTAAGTTGTAAGAAAAACAAAGGGTGGGGGCAGGTTTCTGTTTTTGTCTTTACAGAAAACTGGTAATACCCATCTTCAAGAAGTTAAAAGAGCTTGGACATCTACACATCTAAAGAAAAAGGGAAGCTATCCAGAAAAATTTGCAACCAAAAGAATATTGTAACTATTGGTACCAGTATACTTCATAGGGTAAAATCTCATTGCTTAACCTCTACAAATTTTTTTTGTAAGTTGAAGTCCCAGTTTAATTATAATTTAAAGCTGGCTTTAGAGTTGGAGTGTGGCTCTCTCCTTCTCTAAACTCAAGCATACTTGTTAAAGGAAAATACAAAATCTCTGTATCATATCAGAAGAGCCACCTGATATGGGACAGAAGAATAACAAAAAATAAGGGACTATTCTATTGTTACTAATCCTATGCTGAATAAATAGTTATATATTTAGTGCCCTGCACATTGTGTTGGGTTTTAGTCTCCTACCAGTTTTCTGCAGTGATTCATGACAATGTCTAATCATGAACTTGAAGTATCAAAAGAAAGATGGGGCCCCACAACGTTGATATCACATGAACTCTGACAAAGACACTAGGCTGAAAAACACCAACAAAAGATCAGATTTGGACTACAAACTGCTCAGGACAGTTTTGAGGCAGCTCGCTGAGATGAACCAGCTTCACAGACTACTATAGCCAGGACTTGAAACAAGTTGTGAACTTTCCTGTTATGCAAAAGCTGGACAACAAATGACACAGCTACTTATTTCAGGACTTGACATTTAACAAAACTTCTCTTTTCAGGATTCCCAAAAGATGCAGTCACCCCTAGACAGCAGGAAGTAAATTTAAGAACATGGCGCCCACATTCCCAAGAGGTGGGGTGGGTTGTTTTGGTTGTTCAGTGGGCTATGGATGATTCTTATCGTTTAGGTTAATTAGCTAAAAATTGTTAATAGTTATGGTTAGAAAAAAGTTAAACAAGAACGATTTGATTCAGAATTTGTGTTAAAAAATAGAAAGAAAAGGGGGATACAAATATATAGGATATAAGAATAAATTATTGAATCTTCTTTTAAAAGGATTTGCTAGCTTTAAATATTTTACATTGGATTGGATTTTTGTATGTTGTATACAAATAGTGTATATTGAGATTAATTGTGTTACTATACAAATATCTCTATGCTTGTTCAAGGTAGTATACTTATTCACTTCATCTAACAATGTAATACAAGTTGCTAGTCCATGGAAGTTTTTATTACCAACTAATTAGAATATAAAGTAATGCAAGTTAGTAGTTAAGACATTACATTCAAACATAGTCATATTAGATATATTTTCAAGATCAAACAAATATATTTTAGATGAACAGGTCTTCTTCAAACACTTCAGAGATCCATAGAATATAGCATTTAAAATATTTTTAGAACTTAGACTTTTCTGGACAGTGAGACAGGTCTGCTCCTGGCAGCACCAATCTACTTCAAGCAAAAAAATGGGCATAGAAGAAACTCCATATGGAGTCTACTTTCTTTGTGGCAACAGTTAGCCATTGGACATAAACCTGTTCTTGTATTGACTGCTTGACAGTATGCTGTTTGAACTGGACATGCAGTTTCCATAGGAAAGTGCCCTCTGAACTTTGACAGAACAAGCTGAGATGGTCCTTAGGTTCCTACTTTTCAGAGAAAACTGTCAGATATTCTTCAGGACACAAGGAAAAGCAGCTCATGAATTATAAAAGAACGGGCATAGCAGATTTCCTGCTTCACTGAAACAAAAAAAGACTCTGGGCCTGTAGGCTGAAGATGGATGCCCCAACTTTATAAAGGAACTTTGGGTGACTGTCCAGGCAGATAGGTGTCATTTCTGTCATTTCTAGATTTTGGAAGTTGCTTGCACTTTCTGTTTACTTGGGTAAATATTATTTCCTTCTTAGATCTCTGAGGTAGTTGAAGATGAGATAGTTATAGTTCTAGTTTTCTAGTGACAGTTTTAGAAAAGAAACTTGGAAGTTAAAGTATATAAGTTTAAGAGACATCAAAATAATAGTTTTTAGTTAGTAATACAAGTTAGAAAGAAAGTGAATTAGGTATAATCCTTTGGACTTATCAAAATAGGATAATTAATGAAATATTTTCTTTGAATTGTCAATTGTTAATGGACTGGATATTACTTATTTATTGTTTGTATATATTGTACATAATTATTGTGCCTATTGTATATGGTTTTTCTTATGTTAGTTATAACCTTTTTTAAAATTTGACACAAAAGGGGATATGTGGAGATATTGTGTAATATAATATAAACATTCAGAGATATCAGAGGAATCTATCCACAGTCAGTCTAGGAAGATCAGACAGCGGTAACTCACACCTTTAATCCCAGGAGTGGTGACCTATGCCCTTAATCCAAACTGAGTGTGAGGTCATCTTAATTTACAGAAGAAGTTCCAGGCTGCCAAGCAGGCAGGCAGGCATAGAAAGACAGAAAGGTGAAAGAAGCTAGGAGAAACCAGGCTGAGGAAGCTGGAAGACAGGTGGGTAAGATCTGACTGTGTTATTTACTCTCTATAATATCTCTGACTTTCCCAGAGATCTGGCCCTGAGTTTCCTTTATTCATGCAAATTTAGTCACATAATACTTAATAATGGGATACAGACTGAACAAAAGGAGAAAACTGAGGACATACAGTGTAATAGGAGGTTTCTGGCCCAGCCTAGTCCCAAGGTCTAGATCTGTCCACCACTGCTTAGGCCCTTCAAAATGACTCAGATGTTTATATTAATTTTATGTTGCTTGGCCTATGGCTCAGGCATATTGCTAGCTAGCTCCTGAATTTTAATTTGACCCATTTTCATTAATCTGTCTTGCCATATGTTCCGTGGCTTTTACATGTTATTTTTACATGTTGATTCTTGGGTGGCTAGATGGGGTCTCCTTTGACTCTACCCTCCTTCCCCTTTATCTTTGCTCAGATTTCCCCACCTACTTCTAATATGCCTGCCATAGGCCCAGACAGTTCCTTTATTATCCAATGACATTCACAGCATAGAGAAAGACATCCCATATGACACAGAACCTTCTAACACTTCATGGTTCTTTTACTTCTCTTTAAAACACTTTAAAGTATCTGACTAATTTGTGAGAATGTAATGCATCTGAAACATGTAGACTACACTTATTTTTTACCTACTAATATATGAAAGACTAAGAACATGCTTAATTAATCCTAAACTGTGTGATGGCATGGAGAGTTTCCAGGTTAGTTTCAGGACATCTTCTCAATGGGGAAATGACTTATTAATGGACTCAAAGTTTAAGCTTTCACTTAGATTTTGCCTTTTCCTTTGGATCCAACTCACCCTGAACTCATGTCCCTCTTTTAGCTCATCCAGACAGTGAGTGCCGTTGATCAAGATGACCCACACAATGGTCAGCATTTCTACTACAGCTTGGCTCCTGAAGCTGCTAACAACCCCAATTTCACTATCAGGGATAACCAAGGTAAGCAGTGAACTTGGGGATATCTGTGCTTTTCTACTGCTCAGGCTAGCCATTTTGAGTTAATAGACCATACACACAGTGCCAAATATTCAGGCTTTCTAATAGCAGGAGGACATTATTGCTAATTTTTAGTATACAAAGTTTTGTTTCATTAACATCAAAGACAAAGAGTGCCCTCTGCTGTTCTTAAAACCTTCATTCCTCCATCAGGAATGAAATATTCCTCAATAAATATTCATTGATGCTTGTTCTGTGAAAGACACTAGTCAAGGCACGGTGGTAAATTTTCTTCCTTTAGTCCAACTCAGAGCAAATGTGTTTAAGTTCTGAAGACAGAAACAACCTAAGGAAAAAAGTGTCCCAGAGGAAGAAACAAACCTGAAGTGACCTTTCAAATTAAAGATCAAAAGGGAAGGTGGGTACAAGAGACTTTAGATTAAAAGATAATAGTAACAATAATGATACTAAAGATAGCAAAGTGAAGTATAAGAACACAATAGCATTCACAGAATTCACTCTTTCTGTGGAGACAAGACCTTGTAAAGTAACCTGCACTGGTTTCAAATGCCTCCAGGGTGCTGATGCCATTCTTCACAGCTTCAAACAACTTTAGGTTTAGGAAAAGCTACTCAGGTGAGCTTCCCACCGCAAAAGCTGCTTGCTTTCCACTACATCTCTAATAGGGTTAGACTTCTAGGACCTTTTCAACTAGTACTCATTGGCTGAGGGGTTCACAGACTTAGCACATTCCTGGGGCTCAAATAGGGAAAGAGAGACTTTTGTTCTCCAGCTGAATATGAAACCAGCATTTAACAGCCAGATGGATCCATTTCTTGCTCTGCTGCCAACTAGCTGACTTGGGTTCCTCACTTCTCCGGGCTTCTACACCCTCCTCTTAAGGGTGACTTTCTAACAACCCAAACAAATGGTAAGAAAAATGTCAAGATCAGACATATCTGTCTTCCTCTCCAACATTATTTTTAAGATTAAAATTCCTGCTTCAACCTCATAAATAGAAGGGTTTTTTTTTTCAGATTTTTAATTACCATAAAATGTCTATGGAGGAATGCTTACAGTTAAATATCCTGATATTTTTGTATGTTTATATATGGGATGTGCTCTGCTCACATGCATGAACACATGTGGGGATGCATGTATCAGAGGTTGTCATTAGGTATTTATTTTATTTTTGATTCTGATTTTTAATTGTGTGTGTGTGTGTGTGTGTGTGTGTGTGTGTGTGTGTGTGTGTGTGTGTGTGTACACGCATGAGTACAAGTACCCAGTACAAAGGCATTAGATCCTTTAGAGCTGGAGTGGGTGCTGGGACCAGAACTGACATCTTCTGCAAGAGCTCTTGCTCCTGAGCCAGTTTTCTAGGTCCCACAGGTCTCTTCCTTGGTTATTCTCTACCTTTTATACTGAGGCAGGCCTCTCATTTGAACCCAGAACTTGCCAATTCAGCTTGCTTCAGAGATCTTGCATGTACCTCCTGAGCACTGGGATTAAAAGTGGGCTACCATGCCCATCTGGCATTTATGTGGGTGCATAAACTCTGATATTCATCTTATGAAGCAGTTTGTCCAAAAGGCAGCTCCCCTCCCCTTACCTCTATGCTGAGAATTTTATTCAGTTAAACTTCTGAATTTTCATAAAACTCCTCCCTATAAAATAGTTTTCTCTTCATCAGGATTGGCTTTATACAGGAAGCTCTAGGGTGAGAAGAGCTGCGCATTAAGTTTTTCTTCAAACCTAGAAGCTAGGTGTCACTCTCTTCATCCATACGTGCAGAACTAACATAAAAACAATGGACAGCAAAAGCTGTAAGTTCCTTAAAGGTGACACTGAAAGCTATATCATCTTTAGATGTAAAGATGAGCTACCAGAACAGAAATGAAATCAAAGGAGATGAATCATCCCTTGAAATGCTTCTCAAAATAGAAGCCCATGTATCTCCAACAGAAAGTGTTAACTCCTAATCCCCAGATGACAACTTGTCCCACAGGTATCTTTTTCTTAGATGTGCTGTGCCCATCATCCAGTGTCCCCACTATTATAATAAATAATAAATACTTTAAAAATACTACTTAACATATATTTAAATAGTATTACTTATATGAATACATTTTTATATTTTATACATTTTATTATTTCATATATTATATTTAAATCTAATTAATAAATAAACAAATGTAAATACCTTCACAAATAAAAGTAAATCCTTTTAGCAACGGTTCATGGAGGACTGTGGCACAAACCAGGGCCTTGCACATACTAGGCAAGCTCTCTGCCACTAAGCAATAGCCCCCTCTTTCTCCTTTTTGTCTTTCTATTTGAGTTTGAATGTTAAAGACTAAGTCTTACTATGTAACCTCACCAACTGAGAACTTGCAATATAGACCCTCACTAGCTTCAGTGGCCCTGCTTCCTCTGCCTCTTAAGTGCTGAGATTACAAGGGCATACCATCATGCCCAGCCTTCCTTTTACACAAGGATTATACATATAGAATAAAATTTTGAAATCATATTCTCATTTTTGTTTTATTTGGCATTTATAATGATCTTAAAGTATGATTCTCATAGTCCCATCAACAGATGCAAATGACTCAAGATCAGAGAGTATTAAGAAGTTGTTGCTATAATTTGCTGTTTTAGCAAATGCACATGAACACACACACAAAAGAGCTTTAGAAACAAGTACTTTTCCCACCGCTGGGGCGGGCGGGGGGGGGGGGGGTGCTAAAGCTCTGATTATCACTTTCAACAAAAGCATTCCAAATGACCAACACATGCCAGTCCCAGCATGGCCAGACTCAGCCATGCCATAGAAAGCTCTGGTGGGGTTTTCTGTGGTATTGTTGTTTCAGCTCTATAACAGCCTTTCTTAATTTTTTTTTTTTTTTTATAATCTGGGATAGATTAGAGTAAACTAAAAAAAAATGAATACAAGTTTTGTTTTGAGAAAACTTGATTTTTGAAAAAAAAGTTAAAACTGAAAAGGATAATTAACAGCTAGTTATTAAGTTGTGTGGAGGAAGCAGAGATGGGTTGTGTGGTAAGTGGGCAGATGAATGGAATGCTCAGACTAATAACTGATTATTGTCATTTCACACTGAGAAGAAAATAAGATTAAGGTGAACCTGTGTCAAAGGAGGAAACAATTACAATTAGCTGAATGTTTTAACAACTACCTTAGGGTTTCTACTGCTGTGATAAAAACCATAACCAAAAACAACTTAGTGAGGCACTTAGATCCCTCTATCATTGAGGGAAATCAGGACAGGAACTGAAGGCAGAACCCTAGAAACATGAACTGAAAGAGGCCATGGAGGAACACTACTTACCAGTTTTCTTTTAGCACTTGGTGCCACCCTTGAGCTGGGACTTCTGTAGTTTTAAGTTTCTCAGTCCCACCTAACCCAAGGTCCAGTCCAGAAGCTGCTTATATTCCCAAATAATCACACAAAGGCTTATATTAATTACAAGCTGTTTGACCTATGGCTGAGGCTTATTACTTGCTAACTCTTTCTTTTAAACTAACCCATAATATTATCCATATTTAGCAATGTGTCTTGGTACCTTTTTCTCTGTGTAAAATTCTGTTCTTCCTTCCTCCATGTCTTCTGGCATCTACTCTGTTCTTTCTTTTCCCAAATTCTCCTAGTCTGATTGCCCCGCCTCTACTTTCTGCCAGCCTTCTTGCCAATCAGCATTGTATTAACAACAAAATATTTACAGTGACAAATATTTACAATGTGCAAAAGCAAAGTCCCACAGCAAACTCCCACATCAATTATCAATCAAGAAAATGCACCACATACTAATCTAGTGGGAACATTTTCTCAATTAAAGTTTCCTCTTCCAAAATGACTCTAGCTTGTGTAAAGCAGACATAAAATCAGCGAATGTGCCACTAAGGTTATGGAACTGGATAAACAATTGTATGGCAGCATGGAAGAAGTACAAGATTTAGAATCTGAGAAACCAGAGTTCAAATACCATCTTTGTTACAATCAGAGTTAGTGACTATAAAGAAATTGCAATTAACTTAGTCTTTAAGTTTTTCAATGTAAAGGGGTGGAATCATTCAGCAACACACAAATTGTCACAAAGATTAAATGAGACACTACATGTGAAAAATACAAAAACTGGTGCTTGAGTACAACCCCCCCCCCAACTAGCTAGTACCATTAAAAAAAAAAAAAAAAAAAAACAGGAAAACAAGGAAACATAAATTAAGAGATAATATACTAGGAAAGTCTGAGTTGCACCTGAAAATTGTCTATCTCATTCATCTGTGTCCTAGGATGCATGAATCTTATGTTCTTCTAATTATGGTTTCAAGGCAAGAGAATAGGGAGAATCAGACACCAACTCCCACCTGCTATTTTTTTCTGTCAATTGAGGCAAATTATTTTGCTTACAGAAATTTTGTGAAACTCTAGTCCATGTGAAACATACTCAGAAAACTTTGTTCTGAGTGTTTAGTGGGTTTGCTGGGGGCTGTGAAGATATATAGCAGGCGACAACTAGTGCTCAGCAGGTCATACCACTAGATGAGTAATAATCCTCTGATGGGTCCTCCACTTGGCAGAACTGTGGAGTCACTGATGTACTATCTGTAATTTTTTCATGTACTGCCACAATTCCTCCCTAAAAGGAACAGCTATGGTGTTCTTTCCATAGTCCATTGGTAGTATGTTTTACATTTTATGGGCACATCTATATTTGTGGATGGTCAGAAAGATGATTTGTCATTAAGTTGTAAAATTCTGATGAATAGCAATAGTACTAGGATATTTTTCTTAACTCAGACTGACAGGAAAATGACTGCATTCTCGGCTATGAAGACAACCTTTTACACATATAGTTAAGACCTCAGAGCAAATCCAAAATAGACTAAATTGCCCCTGGAGACAATTTGCTCAAGAACAATTAACAAGTATCCGCTGAAACAAGTCAGGCTGATAAAAATTGAGACAAGACTTCCTGTACAGTTCCTCTCAAAAGCTGGCTTTCTTCACGTACTCCCAATGATACAAGCTCAAGGTTCAGCCAACTGTTTATTGCTTAGGTCCTGAATTTCCATGTCACCCTCTGTCTGGGAACCAGACCACTCAGAATTATGTGCTAGCTTACTCACTGGCCAGTCAGTGTGACATTCCTAGCCTGAGAAAAACTGATTTCTCATGGCTCTGTTTCTTATTGTCTACTCAAGAAATGCGATGTGACCCTGAATACGTAGCTCATAATATTCCAGAGTCTGTCAACTGGGGAATGATATGTGCAAAGAGAGCTATGTGCAGAGAGAGCTGTGTGTAGAGATGTATACAGAGAAAGCTATATGTAGAGAGAGCTATGTAGAGAGAGTATTTGGCAAATATCAACATCAATCAATACATCTGCCTACACAGAGAATTTGAGATACATATCTACCCATTTAGCTAAAGAAGGATTATATGCTGTTACATAAAGGTATTTATTTAGTCAGCAATGATGTGAAGTTTGCATAGCTCCAGGACATAACTTTCTACTATTTTAATTATAAAGAAATGAGAAATGTTTAAGATAGGAGGCCTTGTCAGTGTACTGCTTACTGCACATACATGGAGTCCTGAGTTCACCTGCCTAGCACACTTGGAAAAGCCAGGTCATGCATGTCTGAAAACCTAGTTCTGGGTAGAGGGAAACAGTGGATTTCCAGAGCTCACTGGCCAGTCTATCCAGCTGGAAAGGTCCAACATCAGTGAGAGACTCTGTCTCAAAAATAAAGTGGAGAGCAAGGATAACACCCCACTTTAACCTCTGACCTTCTGACACATATACATATACATGTGCACACAAACTTACACACACAAATACCCCGCACACTTAAGATAAGAGTTGCTTAAATAGCCTGAGTTTATTATTACCCAATAAAATAATATAATGAACCATCACACTGTACCTCATAAAGATGTACTATTACCTCTTAATTTAAATCCTTATTTTAAAAAAAGAAACAAAAATGCTAAATTCTTATTTTTTAATGGGAAGAAAAGTAGCTAATAATTTTCACCAAGGTTGGAAAGATGATTCAGCAGTTAAGAGCACTTGCTGCTCTTCCAGGAGACCCAGGTTTAACTCCCAGCACCCACATGACAGCTCACCATCATCTGTAACTTTGGATCCTGGACACCATCTTCTGGCCTCTGCAGCCACCAGGCACACGGGTTGTATAAAGACAACATTCATACATATAAAATAAAATTAAAAGAATAGAAGTTGCTGACTTTATATTAACTGCCTAGCCTCAGCCTATGGCCAGGAGAAGTTACAAGGTGTGTCCTTTGCCTGGCAGTTCAGAGGAGCTTGTGAAAATGAGCAGATTTTTCAGGGAGTTGGTGATTCCAATTGAGAGGCATAAAGAAAAATAGCACATGACATGAATTCCAGCCAGAATAACAAAAATAAGCAATCTTGAACAGCCACGTGGATGCCTCAGCTTTCAACTCCTGGAGGCAGAGAGCAGACACAGGGCCTTGGCAAGCTGCTGAGCAGGAACAAACAGGGACCACAAATCGCCAGTGACTGTTCATTTCTGTCAAGCTTTCCTGGAGACACTTTGTTAGATCTGAAGTCTGACAGTTTGCCCTGGGCACTTCGTGTCATAAAGGGTAAGACAGACTCTCACAAAAGAACTTCTCGCCTAGGCCTCAGGTTGTGCCTGAAAGCAAATGAAAATCTTGATTTCCAAATCTAGGTGCTGAGCCAAACCAATACACCATGGCTGCAGCTGACCTGCCTTCTAACCTCTCTCCTTTCTCTGCCCTGTTCCTGCCTGCCTGTTTCCTTTAATCCATGAATTCAATGGTTGGGCCTTCCATTTTCTTCTCTACTCTTATTTTCTTTTTCTTGTTTTTCATCCCCTAACACCTTACTCCTTCAGATAATACTGCTCGGATTCTAACCAGGAGGTCGGGCTTCCGGCAGCAGGAGCAGAGCATCTTCTACCTGCCCATCCTCATAGCAGACAGCGGCCAGCCTGTACTCAGCAGCACCGGCACACTTACCATCCAAGTGTGCAGCTGTAATGATGATGGTCACGTCATGTCCTGCAGCCCAGAGGCCTATATGCTCCCAGTCAGTTTGAGCCGGGGTGCTCTCATCGCCATCCTGGCCTGCATCTTTGTCCTCTTAGGTGAGCTGGTGGCTCCTTACATGTGTGTTGTGGTGGAGGGTGGAGGATGGAGGGGTGGTTCCATGTGCTTTCAGACATGTATCAGTTAGTCCCCATCACAGCTACTAAGAACTGGTCTTCTTCTCCCAACCTTACTTCAAAAGGTGGTAGAGCTAAGTCACAGAGATTGAATGAAAGGTCTAAAGCCAAATGTTAGAAACAGAGCCAGGTCTGATAAGGCCATGCATTGGTCATCCTTCTTTGGTGACAGTCTTTCCTCTCTGGGATGTTCTTGCCCAGATGCTCATGGTAGCTAAGTGTTAAATACCTAGTCCTTTTTCCACAATGAGAAAAACAAAGCATTAGGAATTTAAATTAAAATGGACTTGCAGGTATCCATCTATAACCTTGATCTCTAGTTTACCTAAACACCAAGAGACTGAGTCACACCAAAAAAAAAATTCACTGCAGAAAATGTCAGCATCACCCTGAATTTCTACAGAGACCTATGGAATAGACTTCTCAAAACACATTTTAAGATACAACATGAGCTTTGGTTGTATTTTTGATAGTCTGTCTTACATTATAAGAAAGGAACATAAATAACCCTCCAGAGACAGTTGTTATGGCTCCCGGACCTTGGCTGTACCAAGTAGAACTTGCCTGCAATTCCTGAAGTGTCCATAAGGTGGCACTGAGAGACCTTGAGTGCAGACCTTTTCAGTAACTGGTTTCTAGGAGAAATTTCCACGGTGGTTGTCCTTGAAAAATGCTGTTCATCCTGCCCACAAAAACGATTATTAAAGAAGGACCGATCCAAACAGACTGACTCAGAATGCTGTGCAAGAGATCATTTAGTTTGTAAACTAGGACCCATCCTTTAAACTGTAGAGTAAGACATTTTCAGAAGCCAAGGTAAACAAGAATGTTATAAAATTCCACTAGTTTCACACTTGTTTACTTCTAAAAGGGCACAACCTATTTCAAGCAGAATATTTCCACAACTCCAAGGTTTATGCTGCTGTTGATTTGTATTAATTCACACACACACACACACACACACACACACACACACACACACACACACACACACACACACACACGGTGGGGGGGGGATAGATAATTAACCATGTTTATTTGGACAATATCTGCATTAGGAGGTGGGTTTTATCAAGTCTTGTGCGTGTACCCAGTCCTTAGAAAACCTTGTGGCCCTATACACCACACACACAGAACATATAGAATAAGCTTTCCCAGGACTGATGTTATTCTCTCAGAACATAGACATTCTTCACCTGAATAGAACTGTTTTCTCCAAAATTTTACTTTAAGGCATAATTTAATGCTCATTATTTATAATAGATTTTATGTTTTTAAAAAAAGGGAAGCAGCAATCTTATTTTTCAGGAGCCAACTAGTTTTATATCTGCCTAATTCTGCAAACCTATCAGAATTTTCTCCAGCATTTACTGAAAGACTTTGATGGATTCTGGGTTTTGTTTTATTAAATACAGTGGGGTTTTTTCTTACATAATATATTCTGATTACGGTTTCTCTCTCCACTCCTCTCAGTTCCTCCCCATCCCCCTCCAACCCAGATCAACCCCTTTCTTCTCACATTGGAAAACAAACTTCAGGAGGATAATACAAATAAAATGTAATTAGATAAAAATAAAAACAAGCACACTGAAATAAGGTAAAATATAACAGAAGCCCAAGAAAAGGCAGAAAAATAAAAAAGCATACAAATGCAGAGACACACTCATTTCTACACTCAGACAACCCATAAAAACACAAAATGGAAGCTAAAATTTAAATACAAATGACCTGTAAGGGAGGAGAGAGAGAAAGAGAGAGAGAGAGAGAGAGAGAGAGAGAGAGAGAGAGAGAGAGAGAGAGAGAGAGAGAGAGAGAGAATATATAAAAATAGAGCTGGGCATGCAGTCTACCCATTAGAGTACTTTTTTTTTTTTAATGTTCCCTTGGAGAAAACTAAATTTTCAATTCCAAGTGGTTGTCAAGTGCAGTAGCTTCTGGGTTAGAAAACGGGAGGAGAGTATGCGTCCATTTCTCATTTCAGCTCTAGAATCTGTGCAGGCTCTGTGCATGCGAGCTCAGTCTCTGTGAGTTCATATGAGTTTTGATCACGTTTATTAAGAGGGCCTTGTTCTTTCCTCCATCCTCTGGCTTTTATTCTGCCTCCTAGATCCTCAGAGTTTACTCAGTCCTGAGTGAAGAGTTTGATGAAGATACCCAATTTAGCTGAGTGGTCCAGATCTCTCTCTCTCATCTGGCTGTAGGCCTTGTATTTGTTCCTGTCGGCTACAAGAGGAAGCATCTCTAATGATGACTGAGCAAAGCACTGATCTATGAGTATAGCAGAACGTCATTAGGAGTCATTTTATTGTTCATTCTTTTATTAGAACAGTAGCATTTGTTTTTACCCTAGATCCCTGAACGAACTATATAGTCTCAGGTTCTTGTTCAACCAATCAGTGTCAGGTATGGAGTATCATTTCAAGGAGTCAAATAAGATATTGGTTGGTTATTTCCACTGGCTTTGTGACATCATTGCACTAGCATATCTTGAAGAATACCATTATGTTTGGAGGTTGTGGAGCTGGGTTGATATTTACCTTTCTCCTTTAGTAGCATGCAGTGTACCTTCCCATACATGAACTTTACTTCTCTATGTTCAATGAGCTATGTATGTGTTGTCTTCAGCAAAGAGGCCTTTCCACCTATTTGTGAACAGCAGCTTATTTGTGCTGGCGCCTAGGCTGTTTGGGAGTTCCTATGGAACCCATCTGGCTAACAATTCAATTAGATACAACCCATTCCCAGTAGTGGAAGCTTCATTTGGTGAGAAGGGATGGCCAGTTGAGGCTCTGTCTTCCTGATTATTTGGAAATTTGGGTTATATCACCTTCATTTAGGAAGTTTCAACTGTACTAGGTTTTCATACTGCCCCTCAGTTGGCCCTGAATTTTAGCTGTCTCTCCCCCTGTTCCCTCCCCTACTTGACTCTCTCACTCCAGTCTGCCCCACCCCCATATCATCTATAACTAATCTATTTCCATTTCCTAGGGAGATCTACTGGCCCCACCTAGTTCCTTATTCTATACCTGTACTCTGTGGTTCTATATATTATAGCTTGGTTATTACTGACTTAACAAATAATACTCCAAATAAGTGAATGTATACCATATTTGTCTTTCTGAGTATTGGTTGCCTCATTCAGAGTGATTTTTTTTCCTAGTTCCATTCAATTACTTGAAAATTTCATTTGTTTAATGGCTGAGTATTCTATTGTGAGATGTTACCACTTTTTCTTTAGCCATTCTTCTGAGGGATTTCTTATTTCCAGTTTCTGGCTATTGTGAGTGAAGTGCCAATAAACATGGTTAAGCAAGTTGTTCCTGTAATCTTAGTATATGCCCAAGAGTGGTATAACTGGATCTTGAGGTAGATTGATTCTGATCTCCCCTAGAACACTGATTTCCATAGTGGTAGTACAAGTTTGTACTCCCAGTGGCAGTGGTAAATGTTTTCCTTACTTCACATCTTTGCCAGCACAAAGTGCCCCTTGTTTTATTGATGTTGGCCATTTTGATGGTTGTAGGATGAAGTATCAAAGTATTTTTGATTTTTATATTTCCCCAATTACTAATGATGTCGAACATTTGTTTCTCAGCCATTTCAGTTTCCTCTTCTGTCCCACATTTTAATTGGGTTATTTTCTTGTTAAGTTTCTTAAATATATTTTACATATTAGTCCTCTACAGATGGGTAGTTGGTAAATCTTTCCCCATTCTGTAGGCTGTTACTTTGTTGAAATGACCTTGTCCTTTGCCTGACAGAAACTTTTCAGTTTCACGAGTCCCACTTATTATTTGTTGATCTTACTGCGTGCACTATTGTTTTATTCAGGAAGTTGTCTCCCATGCCAATACATTCAAGGGTATTCCCAACTTTGCCTTCATCAGGTTCAGTGTGTCTGGTTTTATTTTGAGTTCTTTGGTCCACTTGGACTTTTTTGTGCAGCATAATAAGTATGAAACTATTAGGATTATTGTACATGCAGCCATACAGTTTCACCAGTACCATTCACTTAAGATGCTGTCGTTTTATATTATATAGCTTGTTTCTTTATCAAAAATCAATGTACACAGGTCTTCACCCGGGTCAATCTGGGACTTTAAGTCAGCTGTCCATTTTTGTTTTAGTACCATACAGTTCTTATTACTATAGCTCTATGGTGCAATTTGAAGCTGAGGCTAATGATACCTCGCAATTCTTGGATTATTCAGGATTGTTTTGGCTATCCTGGGTTTTGTGTGTTGTCATATGAAGCTCAAGACTGTCATTTCAAGATCTGTGAAGAATCATGTAGGTATTCTGATGAGAATGCATGGAATCTTTAGATTGCTTTTGGTAGGGTTTTTATCATGTTAATCCGACTGATCAGATCCATGAGCATGAGAGATCTTTCCATCTTCTGACAGCCTCTTCAATTTCTTCAAAGACTTGAAGATTTTATCATATAAATCTTTCATTTGCTTGGTTAGAGTTAACCCAAAATAATCTATATTATTTGAGGCTGTTGTGAAGGGTGTTGTTTTGTTGATTTCTTTCTCAGTCTATTTGTCATTTGTATATAGAAAAACTACTGGGGTTTTTCTTTTTGTGTATGTGAGTTTTGTTTCCAGCTACTTTGCTGAAAGTGCTTATCAGCTATAGGAGTTTCCCAGTGGAATTTTTAAAGTTACTTTATATACATTATTATATTATTTGCAAACAAAGATGTTTGACTTAATTTGCACTCTTGATCTCCCTCAGTTGTCTTATTGTTGAAGCTAAGAGATCAAGTACTATATTCAATAGGTATGGAGAGAGTGGAAAACCTTGTCTTGTTCCTGATTTTAGTGGAATTTGAGTTTCTACTTATTTTTATGTAAGTATACTCTTCTCTCCCACCAGCTGATTCCTAAATAACTACTCAGAGGCTTATATTATCAATGTCTGTCCATTGCCTCAGGCTTATTACTAGCTACCTCTTACATGTAAATTAACCCATTTCTATTATCTATGTATCATCACATGGCCATGGCTGATACCAGTTCTCTGAAATATTGTTCCTTGGGCACCTAGGTTGTATCTGCCCTTCTTCATCTCTATCTTTAGTTTAAGTGTAGCCCCTAACCTTATTCTGCCTGCCTATTGGCCGAAACAGCTTTATAAACCAATGAGAGCAACACATTTATAGCATACAAAAGACAATAGTGTTTTTATGTAGCCTATAGGCTATCTATAAACTTCCTTATTGTTTTGAAGTATGTCCCTTACATTTATAACCTTTCCAGGACTTTTTAATCATGCAGGGGTGTTGAGTTTTTGCACAGGCTTTTTCTGCATCTCAGTTGATGATCTTATACTTTTCATGTTTGCTTATATAGTGTATTATACTAATTATGTTTGATGAACTATCCATACATCTATAGAATAAAACCAACTCAACCAAAGTTGACATTTTGATAGGTTAATTCAGTTTGCAAGTATTTTATTGAAAATTTTTGCATTTATGTTCACAAATTAAATTTATCTATAATTCTTTTTGTTTGGTCTTCATGTTGTTTAAGTATCAGGTTAACTATGGCTTTGTAAAACCAAATGGCAGTGCTTCTTCTGTGTTCATTTTTTGCAATAATTTAAAAAATAAGGTCTTAGCTCTTTGAAAGCCTGGTACTCTACACTAAAACTATCTGGCCTTAGGCTTTATTGGTTGGGAGACTTTTAAATATAGCTTTTATTTCACTAAGGATAAAAGGTCTGTTTAAATTGCTTATCTGATCTCAATTTAAATTGGTAAGTGGTATCTATTGAGAAAATTACTATTTCTTTGAGAATTTGTTACAGTGGATGTTTTTGAGGCATGTCCTTGTGATTCTCTGGATTTCCTTGGTATCTGTTATGCTCCCCATTTCATCTCTAATTTTGTTAATTTATATATTTTCTGTGCCCTTTAGTTAGTTTGGAGAAGGCTTGGTCAATCTTATTTTCTCTAATAACCAACTCTTGTCTCATTGATTCTTTCTGTTTTTTAATAGCAGCCCTGAGTTTGATTTCTTGACTTATACTCCTTTGAGGTGTAGTTTCATCTTTTAATCCAGAACTCTCACATGTTATTAAGTCACTAGTATGAAATCTATTTTTTGTCCTATGTAGGCACTTAAATACTATGAACTTCCCTCTTATTACTGCCTTCATTGTGGTCCATAAGTTTGAATATGTTGTGTATTCATTTTCATTCAATTATAGAAAGTCATTTCTTTCTTGATTCTGTCTTGATCCATTTTTTATTTAGTAGTGAGTTGTTCATTTTCCATGAGTTTGTAAACTTTGTTGCTGATATCCAATTTTATTTCATGGTGGTAAGATATAATGTAGGGTGCTATTTCAATTTTTTTCTTTTGTATTTGTTGAGAACTGCTTTGTGTCAGAGAAGTGCTTCAGTCAATATTAGAGAGTTCCTTGAGCTGCTGAGAATGTATATTCTTCTCTAATATTATTCTGTAAATATATATATACATACATATATACATATATATATATATATATATATATATATATATATATATATATATATATATATATATATATCATGACATCAGTTAGCTCCAGGGTGTTTGTTTTTGTTTGGTAGACCTATTGGTGAGAGTGAGGTACTGAAGTCTCCCACTATCTGTCTGTGAGGGTCAATATGTGATTTAAGCTATAGGAGTGTTTCTTTTATGAACTTGGTTGCCCTTATGTTTGGTACATAGATGTTACAAATTGCAGTCCTCTTGGTAGGTTTTTCCCCTTGACAAATATATAGTATCACTCCTTATCTCTTATTAGTTTTGTTGTAAAGTCTATTTTGTCAGACATTAAAATAGCTACACCAGGTTGCATCTTGTATTCTTTTTCCATCCTTTTACCCAGAGGGGATGTTAATGATTTTCTTGTATGCTGAAAGGATTGTTCTTTTCATCCACCTTGTTCATCTGTCATTTTATTGGAGAACTGAGACCACAGATGTTTAGAGATATTAATAAACTGTTGGTTGATTCCCACTATTTTGTAGTTTGGGTGTGTGTGTTTCCCCTTTTGATTTGCTGGTCTAGGATTATTCATTCATTCCTTGTATATTTTTAAATGTTAACCTTTTTGTTGAAATTCATCTTCTAGCACCTTCCGTAGTGCTGTATTTCTAGATGAATAATGCTTACATCTTGTTTTATCATCAAGTGTCTATTTTTTTCCATTTATTGTGATTGAAAGTTTTACTGGGTATAGTAGTCTAAGCTGGCATCTATGATTCCTTTAGTTTTTAGAACACCTATCTAGGCCCCTTTGGCTTTTTGAATTTCCATTAAGAAACCAGGAGTTATTCTAATAGTACTGTCCCTTTCGGCTTTTCATACTTTCAGCTTTTAATACTCTCCTTTGTTCTGCATTTAGTGTTTTGGTAATTTATTTTCTGGCCCAGTCTATTTGGTGTTCTATAAGCTTCTCATATCTTGATAGACATGTCCTTCTCAGGTTCGGGGGAAATTTTCTTCTAAAATTTTGTTAAAAATATTTTATGTATCTTTGCCCTGTGTTTCTTCTCCTTCCTCTATTTCTATTATTCTTAGATTTGGTTTTTTGTTTGTTTTAAGATTTAAGACTGTTTTTGAGTTATCTATTTCTTCCATCTTCAATGCCTGAGATTTTCCCCTCCATCTTACTTGGGGCTCCTACTGAATGAACAGTGTGCATTTAATCTATTCCACTAGTAAAACTTACCTCTGAGGTTCCTATTCAAGTTTCTAAATTTTTCATTACAGATCTCCTTTATAGATTCTACTTCCACTTTCAAGTCTTGAACTTTTATTCATTTCCTTTTACTGTTTGTGGTTTCATAAACTTTTAAAGGGAATTTACTCATTTATTTTTTTAAGGATCATATTTATAAAGGCCATTTTAAGGCCCTTGTCTCGTGTTTCAGTGTCTCTCTCAGGCCTACTTGGTACAGTTGCTAGGCACTAGTGTGGTCTAGGCATCTGGGTTTGGTATAATTGCAATTCTGGTGCTACAATCTTGTCTTGTCTTTGCTTGGTTGGTGTTTTGTCCCTTAATTTCAGTTGCCCTCTGCTTCTTGGGAGGTTTTATTGCTTGTAATGTTGCCTGACAGGAAATTCTTCTCAGTTCCTGCCATGTGTGCCACTGGGAATCCAGGTAAAATGTGTTTCTAGGTATTGGGAGCTGACACTTAGGAATAAAATGGTCTAGAATGTTGAAGCAGAGGGGACTGACTGGTGGGAGGATAGCATGGATTTCCACCAGGATTTGTTTAGTTCCCTGGGTCAGGACAGAGAGTCAGCAGAGGCCACAACAGGTAGTCTGCTACAGAGCTGGGAACTGGATTTGAAGAAGAGACTGAAGATCTGAAACTTGCTTACCTTCTTAGATGGCCTAATTGCTTTCCTGGCAGGCTTGCCTGGATTATTCCTAGGAAATGCCTGCTTGAGTTGGAGGCTGCAAGAAAGGGAAGGAGAAGGCTTGGAGGGAAAGATCTGTATGATCCACTGTAAAAGGGGAAAGGGAAAGAAGGAGGCTGCACTTTGGTGGTCTTCTAAGTGCTGAAGGTGATACTGGGAGAATGGATTTGGAGGGAAAACAGGAGAGGTGAAAACCCAACATTGGCTTCAGTTTATCTGGCTGGAGTTATTTTTCTTTTAAGACAGTGTCTTGCTATGTTGCTCATACTGGCCTCAAACTCCCAAACTTCTATTCTATACATTCCTCCAGGCTCAGATTACCTAATAACTGAAACTGCAAACTCGAATGGACACACACACACACACACACTGTGTCTGGCCACTTTCAAACTTTTTCCATTTTCTTTCCTAGTATCTACTAAAATATCTGTCACTATCATTACTACATGACATGAATGACTTACTTCGCAGTATTTCCAGCAAAATTCAGTAGTTATGGCTCTGTACTTTACTAGCAACAGTTGTGACCCCGAAATAGCCTTTACTGGTTTGCATTAATGTTAATCTCATTAACACTTCTTCTCCATAAGGACAAGGTCATGGTATAATTGTTATAATCAATATTCTTTCCTAATTGCTTAGCAGAGTCTTTTAAAATATATATGTAATGTTTGCTGTATCCCACAAATATTAATGCCACTTAGAAACCCACTTTTTTATGCTGTCTTAAATTTAAATCATGTGTAGGGGTATTGTGTTGTTTCATGGTAAATAATTGTCCCACCCACTGGTTTAATAAAAAGAGCTGATTGGCCAAAGGCAGGCAGGAAGTGTAGGTGGGGCTACCAGACTAAGAAAATCTCTGAGAGCAGAATGCCAGGAGAGCACCAGAGAGAAGCCAGAGGAAGCTGAGGACAACTATGCTGCTCTAAAGAAAGGTACCGAGCCGCATGGCTGAACAAGAGACATGGGTTAGATGAAGGGTAGAGAGCTAGCAAGTGATATGCCTGGGCCTGAGGCTGATCAGCCAAAAACTAATGAAAGTGTCTGTGTGTCTCTGTAGGACTGTGGGACTGTGGGACTGCGGGACTGCGGGTCTGCAGACCTAAACTTTGAAGTTAGGCCCGAAAGTCTGGGCCAGAAACCTAATACTAGTCTTTCATACTAAATTCCATCCTCCCACCCAATTAGTTAGAATCATATTAGTCTCTTCTCCTGAAATCCCACAGTTCTTGTCCAAGCCTTATATTTTTACACAGAGAAAACATTCAAGAATGTCATTATTTTCTGTCTATGTATTTTATCACCAATTTTAAAGTACATTCACAAAAATATTAGGTATTAATCATTAACCGCAATTTGTAATATTTAAAAACTTTAAATATGTTGTAAGCTTTCTTGGTCGGTAACCTCTTAGCACACAGATGACAATACACCACCATTGCCACCACCCTTGAGTAAACTGGGGTTTATTTTGCAATGTTGTCAAACTGTCACTGTTCACTAGCTGTAACAAAGCACACCAGAAAAAAAATCAATAGTAGGTCTATAGCTGAAACCTCAACACACTTCCTGGAAAATGTTTTCAGTTACAAAGATAAACAGTTCAATGGGATTATCTCTATCTCTTCCTGAAACCTCAATGAACATATCTAGAGGGGGAAAAATGCACTTGTTGAGATAAAATTTTATCTGAACCTTCAAGAACACATCTAACAATGTGACACTTCTTTGCAGTATATTGAGCTATATAAAACATCTCTGCTTATTCCTTCTCTTCCATGAAAAGAACAATGGCTCTGGAAAATCACAGATACCCCTTTAATTAAAGGTCTTTTTGAGAAATCTAAGCTTACTAGACTTGAAGGGTCCTTCATGCTTTAAAATTTTTTTTATTTTTTGAGTACTTCATATACTTTATCCTAATCCCACCTAGATCCACCCATATTCCCACCTCACCCTCAACTTTGTGTAGTTTTTTAAATAAATTAAAAATACCCAAGCACTCTAATTTGTGTCATCCGGATACTTGAGTGTGGCTATCCACTGGATCAAGGATGATCTACTATGAGCCAAACTCAAGTAGAAAATTCCTGAAACTATCTACTGTACAAAGCGCCTGTGTTAGATTTCGAGTCAGATAAATCTCTTTCCCTTTCCACAATGCTTAGTTTTTGAAAAAGATATAAAAAGGCAATTAATTTTGCTTGCACCCACCTTAGGTGTGAGCATTTGTCAATATATGGCTGTAAAATCCTAATAAGGCCATAATGCAAGGAAGTGGAACTTTCTTGTGTACATTCCTAGTCTCATCTACATAGATTTATTTTTTTAGATATAATAAATGTATACCATGATCCCCAGCATATCTTTTACAGCAAGCACTGTGCTTTGTATCATCTTAGAGGGATTTATTTCCTAATGGCTTGTTGGGTGTCTACACACAGTTTCAAAGCATCAGGCTTCTAGGAAGCTATGCAGCTCTTTATGAACCGCCAGAAGAAATATAAAGTCGCATTTACCCAGAGTTCCTGATGTAACACAGCGGGGAGGAAGGATCAGACAGCCCTAACTAGTTAACTCCCTGAGGTCTGAAATACCCAAAGCTGACCTGGCTGCCACTTGGAACACTCCCTGGCCCCATGTTTAATGAAGAGTTCCTGGGCCTGAGCTATGTCATTCTTTGTGTTCCCGGCAGTGCTGGTGCTGCTCATCCTGTCCATGAGGCGACACCGGAAGCAGCCCTACATCATCGACGACGAGGAGAACATCCACGAGAACATTGTGCGCTACGACGACGAGGGGGGCGGCGAGGAGGACACGGAGGCCTTCGACATCGCGGCCATGTGGAACCCGCGCGAGGCGCAGGCGGGCGCCCCCAAGACGCGGCAGGACATGCTCCCCGAGATCGAGAGCCTCTCCCGCTACGTGCCTCAGACGTGCGCGGTCAGCAGCACGGTGCACAGCTACGTGCTGGCCAAGCTCTACGAGGCCGACATGGACCTGTGGGCCCCGCCCTTCGACTCCCTGCAGACCTACATGTTTGAGGGGGACGGCTCCGTGGCTGGCTCGCTCAGCTCCCTGCAGTCGGCCACCACGGACTCGGAGCAGAGTTTTGACTTCCTCACGGACTGGGGGCCCCGCTTCCGGAAACTCGCAGAACTCTACGGGGCGACGGAGGGGCCCGCGCCCGTGTGGTGACGGAAGCCTGGAGGCAAACGCCCATCCAAATCCAGACGTTTTCAAAGGCTGCTTCTCGTGCAAGAGGTGTAGCCACCACCGGAGCAATATAGTGCTGGTCACTGAGGATGGGAGTGAGGGGACCTAACTCTCTCTGGACCAGCTTTATTACTTGGTTAGACAAAGTTAATTAATCAGAAGGAAACCCAGAAAAGAACAGGACAGAATCTCCAATTATCTTTTTCAACTTTTTTTTTCTGATACTGTATTTAAAGGCTTGAAGAACTATAAACGAAAGATTGGATCTTTTGTTTTGTTTTGTCTTTTAACTATTCACCAAGGAAGGCCTTTGACATTTTGCCACCGCTAAAACTACAGAGATGGCAGGTTAAGGCAGGGAACAATTCCTCTTCTGGAATCTATTTTACTTTTATTCTCCATTTCAGATTGTTTTTCCGGATCTGCAGAAATCAACACAAACACACAGCACTGGAAAAAAAAAAAATGATTCCTTAGTGAAATTGTCCTACTTATTTTAAGACGGACGATATTTCATTTAACCGTTTGAGACAAGGTTAAGACTGATTGGGCCTTGCATGGGGGATGGGCGGGAAGGGTGGGAGCCGGAAGAGGCATTGACCTGTGCTTAAGTGTAACAGCTGACTGAACCAAGAGTTGCATTACAGCTAATCCAATGCTAACGAGTCAGAGTATGCTGTTCTCCTCTCAGCTCTTTATGCCCCTGCAAATTTCAGAAGGAAAAGCTGCCTCTTTTGCACTGCAGATGTCTCTTCCATGTGCCAAATGTGGAGATTAGATGGAACAAACGAAAGCCAAATAAAAAGAAGTATCTGATAAAAGTATGGGTTAGAGGGCTTTCCTAATCTGTGTAAGTCAATCCAAGGGATGTTTACATGCTGTAGATAACCTACTTGAACAAACCAGTATTGTAGAAAAGAAACGGATGTAAGAGAATTACATGTAAAAGTTTTGTATATTTGTTAATAATTTTGTTAATAAATATGATGTACTACATCTCAGTACCTTAGCACTTCTTTTAATAAAAGCTAAATAGAAGGAAAGGTCAACTTCATGTTTCTTTCATTGTTGAGCTCTGTGATCCTAGTTTACACTCAGGTTACCCAGACTGGCACTGATTCCTAATACAGAAGCATGAGACTGTGCATTCTGTTTTAATAACTGACCAGGTTCGTATAGTTAATGTTTTAATGACAACTTCATTCTTATATCTAAAAAAGAGCAAAGGACCGTTTAATATTAATGACACAATCATAAATTTGTCTTGTACGTTTCATTTGTGAGCGGGCAAGAGATAAGATACTGTCTTCTTTTTAATTTTATTTTTTAAATTAAAAATATTTTAAATTTTATATCATTGCCAAGTCAAATACACATCAGCATACTCATTGTAGAAGAGCTCACAATTGGGGGGACATATAGCAGTTAAAATAAGTTGTATATAATATATGCCTAACTGTATCCTTTATATACACTAAATGTTTAACAAGTCCTTAGTTAACATAGTTGGAAAAGATCTCTTTCTTTGACATCATATTACTGAAGAATTACTACACAGCTATTAGTAAAATTATAACAAAACAATCTTCTGATAATCTGGATTATAGTAGTGGCTGTCAGAATTTACAATAAATCAGAATTGAATGGAGGATTCATCATTGAACTCTCACCCACAAAATTTCTGATGTAGTATATGTGAAGCAATTTGCCATCATAACAAGTTATCAGGTAATACTGATGCAGCTGGTTCAGGAACCACATTTCAAGAATATCCAATACACTGCTCTGTCCTCCCAATACCTCCTACCCTTCTCCTTCCTCAACCCCCCCCCCCACTCTCTCTGGAAGAATATTATCATCCTACTTGAAGCCTACTCTATCACCATAGTGCTGTTAATAATCTCTTCTAATAACAAAAATAATTTTTCAGGCATGTACAAGAGTAGTAATCAAAGACTTAAGGCAGCCAGTGGGATGTGCGTCTATGCACATTGCATACTACTAACAGCCCAAGTCTCATCTGCATCTTTGTGTAGATGAACTTTTACTGCCCATGAAAGGCAAGCAACTCTCACTGAGCCTCTCTTTGAGGGTAAAGTGCAACATAAAAATACATTTAACAAAGCAAGAGAATAAAACAGAAACATGCACCTAAAGTAGATTCTCCAGCATACTGATTTTGTAAAGTTGGACAAATTAACCTGAATAAAATTCTTCCTTTCTTCCATAAGCTCTGAGGATAATTTTACAACTATTTCACTTTATGTTGCATGCTTTACAACTGAGCACAGCTGTTAGCATATGCACAGGAGGCTGTCATGTCTCCCATCCTGCAAAATCAGTTCCCATGATAATAGGCATAAAGTGATTAAGCAATTCTTTGTGTCTTCTGGTTCTTGAGCTGATGCTTAATCATGCAATCCAGGAAATATGAAAGAAGCCCACAATAGGAGATTCACTGCAACTCCTGTTGTAAGCTGAAAGAGATTCCAGCCCTCAAAATGGATTGGAAAAATCCATTTCTCTTGACATAGTGAGCCACTATACTGCTGCCACTTATAGGTAGCAGAAAAAGACAATAACTAAGCAACAGGTGTTGAGTTTAGGTTAGGCCAGAGAGCCACAAAATCATCCACCATTTCCTTGTGAACACAGTAGTCTGTAGATGGCATACTGAGGGAAGTAGAGCATCTGTATGAGTCAACTTATTTCATAAATACCAAAGCTACAGTCGGGATGAGAATACAAGCAAAGATTAAAATCGCAATAATTTTTTTAAGCAGAAAAGATGTTTCAGCATAGCAGACAGAAAAAAAAAAAAGATGAAATGGCTCACACAAGAATCTATAAATTCTGAAAACAAAATCCAAGGAAGTAAAAATCAGCATAGGCACATACCCCATCTACGACTTGTTGAAGCATGTGAAGGAACTTGGTCCTTCAGAACCATAGCCTTACAATTTCCATGACTTGGGTCAACAGTAGGATATCCAGAAGGGGTTTTGGTGAGGGACCAGTAGTGATGGTGTACCAGAAGCCAGAGACCTTGAACCATGCCAACCAACAATGAGCATTTGCAAGTAAAGATGGTTGGCAAAGTGTATACTGCGTGGCTCCCAATGCCACTAAGATAAATAAGAGCTGATGGGAAAGTGGGAAAGATGTTAGAATGAAGTGGTTTTGTTTTTTTAATTAATTTTTCTTAATTTGTTTTGGAAGGGAGATACTGCAAGGGTGAGTGGAAGATATGAAGGTCCTCAGAAGAGACTGAGGTTGGGTAGCATGATGTGAAGTCTCCAAAGAATCAATTAAAAAAATTCTGTTTTGAAAAAAAGAATAAGAATTTTATTTATAGAAGTAATCAAATTAAATTGAGGTCACATTGGCTTCAGCTAGATCCCCATCCTGTGCATCTATACAAAGTGGGAGTTTTCAATACTAACAGAGAAAGAAAAGAGAATATATGATGATAGGGACATTTGGAGTGGTGTCTCTTCAAGCTGAAGGATGCCAAGCTTGAGTAGCAACCACTCAAACTGAGAGAGGCAGAGTCTCCCTCTGAAAACCAAAAAAAAAAAAAAAAAAACCCACCTTCTGTCAGTTCCCTGATCTCCAACTTTTGGGCACTAGTTCAGCAAAATAATAAAATTATGTTGTTTTACGTAAGCAGTTTGTCCTGGCATCCCTAGTTTATAAACTTAGATAATTCATGTGTAAGTGTATATGCACACTTTAAATCTATTGTAATATTAAAAAGGCAAGACGTGTCCTTCACCTGTTCCTGTCACTTTGAATCACAGCACAGGTACATACATATACACAGCAGCTTACCTATTAATTAACCAGTGTGTTCATTTTGTAGTTTTTTTTTTTCCCCTCTCAGCCCTGACATATGGCTTCAGGGGAGCCTCTGAACATGCCCCCGCGATCTGGCAGGACACAGGTGGCAGCAGTCTTCTGTTGCTGACTTGGCAGTGTTTGAACAGCACCTCACTGTTGCAGGCAGGGAGCAGGATAGAATGAATAACCAGATGGCTGAAGGGATACTTCCATTCATGTGACTCCACTGTTATAGACCACACAGGGGCTCACAGAGGGTGGGGAACGGACAGCATGCTGGTGGGAAACAGCACTAGTGTCCATCTATACTCAGGTAACCACAAAACAGTGTTCAGAGGTTCCTGGCACATATGGCCCACACTCTGCTTAGCTGTGGGCCATATACATGTGCCAGGCCTATCAATTTCCCCAGCCATGACTCTCAGTAGGTAAAGAACTACACGACACAGTGAAAGAATTAACCTTCAGAGCCCAGTCTGTGGGGTCTCCTTCTGTCTCACAGAGCATTTCCTTGCTGCCTGCAGTGGCCTGATGTAATCCTCTGCTGCTTTCCTGCCTGGCACATATGCAATGAAATCAGCTCATTCTGATCACTATCTATCCCTAGTCCGGGGGTGGTGTCACAGTGGTCTGGTCTGGTGCTTGCATGATTAGCCTCATCAACCTCAAAACTCAGCATTTGCAACCTTCATGATACTGACTGATGGACTTCATGATGGTTGGTGCACATGCACCTATCTGAAAGGCTCTATCATGGGGTCTCATGAGCATTCCAGGCTGACATTACTACTCCTCAGTTACATGGTTTAGGAAAAACAATGCAGAAAGAGGCTGGAAACGATTGAGCACTTACTGCATGGATGCATGGTGCTAGTTTCTTTTAACCCAGTACCATGTTAAAATGAGTGAGATGGCTCAAGTGCTTGCCATACAGATAACCTGAGTTCAGTCCCAGGATCCCACAGAGGCAGGAGACAAGCAACTTGTGACACCTGCCACAAATCATCTAAGAAACAAGTGGTCATACTGCCCATTCTTGTTTTCTTTTGTAAGCATGAGCTCACTACACTTTTGTACGGGATAGCTTTGTCTGTCAGCATAGAGTTACATGAGAAGGGAATCTCAACTGAGGAATTCCACAGATGAGATTGACCCGTGGGCATGTCTGTGGAAAACTGACTTGGTTGCTAATAGGAGAGTCCAGCCCACTGTAGGCAGCACCATTTTGGGGGCAGGTGGTACCCCTAACTCTATAAGTAAGCTAAGTAAGTATGAGCCTGTGGTGGAGCTTGAATTACTTCCCAGACTTCCCTCAGTGATGGGCTGTGACCTAGAAATGTAAGCCAAATAAACCCTTCCTCCCTTATGTTTCTTTTGGTCACAGCAACAGAAACAAACCTAGAACACTATGTGGAGTAATTTTTAAATGGATGTTATCAAATGGGCTTTCTTATCAAGACCTTATATAATCCTAGACAGCCTCCTTTTGAAAGAGCAGAAAGCTATTTCTGGATGGTACTGGCATAGTGCCACATTACAGAATGCCCCATCCCTACAAACAGGATACAAATGCTCTGTAAACTCAAGAGCTCTAGCCACATCCAGCTCCTACATGGATCTGAGCATATGCCATGAGCATCTCAGGCACATTTGGCAAATGATTGCTTTGGGGACTTGGCAGAGAAGTCTTCATTGGAGGTTTTTAGTCATGGTCTCTCTGACAGCACCCACTGTGACACTGAGCAGGTAAAGTGAAAATAACATACCCAACTTGGAAGGTCAGTTCTGCTCATATTTCTAATTATTTCACACACCATCAGCAAGGAGCTCGCTGGAGCAGTTTCCTGCTATGTAGGTAGACTGTTCATTACTCAGAGTTGGTCTTCCATTTTGGAAATTAATGAGAGTACTACACAAGTAGAAATTCTGGAGACTAAAACTAACTGTAACATTTAATTTCTGAAGGAAAAAGGCATGTGTTTGTCATCTTGTTTAACTTCTTAGGACAGAAAATTGGTGCTTCTCCTCCCTTCATTTCAATGTCATCCACACTGGGGAGATTCACCAGATGATCTTGAGACTACACTAAAGTGGAACTTTATTAAGATTTGTCCTTAAGTATCACCTTGATATGTTGCTCTTCTGATGAGACGTTTTCCAGTGGGAGAAAACAATGGAAATTTCTTGTTTACAAGAATCTTGAGGTGGTAGAAATAGAAATCCCAGCAGAAAAGTCTCCATAGTGTCTCCTAGCAAAACACAGACTAGAGTTTAAAATAGGCAAATGGGAACATTTGCATGGGATGTCTAACAAACACTAAATGAATACACTAGAGAGCTAGAAAGTTTAAGTAAGTAAGCACTACCCATCTATATTAACTAGTATATTTGAAAGCCTAGGTTATTGAATACTTCTTAAGACTATTCAAAACATTGTCATATAGCCTTTGTCAGTCTATTCTGAGATGCTGTTTATAAATAATATACTTGATCATGTTCTAAAAGCTTGATCAACACCGGATCCAGTAGTTTGGTCAACATTTCATATTGCAGGTGAAAATTCTTCTCCCAAACTGAGGAGTGGTAAAGCCAGTATGTAAGCATTCTAAACTAAATATGCCTAACTGAAGAGATCTTTCACAAGTGTTCTAGTGCTCCTCCTAGGGACTTCATATTTGCATCAGCACAAAGCTCAGACATTAAATGCAGCCTAACTCCCAAAGATATTCAGGATTAAATGAGGAAAAAAGAGTGAGGCTTCATAAAAAAAGTAAGACATTAGCTCATTCTCTTGACTGTGTGAGGACACAGCAGTGGGTACAAGCCAGGAAAAACAGCCTCATCAAGAACCTATTCCACCATGGCTAGACTCATAGGATTCCTGGGTCCTAACTGAAGAATAACAATGTTCACTTGCTTGAGCAGCCAGTCTATGGTTGTCTCTAATGTAGTCCAAAGTAACTAAGCTACCCTCCATCCAGGTAGAACTTCACCTCCCCATTCATTCATAGGTGAGCATTACCATCTAAATCAATTTAAATAATGAATATGCAGGTAAGTCTTAAGAGCCAATGTAGAATTCTGCATTTTTGTCTTCAGTGACATTTAAGCTCTGTCACAAGATGGAGCCTCCCTCTGCTTGGATATCTGAGGCCTGGAGCCTGAGATTAAAATGGCAAACATTTGATAACAGAGACATCAACTTTTATAGCATTAAGTCACTGAGCTTTTAGAATTACTCATTACCTTAGCATAACCTAGATCATCCTCACTAATGCAAGAATTGTTAATTCTCGGGAGGAGACTAACACTAATGACTTACACGGATAGAATTATAACTACTGTTGTTTCACTGATGTGGTGTTTTCCCCATGAAAAGGAATAAATTCAATTTATCGATTCACTTTCTTTCATTTTGCTGAAAATTTAACAGAATACGTATTTGAGATTGGAGAAATAAAGCAGCACTGTAGTTCTTGGTCTTTCTCAACTACTAAAAGTGCATTCATCCACCAAACTCTATCTCAGGAAGCCTTTTGGTCCAGAGATCTCTACTTCTTTACTTCTTTGGAGGTCTCATATACAGATTTCACATACTCAGTGGAAATCTGTAATTCACGGGTGCTGTGATTTTCTGTGCCTGAATGTTTGGCACACAACATTTGGACCCTTTGCACACAACATTTTCAGCATCCTAAAATTTATGGAAGTATATTCAAATGCTCATTTTATTACTGTCTTTAATTACTAGCTTGTCTTGTATCCAAGTGTTTTTTGAATCAGGTTATCTAGAGGAGAAGAGTTAAGGTATGGAAAATACATACACACACACAGCCCACCTGAGGATTGATGACTTGTTGGCCCTCGTCCTGATCTAGCACTTGAAACCCAGAACGTTTGTAGACAGCCACTAGTTCTTCTTCCATGAAGAAAGCTTGGAAGTGCTGATTCAACTTGCGTGACAAGAGGGAAGGCCAAGTGAGTAAAAGGTGAGTATAAACTTCCTTTTGTCATACCCTTTTAAAATCCAGGCTACTCTTGAAGGTACCACCTCTTATTAGGGTGGGCCTTCTCACATCAATCAGGGTATCTGGGACAATTCTTTTGCTGAGATTCCCTACTCAAGTGATTCTAACTGGTTGCAAGTTGATTCTGGATGGAGGTCAGCCTGCAGTCCCAAGGGCTTAGCACTGTTTAGTGGCCTGCAGTGTTACCAGAACCAACTGATCCATTTCCATTGTTGGAACAATACCCGAGCAGGTACTACAATTTAGGAATCAGGAAGTTATCAGAGAACAAAGAAGCTGTCTAAGGTCAGGTGTTGCTTGTGAGCTGCAGGGGTTACTCAAGGTCAAAGGGCAACCTCAGGAATAACACCATTGAGTCTCTTCAAATAACAACAGTGAGAAGGAATGAGATATTTGAAGGCTTTCGTGAGAAGACAGAAGAGATTTCAGAAAGGCAATTCTAGGGTTCCAAGAACAATTTTGTCAAAGAGTTATCACCACTTGTAAAAACATTTTAAAATATTATCTTAAGATGCATTACATTTGTTTATGCCACAGAACATTTGTTTAAGGATGCAAAGATGTGTTGCATTCTTTTATGTCACGTTTGTTTAGCTCTGTGAGCTGTGTGTGACACTTTGCCTGAGACACCTGATTGGTCCAATAAAGAGCTGAATGGAGAAATGATAGGTGGGGCTGGAAATTGGAGAGGATAAAGAGGTGGAACAATCTGAAAAGAAAGATCTAGAAGTGAAAGAAGGAGTAGTCCAGGGCCATCCACCCAGCCCAACGGCCAACCATGGAGTAAGGAGTAAAGAAAAGATATTAAAGGGTAAAAGCCCAGATGCAAAAGGTAGATGGGATAACTTAAGTTCAGAAAAATTGGCTAGAAACAAGCCAAGCTAAGGCCAGGCACTCATAAGAAAGAAAAGGTCTCCGTGTGATTTATTTGGGAGTTGGGTGGTAGGCTCCCAAAAGAGTAAAATAAAACAATCAACAACAGGTGAAAGCTACTGTCACCTAGGCAAGTGACACATGGAGCAGACATCAGTAACACTATGAAGAATGGAGAATGAAAGAAAGAAGTTTGGATAATGAGAAACAAGTGGGGTCAGAGACACTGAAGAATCTGAATGTTTGAACAAAAAGAAAAATAGGTTAAAAAAAAAAAAAAAGTCAAAGCCCTCCTGATCTCCTGGAAGCTGGGTCTGGTGCTGGCATTTGACAAATGCCTGAGAAAGAAAACAACCAAGAAGAGCCAATAGCTGGGTTTTAAAATAAAACTGAACAAAGGCACAAGATTTTGGTGCAACATTTTAGTATTTCAAATTATTCCGAATTAGCTGGGTGTGGTAGCACACTCCTTTAATCCAGCAACTTGGGAGGCAGAGGCAAGTTGCTCTCTATGAAATCAAGGCCAGTCTGGTCTACACAGTGAAGTCCAAGGACGTGGAGACCTTGTCTCAAAGAAGAAAACCAATAAAATAATATAAAATATTCCAAATCAGAATATCCTTTGACCATACCCTGCTGTCCTCAACTACACATCATATAACAGCAGACACTGTGATCTGTGTTACAGGTATCTGCCAACACATAGCAGATAGTGACTAACTAAAGATTTTTTCCCTTTCTCTCTTATCATAAACTCCTGTGGTGCTTTTTTGAGTGACTTGCATCAGGCTAGCAGTCCTTCATTCCTCTAGACTTTCCCAATAGGTCACAAATCTGCAAGAATAGCTTCTGGATTCAGACCTCATACTGTGTTCAGAGGCACAGAGCTCAGGAAAGGGCCAGAGGTCTCCTGGACATCCTTTGAACTAGAAAATAAAGATCTTCTCTGGGGATCCAAGTAAACTGTTTACATTCCTACTTATAGTACAGTTCTACAGTCAGACAACAAACTGAGCTCACATTCCTTAAAAATCAATAAAACTTCAGCTGACTCCTATCCAAAATGGCTTACTCTCACTTGCTTCTTTCAGTGTTCAGGGAAGATGAGGACAAGGTCACCGTGTTAGGACTAAGAGGGATTCTAACTTGTATATCCGTTTAAGCCAAGGGTAGAGTGAATGCTGCTACATTAGCACAAATCTATTAAGACCAGGTGGAACAAAAAGATGTGAAGCTTCTAATCAAGAAAAAAGCATTAGATATCCTCTTCAAATTCAGAAGCAAGAACTACCTTTCACAGAGGATCCTCTGAAACTGTTTAGAAATTATCACTAGACTTGGTGCTTCCACTTAGCCTTCTATCCCAGGACCTTAGGGCACTTCCTCACATCATCTCATTAATCTTCATGTCATTCACAGAAGCTGGCATCTACTATCATATTTATTTTTAGGATGAAGGAACTGAGGTGTGGCTACAGGTTAATGGCTTGCTCAATGTCATATGCTCAATGAGTCAGCACCAGCTGGGGATGAGATCAAAATCTATTCACTGAAGACCCTAAAAAGATACGTGGAGGTTATTAGCCAGAGCACAAGAGTCTGAAGGTAGCTTGATGGAACAAAGTCAAAGCTCTGTGAAAAGAAGAGGAAAGAACAGAACATAAGCCTGACACACGCTCTGCAGAAAGCTTGAACAAGACTCTTAACACCAAATATTTTCTTTATCTAAAAATTAGGGAGAGTGGTGTGAACCCTTCTAACCCACTGCATATTTTAAAGACAAAAGTTGTTTCAATTTGAACCACTTGAAGGACATTTTACAAAGTCTAAGTCAGGGTAAAGCACTGTTACCTGATAGGTGATAGAACCAGTAGTTAAAAATGAAACTTCTGTTCTGGGCTAAAATGATAGTCCTAAAAAAACCCAAAAAAACAAAAAAACAAACAAACAAAAAAAAAACAAGACAGAACTCTGTCTGGATGACCAAGAATTACTTTTTGCCATTCAATGTGTTAAGAACACATTTGCAACACAAAGTTTATGAAAAATTCCATGTGAGGCCCACATCCTCCAGAAAACAAAGTCAGCTTGAGGAACATACAAGCAGCCCTTTGTTCTCCCATGAGACAAAAGGAAACAAATTCTGTAGCATATTAGGAGGCTCAGAAGATGCCTGTGTCACCTTCTGTTCTGATGCTAGGAGGAACCTTGTGTGGATGTTACAATGCGATAGGAAAATAGATCCCAAGTGACAGTAACATAGTGAAGAACTGCAAGCCAAGTGTGTTAAGACTAGCATGGACACAGAGACAGGGATGTAGATACTGACTGTAGATATTCCACTAAAAAACTTGACTAGCAGGAATTATGTGGGCTCTTTCATTACTGATATTTCTAAATGGCAGTCATAGAACCCTAATTAATCTTTTCTGCAAGGCCACAAAGTATCAGCCATTGCTGGCAGTCTTTTCTCTACAGGATCTGTTGAGTCCAGTCACCTCGTTTTTCAGGCAGGTGCTCACCATGCCATATGCAGAGTCCCACCTGCTCAATGCACTCCCAGGAGTAAGATGTGTTATCCTTTCAAACTGTTACTTTATACATGTCACTGATGCTTCAGAGAGTACATGTGGAGAGAGACTAGTGTCTGAGACATTTCTTCAGGAAAGAGATCTTCAGGCACAGAGGTGCAGTATACATTAACAAAAGAGAAAAACAGATTGTAAGGATCTAGAGAGTTCAGTGGTGTCCAGTCCCACTGGATTATAAATAGTCACTGAATTAGGTGCCCAACAATAAGAAAGGGTTGAGACATGCACCTCTTGGAAGCCAAATGGAAACAGTGAGGAGGATACACTACAAAACAACTCTCAGAAAACATCAAGAATGGTTTATAGAGATTTAAAAGGAAAAAAAAAAAAAGCAAAACTCACAACAGAGGCCATCAGATTGAGACTGAAAGATAAATCAGGGTTGAGCTAGGACCAGACTTATTTCTACAACTGACTTCCAGCTGTCACCTGTCATTCCTTTCTCTTTATCTACCCCCTCAATTACACCTCCCACATACCTAAAAATGTTAGACCTGTGTAAAGCATGAGCCACAGGAAGATTCACACTATAATACAAAGCACAATAGGTACCATTCAAGCAGTCAACATTACTATCACCTCTATTTTAACACACTACACAATCACAGCCATATTGCTTTATGAAGTGATGCTCTGTTATATAAAAATTACCACATAGTTTGTATTCCACTCTGTTTCTTTTTGAAAAATGCTTTTTCTAAGATGATTTGTGATCCAATAAATGCTTGTAAGTCTTACTTTTGGGGTGGGTACTAGCCTAAGACAATATGGAAAGGAGAGTTCTCAGAGCTAGATTATACATTCCTTACAGACAGGCAGGGAAGGAAGAGGAAGCAGAGGAAGAGAGGAGAGGGAAAGGAGGAGGAGGAGGAGTCCCATGGTTCAGCTCTAACCTAAGGAGAAGATGATAGGATTTTGTTCTAAGCTCGAAGCCGTGCCTTGCCCTGAGTTCTGATGTTAAGCCCCATTTGGAATTCCTATCACCGGACACTCTCTCTTGCTTCTTCCCAGGTGCACTCTCTAGCTCTCTCTTTGTCCCTTCTCCTCACACTCCTCATTTCATTTTCTTTCTATATTTCATTATAATAATAAAGCCCTTCTATGTAGAAGGAGTTTAAGTGTCTTCTGCCCGCCACTTGCTGCTGCCTCCCATTTGAGTATCCCATGTCCATGGAGTATGAGGCCTTTCTATTCACAGACATTTGTCAGTTAACTGTTAAATATGTTATTGTATGATACCAGACCAAACATGGTCCAAGCAGAAAACAAGATCAAATAGAGCATGAACAGGAATGAAATATGACTTCTACAAGGGACATGCAGTGTTGGGAGGGGACAGGAAAGTTGGAGGAGGGACAGCAGAGTTGAAGGCAGTTTTCCAAAACTTAGAAAGAGGATTATTTTCTGCTCAGTGGACAGAGACTCACTGTTCTCTCTGCTCCAGGAGTCCTACTTGCTCCTCAGTGCTATCACACCTAGTTTGACAGCTTCCTCCTGCCACTGCAATGATACACAACCCCCTTTCTCATAATACAAAGTCCTGAATAAAAGCTAAATGGGCCAACACTGTGAAAGCCCATGACAACAGTGAGGCAGAGGAACTAGAAGACAGGAAAGAAACCACCTGCCCAAATCTTAAGCAGATAACACAGAGAACTTTGGGTCAGAGAAGGTCTAACTTCCCAAATAGAAACGGGATGACCTCCACATTAGTGGTCACTGAAGAACCAGGGAAGCACCTCCATTTAGAGCAGGTCTCTAACCCCAGATTGAAACGGGCCTGAGCTTCACTAACATAGGTTCCAGGGACTCAAAAGTACAAAGTCAGAATGTTCCAGCACTGGAGATAGCCTAGGGCCATCTGATAGCAATGGCTTGACCATTGTTATGTCCCAGCACAGGAGATAGTCAATTGAAAAAAAAAAAAAAAAAAAAAAAAGAGTTTGACAAACAGCCAGTTAAGATAACAGAGGATTTCAGGAAAGTCCCTTAAAACAAGCTAATTAGAATTGTATCTATACTGAGACCCCTAATAGATGTGTAACTGTGTGGGTTTTACAGAGGGGTGGGTATCTGAAAGGTTTCACTTTGGCAGACACACCTGTAAAGCCTACCTGGAGGAACTGGGAGACTTTTCTTCTCATCTGAGCTGGGGTCTCAAATCTGAGACCCTGTCCCATCTGTTGGGGACTGAGAGGGTCCCCTCTGAGTTCTGGGAACAGTGAGACCCTACTGGGCCCACCCCATTCCGTCTGTACAGTTTTGGGCAGAAAAGGGGCTCTTTCCTGGACCTCTGATCACCAAGACCTCTGCATTGCAATATTCTATTATGGGCCCTTGTTTTTCTCTTGTCCAACTGTCTTGTTAGTTATATTTGTTATATTTCTGTTCATCTCTCGTTTGCCACACACCAGGTCAGACTATGGGGAATACTCCATCTTCCCTTCTAAACCTGACCTTAGCTCATTGGAAGAATGGAAAGGAGGTTGTTCACAACAGTGTACATGTTAAGAAAAATAAATGGATAATTTTTTGTTCCTCAGAATGGCGCGTTTTTGGCATTGGCTGGACACAAGAAAGGACCTTTGACTCCTGAATCATCCACGCAGCTGAGGAAGTCGTATTTAGACCACAAATGGGTCATCCACATCAAATCCTCTAGATAGTTACTTGGAGGGGTGTCATTGACAGGATGGGGGAACCCCTCCACTGGATCAAACCATTCCTGTTTCAGCCACCCATAGGTCCTGAACCCAAACCTACTGCCACCCCATTAACATCTTCCTCCTCACAGGTGCTCTATATGAGGCCCAAGGGAGACTCAAAGCCCTGAGTCATCCAAGGGAGAACAGAGGAGTCAGAACTACTCCCTACACACTGCACTCCCCCTCAGCCAGCTCATCCTCCACCCAACCTGCAGCCCTAACCAGAACCACCATTACGGGGGGGGGGGGGCAGCCCAGGCAACCCAGAGACACAGGGGAACCATCCTGCACCCTGACACCATCCCTCTGACCTGCCAGACCAGTGGACAAGGATGAGAATCAACCTTACCATTACTGGCTGTTTGCGACCAATGATCTGTAAAATTGATATACAAAGAATGCCCGTTTTCTAAGCACTCCCAAGATTTAACTAACCTGTTGTTGGGGGCAAGAAACATGCCACATGAAAGAAGACTCCAAGACACTCTCTCATATAATCAAGCAAGGGGATTTTTATTCCACATGCGTGGGACTCACTGATTTCAAAAGAACAGAGAGCCCCGAGCTGAATTTGAACAAAGCTTTTATAGGATATTTAAACAAGGAAGTTCAGGCATAGGTTAAGGGAGGGTTGCTATGTGCAGGAATGTGGCTACATGAAGGAATGCAGTGGGCAGATAATGTATATCCTGTGGACTAACGTTTTCTGGGAGCTAGGTCATGGGGGCTGCCATGTGCAGGAATGCAGGTAGCAGATAACATATACCTCTAAGGTCCTTACTCAGTTATTCATCAGTTATACAGAGTTTAACATGATTCTCTCTAACATTCCCCACTTCCTTCTGTGCAAAACTCTAATCTTAGAGAATTTCTTGGCTATTTAAGACCAAATATTGTTACCTAAAAAGCATTAATTTGACATTTCCAATTTGTTCTTGCAGAAAGCTTACTACTCTATTTAGAATACATGGTCCCATAGTTACTATTAAAAGCAACACAATTAATGGCCCAGCTAGGGCAGACAGCAGTATAGTGAGCCAAGGAGACTTAACAAACCAAGATTCAAACCATCTCTGTTATGCCTCACGTTCTCTCTGCCTCTCTCTGAGGCACTCTCTAAGTTTGGTCATAGATTCTTTAACTATTCCCCAATTGTCTGCATAAAAACAACATTCTTCTTTTAGGGCAGCACATAGACCTCCCTCTTTCATGAATAATAGGTCTAGCCCACATCTGTTCTGTAGTACTACCTCTGATAAGGAAGTTAAAGAATCTTGTAGAGCTGTTACCAAGGATTCTAGGGCTCTTAAGTCTTGGTCGACAGCAGCCTGCAGCTCAGCTACTTGTTGTGGTCCTTGTACCAATGCCACGGCCCCAGTTCCTACTCCAATCGCGACACCCATTCCTAGAAGTATGGCTAATGTCAATGATCTAGGTTCTCTCTCAAATCTAGTTCTGCCTATTACCTTGTTCTCAAATTCTTCACCCTGTTGATATACCACATGGTGAAACAATTTCACCATAACACAAAAATGGGCCGAGTTATTAAACACCTGGGTGGAAACACAAGGGGTAAGCCCGGTATTGCATGTCCATTGAGTTCCTTGGGGTGGGACTAGGTACCGGCTATCTGTTGTAAGTTTACGGGAAAAGTCTGTGAACAGAGGGCCTGCCTGACAGGGTCTAGTGGAGTTCCTAGGTATGTCTCTTTTCCGGAAACCTCAGGGAGGGTAAGCTTGTGATTCCCACCCAAATTGCAGGAAGAGCTAGTATTTACATTATAAGTCTCATTAACTGCTATCCCTTCATAATACGGTGGGAAAGCTGTCAAAAAAAAAAAAAAAAGCCAGCAAGATTGGGTTAAAGCACTCTGGGTATTGTTAAGAGCTGCATATGATCCTTAGACAAGGTTATATAAGTTGTTCGTATCAGGAGTTTGAGGAGCCAGGACAGAAGGCACCAGGGTAGTCCCCAAGACATGAGTAGGGGGCTGGGGCTTAGTGGGAGGAAGTTGGGGATTACTTGGCTTAAGTACAGAGTTTGGTCCTATTGCTATGGCTGATTTTGCAAACTGTTCCTGTAGTTTCAGGACAAACAATATACCTGGGTCCCTACCGCCTGAATAATGATATAATCTTAAGCCCCAGCTCTTAACTAATTCCCATCCTGAGGCCCAATTGCCCTGGTCGGTGAAACTTATCCTGCCTGTCCAGTTTTCTGGTTTCTTGGAGACCTTAATCAAGTCTGGGAGTCCAGTGGCCACCCATTGGTTCCCTGTATAGGAGGTCTCACATCCCCACTTGGCACAATAATAGCTTTCTGGTCCCCCACACCTGGTGGTCCGTGCTCCCTGGGTATATGTACCTATTGTGGTACCTGCATCCTGGACAAGGGAACTGTCTAGTCTTAGTTGTTCAAGCCCAGGACCCTTCAGCTAATTTGCACAAATCAAGAGTTAATTCAGGGAACCAGGATACTTTAGGTTCAGTCTCGGAGGGTAGAACAAGAGTTGTTCCTGTCTCTGGGTTGGAAATTGTCCAAGTACAGTCAAGTGGCACATGGGGGTTACTCTCTCCCAGCGGGAGGAGGGTTCCCAGCCACACCACGAACCCGTGGCTTGAGAGGATTATCAACCTTTTCCAGTTTCCATTGGGACTCCGGTGGTGAGGGTGCTGGCTTGAGGTGAGATGCATGGATCCAGGATGTGATGCCATCAACCTTGACTGCAGTGGGGGTGACTAAAAGTACCTGATATGGTCCTTTTCAATGAGGTTCGAGAGTCTGTACCTGGTGGCAATGGATGTAGATGAAGTCTCCCACCTGGTATTGATGGGAGGTTCCTCTCTCTCCCGGCTGATATCGATGAGAAGTTTGTCCGTCTCCTGGCTGATAGAAGGTAGAGAGTTGCCACCACAAGAACCTCTGGGCTTTTTCTAAAGCCCGCAGTCTGTCAAGCAAGGGTGTGTGAAAGGAGTCATTAGCTTCTGTATAGGGAACAGGTTTCTCACTGGAGGGAGTGTCCCATACAGAATTTCATAAGGAGTCAGGTTACACATAAAAGAGAAGGGGGTATTCCTGACTCTGAATAGGAGGACATAAGGCAGGAGCAATGTTCAATCTTTTAAGCCAGTCTCTATAGCTAATTTGGTTAGAGTCTCCTTGATTGTTCTATTCATTCTTTCTACCTGCCCTGAACTTTGGGGTCTGTACACACAATGCAACTTACAATCAATCCCCAGTACCCTGGCCATACCCTGACTTACCTGAGCCACAAATGCCGGTCCATTATCAGACCCTATTACCTTTGGCAGACCAAACCAAGGAAAAATTTCTTCCATTATCTTCTTGACTACTACTTGAGCCATTTCTCTCTTTGTGGGGAAGGCTTCTACCCAACCTGAAAAGGTATCTACAAAAACTAACAAATATTTAAGTCCCTTGCATGTTTTACTTCAGTAAAGTCCACTTCCCAGTGTTACCCAGGTCGTGTTCCCCTTAGCCTTTTTCCTGTGAGTATTTTGGAAGGATAAGCGTTCACAATTTGACATGCTCAACGTTCCTTTGTCACGCGGTCTGCCAGTTCTTTTCTCTTAGAGGCTGACAACGGATATAGTTCACTCTGATCTTGTAGGAGCTACTGTAGCTTCTTCGACCCCAAATGGGTGAACTGATGAACCTGCTGTAAATGGGTTAGGGCTTCCAATTCTCCTAGTGATATAGTCTCTGGTGGCATCTCAGGGAGCTGTTGGTTCTCTTTGGTTACTAGGAACAATTCTTTCTTATCCCTTAATGCTGCTGCTCTCGCTTCATCCTCTGCTCACCTGTTACCCAATATTACTGTGTCCAAGCCTCTTTGGTGGCTACTACAGTGGACAATGGCTAGCTCTTTGGGGATGACCACAGCTAAAGTCTAAGGATTTCTTCTTTTGTGTTTAATTTCTTTGCCAGCTGAGGTTAGCAGTCCCCTCTGTTGAAAAATGGCTCCATGAACATGGGCTGTGGCAAAGGCATAACGGCTGTCAGTATAGATGGTTGCCCTTTTCCCTTCTGCCAACTCCAGGGCCTTAGTGAGGGCAATTAGTTCAGCCTTCTGGGCAGATGTCCCTTCTGGGAGTCCAGAGGACCAGATAGTTTTAGTCCCACTGACTACTGCTGCTCCTGCTCATCTCTTACCGTCCTGGGGGAAACTACTTCTGTCGGAGAACCAGGTTACCTCCGAATTGGGCAGCGGCTGGTCCCTCAGGTCTTTGCAAATCCCAGTTTCTTCCACCAAGATCTCCTGGCAAGTGTGTAACACCAGTCCCACATCCTCATCCAGGAGCAGAGTAGTGGGGTTTAAGGTTGTAGGGGACCCAAAAGTTATTCTGTCCTTGTCTAGGAGAATGCTCTGATAATGGGTAATTCTGGCATTGGACAGCCATCTATCCAGGGGTTGGCAAATCATACTCTCCAATGTATGAGGGTCCACAATAGTCAATTTTTGTCCCAGGGTGAGCTTATCTGCATCCTTGGCCAGGAGGGCAGCTGCTGCTATCGCCTTCAGACAGTGTGGCCATCTGCTAAAAACTGAGTCCAGAAGCTTGGACAAGTAGGCCACTGGCCTCTTCCAGGTGCCCAAAGTCTGTGTTAGTACCCCTTTGGCCACACCCTTCCTTTCCTGTATGTAGAGTGTGAATGGTTTGTTCACATCCTGGAGAGCTAGGGCTGGAGCTGACAGGAGCGCTTTTTTAATGCCTTCAAAAGGCTTCCTGCTGCTCCAATCCCCACTGGAAGGCAGTGTCTCCCTTGAGCAAGGGATAGAGTGGGGCAGCAAGGGACACAAATCCAGGAATACATAATCTACAGAACCCCACTGTCCCTAAGAACTCATACAGCTGCTTTCGATTGGTAGGTAGAGGTATCTGGGTCACGGTTTTCTTTCTAGCCTCCGTGAGCTGCTGCTTCCCATCCTTGTGAGTATATCCCAGGAAAGTCACCTCCCTTTTACAAATATGGGCCTTCTTTGCTGAGGTTTGGTACCCCAACTTGGCTAATTCTCCTAACAACTCTCAGGTCCCATACTCACAGTCCTTTTTGGTGCCTGCTGCCAGCAATAAATCGTCCACGTACTGCAATAGGGAGACTTCAGGATGCTGAGTCCTAAAGGGGCTTAGGTCTTTATGGAGAGCTTCATCAAAGATAGTGGAGAAGTTTTTGAACCCCTGGGGTAAACTTGTCCAAGTTAACTGACCAGAGGACCCTATTTCAGGGTCCACCCACTCAAAAGCAAACAGAAGCTGGCTGTCCTTATGTAAGGGCAGACAAAAGAAAGCATCTTTTAAGTCAAGAATAGTATACCAAGTCCTTCCATGGTGGAGAGTACTGAGCAAATTGTAAGGATTGGGTACAGTAGGGTGTATATCCTGTACCTTACTGTTGACCTCTCGCAGGTCTTGTACAGGTCTATAGTCCCCAGTCCCTGGTTTCTTGATAGGCAGCAGAGGGGTGTTCCAGGCCTACTGACAGAGCCTTAGCACCCCTAAATTAAGGAGTTTCTGTATATGGAGTCTAATCCCTTCTTGAGCTTCTTTGCACGTATAGTACTGCTTAACTCGAATTGGTGAAGCAGAGGGCTTCAAGGTTACCACTACTGGGGGCTGGTTGACTGCCAATGCCAGCCCAGCAACCTCTGCCCAAGAGTCAGGGAACTCTTCAAGCCATGCCTGGGGGGCAGATTCTTGGGGTTTCTCTGATTTGACATATAGCTGATATTCTTCCTCTGCTGACAGGGTAAGAACAGTCACAGCAGGCTGGCTTACTAACGGATTCAAAAATTTCACTTCAGGTCCCTTAGGATTAAATGTGATCCTTGCTCTCAGCTTGGTTAGTAGATCCCTCCCCATTAAAGGGGCAGGGCATTCAGGAGTGACTAGGAAGGAATGTTGGACTTTTTCTTTCCCTAAGTTCATAGTCCTTTTTGTGGTCTAGGCACGATAGTGGCTGCCATTGGCCCCCTGGACCAAGGACTTTTTGCTGGAAAGCAGTCCAAGTGGGGCTTGGAGGGCAGAGAATACTGTTCCTGTGTCTACTTCAAAGTCAATTGGTATCCCCTCCATATTGAACATTACCCTGAACTCGGGGAGGGGTTCTAAGCCTTGACACCCCTCTTTCTTTTTGGGACATTCTTTAGTCCAGTGTCCTCTTCCTTTGCAATAGGCACATTGGTTCGGGTGGCAGACAGCAGTGCAGGCCCAGATTACCTCCTCTATTGTCCTTCCTGAATCTCTCTCTCTCCTTTCTTCAGTATCTCCTACTACTGTGGCCAGGATCTTTGTCAGCTCTTTGTTTCTCCACTTCTCTCTCACCATCTCTCTCTCTTCTCTCTCTTTCTCTTTTCTCTGCTCTTTTTCTTCCTCTGTCTCTCTCTTGTAAAAAAAACTTTCTTTGCCTCTCTTACTAAATCTCTCAAAGTCAGGTCCTGCAACCCATCTAAGTGCTGTAGCTTGCATCTAATATGGTCAGTCAGCCCATAAAAGCCATGGCAACTGAGGCCCTCTGTTCTTCCACTTGAGGATCAAAGGGGGTAAACCTTCAGTAGGTTTCCATCAACCTCTCTAATAATACTGATGGCGATTCGTCAGGCCCTTAAATAACCTCTCTTACTTTGGCCAAATTGGTCGGGCAGCATGCTGCTGCCAGGAGACCCACTACCAGAGTCTGGTGACAGATGGACAGATGCTCCCTACCTGCAGGAGTATTCGGGTCCCAATCAGGACGGCATAGTGGGAAGAAATCATCAATGACATTCTGGAGCTGAGTGGGTCTCCCTTCCTGTCTCCTGTCCAGGAACCAATTTCCTAGCTTTTGGAGTATCCTATCTCACTCTTCTATGGTGAAGAGAGTTCCCAACAGTGGCTGACAGTCATCCCAGGTAGGCTGATGAGAGACTGGGACTCCACCAGTCCCGTGAGCCTGGAGGGGTCCTCAGAGAAAGGAGGGTTGTTATTTTTCCAGTTATATAAGTTAGAAGTGGAAAAGGGCCAATACTGAAGGCCAGGCATCTCCCTCCCCTTGTCCGTTGTCAACTGGCAGTTTGTAGGGCCAGAGGGGTAGAGTCACTGCCACATCTTCAGGGCTCTGGGCCCATCTGCTCCATATCCCTTGGGCCGGCCCTTGCTCCTGTGGCTGAGAGTCAAGAGAAGGAGAAGGGATGGGTAAAGGAGGTGGAGGAATGGGCTGCTTGTGAGAAGGGGGGTAGGGAGGAGGTGAAATATCTGAGTCCTAAAGGATCAGGTCAGGCTGGGAATTAGGCAGAATCATAGGTGTGGGCGGGCTGAGGCTGGGTGCTGAGGGAACCAAAGGTTGAGCCTGTACCTTGGCAGGTAGGATTACTGTAGGTCCGGGGTGGTCTGGAAAGAGAATAGGCCTTACCCACTCAGGAGGGTCTTCACATAGATCCTGCCATACCATGATGTAAGGTTGCTGGTCAGGATGGCCACGATGACTGGGATGGAACACGATGGCCTTAACTGACCAGATCAACAGAAGATGAAAGGATCCTCCGACAGGCCATCCTACCCCAAAAGAAGACTATTCCCCTCCAAAAAAATGTCTGCCACTTTCCCTTCTTTAGAGATTATGAGCTCTATTCCTGACCTCAGATCAATGGCTCAGAGTCAGGGAAAGGGGTGTTGAGGTTGTCTGTCCCAAGCCTGCCAAGTTGAACTAAACGGAAACACCACACAAAAACACACACATAATAAGACAAGAAACAAAGACACAGAACGTCCTCAGGACTCACAAACACAAACAGTTTCCACTGACCTAAAACCACAAGATCTCTGAACCTAAAGTTACTGAGTCAGAGCCAACCAGATAGGACCACCCAGGCATCCCCGGGAGTCTCCCCACTCTGAGGTGTCCCCCAGAGTCGTGACCTGCGCCTCCTGGACACGTCTGTCAGCCACAGTCGGAAAAATCTCATACATTTCCCCAAGGGCCACATTCAGCCTGATACCCTAGGTGATCGTGCTCCAAAAGAAAAAGGCCTTACTTACCCCAAGGGATGCTGTTGGAGTCTCCTATATGGGCGGAGATCTCGGTGGAACCTCCAAATGTTAGGGCCAAGAAACACGCTACTTGAAAGAAGACTCCAAGAGACACTCTCTCATACAATCAAGCAAGGGGATTTTTATTGGGGGACTCACTGATCTCGGAAGAACAGAGAACCCCGAGCTGAATTTGAACAAAGCTTTTATAGGATATTTAGACAAGGAAGTTCAGGCATAGGTTAAGGGAGGTTTGCTATGTGCAGGAATGTGGCTACGTGAAGGAATGCAGTGGGCAGATAATGTATATCCTGTGGACTAACGTTTTCTGGGAGCTAGGTCATGGGGGCTGCTATGTGCAGGAATGCAGGTAGCAGATAACATATACCTCTAAGGTCCCTACTTGGTGATTCATCAGTTATACAGAGTTTAACATGATTCTCTCTAACACTATTACATTCCACAGGCCAAGACCAAGACTCGCACTATGTGTGTCCAGCTCACTCCAGAAGTAGAAACCAGGTACGTAAATGTGGGGAGCTCAAAGACACCTACTGTACTAGCTGGGGTTGCAGATCAATAGGACACATATGGTAGAATCCCCCTATAAGGGGAGATTTGGTAAGACAGGTAGCACAGAAGAGGCTTGAATGTTATGACAGAATTTTACGCTAACAAACCTGAGGTCACTCCAGGAGGACATTGTAACTTTATGGTCATATCATTTATTGACCAAGAAAAGAAAGCAGACTGGACCACCAGTAAGACCTGGGAGCTGCAGCTGTACCACTGCTCTGGATACAACCCAGGCCTGACTTTTACCACCTGGTGCATCCTGTCTCCAATAAAAGTGGTGGTAGGGCCCAAAGCAATACTCAGTCCTCCCCAGATAGAACAGCCCAAGAAGCTCAGCACTACAAATGGACCCCACTATACCACCCCTGAGTCAAATTACACTACCTCTCCATGGGGTACTGCTCTCCCCACCCTCAGCTCAGTTGACAGAGACCCACTGTTCTCTCTGCTCCGGGAGTCCTACTTGCTCCTCAGTGCTACCATGCCTAGTTTGACAGCTTCCTCCTGCCACTGCAATGATACATAATCCCCTTTCTATGAGGAGGTGGTGGTAATGGGCGAATATGGTACCACCACTGACCACCAACATTGCCACTGGCAGACCAAAGCTTCACTAACGCTCCAACAGGTAGAGAGCCAAAGTCTGTGTATAGAACAAGTCCCACCAAAGTACCAGACACATTCAGACACTTGGGGACCAAATCGGCCATAAAATACCACATGGTGGGCATGTTCCTCCAAGCTGACCCTGTGTGCATGTCACAGTCCTCAGTAAGACTCAAGGGTTTCGTGTACAGGGAAGACCTGTACAACTTAATTGAACATGTGAACCTCTGTTACTATAAGAGAGAATCAGTTACAACCTTCACCCTATCCATACTACTAAAGGCTAGCCTAGTGGGATTAGCCACAAGAGCCGCATCTCTAACCACTCAGCAACAGCCTCCGCCTGTCCACTGATGAAGATATAGAAAAGTTAGAAAACTCCGTTTCACACCTCCATGACTCCTTGTCTTCCCTAGCAGAGGTGGTCCTGAGAATAGGAGAGGACTAGACCTCATTTTTCTGAAGGACTAAGGAGGAGTGAGGAGTGCTGCTTCCATGTGGACCGCTCAGGGGTTGTAAAGGAATCAATGGCCAAGTTACAGAAAAGGATATCTAAAAGAAAGAGAGAACATGAGGCCAGCCAGAGCTGGATCGAAAATTCGTACTCTACATCCCCTTGGATTACTACCCTAATCTTGTCCCTCACGGGACCCTTGAACTCTTTTTTTTCTGGCCATCACCTTTGGGCCCTATGTCATAGACTACTCCAATATATGAGGGAGTGATTAAGTACAATCCAGTTTATGGTACAGAGAGCTCAAGGCTATATGCCTGTAACCAAAAGGGACACAGAGAGGGATACTCAGGATCCAGAGCTAACTGTCTAAAACCCATGATTGTGTCCCATTAGGCACATGAGAAGGGGAAATGAAGAACCAGGGAAGTGCCTCCATTTTGAGCAGATCCCTACTTCCAGTTAGAAATAGGCCTGAGTTTCACTGACATAGGTTCCAGGGACTCAAAAGTACAAAGTCAGAATGTCCCAGCACCAGAGATAGCCTAGGAACATCTGATAGCAATGGATTAACTACAGAATGTCTCAGCACAGGAGATATAGTCAAAGGGGGGGGGGGGTTGATAACCAGTCACTTAAGATAGCAAAGGAATTCTGGAAAGTCCCCCAAAACAAGCTAATCAGAACTGTATCCATACTGAGACCCTAGTTGATGTGTAACTTCGTGGTTTTTGCAAAAACTTAGCTTGCAGAGGGGTGAGTGCATTGGGCTCCTCTGCCCTGGCTTGTATTTCTTTCCAATAAACCTTGCTTTTACATTTTGGAGAGTTCAAGTCTCTGGTTGTCTCTTCAGGGGTCTCATGACTGGGGAACTATAGTCATGGCCTCTACATCTAAATGGAAAGCTTTCGAATCAGAGACAAAGGTTTCTCCCCATGGAGAGTGCTGACAGCATTCAAAATCTGGAAAGGAAAACTTCTTAGCACATCTTCCCTTGTTTCAGGGTTCATGTCCTTTCTTTGAGAGAGAGAGAGAGAGAGAGATGTGAGGTGATATATTGGAACATCAGAAGAGGTCCAGTTACTTCACTTTCTACAAAGCAAGTTGTTTTCAAAGGAAAAGTTTCACTCCCTGAGACACTCAGTCTATCTGTCTCCTCATTGGTCTCACAGGCAGGGGGATTCTCAGTTCCTACAGCACCCGGCTAAGCAATTGGAACCTCCAACCCCTGCAGCCCAGAAGCTCCATGCATCTGCTGGGAGAAAGGATCCCAAGCACGTTCCACTTTCATTGTTTTCTGTATTTAAAAAAAAAAAGACAGAGTAGATATTTAAGAAGCAACAACCACCCTCTTACTCATCAAGATGCATGGGTAACAGATCCATATAAAATTGTCAGAGAGCATTGTTGTAGTGAATTCTAAGAAGGCTCAGATTCTTCTGTGGGTGGAAATGGTTTTCCTGACTAGCTTTTCTTCTGCCCCAGGCTTACAGTGGGACAGTAGTATCCCACTGGTATCTCAGGATAACAGCCTACCCAAAGTAACCCATTGTGGTACAACAGATTCTGAAAGAAGACCCCACTTGGCCTTCCAAATCTGAGGCAGCACCAGAAAGGAATCAATCACTTCTATTTATTTTTGTTTTGACAACTACTTGTTAAAATAGCTGAAGGGATGAAATTGTTTGGGCTGGCTCTGCATGAGGCTAGAATTCCTAAACAGTTTCAAATGGGCTGCTGCCCTGAGTCCCTTTGTTCTCTCCACACCTTCCTGTAAACATGCACACCCACTGCCATCCTGTATTATTTGTCTTCAATGAGCTGGAAAGATAATATTTAAGAAAAGTCAGAGTTGAACTGACAGGATCCTTCTACCCAAACCCAGTGCTCAAAATTAATGAAAGATTGTTTTGTGTATATGTTTTGACCCAAAAATAATTGATTCCCATGATTTTGTTTTGGTCAATTGAGTGGTATAAAGGTTCATAAACTTTGAGATGAATAAGAGCTGTCACTGCATGAAAAAAATCCCAACCAATTCTTATATAATCCTAGACATATTTAAACCAATTTCTTATAAATTGTACCAGAATTTTGCTGAATCCCATGTCCCCACCATGTAAGTCATCACTGTGTTCTTAAAGGAAGGTTTATCACCATGGGGAAGGGCTTGCCAGTTGGATATTATTAAACTAAGGTCCATAGTTATAGATTTCTAAAGTAATTCTTTCCCTTTGCTTACTCAGCTATCAGTGTTTGAGATATTCCCAAAATATAGATGACTCTCAGTATCCCTGCGGACACCAAAGAGAACTTGTTTCTCCCTCTCCTACAGGAGAGCACTGTGGCTCAGGAAAGAAGAGTATAATTGTTCTCCCTTCACCTCTGGTGATGTCTTCCTGGAAACATTTGTCTGGATCCTATGAATGTCGGTGGGAAATAATTAATGTATTTTCTATGGAATTTAGGGAAATGGAGTTTCCTTTGGACTTGATAAGGAAGATCTTGAGTTTGATGTCACCTTGAGCAACATAGACCCTGGCTCAAAAGTAAATAATTGTAAAATTTGAAGATAGGATTTATACAATGAAATATTAATGATTAAGCTGGCTGTAATTTAAGGGTATAGTACTTTCAGTATGTGCAGAGCCCTGGTTTGTGTGCCAATTCCACACAAAAAGCACAGTTAATTTTAAGAGTCAGGTTAGACAGATGATGATATCTAGCTGTTTGGAAAACATTAGTTTGTACGTAAAGGTATTCCGCAGATGAGATTAATATTTACAATCCAGTGATTTTGAATAAAGATTAAGTTTGATAGCGTAGATGTGGTGAAGGCCTTAGTGGAAAAGACTGAAGTTTACTAAACAACGAATTTTGTCTCAGAAACACAACATCACACTTCCCTGAGTTTCTAGTACTCTGATCTACCCTGCAGATATGAAATCTGCTGGAGTCTCCAATGGTTTGAACTAGTACTTGAAGCTAATTCTGTGCCTTTGTGTGGTTTGGGTTCTGTTTCTACAGGGAACCCGATACAGCTTTCAAATAAGTCTATTTCATTTTTGTGTTTTCTTGATTCAAACAATCATGAGACATTTTTGCATAATATTATACACAAGACTTCTGCCTATTTTTGTGTTTGGATATCCATTTCTGTTTCTACAAGCCCTGCATCTCACTGGAAACTGATCTAGATAACACACTTATGAATAGTCCTTCTTGGCTTGATGAGAGCCAATGATTGTCTGATAAGGTAGGTCACTGGGCTTATTAAAGACCTATGAGAAGAGGTTTCTTGTTTGTTTTTGTTCTTCTAAGGGGCTTTTACAGAACGACAATAGTCTCTCCTTTCGTCAGGTTCCTTCTTATTTCTGCCCCTCTTCTCTCTCTTTCTCTGCATTTTCTTCTATCTCTTCTCTTGGCAAAGAGTACCATTCCATATAGTAATGCCTCCGTAGTACTAGCAGCTGCCCTTTGGTCTAATGAAATTAACATGAATCCTGGTAATGTTGTTGACCTGTATCACCCGACCCAAAAGTCCACATTGACCCTAGACTTCCACATTGTATGAGTTGTCTGCCTGTTGGACCCTCATTTCTTAGCTGAACCAAATAGCCAAGTTTCCGTGTCCTTAGCTTCTTACCTATAACAAGCAGAGCAGAGCAAAGTAATCTGAACAGTCCTCAAACATCATGTCAGTTGTACACTTACATGCTAGCACTAAACTACTGAATTATTTGTCAATTATTGTTCAGGGAAGCTATTATCGCAATGTATTTCTAAATACATCATCATCTTGCAAGTTGAAAGCTTGAAAATTTTAATTCCATACAGTGTCAACTCTACTTGTGCTGTGTGGGCTGGCTTTGCATTTCGGTTCACGATGTCCTCCAACTTTAGCCTCCCAAGCTGCCAAGTTGATTTAAGACATGACTTGATGTTATTTTTTGTTCCTGTGGCCTTGGCCCTGACGATCTGCTCTTATCAACAGTAATTTTTATGAACAATAAACAGAAAAAGGTGCTAGCTAAGAAATGAGGAAAGAATAATGACAGAGATTCTAGCAGATACAAATGAGACCCAAAACTACGGAGAACTATCCAGCCTCAGCCAAACTGATGCTATGATGGATTGTCTGAAACATCCCCACTCGGTCCCCAGCTAGTGATGCTTTTTTGGGAAGTTGTGGGACCTTTGTAACCCAGTGGCACTAGGCTAGCTGGCATACATAAACTAGAAAAAATGAACCATTTGAGGGATGTAATCCAGTCTCAATACCCATATAACTATTTGTTTCCTGACCTATCCACCATGTTGTTAAGAAGCAGGCTTAAGCTCCTACCTTCATGGAAATAACTCCTACCGCCATGCCTTCCCAGCCTGGAGAGACTGAAACCAAGAGCCAAAATATTTAATAATTTAAAAATTACTGAAGTATCACAAATTTCTATAACTGAATTAATGTTTAGTTTATAAAGAAATTAGAGGAGCCCTCTGTACAATAGAATGGGTTGATTACTGCCTCAGCCTATGTGGGGGATTAGAATAAAAGGTCATAAACTGGATGACTTATTAACAACAAATCTTTATTTCTTCCAATTCTGAAGTGAGGAAGACGAAAGCACAAGCAAGTTTGTTACCAGGTGTTGATGTGTCAATAGACAGGGGCTTCTTGTGCCCTTATACAGTAAAAGAGACTCGCTAGCTATTTGGGATCTCTTAAAAACTCTCATCTAAATTGTGAAGGATCAGACCTCAATCCAGTTACCAACCCAAAGTCCAAGACCCCAAACCATCACCATGAGGAATAGAGAGGAAACAGAATTGTATTAGAGCACTCTCCAAAGTTCATAATCAGATTGGGAAGAAAGAACACTGAATGTCTGTCTGTCATATTTTAAAGAAGAACATCTGAACATATGTTCATTTAGAGACAAGAAGGCTGCTGACAAGGAGGGATCATGATTTAGCTAGGGATCCGAAGAGGGGACTACAGGGTAGGGATGAAAAGAGGCTCAATTTTCACTAAATATCTTTAAATTTTTGACCTATAAATATATGTCAGTTTTTTTGAGAATTTTTTAAAAAATCTTGAAGGAAAGTAAAGCTATTATTACAAATACATTTTGTAATTTGCTATAATTTGTTTTCAGCGACTCAAGCTAAATTATAGGGCTTATGCTTTGGATAAGTGATGATTAATGATCAGATGTGAAACAATGACTTGGTACATTTATTCTCATTTCCCTTTATGTCTAAATAAGGGTAGTAGAAAATGGATTTTGAATTAAGGGGAGGAAATCAATCTTATCTATAACATTTTAAAAGCTGGTTTGCTGGGCACTTGACTTTCTATGCATTATACCCCTAAAGTGCTTCACGTAGATGTCTCCACACCCAGTGTTTTATGAGCTTTCTTATCCCCACATCACAGTCTACTACTGAAATTTACCAAGTAGCTTCTCAGAGCCCAGAACAGAACAAGTCAAGCATAAGCATTATCTTCCTGAGCTCAGAATTTTTCACCACTGTCATCTTCAAGCCACATGGAAAAAGCAATGATGCCACCAATAAGCTGAGGGCTTGAGCTTCTTAAATTCAAAGAGTTAAACAGGATTACCCACAGCTGCCATCTGGGAAAGGAAAATAACGGAGCGCATGGCAAGACTCTCAGTCCACAGGAAACCACTTCAAAATTAGCCTTGGGGATTTCAAAGTGCCTCGATAAATATTTGTCTTGGGAAGGAAACTAAGAAAGAAGGGAGGGAAGGAAAAACAAAGAAAAGAAATGGCCCAGCTGACCAAATAATCCAGAGGAAATAACCTCTGAGCCTGACTGATTCCTTCATTCATTATTCATCCAACTACTCCTGTAACACATGAAAGACAGGGTGCTGGGAGCCCAGTGATGGAGTGCTTAGCTAGCATACTCCGGGCGGTGTGTAGGTTCAGTCCCAGCCCTTAAGGGCCATGGAGGAGAGAAAGAAAAGGGACAGGTACACTATAAGCACAATGTGCTTACAGCATATAGGAGTTGTGTTAGGAATAAAGGAAAGTCAAAAGACAAAGGGGGGTGATTGTCATTTTGAATGGGTGGTAGGATGGATCTCTTTGAAAAGAGGACATTTGAGCAATAATATAAAAAGTGAGACATGCAGCTGCCTGAAAGAACTTTTCTAAGCAGAGGCAAGAACTGTAGCAACCTGTCACGGAAATGTACTTAGGGAGCTAAAAACTCAAGGGGCAGAGAGGGAGAGAATGTCCTCATGAAGTTTAGAAAAACACAGCAGAGTAACAATGTCAGTGTTTCTTCCAGAAAACACACCCAGGAGTTATATAATTCCACACAAACAGTCCTGTGTCTAACAAGCAAAACATTCTTATTTATAGAGAAGGCAGGAGTCTAGTCACATGGTATATGGTATTAGTAATACTGACCAATGGCCATCTGACCAAGAAATACTTTCAGGGCTGGGGGTATAGGTCAGTAGTAGAAAATGAATACATAAGATCATCGGCTCAATCTTCATGTGCAAAATAAAAGCAAAATGAAGAGAGGGAAGAGCAAGGGAGAGCAGGGGAGGGAGGCGAGGGGACCCAATAATCCATAGATTTCCTTTCACTGATATGAAAGCCAATATTTTGTGGTAAAAATTAAACATGTAACCTTGGAAATATGGTGCAGAGAGCTTCATTTATAGGAAACTATAAATAATTTTTACTTATATTTCTGTGAGAAGTAGAGGTTTTCAGAGAGCACACATTAAAACTTAAAAAAAATTCAACATAAATTCTGGGAATACACAGATTCAGCTTTGGCTCATAGACAGCCACTGAACAGAAATAATCTTTCTTCTTAGAGAGAATGGTATCTCTGTTAAGAAACCTCAGCTTGTTAGAAATGTCCCTTTGGGACTGCTTCTCCTTGTAGAGTCCCATTATATACTCAACCAGCAGTGTTTCAATCTGAATTTGGTTTTCTGAGAAATACCTAGGAAAGAAATAGCATTAGCAAATAACTGCACTCAGTAATCACATTATAAATTTAAAAATTGGATGTATTATGTAATTCCAATTCTGATGAATTTTGTAGGTGCAATAGAGCCAAAGACAGAAGCCTGAAACTGTGTAATGAATAGATAAAAGTGTTGTTGAACTTGAAATCCATCAAGCCATTTCTTAAACTTAAGCCATTTCCAGTTCTGACAATTTTTTTTTAAAGTTTATTTCTTGGATATGGACCATGGAGGAAGAAGAATCAATTCAGTCTATAAAAGATGTGTGTAATTGGATACGCTGGGCTAGTCACAGGGCTTCTAAGGGGAAATAACTGATGATTTCTACTATGTCTACCAGTGGGTCAACGTTCAGGTTTAAAAGCTTAAATTGCCATTGTTTTATTTTCTCAAGGGAAACCTATTCTTTGGACACTACTATTAGATCCTGGATTTGGGAGCTTTGGTGTCTAAACCTTTTGTACTGAAGTCAATGGAGTAGGCTTTCAGTGAGTCAACACTTCTTTTGGGGTCATCATGGAGAAGTTTACACAGAAGAAAAGGATATCATGAGAGTTCAGTTGAGACCTTTATCCTTTCTTATTAAGATTCAAGAATGATCCAAAGTAGTGTTTGCACTCAGGGTTCTCCAACTGAGGACTAATGCCAGAAGGAAAAGTAGAGACCCAAACTGGCTCTGTGTAACACCCAGTACTCTGGAGGCACAGATAGAAGGTTTGTTCCAACTCTGATGCCATCCTGGACTGCACAGCAAAGACTGGCTTTTAAATCCAAAGAAAAGGGCAGACCAGATGGGTTGGGGAGAGGGGGTTAAAGGCACCTGCTGCTAAGCTTAACTATCTGAATTCGGTCCTTAGGACCCACATGATAGGAGGAGAGAACTGTCTCCTCTAAGTTGTCTGCTCTTCACATGCACTCTGTGGTGTGTGTGTGTGTGTGTGTGTGTGTGTGTGTGTGTGTGTGTGTGTGTGTGTGTGTATACACATGCATACTCACACACAAAATAATAAATAAGGAACAAGGAGTGGAAAACAGAAGAATAAGGAAAATCAAAAAGAAAAATGGAGCTTCAGGATGGGAGTCTCAGGCAGGGAAGGAGATTAAGCTCTAGGCCTATGGCTGTAGTCTAGACACTAGGAATCTAATGTTTAGATGAAAAGCAGGGTCTAAATAAGATACCATTGATGTTAGTACTCTGGTGAAGCCAGCTGATCTGTCAACAATAATGGCTGTATTGTCAATGAGAGACAGGGTAGAGAGAAAAAGGGGGGGGGGATAAAGAGGAGAGGGAGGGAGCAAGGGAGAAAGAAGGGAGAATGTATAAAATGCAGACTCCTGAGAATCATGCCTCAGACTTTCAGACCAGTCTTATATTACACTTGCCAGGCAATGGTATACCCCTGCCTGTTACACAGAAAATTCTGTCTTGAAAAAAACAAAACAAAACAAAAAGCTGCCAGTACCAGCTTCTACCCTCCAAGCTTCCCTACACAGCAGACAGCTGAAGGCTGCAGACATCAGCTCAGATTAACTTGAGCAAAAGGAAAGTTACTGGAAGGATGCCAAGAAGCATGTACTCACCACAGGAACTATAGATTCTGACTTGTTGAGTGGCCAGGAGCCCTGTAAGACTGTGGCACAGGAAACATGTCTCCAGGAAGGAGCTGCTGGCATGGCTTCCACGACATACTGAAGTCCACAGCAATAAGGATGAAGGCTTCATTTCCCCACTGTCCTTGCATCTGGCATCAATTCCTGGAGATCCACATCCCCTGGCTAAAGAAAGAAGTAGCCCAGCTGTTAAGGACCAAGAATAGGACTCTCTGAGTCTTCCAATCTGCCCTCTTCCTCTAGCCCTTAAGAGACATATCATAGGATGAAGCAGTAGGTATGTGTTAGGACAGATAATAATAACATTCGGATGACAGTGAATGTTGTCAGACAAGTCAACAAAGAGAAACAAGAAGCAGACTCAGTGGGCAGATGATTTCAAACCCATGAATTCTATAGAATCTATCTGAATGTTCTCATGCACATCTTAACATGGAGATGTGTTCTGAAAGTGTGCAAGTGACTTGTCACTGTACAAACATCACAGAGTTCATTTACTCTAAGATGGATGCAGTATCACCAGGTGATATGATTCTTTGGGACTTCATCTTACACTTGGTTAAATCATCATGGTGTGATGCATGATGCATATATAATGATGCTGCAATAAGGAGATGACTCTGGCTTTGAGTATAACTCTGACAATATCTCACATTTCCTCAGTTACAAGAGACACATCTGTAGGTAATCAAACAAAAACCAAGACAGCTCTACTTCCTTTGAAAATATTATTGAGACATTTTGAAAAAATAGGCTTTCAAAACCACATTTAAAACACATCTCAGAATTATAAGTCAAACACATCTAATGTTAATGATCTGCTTGGTAATTATTTAAATGTGAGTCTCATGATAAAGTTTAGTTTTTAATATAACATGTGCATATTTTATAATCCACATATGCAGTGCATTTACTTCTATTTTATGACCTCAACATAATTTACAACTTATTTGATTATAAATGTGTATTGATATTGTAGTTTTATACATATTTTCTTTATGGTCCATAATTATTACAAAATAAGGATACAACTTCCAAGGTCATTTAGATTTTTCCTGCCTTCTACCATATTGTTTCATAGCATATTCTTAGAAGACACAGAGCAAAACTGAAGCCTGATGATATGACATACATGCTCTCTAAAAATTTTGACTTATTATAAAAATAAAATTGCCCACAACAGACTAAGAGGTAAGTGATACACTGCCCAGACCAAGTGGAGACCACACTCCCAGAAACCCAGTCTGAGGAGGACATAGTCCTTGGAACTCAACCCCACTCAGCTTTGCCCTAAATCCAAACCAGTAGGGAAACCCCCTACAAGCCCCAAACCCTAGCAAAACCCAGCCAGCTGGATATCCCAGTGCCCAAACTCCACCTCATTCTTAACCCACACCATCACCCGGTAGCCTCGGCAACCTAAGAGACCTCCACAACAAGTAAAAACCCCCTGGCCCACAGCAGACTAAGAGAAGACTAAGAGAATACAATTCCTCCACCAATAACTCAGAGTGGACCAAGAGAGGCTTCGTGAAACACAGACACACCCTGAGCAATTGGACCAAAATCAGCTTTCTGAGATTCAAACAAACTCTGCAGTGAACCAAGGAAGTAATGGGCAGAGGCCAGTGAAAACATATAACAACATAAAGAACAACATGACACCACCAGAAGAATATTATGATTCTACAACATCAAGACCTGAGCAAGGCAATGAAGAAGAAGCAGAAGGAAACAACCTTAAAACAACTTTATGCTCCTAGTCCACAGCTGTGTGGTGAGTGCCACTCCAACTACCAGGCCAAGCAGCTGCTGCGGTGTCCGAAGCCCAGCCTGGGGACACAGCCCCAGGCACCCCATGCACACCCAGCTCCACCTTAAACCAAAGAAATCTGGGAGAGTGTTCCCCCCCCCCCCCCTCAAGCATAATCCCCAGCAAAACACAGCTAGAGGAACATCCTACAGCCAAACTCCATCCCAACCACAACCTGCATCAGCACACAGCATAGATGGAGTAACAAGATATTTCATGACAAAACCAGATTAAACATTACCTATTCACCAACCCAGCCCTACAAAAAGCACTAGAGGGAAAACTCCAACCTAAGGAAACCAGATACACCCATGAAACCACAAGCAATCAATAATCCCACAGAAGAAAATCCTAAGGAAGGGAAACACACACATGCTACCACCAAAAATGACAGGAAATAACAATCATTGGTCATTAATAACCCTTAATATCAATAGATTCAATTCACCTATAAAAAGGCACACCCTAACACAAAGGATACAAAAACAGAAATCATCCTTCTGCTGCATTCAAGAAACACACCTCAGCTTCAAAGACAGACACAGGCTCAGAGTAAAGGGTTGGAAAAATTTTCCAATAAAATGGTCCTAAGAAACAAGCTAGTGTAGACATCCTAATATCTAACAAAATAAACTTCAAACTAAAATCAATCAAAGAGACTAGGACGGGCTCTTATTCTTACTTGTTCATGTCAGGAAAAATCCACCAAGATGAACTCTCAATCGTGAATATTTATGCTCCCAACACAAGTGTATCTACATATGTAAAAGAAACACTGCTAAAGCTTAAAACTCACATCAAACACCACACACTAATAGTGGGAGACTTCAATACCCCACTTTCACCCTTAGATAGGTCAATCAGATAGAAACTCAACAGAGAAATAAGGGATCTAACAGATGTTATGTTATGACGCAAACTGACTCAATAGATATATACAGAAGCTTCTACTGAAACATAAAGGAATATATTATTTATAAGCACCCCATGGAACTTTCTCTAAAACTGATCACATACTCAGTCATAAAGCAAATATCAATAGATATAAAAAATGAGAATAACTCCTTGTATCATAACAGACCCACCATGGTCTAAAGTTAGAGTTCAATAACAAAAATCACAGAAAGCCTACAAATTCATGGAAACTGAACATCTCTCAATTGAATCAACTCTGGATCAAGGAAAAAAATAAGAAATAAATCAAAAACTTTCTAGAATTTAATAAAATAGAATCTTCTACATATCAAACTTATGGGACACAATGAAAGCAGTGTTAAGAGGAAAACTCATAGCACTAGATGCCTATATGAAAAACCTAGAGAAATATCACACCTAGAGACTTAACAATGTTAAGGAACAATTCATTTAACTCTTTGGCTGTTATCACTCCCTCCTGATAAACAAGCCAAGATCTGCCTCCTGCATTCCTGAGATAGACACTTGCCACATGCCTTCCTATATGTAACACCCCCTGATGTGGGACTGCCTTTCTGTATGCTGTGAATATCAATCTCTAAATAAAGGAGCTGTTTTGGGCCATGACAGGCACCATAGAAGAAGTAGGAGGAGAAATCAGAGTATAAGTAGGAGAAGCAGGGTGGAGTCAGGCAGATCAAGCCTGAAGCCCAAAGGAGCAACATGTAAGGAACACAGGTGAGCCACAGGCCATGTGGCAGACAGATTAATAGAAATGGGTTGAGTTAAGATGTAAGAGCTAGCTAGCAATGTGCCTAAACTGTAGGCCAAACAGCATGAACTTAATATAAGCATCTGAGTCATTTCTGGGGCCTGAACAGTGGAGGGCCGCTAAGAGGTCTGGGGCTGCAGGATCTGTGAGTCTGGGCCTCTGGCTGCCCAGGACCGAGAAAACACCTTGTAACAACACCCCCCACCCCATGACCTATAAAAGCTTTGTTCGACTTCAGCTTGGCGCCCTCTCTGTTCCTGAGTGTTCAATAAGCTGAGCCCCGAGTTACTCAGTAAATATTAAAACCCTTTGCTTTTTACATGAGAGATGTCTCTTAGAGTCTTTTGTCACTCTGCAAGTTTCTCCACCCTTTACAACAGCACAGCTGAAGGCTTTAGAGCAATTAGAAGCAAACTCACCAAGAAGGAGCAGACAGCACAAAATAAACAAACATAGGGCTGAAATCAACACAATTAAAACAAAGAGAATAATACAAAGAAAAAATAAGCCACAGAGTTGGTTCTTTGAGAAAGTCAGCAAGATAGATAATCCCTTATCTAAACTAACTACGAAGCAGAGAGAGACTATCCAAATTAACAGAATCAGAAATGAAAAGAGGGGCATAAAAACAAATACCCAGGAAATCCAGAGAATTATCAGGTCATACTTTGAAAATCTATACTCCACTAAAGTGGAAAACCTAAAGGAAATGGGCAGCTTTCTTGACAGGTACCACTTACCAAAATTAAATCAAGATCAGATTAAAGACCTAAACAGACCTATAACCCCAAAGGAAATTGAAGCTGTTATTAAAAGAGTCCCAAGTTTAAGAAATAAAATTAAAAAAAAAAAAGCCCAGGACCAGATGGTTTCAATGCAGAATTCTATCAGACATGCAAAAAGGAACTAATACCAATACTACTCCTCAAAATGTTACATAAAGTAGAAACTGAAGGAACATTACCCAACTCATTTCTATGAGGCCACAATCACCCTGATTCCCAAGCCACTCAAAGATGCAACAAAAAGAAAATTACAGACCAATCTCTCTCATGAACACTGATACGAAAATACTCAAAAAAAAAAAAAAAAAAAATCTGGCAAACAAAATCCAACAACATATCAAAAAAAAAAAAAAAAAAAAAAAAACATCCACCACTATCAAGTGGGCTTCATCCCAGAGATGCAGAGATGGTTCAACATATGAAAAACTGTGAATGTCATCCATCATATAAACTACCTGAAAGAAAAAACCACATGATCATCTCATTAGATGCTGAAAAAGCCTTTGACAAAGTCCAACACTCCTTCATGATAAATGTCCCGGAGAGATCAGGAATACAGGGAAAATACCAAAGTATAATAAAGGTGATATACAGAAAGTTGACAGCCAACATCAAACTAAATGGAGAGACACTCAAAGCAATCCCATTAAAATCAGGAACAAGACAAGCTATCCTCTCTCTTCTTATCTATTCAATATGGTTCTGAAAGTTTTAGCTAAAGCAGTAAGAGAACAAAAGGAGATTAAGGGGATACAACTTGGAAGGGAAGAAGTCAAACTATCTCTATCTATATCTATGATATGATCGTATGCATACGTGACCTCCAAAAATTCTACATATAATAGATAAACACCTTCAGCAAGGTTGAAGGGTACAAGATTAACTAAAAAAAAAAAAAAAAAAAAAATCAATAGCGCTCCTACACACTAAGGATAAAGGGCCTGAAAAAGAAATAAGGTAAACATCACCCTTTATAATAGCTGCAAATAGCATTAAATATCTTGGGGTAACTCTAATCAAAGAAGTAGCAGACCTGTTTGACAGAAACTTTAAATCACTGAAGAGGGATATTGAAGAGGATATCAGAAACTGGAAAGATCTCCCATGCTCCTAAATAGGTAGGATCAACATAGTAAAAATGGCAATTTTACCAAAAGCAACGTGCAGATTCAATGCAATCCCCATCAAAGTACAAATACAATTTTTTACAGACCTTGAAAGAATATTACTCAGCTTCATATGGAATACAGAAAATCCAGGATTGCCAAAATAATCCTGCTCAATAAAAGAACTTCAGGCCACATCACCATCTCTGACTTTAAGCTATACTATACAGCTACAGTAATAAAAACAGCCTGGTACTGGCATAAAAACAGACTTGTGGAACAATGGAATTGAGTCAAAGACCTAGACATTAACCCACACACCTATGAACACCTGATTTTTGACAAAGAGGCCAAAAATATTCAATGGAAAAAAGATAGTGTCTTCAACAAATGGTGTTGGCATAACTGGATGGTAGTATGCAGAAGAATGCAAATAGATCCAAGCCTATCACTCTGCACAAAACTCAAATCCAAGTGGATCAATGATCTCAACATCAACTCAGCTGCTACACTGAGCTTGATAGAAAAGAAAGTGGGAAATATCCTCCAATGCATTGGCACAGGTGAGCACTTCCTAAATATAACACCAGTAGCACAGACACTAAGAACAACAATCAGTAAGTGGGATCCCCTGAAACTGAGAAGCTTCTGTAAGACAAAGGACACTGTCAATAAGACAAAACGACAGCTTACAAAATGGCAAAAGATCTTCACAAACCCTACATCGGACAGAGGACTGATCTCAAAAATATAGAGAGAACTCAAGAAACTAGAGGTCAAAACCCCAAATAACCCAATTATAAACATTGGGTTCAGAGCTAAAAATGGAATTCTCAACAGAAGAATTACAAATGTCTGAGAGACAAAAAAAATTGCTAAATATCTTTAGTCATCAGAGAAATGCAAATCAAAACAACTTTGAGGTACCACCTTACACCTGTCGGCAGAATGGTGAAGATCAAAAGCACAGATGGCAGCCTATGCTGGAAAGGACGTGGAGCAAGGGGAACACTCCTCCATTGCTGATAGGACTGTAAACTTGTACAGCCACTTTAGAAATCAGTATGGTAGTTCCTCAAAAAACTGGGAACCAATCTACCCAATGATCCAGTAATACCACTGTTGGGCATATACCCAAATGATGCACAGTCTTACCTAATGGAATTAGCTCACCTATGTTCTTAGCAGCTTTACTCATAATAGCCATAACGTGGAAACAACCTAGATGCCCCTCAACTGAAAAATGGATTAACAAATTGTGTATATTTACACAATGGAATACGACTCAGCAGAAAAAAAAAATGACTTGCTAAAATTTCAGGCAAATGGATGAATTTGAAGAGTATCATCCTGAGTGAGGTAACACAGGCCCAGAAATATAGGCATGGGATGTACTCACTCATAAGTAGATTTTAGACAAAAAACAAAGAATACCTAAGTGGCAAACCACAACCCCTGAACAGCTTGGGATCAGAAGGAATTTAAGAAAGATAACCTGGGGTCCCTCTAGGAAGAGAAAATAGAGAAGATCTCCTGAGTAAATTGGGATCATAACAGGTAGTGAGCAAGGAGAAGAAGGAACAAATCATGAGAGAAGGAGATAGTTGAGTGAGAGGAGCAACAAAGAGGGAGAAAAAATAAAGAAATGCATATCTTGATAGAGGAAGCCACTGTCTGGTTGGAAAGAGACCAGGTACTAGGGAAACATCCAAGAGCCCACAGAATGTCCCTGCCTAGGACTCCAGCCAATGGTGTAGAGTACTTAAACAGGACTTCGCCTATAATCGAATGAATGACCACCCAAAGTATCATTATAGAACCTTCACCCAGCAATCAATAGAGGCAGAAGCAGAGATCCATAGCTAAGCACCAGCTCAAGCTCCCAGTATAGCTAGAGAGGGAGAGGAGAGTTTATATGAGCAAAGAGATCTAGATTATGAGGAGGAGTCCCACAGAGATGACTGGATGGAGCTATTGGGAGTTCACTGAACAGCCACTGAGGAATCTTCCGGGAAGGAACTTTAATCTCCAAAGGTAGGTGACTGTCAAATGGCATAGGCAGTTTGTGGAGCTTCCTGGAGTAGGATCAGGCTATTTCCTGTGTATGAACTGACATCTTGGAGCCCATTCCCTACAGAAGAACACCTAACCCAGTCCTAATTTTGGAATCAGGGAATCGAATCTGCCTCAAATGGATACACCAGACTGAACTGATCTACCTTAGGACTCTTGCCCTCTTTGGGGGAATGCATAGGGGATGGGGTGGGGCTGAGGGATGACTGGGAGGGGTTGGGAGGAGGGAAGGGTGGTTGAGCAGGGGGATCCATGGGAAAAAACCTTTTTAAATAAGAAAGAAAATCTGACAAGAAACAAGCCAAGCTGAGTCTGGGCATTTATACATAAAAAATTAATTAGTTTGAGGATAGCTGTTCTTTGAACCTACAGTTTTATACAATTATACTTTTTTCTTCAGTTTGCACTTTTACAATAACACATCTTGCATGTTTGGGGCTAAATGACCATCATGAATATGAACAGGAGTACGAGGAGAATGAAGAACAAGAGGGTGTTCTGTTGCTCCTCTGGGCTAACGGCTCCTTCCAAGATTGTCTGCAAGTAAATGTTCAGAGCTGGCCTTTCCTCAACTTGACTCAGTGTCATCTCTCAGACTTCCAGATGCCTGCCTAGGTATAATTATCTAGAAGCTCCATGATCTTTCCAGTTCACCTAGGTCTTTGGTATGATCTGATAATAGAAATAATCCTGAAATATAAATCAAACTTCTACAAAAACATGATTTATGTTTTCACAATTTCAATATTCTATAAAGTCTACAATCTCAATGTGTTAGGCTGAATGGCATCTCTCTAGGATTCTTATGTCCAAGTCCCAGACTCCCCTCCTAATGTGACTGTGTTTAGATGGGGTCACACCTTTAAAGAAGTTAGGGTCATGATGGTTAATCTTCACCGCAAATTTGGCTGGATTTGGACTCACTTAGGAGACACACCCCTCTGTGTGTTGGAGGGATAAGCTGCCCTGCACGTGACCAGCATTCCCCTGTGTGATGGACTGAACAAAATGGGCCAAAAGAAGAAACCACCTCCACTTTCCATCTCCTACTGCTGTTACCACTAGAGTCTACTGCCTTTCCTGACTGATGGGCTGTTCCTCAGACCATGGGACAACAGCATGAGAAAAGAAAACAATGCAGAGATCAGCTTCTGGAGACCACCCACATCACCTCCTTGTCAGTAAAGCCAGAGAAGTCATGTCTTTCTCATGCTGTGTCCCTTACCACATTTCACCTTGGCATCAAAGAGAAAGGTTTATTGCTTTCCAGAGTTTCTGTGGTCAGTTGCTGCTGAGGGACTATGCTCTTGTAAACTGTTAATATGTGTCACTGTAAATATTGGTTTAATAAAATGTTAATTGGTCAGGTAGCTATACAGGAAGTAGATGTAGGGCAACCAGACTAGGGGAATTCTGAGAAGCAGAAGAACAGAGAAACAGATGACAGTAAGACACAGAGGAAGCAGGCTAAGAATGCTACACTGAGCAAAAGGTACCAAGTAAATACAAATATGGGTTAACTTAAAGTATAAGCATTAGCAAGTAATAAACCTGAGCCATAGGCCAAACATCATGTAATGAATATAAGCCTTTATATGATTATTTAGGATCTAAGTGGCTATGGGGTTGAGGTCTGGACTTCTGGGCTAAGGCCTGGTCAGAAACTTCTGACTACAAGATGTTTTATATTCTAACTGATTATTACCCAGGTAATTTAAAAGTTTATTCTCCTTCATCTAAAATCTATTATAACTCTAGTACTTTCTCCTTGGTGCCTCTCTACCACATACTGTCTCAGAAATCTACCTCATTTCCATCATCATTTCTATTGTCTGGAACCTAACATGGTCAGAATGGTTTTATATTCATTCCTACATCGCAGAAAAAAAATGTGCAATACTACACAAGTTACCTTTTCTTGTCACAGTTACCAAATACCTGTGGGGAAAACACTTTAAATGAATAAGTATTTATTTTGGTTTATGTTTCAGAGGATTACTGTCCATCATGGTAGGGAAAGTATGTCTGCCAAAGCAGCGGAGTCCTTGGTGTCAACCAAAGAGCAGACAAAGGACCATCACTACTTGCTTGAGTTTTTCCCTTTTTATTCAGTCTGAAACCCAGGGGATGTGATCACCCTCATTTGTGGAGGATCCTCATTTGTGTTAGGCTCTCTGAAAACAAGTTCAAAACACCCAGAGGTGTCACTGTGATTACAAATTTATTCAAGTTGTCAATGAAAATTGACATTTTATTACTATCTCAGGTATCAGGAGATCTGTTAGAAACATGTTTAGAAATGAAAAGTGCTAGTTCAGTTCTACCTACATTCTATTGGTCAGAATTCAGTCATAGAGAAAGAACTCACCTGCAAGGGGAATGTAGTTTCCCTGTGTCTTTAGTAAGATACATCTCAAACTGTACATTGGATAAATGTTTCTGCCATCATGTCAGAACATAGTTGGAGAAAATCATTTCTTTAAGGAAGAGAAGGTATTTGCAACACTGACCCGTCTGATGTCAGTCAAGTTTCCTAAGATATCTTTTGCTTCCCTGCTCCCTCTGCCAAATCCACCACTACCTACAGACTCAACCACAGTCTACTCTGTAAGTAGTCTCTGAGGTCCAGCACAGCCATGATACTGCTAGTCTGCCCTTGACTGGGTATTCCAATTCTGACAGTGACCCTCATACTCTAAAAGTCAGTTCTGTCAGTTTATCCTCCTTTGCCAAGTCAGACGCTATGTCTAGAACCCTGGATTTCCCTTAACAATTCCTCAAAATTAGACTTGCAATTGAACTCCTGCCTAATGTCTAGAATTGTACTTCCCTGTGCATGCCTGATGGTCAGACCTCTTCTTCAGGCTCAATATATCCACTTCCATAGATATTTGCACACTGCATCCTATGAGGCTGAGGTCATGACTTCCACACACAAACTCACTTCTCCAAAGTGTCTACTTATGTTAGCCTAAGATCTGGTTGTCCCTTTCATCCCTTCTCCCTATTTGTGGTGATCTGGATGAGACTGTCCACCCCACACATACACTGGCTCATGTATTTAACTGGTTTTCCCCAGTTGATTGTCCTCTTTGGAAAGACTATGAAATCTCTAAGGCATAGAGGGTTTTTTGTTGTTGTTGTTTTTGAGGTAATAGTCATTGTGGGTAGGCCTTGGTGGTTTATGGCTTTTCCCTATATCCTGTTTCTATCTATCTATCTATCTATCTATCTATCTATCTATCTATCTGTCTGTCTGTCTGTCTGTCTGTCTGTCTGTCTGTCCATCTGTCTGTCTTTCTCCCTGCTTTCCATATATAGATGAAAATGTGATCATCCAGCTTCCATGCTTGTGGTCATGTCATGCTTTCCCAGTCATGATGGACACTGTCCCTCTGAACTGTAATCTAAAATAAACCTTTTCTTCCATAAGCTGCTTCATCAAGGTCCATTATCATAACAGAAGCAGAATAACTAATACATTACCCATGTTTCATTACAAGAGCCTTGCTAACTTAGGAAAGGGTGGAAATGTGTATAGCATAAAATACATCATCTGAAATGACTTTATCTCTGAAATTTTTTTCTGGTTTCTCTACACAACAATAATCCTACAAATTCAGGGCACAGGTGTTCTTTTCCTAGACCACTGTAGTTTCTCTTAAACACACTATGATCAGTTCTTCATATTTAATCTAATCTGTGATGCAAACATCAGCAAAAATGATTTTTAACACACATGATAACATTAGACAGAGAGAGAGTGACGTTAGGGAAAGGCAAGTGGTTTCCTGGTGATTTCTACTTTTAACACTGAAGATAAGTTTCATCCCTGACTACAACATGAAGGCTCATCATCACATATTTAAGAAGGATGACTTACATAGGCATAGAGAAAGCATCCAAAAAGCATCAGCCAGAAAAAGCTGCCAGCCAACTTCACTCAAGTGCTGCATGGCTCTGTGGTTTGGCTCTGGAGGGAAAAGAAAAGCCTGTGTGCTTCAATTATGACTGCCTTGTAATGTGCTCTTTTTATTAGGCAGCAGTCCATTAAATTAGATTTAATTAAAGTTGATTTGATTGATGAACTAAGGCTTCAAAGACTTTCCAAAGATAACACAGTTTTGTATCATTGATCCAAAAAAACCTCACATTTTGGCAACCGTGGGGCAAAGTGATTTATTTCCTCAGAAAAATCTAGCAATACTATCGATCTAAAGAAACATCACTTCAGTCATTTCTATGTGGCCAGGATTCTTAACTGTTATGAAATCAGCAGCTCACTGGCTGACACATCACAAATTGAAACTGCACATGCAAATCACATGGCTGAACTTGAAAAACCAAACCTGTTTTTATTTTGCTATAGAAACTAGAAATGGGATTCCATTCTGCTTGGGTAATCACATGGAACTTTTTAAAAATGCAACACTCCTTTCAAAAAATAATGAATGGCATAAATCATGTCTCAGCTGACTGTTACACTGTGATGCTCCTGTGAGCTGTGTGCAAGCAAAAAGCTGGATTAGGTTAATAATGGCATTCTCCTCAATACTTCAAGAAAATTAATTTGGTGCCTCACATCTGAACAATGCTTTGAAAATATTAACTGCCTGATGCTTATCACCAAAAAGCATTTCCTTTGCTCTTGTTTGCACTTGGGCATTGTTAAGTTCTTTTTAAGCAATTCAAATTGATGAACTATAGAATCTACAAGTGCAGTTTTGCTATTAAAAAGACAACCTGGAACTTGTTTATTTAAGTGCTGAGCAACACTGACTTATTTTTGTAAATTGGGTTATTACTGGTTATAAAAATGCAAGAAGATCTTATTTCATACAAAAGATACGTCCCACCAGATACTGTACAGTTAGAACTTGCATAATTCAAGGATGAGCTCCTCAAGGGAATAAATATAAAACCAGACAGATGTGTTCTCAGAGCACATTTACAAGTACTAACATGTTCTGGATTTACAGCTGCAGCCTCCCATATTAACTATACCAGGTTACATTGTGCTTGTTTGCCTCACATCCTATCACATACAACTTCCATTCAGATTCTATTTGTCTGGGACTGCTTTTCCATGTGAACACTTATGTGTGTACAGTCGAATAGCATTGTTATGACATGATGAAATATTTTGTGTGATAATAACAATGAATAGTAAAACAATAACATAATGGTCATCACCATTACTTGCAGACAGTCTCAATCTTACTCAAAATAGCAGGAGCTTCAAGAATTCTTCAAAACCAGTTGGCATTTCTTTTCCTTTGCTGAGACAAGATACCTGATATCTTTGTTTCATTGCCTGTGGCTGTGATAAAATACCTTGACAAAAACAATTTAGGAAAAAGTATTTGTTTTAGTTCACAAGTCTAGGTTACTGTCCACCATAGCATGGAAGTCACATGGCAAGAACTTGAAAAAATTGGTTCTATGACATCACAGTTAGGAGCAGAGAACAATGAATTAATGCATGGATCCTGCTCAGCCTGTTTTCCCTTAATTTATGCAATCTACAAGGCAAGCCTAGGAAATGGTGTCATTTGTGTTCAGGCCATATCTTCCCTGAGAAACTAAAGTAATCAAGGCAAGTAAGTGCTAACACACTGGCTCATGGGCCAACCTCACTGACATACTTTTTGAAGTGGTCACAGTAACAACAATCACACCATCACAGCTTTGAAACAGCTAAGCATGTTGCATCTGCAGTCAGAAAGCAGAGATGAATGTTGTTGACTAGCTGACTAGCTCATTGTTTTCTTTTTTATGGAATTCAGAGTCTGTTCTGTGCTAGTTGGCTCTTGTTAGCATTATACAAACTAGGGTTATCTGGGGAAAAGAAATTTCAACTATATATTCTTTTATATGTGTGTGCGTGTGTGTGTGTGTGTGTGTGTGTGTGTGTGTGTGTGTGTGTGTGTGTATGTGTGTGTGAAGTCCATGGGGCATTTTCTTAATTGTTAATTAGTGTGGGAGAGCCCAGCTCACTGTGAGTGTTACCAACCTGATGTGGGAATGTCTTTCTGTATGCTGTGAATATCAATCTTTAAATAAAGGAGCTGTTCTGGTCCATAACAGGCACCATAGAAGAAGTAGCTGGGGAATCAGAATAGTTATGAGAAGGAGAATGGAGTCAGTGTCAGATCAACCTAGCCGCCCAAAGAAGAAACATGTAAGCCATGGGCCACGTGGCAGGACAGATTAATGGAAATGGGTTGATTTAAGATGAAAGAGCTAGCTAGCAATATTCCTAAACCATAGGCCAAACAGCATGAAGCTAATATAAGTGCCTGAGTCATTTCTGGGGACCTAAGCAGCAGCAGGAGGCTAAGTGCTTTGGGACTGCAGATCTGTGGGTTTGGACCTCTGGGCGGATGGGGCCAGAAACCATATTGTAACACCAACCCAGTGCCAGTGGCCTTGGGTTACATAAGAAATCAAACTAACAAGCAGTGTTCCTCTAAGGAGTCTCCTTCAGTTCCTGCTCCCAGATTCCTGTCTTGCTTTCCCTAAATGATGGATGGTTATCTGGACCTGTAAGCCAAGGAGAGCTTTTCTTACCCAAGTTGCTCTGGGGCATAGTGTTTTTTATCACAGAAACAGAAACCAAATGAAAACAGAATCATAACCCATGGAATGCTGAAACCCACATTTGAAGTATATCTCATCAACTAACCCAACCTAAAATCTCCCTCCAGACTGCCTCCAGACTGCCTCCAGACTGGTCTCCTGGGGGATTCTAGATCCTGTTACACTGGCCATCACAAGCTAAAGTGGCACGCTCTGTAACTAAGATATACATAATTGGTCCAGTCCCCATCTTAGAAATTATGTGATTCTTGACAATATTTTTTAATTTGGTGGATTACCATCAGTTTGATCTGCATACATGAGGATTTTGTTGTTAGAATTATGACACTGATATTCCAAAGTGTATCTACTCCAAACATGCATAAATATTGGTCATTTTCACTCTCAATCTAGTTGTGTCCTCCTGGTGGATATTGTCAACTAAAAACTACTCTCCATGTGGATTCCCTTTCACTCTCAGGTCCAGGTGAGGCTTCTCTATCTATGATGTTAGTAGCTCCACAACATGTTTCTCAACATTGTTTCCTTCCTTCCAAAAATAAAGCTCTAGTTTTGCATTAGCCACTCATTCTTCTTTCCTGGGACTTGGATAAAGATGATTCCAGTTCTAGCTCTAGGAGAGGTCCATGAGAAGCTGGAGACAACACTAGTGATCTTGAGACCTGTGTTCATCCATTCTTAGCTGATGTGAAGTCTTCCTGGAGTCAGGAATAAGAAGGGATATCTTGGAACAGTTACCCCCCAAAGAAACAATAAGGTAGATGATAATTGTCCTTCTTCCATGGATGTAGTTATGATGTATGGAAGCCCTATGCCCCCTCTTCATGCCAACCTGATGCTGAAATGCCACTCAAAGGCAAAAGTAACTCAGAGGAACCTAATGCTCAGGCTCCTTCCAGACTCTTCATATAATGAGACGACTAGATCATTATTAAGCCAGTGTAAGTCTACTATCTTTCTAGCTGGACACCGGAGAGTGGGTGTATATTCTTTAACTTTCCTTGAAGTTAGTTTGTGGGCATGAACATCAAATTGTAAACTACTGCCAAGAACTCAGTGATATATGCAGCATATCTCCTCCGTAAAACAAGGCCAATAAATCATCTTCTAAAATGCATATTGGGATAAGAGTACATGAAGAAAATCTCTGAGCTAAAATCACACGCATGAGAGAAGTAGACTTCATAGAACAAACATCAGAAACTCAGAGAATCCAACTAAGCTATTCACCAGCCTTTCTATGTCCCATATATTTTCTAGGGAACTAATTTTCAAAATGAATTATTTTAATTTATTCAATTATTCAGTCTTGCTCTTAACCCTTATCATCGGTTTTAGAAATTTCCTTCATACTTCTACGGCATGACAAGAGTTTTTCAGCATATAAGTTAGAGTTGAAACAATATAGAAAGAAAATCTTAAATTTATACATAAACAATAATAGAAAGATAATATGTTCAAGTAGTATTAAAAATATGTGTGTAAAAGTGGAAACTAATAGAACATGGTGGAACCCTCATGAAAATTATCTATTAAAGAAGAATAAAGATAGAGTTATAGCTGTACCAGGTCCTCTGCAAATACATTTTCACTTCCAGTTCAGTGTTTTATGGGAATTAGGAGTGGGCTTCTTCTCCTGTGCCTTCTCTTGAGCTCGTTTCCTTCTGTTCATTTTTTCCCAGTTTTAACATGTTAGTTTTTATCTTCCTTGGAAGCCTGTTTGCCTTCTAATGGGGAACAGAAAGTGAGAAGATCTAGAGGAGGAGAAAATCAATTTTCAGTATGGGGAGTGGGCTACAGCACTGCTACTGCTACAACAACCCAGCTGTTTCCTGCACACAGTGAGGGAGAACACTTAATGAAGGAATGTCCTGAAGTTCCCTCCCTCTTCACCATCCATGTGAAAGGCTGGAAGACAAATTAACTTCTATGCTTTTCTTACTCAGTGCTAAGTGGTCTTTTCACCACCAGAGGCTCCAACTTCCTCTTTGTTCATTGAACTTAAAATCCTTTCTTTTCCATAAAACTCTAAGGAATTTTGTCTGAATCTCCAACTAGCATTGTCTTTTTCTAACCTGGGGCTTTTCTAGATGCACTAGATGAGAGATAAACGGCACTTTCCCAGCTCTAAGACTCTGGGGTCCATGAGCATTGCTCATTTCTCCTTTCCCTTGGTCAATGAATAATACCAATAGGACTTGACAAGAAGATGAAAAGAGGTCTCTAGGGCTAGGGTTGGGTTCTTAGGATGGGCTGTGATATTGATATTCTCCACATCAACAAAAAGGGCATATGAGGCTCACTGTGATTTATTTTTTATAGTATATACATCATAGTGACATTAAAATATGAAATCCAGAGAGTAAAAAAGCCTAAAACTCATTGTATAGAGGTCAAAATCACTCAAAATCTATGTTATACCAACATCTTCCCCTTCCATAGCTCAGGAATGGAACATGGAGTCCATCTCTTTTTCATGCCCAGCTCTGTCACTAACCCTAACTCTAACCACTCCCTACCACCCTGAACCCAAGAGTCTCCAAGTGATGTGATTCTTTCCATGTGCCATGGCTTCAGGTGGTTAGAAACAGCAAACGAACTATCATAGCCACTGTCAGCAGAATAAAGGTATTTGGGGTCCTGATGGCTTCAGAAGAAAATTCTTTCTAGAACACAAGAACAATGTTGGAGTTATCACCAAAAGTAGAAATAAACAACTTATTAAAAAATGCATTTTTAAAAAAAGCAGAAAGGGCAAATAAGCCAATAGTTTACAGTCATAGAGCAATATAAGATAACTTCTCATGCCCTTCATTTCCCAGGCCTGTGCTTTTTCACTATCATGATTTCTCACACTTCTATCCTACTTTACAAAAAAAAAAAAAAAAACATTATTTCAAGAGTTTTTGAATATCCCTACAGCATATAATTTTCAAGAACAATTGCAATGACTACTCTCTAGACCAGGGTTTGTATATTGTCCTTTCTGATTAACACTCAGACTCTTCTAGAACATCATCACTTTAAACATTCTCTCCTAATGTAGAGAATGTTCAGTGGCTAATAACACATCACTATATTCTTGAACTGTATGTTTCATTCTCAGAGGATACAGCACTAAAAACAACAGCTTTATTCCCAGACTCTCTTCCCAAATGCATGGCATGGTAGAGGTAAGACAGGTGGGAAGGTGCAAATAGCAAACAAACGTATAGGGAAATTAGGCAATGAGAAGCATTATGAGAAATATAATAAATATTATAATGCTAGATGCCAAATTAACATTTGAGGAGAGACCAAAGGAAAATGAATGAACATGTGTCACAAATATGTGGGAGAAAAAAAGTATTACAGAGAATCCCAGATACAAAGTCCATGAGCATGTTATGCTTTCTGAGAGGGTAGCGAGGACAGGACAGTGTCTCAGAGCTGGCGAGAACACTCACAGAGGACGGCAAAGGAAGCACTGAGTTAGATAAGGTCACTAGAAGACTGTGAGATTCAGAATTATAGATGAAGCCTGGGGAGATTTAAATAGGAGACAGGACATAAAATCTAAATTTTATAGCGATCACTTGGCTTCCTCATTAAATGTAGACTATGATGAAATGAAAGCAAAGGCAGGGAATCGGTCAGGAGAGCAGGGCAGCAGAGCTGAGTAGATGGCGCCAGGGGCCAGGTCTACAGCCTAGAGGACCAACTTTCAGAAACTGTCTGACTATAGCTAAAGTCAGTCCAACAAGATTACTAATGGCTGCATGTGGAGCAGAGGTAGAGGAGAATAAAGATTATTAGTTTTGTTGTTGTTGGTCTGACGACTGGGAGAAGCGAGTGAAGGTTTGATGATGAACACAGCTGGCAAGATGAGAATGGGAGTCCAATTTGGACACATTCCTTTTGAAATGCCTATTAGACTTCTATCTAGGCCATGGCTATTTGTAAGATATGAGAAGTGCCGTCCATAAGAAAAAATAAAAAACAATGAAATGGAGTGAGAGATCAAAATGGTAAGCCAGAAATAGGAGGAAGAAAAAAACTCAAGGACATACAATACCTTGTGTCCAGACTCTATAAGAATTCTCACAACTCAACAACATAAAGACAAATCATTCCAGTTTAAATGAGAAAATGTGTGCAGACATTCACAGAGAGAAGACAAACAAATGCTCAGTAAGTGACTAAAACACAACCATTATCATCAGTCATAGGGAAATGACAAATTGAAAAATGCAATGCCTCCTTCTAACCTTTAGAGAGACTAAAACTAAAAACACGGGCAATGCCAAGTTTGTGTACTATATACTTTTTGGTATTTTTTAAAGATATACGATTGCTACTATAAAAATTAATGTAATAATAACTTTTGTTAAAATGTAATATCGTATAGCCACAACTTTACTGTAGCTCCTATGCTTGGCGTTAAACAAGGAGCAGCTGCTCAAGCTGAGGCTTCGTTATCCGCAGCTGGGTTCATTCACATCCTAACCTGTTTAGGAAGCTCTGCTCTAAGGATTTTTCTCATTTTGTTGGACCAAAGGGGTAGCCCACTCCTATAATTCTCTTGATAGTACACACAATAAAACCCAGAAATTCCCAGTGTATTGGTGGACTGGGTTCGACATGTGCATGCTGACAATGTTCTCAGAAAACTATACCCTAGAAGACATTTTATCATTTGAAATGACTGCAGAAGCCAAAAGCAACTAATTGTCTTTTGACTCTCCTGGCTTGGAGCAACACAGAAAAGCAAAGCTCATGCTCTCAAAAGCAAAGCTCATGCTCTCATTGCCTGGACTTCTTTGAAGCAGGTGTTTTGAAAGATACTCAGAAGAACAAAATATCCTTATCTCATAAGACAGGGACACAGGAACAAGTCTGAACTCTTTGCTGAGTCCTACCACCACTGCTCCTCTGTTTGTCGGCTCAACTTCTCCATGACCACTTATCTGTCACCAAACCTACGCATAAATATACAACACATAACCATATGGGTTTAGAGTATGTTGTTTTGGAGTATCCCCTATTACACAAAACTTGTTTAACAAATTCATAATCTTTGCTTTTCTAGTCTGTCTTTTGTTGCATTGACGTCAGCTGCATGCTGTGGCTTATGACAAGACATTTCTTTCTCTCTACAGTACTTTAAACTCTACCTTTCCTTGGTGGTCAAACAAAGTAGTAACAAAGCTCAGGTTTCCCAGGTGACAGGAGGGTAGTATGGATTGCATGAACAACAGACTTTGCCTTCTCAGTGAGAGAGAATGTGGAGTCATGTGGCAAAGACTTTGGGCATAGTGTGGTCTACCTTACCATCCCAGTGGCAGATGAAAATGAATTTTTAGGCTAAAGATCAAAAGTTTCAGCTGTCAGAATAAGAGAGTATGTGAATGCCTAGGACTAAAGAACTTTGTGAGAAACTTGATGGATATACAGATCCCAGAAATCAAAAGGTTGAGGTAGGAAGGTTGTGAGTTTAAGGCTAGTGTGAACCACATAGGAAAATGTCAAGATGCTTTACCTTGGGTGAGAGATAGAAGAAGGCAAAGGAGAGGAAGAAAAAGAAGGAGGAAGAGAGTCAGGGTTACAAACTGAGTAAGAACAACAGTGGGTCCAAACTAGGGTTCTGGTAAAGACAGTCAAGAGAGAACCACATCATACAAGACAAACTAAGGACATTTTTTCAGAGGGAGGGATCATCAGTTGTAAAATAAACTGAAATTGTTCTGAAATTGCTGCTTCTGCAGTCATTTCATTGCTGGAAAGATCTGTCATTGGGTTAAACTCAGAGTTACAAAGAATCTAAAGAGAAAACCCTGCTGTGGGCCTCATGCCCAGCTTATCGACTGACAGGTAACAAACCAGCTAAGATCAGCTGTGCTTACCACAATTACATTTTTTTTGCTACATTTATTCTTTTATATGTGCTGGGTCATTTTCAGCATTAGCAAGATCAATAGTCTAATTATGTGCATAACAAGTTTTGTGGAGCACCTACTGTCATGTAGAGTTCTAAGCAATGAGGCTAAAACAAAAAAAGTAGGTTCCAACCATTGCAGAGTTTAAATTTTGGAAGGAAAAAAGTAAATCACAAAAGTATATACACTGAAATTAGGAAATAAGTGTGTGTGTGTGAGAGAGAGAGAGAGAGAGAGAGAGAGAGAGAGAGGTTGATATCAGTTGTCTTCTGTCACCTGCTACCTTACTTTTTTTCGACAGAGTCTCTCATTAAACACAGTGCTCTCCAACTTGGCCAGAGCAGCTGTTACTGAGCCCCTTTCTCCTTAACCCCAAAGCTGAGATTATAGCTGTTGCACCCAGCTTTTATGTGGGTTCCGGGGGTGAAACTTAGACCTTCATGCTTGTGTCATGGCAAGCACTCTGTTAGTTAAACCACACAGTGGCCAGTGATATGTTGTCAGCAAAGCAAGTGACAACTGGAGGATGACTGGGAACAGTATTTTTGATTGTGTAGTTGGAAAGGCTTTTCTGAGTAGTTGGCTCAGAGCTAAATTATACATCTTAGTCAAATCCTTAGAATATGTCATTGTAGCCCTTTGATGTTCTATGATGTTATTGCCTGTTATTCATAACCTCCTCAAAACAGCCCACTAAGGGCTTGCAAAATATAGAAGAACAGAGATACCAAGATAGCTATACTAGATATCTGCTGGATATTATGACCTCAACTAGGGTGTGTACTGCCCTAAAAATAAAATTGGAGCCAGTCAATGCTCTTCAAAATATACAATTCTCTTTGACTCAGGAAGTGTGTCTTCTTTATGGAAGGAAGTAATGTCACTAGATTCCTCAGAAAGAAAACTAATGATGGGCCTAGAATGCCTTTGAGTACTTACAACATCTCCATTTCTGCTTCCAGAGAAATGAAAGGAGGTACCAGGTGACATAAGTACTGTAGACCCATCAGACCCATCAGCAAACTCAGACAGAAGCAACTGTTATTTGAATGAAGACAATGGCTAAGAGGAATTAATTACCCAAGGCCTCCACTCTAGTTACAGAACCAGAACATAAACCCAGGCCTGCTTGCAAAGCCCATAATAGCATCTCCCACTAGACAGAACTTTCAGACAGCCACACCAGACAGACACTAGGAAATGTAAACCTCTGAAATAACTAAGCCATTTGTAAAATTCCTGGAAGGGGAACAATAGGAGCTCAACTACATTGTTCTGTATTTTCATGCAGTGCTGAAGGAAAGAGGAACAGCACACATACTCCCTGGGGCTGGTCAATTGTTAGACATTAGTAGCAAGAATATTGTTAGGAAACTGAAGGAGGTAAAGGGAACGTCCTTGTTCTCTCGAGTGAAAACCCTATTGGAGGAAATGTAGGGAGGGACACAGGACTAAAAAATCAAAGCTGATTTCAGATTATTAAAAAAAAAAAAGATTTATGGGAGGAAACTATCAGAAACTTTTAAAAAGCTGGGAAACCTAGAGAATTTTCAGAATGAAAGAGACAATAAACTTAGTTGTCAGAAGAAAGGAGAGGTGGTTAATTAACAAGGGAGATAAGAGTAGCTGGCAGATACTATTTGTCAGCCTCTCCTGTATTCCTGTTGCTTTATTTGTGCCCATCTGTCAGCTTGGTCTTTTCCAAGTGTCTACTGCCTCATCTACAGCCCATTAATTTATTGAAAATATTACTTGAATCATATTGCTATCCTGTTGTATTATTATCTATTTTGGGGAAAAAATTGATTTTCTTCTTTGACTGTTGATTTTTTTTTTTTTAATTTGCAAGCAATGGCTATCCCAAGTTCAAAAACTTTTCCTAATCCATAATGAAAAGTAAAACCAAACTGATTTTTGTTCAGAAGCATAACCATCACTATTTTCAAGGCAAATTTGCAAAATGTATTTGTACACACATCCCTCTACCCCTTAGAGAGAAAAATCAAACCTGAAACATTCTTCAAAGAAAGCAGTCGACTCTAATATTATATTTCCTTGCCTTAGCCAAAAAAAAAAAAAAATCAGCTAAATGGATCATTCTTTCATGAATACATCTAAGTTAGATTTTAAAAATATCCTATGAGAAGCAAGTAGGTGATGCACTCAGGTTATAGCCATCTTTCTCTGGAAAATGGCAACAAAGACTGTCAAGTCAGTCTCAAGCCTGTAGTCATCAAGTGAGGATAACATTAAACCAGGCTGAATGCTACATAATGTTTTTAATCTGCAATCTCTTGTAGAAGCAATTTCACAGAAAGCCTAAGGCCTTTAGTTTGATTTCTTCTGCATCTCAAAACCCATAAAGCACAGGCCACCCAAATCCTCTTCTTGTTGAACCAGCTCTGGTCCTAGGAGGGATTTATGAGGTTTCACTGGAAGGAATGCTACCCAGGCAGGATGGCTGAAAATGTGAGCTGCCTGTTATTTCTCCTTCATTTGCCAGGAAGTCTGGGTGTGAAATTCTGCAGTACCTGAAGGGCACAAATACCAGTGTCTTGACATGCAGAGTGACTTTTTACTCCTGCCTCATTTCACTTGCTGGCTTTCTGGTGTGAAGATGGATGGGAAGAGATGAGGAAGGAAAAGACATCACAGCCTTTAAAGCCTGGAAACAAGGGCTTTAGTGAGAAAAGGAATGTTTTTGAGGCAAAAAGATGGGAGAGTAAGCAGTTACTTTCCATAAAATTCCAGAAAAGGACTGGAGAGCAGCCATGGCAGCAGAAAGAAGCTCATCTTCACTTCCTGCTCTGGTCAGCACCCCTGTCTTACTTTCTTGGTGCAGTTGTGCCCTGATGGTACCAGCTCCTGCTGCGAAATAATCCTTTTATACACAGTGAAGATGTGTCACTCTGATTGTTTAATAAGAAGCTAAACAGCCAATAGCTAAGCAGGATTTCCAAGCACAGAGGATGCTGGACAGAAGGAGCGAGATGCCAGGGGCAGGTAGTCTAGGGTTGTATAAGGAAGCAGGTTGAGCGAGCCATAAGAAGCAAGCTGTAAGTCATGGTTTCTGCTACAGTTCCTGGCTCCAGGCTCCTCCCTTGAGTTCCTGCCCTGATGTACCCTGACATTCTGCTTGGGTCTCTACAACCTTCATAGCCAGCAGAGGGATAGTCCTCAGGAGGCACAAAGGCAGTTTGGCTCAACACACCTCAGTAGTCAATGTTGGGTCAATTTTCAGGAGTCTAACCCCTTTAGGCATTTTTAAGCAAAGCACAATTGGGTGAAAAATATTCTGATGACAATTAACTTAATCCCACGTGCACACCAAAGTTTTACATAAATTTCCTTGAGGAAGAAAGTCAGCTGACTAGATACAGTTCTAATGGGACTATCAAAACCCTTTGTCCTTCCCTGGGCCCTTAAGCTAATACATGTGACCTAACTCTAGAATCCATCTTCTTGGAAGAAATCACATGTACGTTATGTTGAGTTTCAATAAAACTGTGCCTCCTTGAGCACCAGGGATTGTATTACATCAGAAAACTTTTCCCAGATGGTACCATATTGGCATCAGACTTCCAAAATTTGATCCAGTCTGATGAAGCCAAATGGAACTGAGTTTTTATTCTCACCTCTTCATGGATTGTTTCACTGCCTGCTGTGACACCAGGGGATACTCTTTCAATATATACCAGAAAGTATCCTATTTGTCAGGAAATTTTCACATCTATATTTTTACCTCAAAAGAATGTAAAGAAAGCTTGAGCTAAAGAAGTCACCAAGAACTTTGAATCTGTGTCACCTGAATTACTTTGGCATATTTTATAGCACACAAGCATGACCATCACAAGCATTTTGCCAATCATGAGGGAAGCACAGTTATTTACTAGTAATAACTTTAGAGAAGGAAAATAGACTTTGAGTGAGACATTGTAGCAAAAACTTAGAGACTTGCCTGTTCTGCTACCCAAGAGTTTATACTTAAAACGCTGTTCATAACTTGCTATTATATGGTACCTGTAGTACTCAGTTCTCTCCAAAGACAAAATTATAATTTAGTTTACAGCTCTTAATTAATCTTATTTTTAACTCTAGAATTGCTAAAAATTCAAGTCAATATTGCTTCATGTTGCACCAAAAGCCTGTGAGACAGCATTCAAGACTTTTCCTGAAGAAAATATAAAGAGAATGCACCTTCTAAATCATACCTTTCCTTAAGGAATCAGGACTGCAGAAGAATTTTCTAAGGCATAGGTATATTAAGAATGGTTCTCTGGGATAAAAGAACTGGGAAAATGAGTATTTTTAAAAATAATTCATTTGGTTGGCTTATATGATAGGGTCTGAGTAGTGCAACAATGGATTTATGCATTTGAGAGCTTGGAAGCCCCTCATTTGAGTCTGACTGCCTCAGTGGTCCTATTGGTGCCGAAGGCCTAGAAGATTGATTTAGTCACTGGTCTTCAGTCCATATTGTAAAGCTAAAAATGCTAGAGTCTCTCCTTGGAGTTCCCTGGGAAAGGAAAATAGATAAGATATTCTGACCAAGTTGGGGCAAGGGAGGGTGATAGGGGGAGTTGTGGGGGGGGGAGAACAGAAGCAAATGGGATAGTTGAGTTGAGGGAAGAACAGAAATATATTGATAGAAGGAGCCATATGGGATTAGGTAGAAACCTGGTGCTAGGGAAATTCCCAGAATTCCACAAGGATGACCTGACTCAGACTCCAAGCAATAGTGAAGAGGGTACCTAGCCGGCTTTCCCCTGTAATCAAATTGATGACCACCCTAATTGTTATCATAATGCTTTCATTTAGCAACTGATGGAAACAGATGCAGAAACCCACAGCTAAGTTCTGGGCCAAGCTCCCAGTCCAGTCAAAAAGAGGAAAGATTGATTATATGAGCAAAGAGGTCAAGATCATGATGGGGAAACCCACAGAGACAGCTGACTTGAGCTACTGGGAGTTCAGTGACTCTGCATTGACATCTGGGGAACCTGCATGGGACTGAACTAGGCCCTCTGAATGTAAATGACACTTGTGTAGTTTGGGTAGTTTGTGGGGCCTCTGAAAATGGGATCAGAATTTATCCCCAGTACATGCACTGGTTTTTTGAAGCTCATTCCCTATAGAGGGATACCTTGTTCAGCCTTTATAAAGGGGATGGGCAGCTTGGTTCTATCTCAACTGATGTCCCAGACTTTGTTGACTCCCCACGGGAGGTCTTACCCTTTCTGATGAGTAGAGGGGGGTGGGGATAAGTGAGAGAAAATAAAATGGAGTAAGTGGTTTCTGGCTCGGACTTTCGGGCCTAACTTCAAGTTTTAGACCCGCAGACCCACAGACCCACAGAGACACACAGATGTTTACAATAATTTTAGGCTAATCGACCTAAGGCCCACGTGATGTGGGAATGCCTTTCTGTATGCTGTGAATCTCAATCTTTAAATAAAGGAGCTGTTTTGGGCCATGACAGGCACCATAGAAGAAGTAGGAGGAGGAATCAGAATAAGTAGGAAAGGAAGGGCAGAGTCAGAGGCAGACCGAGCTGAAACCCAAAGGAGCAACATGTAAGGAGCACAGGTGAGCCATGGGCCACGTGGCAGACAGATTAATAGAAATGGGTTGATTTAAGATGTAAGAGCAAGCTAGCAATGTGCCTAAGCCATAGGCCAAACAGCATGAAGTTAATATAAGCATCTGAGTCATTTCTGGGGGCCTGAGCGGCAGGCAGTGAGCAGCTAAGTGGTCTCTGGTGGTAGGTCTGTGGGTCTTGGAACTCTGGCCACCTGGGACTGAGAAAACCCGCTGCTACACCCAGGCATAAAACTTGCTAACTCTTTACCCTTAATCTAACCCATGACCCTTATCCTCTTCAGCCATGAGGCTCAGTACCTTTTCTCAGAGCCGCATAGTTGTCCTCTACATCTTTTGGCTTCTCTCTGGCATTCTGCTCTGTTCTGCCTGTTCCTAGAGTTTTCCTAGCCTGGTAGCCCCACCCACACTTCCTGTCTGCCTTTGGCCAATCAGTGCTTTTTATTAAACTCATAGGCAGGGACAATTATTTACAATGGAACAACATAATCCCCCTACAATAAAAATTAAATATAATAATTTTTTAAAGAAAGAAGTTGGAGTCTTACATCAGTGGAGAATCTCAGCAGCACCAATGACTGACTGTGCTCAACAGAAAGCAGGGGCAGTCTAGACTGGCTGCTCACTTGAAGGCGAAGGAGAGTTGACTTTCTGAAAATACCTCAGGGACCTGCCCAGTTCTTTTTGATTCTGGATCCTCTTGGGTTGACAATCAAAATTAACCATGACAAAGGGTCACAGTAAGAGAATAGCCCTGGAAAATTGGCTGGGAGGGGCTTTCTCTTCAGAAGGAAACTCTTACTGAAAGTACATCCAAATTTAGACTCACTGAGCTGGAATCTGCATTTCCTTTTCAGATTAAGAAACATTGTTAGATCTGGACTTGTCACTGTGCAAGGCCAGATGGCTCAGCTAGATAAAAACCGGCAGTACCCCCCTACTTCAGCTTGCTCACTTGCTCTCTCTCTCTCTCCCCCTCACTCTCAGACAGAGTGCTAAAAGTCATGTGCTGCCTTAGCCTAACAGCCCCTACTATAACTCTACTTAGTACCTGACTCTTGTATGCCAACCCTCTAAAATGTCAGATATTTTCCTTTGTGTCCCTTGGTCTGGGTTTCTCCCACATCATGTTCTCCATGGTGGCCATCTTTCTTACTTTTAATTTTAACTGTCTGTCTTAGTCAGGCTTTCTATTGCTATGATAAACTCCCTGGCCAAAAGCAAGCTGAGGAGGAAAGGCTATATTTTGCTTATAATTCTATATCACAGTTTACCATAGATAGAAGTCAGAACAGGGCTTCAAGAAAGGCAGAGACCTGGAAGCAGGAGTTGGTGAAGAGACTGTGGAGAAGTGTAGCTTACTGGCGTCTCCTTTTGACTTGCTCAGCCTGCTTTCTTACAGCATCCTGACCACCAGCCTAGTGGTAGCACCACCCAAAATGAGCTGGACCATCACACATCAATCACTAAGAAAGTACTAACAGCCCCATCTCATAAAGGCATTTTCTCAAATGGAGTTCTCAGGTGACTCTAACCTCTGTCAAGTTAATATAAAACTAGCCAGCACACCACTAACTGTACTCTATCTCTCTGTGTCTCTTTCTCTCTCTCTTATTCATACTTTCCTTTCCCTGGCTGTCCTGGAACTTGCTCTGTAGATTAGGCTGACCTTGAACTCAGAGATCCACCTGCCTCTTGCCATGATACCTGCCTTCTGCCTTCATAACCCCCAACCAAAACAAAGCAAAATAAAATTTAAGAGAAAAAGAAAATAAATAAATCTCATCATAGAAGCTGTAGTATGACATAGTGAGTCATGCAATAAACACTTTTAGCCATCTACCTTTACTTGCAAATGTTCATTGCAAAGAGTCATTGAACGCGTTCATGGCCTCCTGTTTCTGTTACACTATGGATCCTAGACCCTCACTGGAACTGCTCTTGCATATTCTATTGTTGCCCTATTGTGGTAGCTATGAATTTGCTCCAGTAGATCACAGATAGGGTGTAACATATTGGGGTGAGATCTGGTTCTAAGCCTGGGTAATATTGGTCAGCCCACAAGCTCTCCCTGTCCTCACCAACAGGGTGAGTCCTTCTGCACTGACTTGTCAAGTCCACCCTCTGCAGCAATTAAAGAGAGGGGATTCTCCTGCTTTCATATCCTCAGAGCTGGTTTTCGCACACCTACTCCTTTAGGGCCAGCTCTATTGTATTGCCCAAGTTTTGTGTAGGGATCACTCTCCTGAGTGTTGTAGCAGATGAGAGGCAAGGCTAGCTCTCCTGATCTTTTGACCACAGAACCAACCTCCTACCTGCCTCCCCTGTTGATGGGGGAAGCATCTCTCCCACACATGCAGCCACATGTCAAGTAAATAATTGGGAACACAATATTAGAGCAGGCTCTACCACACCCCTGCCAATGGGATTTGCTCTATTGTGCTGAACAGGTGGGGTGCAGAGCCCGCTCTCCTAAAAGTTGCAGCTGGTAGTTTCCAGGAGCAGCTCCTCTGCCCTTATGACCTCAGGTGTTGATGGGTGAGAAGGGAGGGGAGGGAATCTTTAGTGAAACTTTTTTTGAAGTTTTAAAGAGAAGTTGTGGTGATTTGAATGAGAATGCGCCCCATAGTCTAGAACTTTTGAATACTTGGTTCCTCTGTTTGAGGAGGTTTACAAGGTATGGTCTTGCTCAAAGAGATATGTTGCTGTGGAAAGCTTTGAGAGCTTAAGTCTTTACCTTGCTTTGAGTTTGCTGTTTCTTTGCAAGTTTACAATTTAAGTGCAAGCTCTTAGCATCTTCCTTCTGCTGACATGCTTGCAGCTTGCTGCTATATACACAGATGTTTCCTGTCCTGATTGCCCTGTCCCAAATAATCACGCAGAGGCCTATATTAATTATAAATGTTCGGCTGATAGCTCAGGCTTGTTACTAGCTAACTCCTAAACTTAAATTGACCATATTTCTATTTATGCTTTGCCACATGGCTCATGACTTGTTACCTCATTTTCTATACACCCTGCTTGCCTGAAGGCTGGCTGGCATCTCTCTTGAGAATCTTGACTTCACCCTTCTTTCTCCTACCATTCCCTTGACAACAAGCTGTCTTGCCTAGACTCTTTTTGCCTCGCTATTACTCAGTTAGGTTTTTTTGTTGACAATGAGCACAATACACAGCACTGTTATGCTTCCCTGCCAAGATGTAGTTTATACCTCTGGAACTTTAAGTCCAAATATGCTCTTTCTTCTATAAGTTTCTTTGGAAGTGGTGTTTCCTCACAGCAACATAAAAGTAGCTAAGTCAGAAGCCTTTCTTTCCCTTTAAGACCCAATCATGTAGCCTCTAGAGGCAGAAAGCAAGAGAGGGAACAGGAGGAAAGCATTCTTTCAAATAAACTTCTGGAACAGACTCAGACATAGTTAGTTTTATAGACAGAGAACAATTATGGGGGTAGGGGAAGATTGTGAGGTAGAGACAATGACACCCAAGGCTGGAAAAATAATTAACAGGTTAATATCTGGCTACTTCAAGTTTCCTCTCTATGAGTGAATATTTAGGCTCTAAATAAAACACAATAAATGACAACAACAAAACCACTTCACTATTATTTCAATTGAAACGGCCCTACTTGAAACTTGGCTGTTATCAAATACTCATTTTTCAGAAGGTCAGAGAAATAGCTTAGTTGCTACTTGGTGTCATGGAACTTTGGAATGAGAAGCTCCATTTGAATTTTTAGCCTGGATTATGGAGCTTTCTACAGGATCAGAGTGTAAAACAGTGGCCTTTTATAATTTATTTACTTATTTTAAAATTTACACTTATTCATTTAGTACATACATATGTGCATGTACATGTGGAGGTCCAAAATTGATAGATATTAAGTATTTTCCTTTATTTTTCTTCTCTTTATTTTCTGAGTGTGACAATTCTGACTAGGCTGCCTGGGAAGCACTGTTTCTGCCTCCCAAGTACTAGAATTAAAGGTAGCTGTCATATTTCTCAGCTTTTACATGGGTTCTGGGGATCCTAACTCTGGTTCTAACATTTACATGGCGAGAAATTTCTCCACTAAACAGTCTCTCTCTATAAGCCCTATAATTTTTACTTAAGACTCAATACTCACAAAAATGTTAGAATTCTACCTGCACACAACCAGCCATTCCTACATTTCTTTCTTGGATGTATTAGTTATCTATTAATAATGGAGTAGCTGAGTAAGCATTCTTTAAGTCTAACTTAAAGTATAATGTCTATTAACTATGTCCTTGGATTTGGTGCCATGTTGATTAAATAACTATGCACATGCCTTTAAGAATACAGCTAAAAATAAGAACAAATACACATTTTCACTAAGAGACCAGGGCTGTCCTTGACAATAGCATCAAAAGATTAAGAGCACATGTCAAATCTTGTAGATTCAGCTGTCTTCAATAATTCAGTTTGGTAAACCTGTATCTATCATCTACTGTGTACAAGTGTCTGGAGCCATCATTTCAGGAAGCTTGGAAATGAATAGGACATGATACTTACACCAAGTTACTTCCTTTTCAACCATTAAAATGTTGTCCATTCCCAACAAGATGTGCATTGATCAGAATAAAGCCATGTGCTACCTCTTGCTGGGTGAGTTGAATCCTAAAAAGTACATGCAAATGTGTAAATGAAGGGAGAAAAAAAATAATTTATTCCTAAGAAACTAATTTCTACTAATTGGGATCTGCTTTCTCAATATATTATCATCTCCAATTTCTTTTGTAGTTTCTAAAGTATGTGTAACTTTGTTTTAGTTTTATTTATAGACCCGTTTCTCTCTATACCTTATTACACAAAAGGAAAAGAATATAACTCTTCAACAATACACAAGACCATTAAAATAGCTGCTAAAAGGATGGGCTCTGTGAGGTTTTCAGTGAGTTAGAGAGCTCCTGTCATGCTCAACACCAGAACCCACATACACAAAACAGAAAACATGGGAGACAACCAAGTCCAATGGACTCCCAGAGGAACCATGTTTGAAATGGAATCAACAGCAGCAGTTGTCTAGAGGAGATATGTCAGAGGGACTAAGAGCAAGGGGAACAGTGATAACCTGTCCCTTGATGCCAGAGTCTCCCCCCCTCCCCAGTACAATCATGAAGGCATAGATTTACCATTACAAAACTTTATCTCAGGGAAAGACCATTTAGTGCCTGAGGGCAGGGCCCAGGTCTAAGGAGAATCTAGAGAAAATCTCAGGAATGTGCCTGACAGCCAACACATTTAAAACTTGGTTTCATGCCAAATTTTAACCAATAATTTCCAAGAAGAACTCTACCTTTACCCAGTGCTGAAATGCCAAGATGTATAACACCTCACGTATGTGTTTTTTTTTTTTTCCTTTAAAAACCCTCCTCTCATCCCTGAGCTTGAGGCCAAATTCCCTCTGCTGCATTGGAACATAGGGTTTTGGCCCCAGTTCAAACCTGTCGAAAAGAATAAACTGACCTTCATGTGTTGACATCAGAATTCAGCTCCCTGGGGGCTTTGGGGAGGGGGGTCTCCCGACATAGGTACTACACAACCAACTAACTAGTCAGAGAAGGCATGATCATTTAAGATAATGGTCTATCTTAAATAAAGATATATTGGAAAATATGCTATACATAAATATGCCACTTTAGCAAAATAATTATTTTGAGCAAAAGAAAGTTGAGAGTGAACAGATACTAGAAAAGCACTTTACCTCTGACTGCCTAAAACTAAATAAAAGCCTTCCCCTTTTATAAGGCATTCATAAGTGAAAGTTAGACATACAAGTGCCTCCTTAGCAGAAGAGAGCTACACTGACAGATAACTCTTCTCATCCCAAATGCTATTCTCTAAAGAACAAGACTAGCCCTACTCACCAGATATTTCCACTCTTTACTATTCCATTACTTGTCACCCCCTGCACAGAAACCCAAAGCCACCTATTGATGTGGGAATGCCTTTCTGTATGCTGTGAATATCAATCTTTAAATAAAAGAGCTATTTTGGCCCATGACAGGCACCATAGAAAAAGTAGGAGGAGAAATCAGAGCATAGGTAGGAAAAGCAGGGTGGAGTCAGATAGACCAAGCCAGAAGCCCAAAGGAGCAACATGAAAGGAACACAGGTGAGCTACGGGCCACGTGGCAAAAAAGATTAATAGAAATGGGTTGAGTTAAGATGTAAGAGCAAGCTAGCAATATGTCTCAGTCATAGGCCAAACAGCATGAACTTAATATAAGAGTCTGAGTCACTTTTGGGGCCTGAGCAGCAGTGGCGGGCGGCTAAGGGGTCTGGGGCTGACTGCAGGTCTGAGAAACCACATTGTAACAACCTAGTTTTTCATTTAATCTATTGTACGTAGGCTTGAATCATCTGGTTGCCTCCTCAAGGCACATTTATTCTGTGAATTCCTATGCATGTACGCTCATACACACACATACACACACAAAGATTTCTACCTTCACATGTCAATCTTAGTTTGATTTATGGGCCGCAAGTACTAAAGCTAGGATAGCAATGTTATAATGATCATTACAAAGAACTTTATTATAAGGCAGGATCTTATCCTAAAGGGCTATCTGTTGAAAAAGACTAACTTAAAAGTGGTTCATAAGGGAGATACATAGATACTTGATCATAGACTGGGGAGACTACCTTCTCACAGGTGAAAGTTTATGGCCAAATGACACACAACTTGTCCTAATCACCCTCACAAAACCTGGTCTTGTAAATCCCCAAAGGCCATGACTATCTGGAATTCTCTCTTTTCACCACATAGATGCAATTCCTGATGTATACAGTGTACAGACTATAGGAGTCACAGTCTTGAGATTCTCTTGCTGATTGCCAGGCTCATGTAAATGAAAGTACATAGCATTCAGCTGAGTGTTGAGGAAGGCAAAGGTCAACTGATGGAAAATAGGGAATATGCTAGACATTTCTGTGATGCACAAAATTTCTGAGAAGAACAATTTTTTGGCTTTTAGTGTGAAAGACTTTAGTCTGTGATCAGATCATCTGGTTATGTTGTTTTGGGACCAGCAGTAAAGCAGAATACTATAAGCACACATGAGAGAGCAGAGCTATTTACCTTTGGCAGATAGGAAGCAATGATGAGCTAGAAGCTAGAGCAAGAAATAGCCTTCAAAGGCATATCCTTACAGACAGGCCTTACTTCCCACTGACCCATCACCTCCAGTATTTATGCTCTGAATACATCAGTGGATTAAACCATTTATTATACCAAAACAATGTTGCTGGGTCCTAACAGTTTCCTCAGGGGAGGGGTGGAAGAGACTCAACATAGGCCCCAGGAGTCAGTTGAGAAGTAAAGGGCTAACTCATTTATTCAACAGTGGGGAGAACCTTAAATGCTCTCCTCCCAGCACCCAGGCAGTGTCCAGATGCAATGATGTCATGTGGTCACTCCTCATTGACTGGGCACAATCAGGACTTCTTACAGAGACTATTGCGTGGCCCTTAGGCAAACCCCAGGTTTTTTCATGAGGAAGTACATTATGGGCATGTTTTGGCAACTGGTTTGAGCCAATTTCCTTCACTCTGTGAGGCCTGTCCTACTACAACTTAAAGTTCTTGATGTCTCTGGAAAAATATCCAAATGTGTTTGAGGCACCTCCTGGGAACCTCTCAAACTAAGAAAGTTGACAGTCAAGATTAGGCACCACAGTGAGTGAGGTATGAGCTTGGCCTTAAAGTAAAATAGATCTTCTCCCCCTTCAGTAAGTACATAAATCCTAGCAAAGCTGTTAACAATGTTTTCTTCTATGTCCCTGACACATCTCCAAATAGAGTTAATCTAAATTACAGAAAGCATCTTTGCTAACATAAACCAAATCCTTACTTCAATTAGGAGAATATTAAAACAGAATTTCTGGGCTTTCTGAGTTCTTTGGGTGCTTGTGGCTCACACAGATGTGCACTATTCTTTCTATGAATGTTTTATCTGACATTGTATTCCTTCTTGTCTTATACTTTCTACCCCCTCAGCTTCAATTCAAGAAACCATTTAAGACCCTCAAACAAAGTGCAGGTATGGTGGTGTATACCTCTAATCTCATTACTCTGAAGGCAGAGTCAGGGACACCCTGGTGAGGCACATGGACTTGAGCTACAATGGCGGGCTTTTGGAGTGCAGCTTAAGGTGTAAAATGGCTTGTTCTTCAAGTCTCACAGGAGCCTAGATGTGAGTAAAAATTGTAAATGATGGATTTAAGGTTTTTGTTCATAAGGACAAAAACAGAACAGAATCAAAGATGACTTCTTAGTGGTGATATTTTTGTGGTTAAACTCTGTTTGCCGGAGGCAAAATGAGGCTTGGCTTTAATAGAGGATTCCTGTTTCAGCCTTAGAGGCAAAACATTTTTGAGTTTTTTAAGAGGCCCTGCTGCCTAATACTTAAATAGAGTTAATGAGCAGCAGGTGGCAATGCTTTAGTTGGTGATTATATGGACCCTGAAATTCCCCAGAATACCTGGGTTAAAAATATAAATTCTATGAAGTTAGACTAGGAGCTGGGTGGAGTCATCCACCCATCCCACCAACCTTGAACTTTGGCAGATTAAAGGTGTGTTCAGAAATTGAAAGAAATAGAAGAATCTGGGTGGAGTCAATAACCATAGCCAAGCAAAGGTGTGGTCAGAGACAGAAAAAGTTAAGAAATAAATATACAATAAAGACAGTTTTTTGTAAAAAGTCTAAGTGGTTTAGAGTGTGTTGAAAATATGGATACATAGGCTTAGAGAAAAGAAAAAAAGGTAGAGAAAGCTCTTTAAAAAGAAATAGAGTAAAATAAATAGATAGATAGATAAATAAATAAATAAATAAATAAATAAATAAGCAAGCCATGTAAAGATGGAAAATACAAAGAATGTCTGGATACTGTATATTATTGTCTTATCTTTCAGCTCCTTGACTGAAAATGAAATAGTAAAAGCTGCTAAAAGACAACTGATTATAAATGCTGTTAGAATAATTCAACCTATATATTTCGTAAATGAGTTGACTTAAAAATGAAATCCAAAGATATGCTACTTTGGAGAAGAGGTTTTCTTTTTATTTCCATAGAAAATGAAAGGCTGTGGATTTATTCCTGGATAAAGAACATAAAGTTTGATAGGGGAAGACCCCCTGAAAAATTTCCAATGAAAATGGATGGACCAGATGACTCAGCATTTCAGAGCACCTCTTTTGAAGTTTCCAGAGCTCTGTGTCCAGAACAACTTCAAGGAGACTGGTTGAGATGACCCAGCCTTACAGATTACTCCACTAAAGACTTGTTCATAATCCTAAATTTTTCTTTGGATTCCCATGGGATTGCCAATGCCCCATTCAGCAGGAAGAAGTCTAGAGAAGACGCCCACATTCCCAAAACATGGATTATGGATGTTCATGTTTATTTACAGTGTTGTTTATAAGTTGTTATAGATAAGGGGGGAAAAGAATATTAGATGTGGAGTTCTTTTTGTTTTAAAAAGAGAATATTAGATGTGGAGTTTTTTGTTTTAAAAAGAGAAAAGGGGAATGTGGAAGATTATGTTGTTACATTGTAAATAATTGTCCCACCCACTGGTTTAATAAAAAGTGCTGATTGGCCAAAGGCAGGCAGGAAGTACGAGCGGGGCTACCAGACTAAGAAAACTCTGAGAAAAGGAAGCACAAAGCAGAATGCCAGAGAGAAGTCGGAAGAAGCAGAGGACAACTATGCTGTTCTAAAGAGAGGTACCAAGGCCCATGGCTGAACAAGATAAGAGACATGGGTTAGTTTAAGGGTAAAGAGCTAGCAAGTTATATGCCTGAGCCTTAGGTCAATCAGCATAAAACTATTGAAAGCATCTGTGTGTCTCTGTGGGACTGCAGGACTGCGGGTCTGTGGGCCTAAACCTTGAGGTTAGGCCTGAATGTCCAGGCCAAAAACCTTCTACTACACACACCCATCCCAAGGATGACTTCCAAGGATCCCACATGTTTTTTTGACTTCCTCCAGCAAGCACATACAAACATGCAAGACAAAGTACTCATATAAATAAAATAAAATAAAATAAAATAAAATAATAAATCTCTTTTTAAATATAAAAGAAAGGAAAAATGAAGAGGGGAAGAATAGAAAATGGAAACCAGGGGAGAAGGAAGAAGGAATTGAACTTCAAGTAGGATTTGAGGGAATAGTCTTTAAAATAGGGTGTTAGTAGTGCAAAGAGCAATTTCACTAATAAGAATGTCCCAACTTAAAGGGCAAGGATCATACTTTATTGATGCTTGTTCATTGTTTTTCCTACACCCCATTTAGTACACTGCACTATGCCTGCTTCAGAATAACATTGAAGGTGTTGGGGGGATGGTTGTGAATTAAACTAGGAAAAAAAGCAATATAACTGGAGAAAACGTGTATGCTGTGCCATGTGCAGGAGTATTTAGATATGAATGTAACTTAAGGGGAGGACAAAGGAAAGGGAAGGAAAAGCTTCCATGGAAATAAAACTTATTTTATCAAAGACAAGTGAGTCTTCAGAAGGATAAATGGGAGACACAGTTTGGTAGTTTTAAATGCTTATTTTTGTTGCTTTTTTTTTTTTTTTTGCTTTCGTTGTGATTTTTGTTGGTGTGTGTGTATGTGTGTGTATGTGTGTAATGTGTGTGTGCATGTGTGTGTGGTAGGTGTGTGTGTGTGTGTGTGTGTGTGTGTGTGTGTGTGTGTGTGTGTGTGTGGTGCTGAGGATTAAAGCCAGGGCTTCACACATGTTAAACCCATGCTCTACCACTGATCCTTATCTCCATGTAAGTGATATGATTTAGTGGTTCTCGGAAGATTTAGAATCTCTGATCAGTGAAGTCCTGAGTGAATGTGCGCTATTGACATGAGAACAGTCACGTCCAGGACCCTAGCTTCAGGTTCAAAAGGAAATGGCAAAGCTTTCCCTTCTGGGCCAGGTGTGGATGTTGATAGTGTGTGCAGAAAATGCTCACCATAGTTTTCTCTGCCATCCTCAGATGGGGATGGCCTACAGACTGCTCCTCTGCAGAGACTGTGCCTACTCAGGCAAGCAAGACCTGCCAGATCATTTATCTGTAACAACCTTGCCTCCTGGTTCAACTATATGCAATAATCCTGCCTTTTTGTTCAGCTCTATATAGGAAGCACATGGAGATTCTGGAGTGCTAAACTTTTCCATCCAGGAGTCCAGACACCCAACCCACCTGCTTCTATGTGTCCATCATTTTTTCATTCAATCGAAGGCCCCAGTCAAGCCAAAATACCTTAGGCTAAGCAAGGACAAAAAAAGTGGTATAGTGATAAACATGTTTTCTGTCTTATTTGGGAACACAGCACTCATTGAAAAAATATAAGACATGAACTCCTGTCCCCCAAGACCAGCTTGAGAAGGGAACACATTTGTCTTTTTTAGGGGTTTTGATTGCTGTGAAAAAACACCATGACCACAGCAACTCTTAAAATAAAAATGTTTAATTGATAGGGTTTGCTTGCAGTTTCAAAGGAAACGAACGGAATCACCGCCATGGCTTCACTTACCCTCAGAATTTCTTGGAAGAGAGATGCCTTTCCCAAAACCATACATTCTAGTCCCATACCCTTTCCATTTCTACCTTTCCATTGGCTTCATTGGCAACCCTCTATATCTTCCCACCCCAAATCAGCTAGGCGGGAGAGCAAAACATCAAAGGATTTGGAGATAGTTCCTAGCTAAACCTTTTGGAAGCTAATATTGGCTAGCTGAGTTTTATCCAAACCTTTATAGGACAGAGTGTGACACCTTCAATATGTCCCTTCAGCTAGGGATTATTTTGAGATGATTACATAGAAAACCTACATGCACAGGGGAATAAGAACAAATGTTGCTTTGAGGAGAGAAATTTCTATCCATAAGAATGCAACATTTGTCAGGAAAGTTCTCACTTTCTATCAGGAAAGGGATGAGGATTCTAAATCACTGGCCTCACTAGTAGATGAGGTTCTCAATAAAAGTATTTCTACCCTTCTTTTTCCTGGATTCTCCATTATACCCTTATACCCTTTTCTCTGTTTCAGTTAAAAACAATCTTGAATTTGAACTCAAAGCTATTTCTCTTTACCTTCTTCCCCACATATCTCCTGTGTATGTGTGAGGTATCCATGTAACAATGTTTACTTTTCTCTTATTGATCTGTCTTTTGTTGTGGAGTGTGAAGGGAAGAGGGAACCATAGCTTTTCTTCTTTGTATTCTCCTGTCCAGTGTTCCAGCTTTCCCCAGATCCTCCAAGGAAGAGGCCATTACAAGGAATACCTGAAGAAAGACAGACAGCTCTCCCTAGGCAGCAGAAAGATGGTAGGAGATAACAGAAGTAGTTAGTAATATAAGTATTAGGAATTTGAGGGAGTCTATTTTCGTGTATGTTCTGTTGTAGAGCTGTATTTGATGTCAATTCTCTGATTCAGCAAAGAAAGGCATTCAGAGGAAATCAGCTGCTATGAGTACAACAGGACTAACCTTGCTTATGTGGACACTTCCAGCCATCTCCATTCACACAGACCACCCTGTGATATGAGCGGTAGTCACAGATTTGATTTTGTGGGAGCTAGCTTACAAATCAAATGTTTGTGGAGGTTCTGATATGGTAGAGTGTCTATCATTCACAAAGCTCTGGGTTTGAACCCCAGCACTGCATAAAATCAAGTGTGTGTAGTTTTGGCAGGACAAGATAGTGCAGAGCTTCCTCCATCTGGTATTTTTGCTGAAGCCACTCCAGGTTTAACAAGAATCTGATATACTTGATGAAGAATCCCACAGAAAATTACACTACTCTATTCTAGGAACCAAGGGTCAGGATGTTCTAGCTAACTTAGCTTCTGTTAAATGGCCTGTTTATGCAGAAGCCCCTCCAGCTAATCACTTATCTTAAAACTGCTTCCTTCTGCAAAGCACCCTGCAGATGCAGAGCAAAATGATAAGATGTGGTTTCTGTTTTTAAAAATCCCATATTCTGGAGACTCAAGGCTACACCCAGGTACCCAAACACTTGGGTGTGGCCCAGCCAGTTGGAGTAAAGACTTTCAAATGGCAGTAAACTGTGTTTGAGTGGTCATCTCTGTTGAACTCCCTGCAACCTGAAGACGTATGAAGCAAGACAATCAAGTATTTCAAGACCATCCTCTGCTGTGTAGCAAGATGATGGCCAGCCTTAGTTATATAGTATATTGTTCCACAATGAAAGGGTTGTAGAGGACTAAAAATTCCTGATTGATGTGTGCAAAGTGATTCTATCTGTTAGAAATTTTATTGACTTCCTTCCTTTCTACTGCTATGATGAATACCATTGCCAAAAACAACTTGGGAGGAGAAAGCTTATGTTTCATCTCACAGTGTACAGTCTGCATTGAAAGAGGGTCAGGGGAGGAACTTAAGGCAGGGCCTTGAAGGCAGAAACTAAAAACAGAGGCCTTAACAGAATGTTACTCATTGGCTTGCTCTCCATGACTTGCCAGTTTGCTTTCTTATTCTACCTAGGGATGTCGATATTAATCACTAGCAACTGATTATATAAAGGATTAATATTAAGGGGTTTATATGAAATGCTCACTGATACAAGCATTTCCTGGGAAGTTGGACTGGTCCACAAGGTGGCTATGGGTCAGATCCAACAAACAGTAAGTAAAGATGGGTGCACCAGGTCTTAGATTAGCCTGGCCATGCCCCACATATGGGTCCTCAAGACCTAAAAGCCACATATCTAGGGCAAGGTGAATAGCACCTGATCCCATTACAACCCAGCATAAGGCTGGCACTTTGAAAGTATCCTCTTACCCTGATTTACAGTTAATTGATGTGGGAATGTCTTTCTGTATGTTGTGAATATCAATCTTTAAATAAAGGAGTTGTTTTGGCCCATGGCAGGCACCATAGGAAAAGTAAGAGGGGAAATCACAACATAGGTGGGAGAAGCAGGGCAGAGTTAGACAGTCTGAGCCAGCCGCCAAAGAAGAAACATGTAAGGAACACAGGTGAGCCACAGGCCATGTGGCAGACAGATTAATGGAAATGGGTTGAGTTAAAATGTAAGAGCTAGCTAGCAATGTGCCTGAGCCATAGACCAAACAGCATGAACTTAATATAAGCGTCTGAGTCATTTCTGGGGCCTGATCACCTGCAGGCGGCTAAAGGGTCTGGCACAGCAGGTCTGTGGGTCTGGACCTCTGGCTGTCTGGGACCAAGAAACCTCATTGTAACAGTTAATCATTTTGATAAAAGACAAGCTGGCTGATAGACTCACAACTTTTGTATAAACATGTCTTAACTCAGCTTTCATAGTCCAGCAAATATATCAGAAAGAGTGATTTCTACTGGTGAAAGAAACCAATAAACCTTTGTTTTAAGCTGCCATGCGTTTGCTTTGAGTCAGGAGAGTGAGGAAGAAACCCACCATCTTGGAAATCTACTGTCTTTATTACTGAGTAATGGCCTCTTCCTCTTTCTGTAGGCGGAGTTTAACTTACAAGGCACAAGTCCAAAATTAATATTTATTAGAATATAAATCAACACTCACGATATTAGTATCAACTTATAGTGGCACCTGAACAAGGACTGGCATATCCAAGCGATGGATGAGCGATGGACGCGCGATGGAAGGACGATGGGATTCTGATCCTGTCTCTCCAGCAGCCGGCAGCCAGGAACCAGGAAGAGAGTCCTCGTGTCCCAGCAACCACTTATCAATGGGGTTGGCCACACCCCCTCCAGGTTGGTCACACCCCCTCTAGGTTGGCCACACCCCCTCCAGGGTCCTGGACTCTTGGATAAGCTTCTTCTGACCTTATCGGCTGACACCTTAATCCCGCCACACCTTTCTGTCTACCTATTAGGAAGCCTGCCCATCTCCTAGTCCTTTAGTTTTTCTCCAGAAATTGCCTTAGTTATAGAGAGCTACCTTGCTCCTGGTCATAACACTTTCTGTGTGATTCTTTGCTAAAGTCACATGGCACAAAAGGCAGCCTGTTTTCAAGGAGAGGCTCTGGAGGGACAATGAGCATCCATGCCTCTCCCTCTAGTCTGAGAAGAATCTCCAAGGTGCATCCCAACTGAGAACTGCCTATAGCTTCTGCAGAAACAAGGCTCCTAGGAATGACACACCACCCAGCTCCTCCTTTTTCCCTCCTCTGCTTCTTCCCCATTGGCACAAATTCTTACAGTGGGCTGCCTTCCATGTCAAAGGGTACTTCCTGTGGAACTCCCGTCACAGAGTCACTGCACCAGGGAAGAAACAATCTGCAAATGACCTAGAGAAGTGCACGGAGGCATATGACTGTGCAGTCCTGAGAATGAGTAAAGATGCAGGTGTAAGCAATTAAAATAATGAAGAGTGGGTACCAAGGGAAAGATCCATAGACACAAGCCACCTAAACCTGTTCTCAGATTTTTCTTGGGTTTGAGAATAACTTGATGCACTCAAGAGATTCGGATCTCTCTCTGTGGCTCTTGTCAACTCAAACATTCACTTCATGTTTTTTATTCCCTAAAGAGGCTTTTCTTTGACCAGTATAAAGACTCAGGCCAGAGCCAAACACATACACATTTGATCTTCAGAAGAGATGGAAATAGTAGATGCCAAAATCTAAACCAAAAGCAAGATACCTCAACCAAGGCATCATATCTAAGTCATGTGATCACACTTGACCTAAGTTTCTCATGCCTAGAATAAGCAATTCACTCTTATACTAGAAGGAATTTTATAGGCTTAGGTTTGCAAAATCAATATTGAAAGGGATGTTAATTTCCCCCCACATATCCAGTCATCCAGCTACACGTTAATGTCTGCATATAGTTTTGAGTCTCAGGAGACCAACTTTTCATAGAAGGGTAAAGTGGGAAAAAGCACTACCGTGTAAAATCTGATTGTTAAGTTGGATTTTAAGCTTTAACGTAGAAGAGGATAAAATGATGTTAAACAATTCCTGAGGAGAGTCTCAAGACTTTCCATTCCCAACGTGCAAGAGACAGGAAGGGCCTCAATCTGGCAGGCTCTGTCTCTCTCAACTGCCTCCCTGGAGATGTTGTAAAATAACATTTACTGAAGCCAGGCTACCCCAGAATGCTGCTACTGCAAATGCTGTAACCTTAATTATGACCTATTATTCAAAAGCACTAATTGAGTCAGAGTCCCATCACAAGTGTGACTTAACTTGTTATTTCACTGCTTGCTCGGGTACCACAAATAAAAAATAATGGCAGTTGTAATTAATTCAGAACCAGCTATATAAACTCCCCTCAGCCCATGACGGGCACAGTTAAATTAAAAGGAAAGTTATTAATAAAGTAAGATCTGTCATAGAGAATTTGACAGAACACAAAAATCACCCCAGGCCACCAGAGCAAGAATCACTAGAGACCTGCTCCTACCTTATTTTAGGAGGATGTCAAAGATAAAGAAAGAGCTCCATATATGCATTTCTATGAACTACTAGTCTAGAAACAGAGGAAGTATGGCAGCAGTAAACTAGAACAAAAAACAGATAATGAAGCAATACTCGAAGATAAGAAATCTGCTAGAAATCTATGCAAACCACACAAAGTGTTGTCAGAAACCTTCAGACACATAGTAACATTTCACACTGGGATGGTTATCATCCAAAAGATAAACAAAAGCAAGTGAGGACAAATCTGTGGAGAATCTGAACCCTTGCACACCACTAATGATAATGTAAAATGCTGCAGCATGTTGGGAAACAGTTCAGTAGTAGTAATAATAATACTGTAACCATATGACCAGACATTTTTACTGCTCACATGTAAACTGCAGTCTATGTCTGCAAAACACTTGAAAACCAATGTTCATATCAGAATATTTATAAAGACTGAAATATGTGTAAGCAAAGCTAGATGGTGATGGCACTGGACTTTAGTCCCAGTACTCAGCGGTCACGGGTAGGTACATCTCTGAGTTTGAGGTCAACCTTGTCTACAGAGCTAGTTCTAGGACAACTAGGGCTACACTGAGAAATACTGTGTCAAAAAATAAAAACATAAAGCAACCTAAATTCCCTGATTAATGTCTAGATATGCAACATGTATTATATTAATACAGTGGAATGTAATTTAACCTTTAAAAGGAATGAGATTCTGATACTATTTATAATATGCATATATCTTGATAACAGCAAAGTGAAATCAGACATATACCTGTAATACACACACATGCATCATCATTTCGGTGCTTGGGAGGTATAGCTTGCTGATGGATCATAGAAAAGTTTCAAATCTCAGCTCAAAAAGAGCCTTCAGACATTATATGGCTTGCTTTAGATGAAAGTTCCAGGAGGCAGCTCATCAGGTAAAACACTTGTCTTAAAGGCATGAAGACTGGAGTTAAGATCTCCAAAACATAAAAGCCAGCTGGACCTGGCATCACACTGTATACAACCCTAGCAGGCAGGAGGCAGAGACAAGGAACCAGGGGGCACACTGGTAGTCAAAGTAGACAAAGGTTTAGCAAGAGACCTTGCCTCAATAAATAAAGAGAGAGTTGTTGTAGTGGGGTTTTTTTGGTCCAGGGCGGCCAGAGGCCCAGACCCACAGACCTACACAGCAGACCCATTAGCCACCCAGCTGCTGCTGCTCAGGCCCTTAGAAATGACTCAGATGCTTATATTAACTTTATGCTGTTTGACCTATGGCTCAGGCACATTGCTAGCTAGCTCTTACATCTTAAATCAACCCATTTCTATTAATCTGTCTGTCACGTGGCCTGTGGCTCACCTGTGTTCCTTACATGTTGCTCCCCTGGGCTTCAACTCAGTCTGCCTGACTCCGCCCTGCTTCTCCTACCTATGCTCAGATTTCTCCTCCTACTTCTTCTATGGTGCCTGTCATGGCCCAAAACAGCTCCTTTATTTAAAGATTGATATTCACAGCATGCAGAAAGGCATTCCCACATCAGAGAGTGGTTAAGGAATATTATCTGATGCCAGCCTCTGGTCTTCACACCCACACACATGGGAATACATGTGTGTGTGTCCCTCAAACACAATTGCACAGATATGTACACATAGAAGTATGTCACACATACATACATGCATGCATATATAATATATATAACCAGGATAAGGAAATGTATAAAAGAAATTAGTAACTGACAGGAGCTGAAATTTGGGAGCATGAAGAGTGACTGAATAGGTACAGGATGTCTTAGGGGTGTGGGTTATAAAATGATGAAGGTGTCACAATCCTGTGCCCACACTAAAAGTAACTATATTGTGTATTGCTCACTTAGAGTGGATTTTGTGACATGAGTTACATCTCAATTTTAAAAGGCTTCTCAAAGCAAATTAAGTAAATGAGAAATTTGAGTTACACAAATTGCAACATAAGTAAAGCAACAGAGGCCCATGGCAGTTAAAAATAGGACTACTGTAATTTCTTGATGTATTTTCAAATCAATCCAAAGGCTCTTACCACAGTCTGCCTCTTTAGTTCAGATAACTACAACCTTCATTATAGGTATGGTACTTAAGTTGTCTGGACACATATATACATACACATTAAATACATTAAAGTTTGAAATCATATATTTTGTATATATACATACATAGTTATAGGCATATATATATATATATATTTTTTAAACACACATATATATTTTTTATCTTAACTTCTAAGTGACTTGATTTAGTTCACAACAAATCATGAGAAATAAGTTTTTGTGATTTTTATGATATAAAATAATTTAAATGGTAAAACAAGTTTAAAACTAAATTTAGTCTTATTTAATGATACAAACAATATTTCTAGAAGTGTCCAGAGCCTCTTAGATAAAGGTGCACAGACAGCACTCCAAGAGCACTTGGGGCTCCTGTGGAAGGTGCAGGTATCATGGCCTGTGAATCCAAGCAAGGTCAGAAGTCAGCCAGAGTTGGTCTATGCTGGAGCAATGACAGTGACTGCACATAGGCTGAGATGAGCAGGCTCAGAGGGCTCTCAGGGGCTAAGGGGCACCTTGGTCTACAGGAGCTCTTTGCCAGCCCATACTTTCTTCTCTGTGCCTGTTTGAGTCAAGACAAACTGGGGTCAAGTTTGAGCACACACTAACCATGTGTGGCCCCTCCTCTACAGGCCCGTTCTTCACAATCTCCAGGAGAAAAGTCTGAAATAAATCTGAAAATGTTCCACCATAATCTCAAGTTTTTGTATGTCTTTGTGTCAACTGGCCCATCTAAGACACTTGACTACGCTGTAGAATGGGGAGGGGCTTAATATATACATATAGAGAAATGAAAGTGTGGAAGTCATGGCCTGTTTGGAGAATTTACTTCCATCCTCCCAGTCCTCTGCTTCTGTGAGAACACTTCAGCTGTTACACCCGACTGAGAAGATGCAGTGTTTACCTTCCCATGCCTGAATTACTTTATATGACACCATGTTCTCACAATGGTTGACTCCATCCTTTAATGACTGGCAAAGACACCATTGTGGATATACAATGTATACTTTTCAAAATGTGTTTAAAAATTAAACAGTTTACTCAAGCAAATAAAAATTTATAAATCCTGACAATTTTAGGAATCAGAACAGCTCCAGAGAGCTTCGTTTCCCCAAGACAGGCAAGCAACATTTTAGACAGAGTTGGAGCAAGAAACAATTTGGTTCTAACTCTGTGCTTGCTGTATTTGGGTATGGTGTAATCAGCTGGAGCCTGTGACTAGCTGAGAATCAGAAGTTTTGATTCGCTGAAAAATGATTATTACTCTATGATGGTGTTGTAGTGGCTTGTCTCAGAGGTTTGAGGCCCAGTGTCTGGGTGTGTTTAAATCTGCTACTGTCAGGCCTGCTCTGGTCTCTCTCTCTCCCTCCCTCTCTCCCTCTCCCTTCCTCCCTCTCTCCCTCTCTCCCTCCCTCTCCCTCTCTCACTCCCTCTTTCTCTCTCCCTCCCTCTCCCTTTCTCCCTCTCCCTCTCTCCCTCTCTCCCTCTCTCCCTCTCTCCCTCTCTCTCTTTCTCCAGCTTGGCAGCACTCACCATTTTATTATATCTTTTATTATTTGTGTGTGTGCAGATAGATACATGTCTCATTTCATGATTTATTTAGGCCATGCACCGGTTGAGATAGAAGCTGCAAGTTTCTTACTAAAGGTCTAGTTACACACACACACATACACACACCCCACATGAGCATGCTTGAAAATTAGGCTTTCAATTTGTCTACTGAGTCAAAATACAACTCATTACATGATGATACGAAGGCACCTCAATCTAAAATCACTCTAATTCAATAATTACATATGAACACATTTTATATATTGTTTAATGAAGTATTAATTAATTAAAATTTTATAAATGTCCAGATAATTTTGAGTAATAAAGTATAAATCACTATGCCCTGATTTTCTAGGTCAGATGTGTTGTTTATAACACAAGCAGCTGCTATCTGTCTGTAAATGCTGCCTGCCCACCCCAGTGGAATAGGGGGTATTCTGAACTTCTGCCTCTAAAAGTGGCAGGATTTGTGCAGTGTTTTATTGCTCAGATAAACTCTGTTTAGTCGCCTAAGATTTCTCTTTTAAAATGTGATAGAAGCTAACACTGTGAGGAGATTCAAAAACTTGAAAACGGGGGGGGGGGGGGGGGGGGGGGTGCTAGAAGGGGCCTCAGAGAAAGTTCAGGAGCCAGGCAGCCTGGATTTGAATTCTGGCTCTGCTACTTAGCTCAGATGAGTTACCAGCCCTCTGCTTATCTGTGAAACATGCTCAGCATTTATAAGTTTATGTTTCCAGTAAACTGAATACTTAAAACAGTATCTAACACATGGTAAAATAATAAATAGTGTATATAGAATGCCAATACAATGCAACTGTGGCATAATTCTGAGTTAATCAGAGTTTTGTTGAGATGACAAAATACATGAACATATATTTACAGGAGGAGGAATTTATTGGGCTCACACTTGTGAAAGTTTCAGTTCATCTTAGCAGAGAGGGAGTTGGTGGGGTGAATAGCTCACACCATGGTGGCCAGGTAAGGGCAGTATAAATGGCATGGGGAGGGGGGCAGGGACCCAGAATATAGACTGTGCCTATACTCACAGGCTTTCTTCTCCCCGACTACCATCTTTTATTCTTCCCTTTCCTCCAAGGGGTCTGGGTTGTGAATGTTGCTAACCATACTCATAAGTGATATCCTACCCTTGGTTAATCTTGACTAGGATGCTGGGACAGACTCCCACAGAGCTGTACTTTACCCACCTCCTGGGTGCTGGTGACTTTAATCATGTCTCAATCAAGGTGGGGTCAGTGCTGGACTAAGTATTAAAATTCTGCAGGACAGCAGAAATGGCTTACTTGCTCTTTGGTTCCACCAGAGCTAAAACTAACCCTCTCTAGTTCACTGTATACAGATCAGAGGGAATTTCTTCCTGAGCCCAGGCTGTTTTGTTTGTCAGTCAAGCCACCCTGTCTGGATTTCAGCTCCGATGATACGGATTTTAGATGCTAACCCTATTTTATCATTTGGAGACTGCACTGTGTTCTCCTCTCTGTGAGATTGTCCCCAGGATTTTGATCTTCCATCACAGAAGCACAAGAGGGCAGTAGTGGCACTTAGGCCTGAAGTGATGGGGCTCTTAAAACAGCCCCGAAAGAGGAAAATCGACAGTGGGACCTGAGGGAGGAAGGAGTAGATAGAAGGAAGATAAAGCAAAAGATTCTCCAGGTCTTTGTTCCCTCCTCAACATCAGGAAGGTGTGGAATTAATTCGCTGCCCTGCATTGCTGGGGAGAGGTAAATAAAGAGGGCGGGGCTAAGAGGCTCTTTAGAGCTTGAAGCACCCTGAGTGCTCTAGGAAAGGCCTTTCCATTCCCAGGTCACTAGGGGACAAACTAGCTCCGGTCTTCCTTTCTACTGGCAGCAGAATGTGTCCTTCCCTTGTTAGAAGCAGTCTTCACCTACTCTTGCCTATCGACACACCCTGCCCAGCCCAGAGCAGACTCACAGTGCATTTTCCTCTGAGAAGATTTACAACCAGGAACTAGATTATGAGGTAACAAAAATAAGCAGAGAGCAAATACAAGATAAGGGCATGCTTCTACAGCCTGGTAGCTGATCTCTAGTTCCTATTTTCTTTTCCAAACTGAATTGAAGCAAATGTTTCTCTTTTTTCTTTATCTTTTTTTTTTTTTTTCCCCGAGAGAGCAAAGGTAACCAAATGGGCAAAGGTTGCCGAGGCCTGAAAAGATTCCTGAATTCAAGAACTTTCTATGTTACAACTGAGAGTATTAGTGTTACTGAACATGGGGTCACAGTCTGTACCCCAAGAAATCAAATTGAGACGCTCACCCTTGAGAAAGAGTTAAAATGGCAAAGTCAATAGTGGGAAGCAGTAAAAGGAGATTGATCCAATTCAGGGGGTCCCTCAGTCCATCTTCAGGGTCCTGAAAGGAGATCAAAGTTCAGACAAAAGGCCAAGTTTATGCACATCTAAGCAGCCCTCGTCAGGATGTGGCCCCTGCCCACTGTCTGGACCTCAGTCTCCCAAAGGAGTCTGACAGTTGTTAGAACTGTGTGACATCTGTTTTTCAGGAGACAAGCTCCCCACTGCTGGTACCTTTTCCTTTCCCCATTATGAGATCTCTGGTCAGGTTCTCATTTGTTTGGGAACCATTGCTTCAATAACCTGATAATTAAATATAGAGATGCAAGTTATCTCTTGAGGCATCTCCATTTCTACCAGGACAGTTACACTCTATAGAACTAGAAGCAAGACTTGGTAACTTAGCACAAAAGTTAGACACACCTCCTCCTCACCTTCTAGCCCCAGACTGCAGAGAAAAGCTCTGGCCCAGATGTGAGATTTGGAACTCATACAGGTGACTGTGATGTATTTGGTGGACAGTTACATCTTGGTGGCCACCACCAAGGAATCACAGTAAGAGATACCAGCCTCCATTTCCTGCAGGAAGAAGAGAGGTAGGGCTGGGTTCTGCTTGGGTCTTCAACTGGCCACTTTTTAGGGAGTGATGTTCTCAAGTGCAGGAAAGCCTCCCTGCCATCCACATCCCCCACCCTGCAATTGCTCTTTTCTAGAAGATATTCATAAGCCATTGCAAAGCAAAAGAGAATTCTTTGTTGTGGGACACCCAGCATTGCAGTTCCTAATGGCTGTCTGGCATGTCACTAGAGGGACAGAAAGGATGCAATTCCTCTGAAGCTGTTGACTGCTGAATCTCCTCCTTTCTCTAGGGGCTTGGGTTCCAGAGAATATATGTTGTTAAGACCATCTATCTAAGCCCACCTGAACAGCTGAGTCCTCCCTACCAATGCCTACTGTGATTTTCATGATGGAATCCAGAAGACATTGGGATATTTCCCTGAGACAGACCCAGTGCCACCCAGTCATGCAAAGCAGTGAGTAGGAGTTAGTAGTATGTGGGCCTTTGCTGGCAGTCTACCTTCCTCAGGGCTTTGTGCCTCACTCAGCCCAGCTTGATATGTCGCCTCTCCTGTCTTGGGGAGGGTTATTTAAAGTCTCCCTAAAGGTCACTAAGCCTGCATGACTTCGCACACTCCCAAAAATTGCAGAGCCCAAATGGTGCAAATTCCCCGCTACAGAGCTTTCCATCTTTATGTGCCAATAGAGGTAGAATTCACATCAGCATATGGCAAACAATGGCAATTGGGAATCTTCCGAGCTTAAGTGTATTAATATATATACTCGTGTTGGTTTCTAATAGCATTGAAGACTGTTGAACTGAGATTAGTTAAAAGCAACACATGCATCATGATTCTCTTTTTTCGGAATGACACATTTTCACATTTTGTTTTTGCAATTTTTAAATGGCAAAACACCAAGAGCTGATTTATATACTGAAAGCAGGCTCTCTTGAGTAAATTAGGAAATAGAGTTTGAATTCCTAAACATATTTATTTCTTTTTCTGGTTAATGCTGCTTGTTCTAAATCTGAGCGCAGATGCTGAAAAAGAAAAAACCATGCCCTCCTGGGGGGCCTCTGTCACCTGTAAATTTCCATGACAAATGCCTTGCATCTCTGAATTTGGTTCTTCTACAACAAATTGACTTTCATGAAGGTGACTTTGAAGACAAGTTGTTTTGCAGGTTCACAGAGGTAAATCCTGCCAGCTACTCCAAAGAGCCTGCAGGCTAGGATGTCACCTTCTAACCCACCTTCTGCCACACTCTCCATATCCCCACCCTCAACACACACCACACACACACACACACACACACACACACACCACACACACACACCACACACACACACACCACACACACACACACACACACACACACACACACACACACACACACACACACACACACACACACACACACGAGCTTAATGAGACCCCAGTCTTCTCTCAGTGTCTGTTAAACTATGGGAGGAATCATCCCTATGCACCCAGGTAAAGGGAAATAGCTCTTAGATACATGCTCAGCTTTTCCAAAACAGAACTGTAGGCCAAGACTCACATCCAAGTGCTATTAACATTGATTTTGGCAAGTACTATTCATGGATTTTTTTTTTTTTTTTTTTTTTTAAGCCAAGAGAGGAAAGTTTCATTGGTATTAAACAGGCCTTCCACTCTCCCTGTCAGCCTACAGCCTTTGTCCCCACCTTCTCTGAGCTCTGCATTTTTGTTTTATTGCTTGTGTATTTTGTTTTATTTTGTTTTTGCTTTTCAGTTTTTTGAGACAAGGTTTCTCTGTGCTGTCCTGAAACTTGCTCTGTAGACCAGGCTGGCCTCAAACTCACAGAGATCCACCTGCCTGTGCCTCCTGAGTGCTGGGATTAAAAGCATGCACTACCACTGCCTCGCTTGGATTTTTAAACTCTGACAAAACACCTCTTCTGTACCAATTAGTCTCAAATTGGCATGGGAAATGCCAAAGAGAAAGTGGAATCTGTCTAAGAAGAAGCTAGCTGTCAGAAATAGCTCCACCTTGGTTTTCTCCACAGATTAGAAGCCACAGATTAGGAGTCCACTTTCCATTCCTTCTGTTTTCATAGGAGGGTAAATCCCACTAATGGCTGGCCATTCTGCTGGGGCCCAGGAACGACTGTGAGGTTAAGTTTGCACTGGGTATTGAATCAGAATGTTAGTTCAGCTACAACAGGCCTCTGAGAACATTAATTTGCCCTCACTTTCTGAGAAACAACTTGTGATGGATGCAGGAATTTTCTTGGGCAGCAGAATGAGGCAGAGAGAGGCATCTAGATTAACATCTAAAGAAACCAGTGACACTCCCCACCAGAATTCCCTATAAAAGCCAGAGCAGAAATGGGGAAAGTTCAAGAAGGTGGGTATTATATTAAGTTTCTGACCCAGACTTTCTGGCCTAGACTGGTGGGCTGGACTTTCAGACCCACAGACCCACAGACCTACATTCCCATAGTCCCACTGAAACACATAGACACTTATATTAATTGTCCACTGATTGACCTGGGGCCCAGGCATATAACTTGCTACCTCTTACCTCTTAAACTAACCCATGATTCTTATCCTGTTCAGCCACGTGGCTCAGTACCTTTTCTCAGAGCAGCATAGGTGTCCTCTGCATCTGTGGCATCTCTAGCACCTCTGTTCTGTTTATCCTGTTCCCAGAGTTTTCTTAGTCTGGTGGCCCCACCCACACTTCCTGTCTGTCTTTGGCCAATCAGCATTTTAATTAAACCAGTAGGAGGGACAATTACTTACAATGTAACAACATAATTCCACTACAGGTGGGCATTGTGCAAATGGGCCATCAAGGGTCACAACTGGTGCCTAGAGCTACATTCAATTTCTAACCTTTTTGACCTCTCTGGTTCATTTTTCCTTCCTAATAACAAACTGTTATTTGTACTGCTATTTGTGTATCCCTAATCCTGTTCATAGTTCCAGGACCCAAAACCCTGAAAATTCAAGAAGGTACCCTCCAGACTCGACATGTTACAAGATGTACACAGAGATGCTCCTCTAGGCCTGTCTGTGAGGCACTGAGTGGACTATGTTAGTTGAGGTGGGAACACCATCCTAGGCATGGGTGGCACTGTTCCACTGCCTGGAGGTCTCCAACTGCATGAGGAGAAGAAAGGAAACCGAGGCCAGGTTCATTGCTTTGTTTCCCGACCATGAATGCCATGTGATCAGTTTTCTTATGCCCTGGCCACCAGGACATCCCCATCATATTGGACACAAAGCCCTTCCTTCTGTAAGTTCCTTTCTGTCAGGCACCTTGTCTCAGTGCTTTTACCATTTGCCAATTCTCTGAACTAAATAAAGCTATCCATCTTCAAGTCTGTCTAACTTGGCGAGCCAGGGACTGGCAGCAGGAATAGTTTTGAGATTTCTGAAACTATTTTTTAATTTGGTTTCTCTGCACTCTTCAGAAGAGTTAGGAGGAAGGCCTGAAGGTATTCAAAGAACTTTAAAGGACTTTTATTGTCATAGGTAACCACGCAGAAAGGAGATACCTAAGGGACCTGGAAGAAGGCAACCGTGGAAGGGTGGCCAGGACCTGGCAGCACTAGGTGCTGATGAACTTCATTCGCTAGGAACTCGGTTTCTAAAATGAGTCAGTTCCATTCATCATTAATTTTCACTTCTGTGAGCCATGCAAGATATGTTACCACATGATGACTTCCTCAGGAGCCTCCCAATACTTCTCTATGGTCTCCAAACATGTGACATCTGGATTTCCAGGTAGCATTTGGGAACAAGCCCCACCCTAGACAGGGCCTATGTATATAACCAGATAAGGAATACAGCAAGTAGCAAGATTAATGCATTTTTCATACTAAAAGAGATAGAGAACATGTCCTCAGCACAGGCTTTGCAGGTGGAGGTATTAAGGACTTTTTTATTTTTTTTCTCTACAAGTGACATAATAGACATAAGGACCCTCCGAGCTACAGCAAACATGAAGAACTCAGTCTTAGTAGAAATGGGAAATTCTCTGATTAACATCTTCCCTTAAGGCAATTGAACAATTTCATAAGTTTATATTCTATTAATTCAAGGTACAAGGTGGCTGTATTATATAGTTTTTGCTGCAGATGGAACCCAGGACCTCAAGCAGGTTAAGCACCTGCACATTGTCATTGAGTATAATATTGGCCTCTTGTAATATTTTATATTTTATACAATAGTTTATTTAATAAAGCTCAATGGATGAACCAAACCAAGTCACCCATTTGTTCAGAAATTTAAGGTTCAATATTAACTGTGGATTTTGTTTGTTTTAGTTTTAGTGTTTAGATGGAATCTCAGGTGTGCTGACCAAGCAGTCAATCACTAAGCTTCATTCTCAGCTCAGGGTTAGTTTTTCACTTTTGGCGTGATGTGGAGCTTTGACAATACAAGACATGAAACTCAGAAGCCATGAATGGAAAGTCATTATATAGTAATAACAATAGAGCTATAAGATAGTTCAGTCACAGTCCTTGCCATGCAAGCATGAGGACCAGAATTTAGATTCCCAGCACCCATTTCAAAGCCAGTATGATGGCAAATCTGTATCCCGAGTGCTGTAGGGTTGTGGAGGCCATGAGAGATGAGGGGTGAGAGTCACCAAGACAGAAGGATCCCTGGAGGTCATTAGCCAGGCAGCCTGGAAAAATTAATGCAGCTCAATATGAGACCCTGTTTTAAAACTCAAGTGTGGACACTCATGAATGATATCCAACATCAGCTTCAGGTTTCCATACCCAAACTAATAAATATGCACACACACACACACACACACACACACACACACACACACACACACACACCTATGTTTAAGAAAGATGAAAACAAAATTCTATGTGACTACTACAAAAACAAAGAACACAAGCAAAATCAATTTAAAATTCTGAGGTGAGATGGCTGGATATAGTAGCACATGTCTATGATCCCAGTACTCAGAGACACGAGTCACTACAAGTTTAAAGTAGCTAATGTACATAAAAAAAAAAGACTCTCTATAAAAATAAGAATTAAAAAATAGGAGAAATATATAACATGTATAAGGCAGTAGCTATAGATTAATAGATCTACTGTTTAAAGATTTTCCATAAACCTAAGAAAGAAAAAAATGGGGACAAGACCAAAGAATTCATATTAGACACGCAAATGGGACCTGAAGAAATGATTCAGTAGTTAAGGGAACTTTCTGTTCCTACAGACAACCTGGGTTTGTTTCCAGCACCCACAGACTGCTTACCAACAGCCACAACTCCAGCTCTGGGGATCTGGTGTTCTTTCCTGACCTCTGCAGACATATGCTTGATGAGTGCATGCAACACAGGCACATACACAGGCATTATATAAATAAGTGGATAAATATATACTTAAAAAAAAAAGTATCAATGGTCCTAAAACATATAAAACTATATTCAATCTACTAAAGAAATACAGATCTTTTCCTCTCTTATATTGATAAAATTTGTATTTAAGAGCAAAACTTTATCTTTTGTATTCTGATAGTAGGAATATAAATTGGTATAGAATTTGGGGTTGTTTTTTTTTTTTTTTAATCTTTGAAGGCATTTTCTCAGTTACCTTTAAATTATATCATGTTTGCATAATGACTTAGAAAGTCCACATCTAGAAACTGACTTTACAATAATGTGTATATACCTGCGTGGTTCTATGTATATAAGAGCTAGGATCTGATAAATCATGGCACATATGTTCAAGGGTATGTATTATACCCAATCAGAAGATAAAGCACCATTATATATACCTATCTGGAAGTTCCTATAATATATTCTTTTTAAAATATAACATTTGTATCAACTCTTTGAGAACAATAATATTGTATTTGATTTTATTCACCCTCACTCTTCCCCACTGTAATATATTCTTAAATGCAAGAACTTGTAGAAAAATACATATATGAAAATGTGCATATAAAACAAACTCAGTCTATAATAAAGAAAAATGTTATATAGATAAAAAATGATAGAATGGTGATGCAGGAGTAGTAAAATGAAATGTAAAAAAATTCATAATAAATGATGTAATCATCGCCACGCCCATCTGCTATTGATGGTGCTGATTGTCAGCTTTACAGGACCTGATATAACCTAAGAGACAGGCCTCTTGGCGTAGATGTGAAATTATCTCCATGAGGTTTAACTGAGGTGGGAAGACCCAACCTAATGGTGATCAGTACCATTTCCTTGGCTTGAGCGCTGGACAACACATAAAGGAAAAAGCTACCTGAGGGTTTTTCCCTTCTTCATTACTGCTGATGCACTGTGCTCAGCTTCAAGCTCCTGCCATTTTGACCTTCTTGCCATGATTGACTACACACAACTGAGCCAAAATAATCATTTCCTCCTTTAAGGCATTATTGTTGAGCATTTTTTTAAATCACTGAAACAGGTAAAGTAATTAACACAAGACCTTATTTAGTGAGGTAAAACTTCTCCAAAAGTCACTCATTCCTTGCTTCTCAGACAACCATATAGTGCTCCAGAATAAAGCCCTTCAAGACCATGATCTTGGAAATTCATTTCTACATTCCCTCTGTCTCAGTGACTGATGCCCCAAGGAGACTCGGTAACTACTTTTACAGAAGATAGGGCTTTGCATTTTCTCCCTTTAGTTGGAGAGCATAATGTAGCTTCATCGTTACTCAAGTTCAGGTGGAGGGATACTCTCAGGACTAAGCTAGGAGATGCTTTAGTGAGAGGAAATGTGTAAAAAAATGGAAGCTTCCCATCTCTAGAAGCCTCTGCCTTCTCCCCATTCCGTTCACATCACTCACATCTGGATGGAAGCCCTCCACAATCCTTAAACGTCAGCCTAAGAACTGAGAAGACTTCAAAACTGAGGTCGTCTCTGGTAATAAAATGAGCCTAAAAGAAGAAAGAAAAGGCAAAATGGAAATAGAGAGAAGTGACTTACTGGAAATAATATTGACAGATACTAGTATCCATAGAGTATCCTCTGGAATCCAGGCGCTTGTGTCCCTAAACAGGAATTTGAGCATGGACCCATCATTACAGCAGAAGCAGTGACAGTTTTTTTGAACAATAGAAGACTTTCAAGGAAAAACAGCAGAGAAAAAAAAAATCGCTCATTCAGCCAGTCAAGTTGTTAAGAGAATGGGAGTTTAAATAGCAAAGAGGCTTCGGAGGTATTTACATCATATGAGCATTCTCAAGCATTTGTATCTGTTACATGTAGTGGCACATATAACTTAAGAATCATATGTCTTACTAGTATCTGAAATGAAGGGGTGTGCATTTTAATCTTATAATGAATCATGCCAACTTCAGACACTTCATCATGTCCCTCTTGTTCACTTCAGCAGCTCCTACCATTTTTAGTCAGCCTCTGTGGGGTCCCTGAAAGCTCCACAGCTAGCAGGCAAATGATCCCTGTGATGTAAAGATGGGAATTCAGTTGGTACTACCTAGTTAGCTGATGCTGGAGTCTGACACCAGGCCAGTTTAATTTAGGCTTATTGAAGTACAGTACAGTTTTGAATAAAAGATTCCTGGTAATAGTTACCCCTATTCCATGAGCACAATAAAGCTGCAGGTGTGACTACATCAAAACTCTTCTGAAAGGTACATGTGATCTCTCACATGAAGACCTCTTCTGGAGTTTAAATGTCTATGATCTGGCATTTAAATGAGATCAAATAGAGGCGAGCAGGCTATGATGTACAAATGACATCTCCTCTAATTATGGGTTCTATTAACTGAGAAACAAAGCCAACGATGAAGGTATAGAGAGGGAGAGTATGAGATAAACATTCTAGAGGATTTGGATGAGGTCTCATCCTATAGATAGGAAAGTTTACCAGGTCATTAACAACATGCACTCCAGTCTTCTGGGTGGAAAACAGGTATGCATTTCCTTCATGGAAGATACAACTCTTTGAGATCAACATTCTTGTTTTCTCCAGTTCTGTGAGCACCTATGCCCTCTACAGGTCTGGTGAGTGTGTGTGTGTGTGTGTGTGTGTGTGTGTGTGTGCGTGTGCGTGTGCGTGTGTGTGTGTGTGTGTGTGAGTGTGTGCATGTGTTGTGTGGTGTGGTGTGTGTTTGTGTGTGTGGTGTGGTGTATGTGTATGTGAGAGAGAGTGTGTGTGTGTGTGATGTGGTGTGGTGAGTATGTATGTGTTGTGAGTATGTATGTGTTGTGGTGTATGTGTGTGTGGTGTGTATATGTGTGTCTGTGTGTGTGTAGTGTGGTGTGTGTTTGTGTGTGTGGTGTGGTGTATGTGTATGTGAGAGAGAGTGTGTGTGTGTGTGTGATGTGGTGTGGTGAGTATGTATGTGTTGTGAGTATGTATGTGTTGTGGTGTATGTGTGTGTGGTGTGTATATGTGTGTCTGTGTGTGTGTAGTGTGGTGTGTGTTTGTGTGTGTGGTGTGGTGTATGTGTATGTGAGAGAGTGTGTGTGTGTGTGTGATGTGGTGTGGTGAGTATGTATGTGTTGTGGTATATGTGTGTGTGGTGTGTATATGTGTGTCTGTGTGTGTGGTGTGTGTTTGTGTTTGTGTGTGTGGTGTGGTGTATGTGTGTGTGTGTGAGAGAGAGAGTGTGTGTGTGTGAAATGGTGTGGTGAGTATGTATGTGTTGTGGTGTATGTGTGTGTGTGTGTGGTGTGGTGTGTATATGTGTGTCTGTGTGTGGTGTGTTGTGTGTGTCTGTATGTGTGTGTGTATGTGTGTGTGGTGTGGTGTAGTATCTGTTTCTAACCGTTTTTGCCAGCTGATTTTTCTTGTATGATAGTGCTATTGACTGTGTGTGAAATCTTCCAGCCCTTACTCTTCAACCTATTGCTATGGGATGATCCTTCTGTACACTGTGAATATGTACTGCTCTCGTTGGCTGATAATAAAGCTGTTTGACCTATGGCAAAGCAGGATAAAGTTAATGTGGGACAAAGTTAGGTAGAACAATCAAATTGAGAACTGAGATAAAAAAAGGGTGGAGTTGAGGGAGACCTGAGGCCACCACCCAAGAAACAATACTAGAGGACCAGAGAAGCCATGAGACATGTGGCAATACATACATGAATAAAAATCAGGTTAATTTAAATGTAAGAGCTAGTAAGTAACAAGCCTGAACAGTGGCACAGAATTCTGTAATTAATTTAAACTTTTGTGTGTTTATTTGGGACCAGGTGGTCAGGACAGAAAAGCTCCACCTTCATTTACAGCCTACTCTCCTGAGTTAAAAGCACAAGGAACTTAAAGTGAGTAATCAGAAAGAAATTTCCAGGAAATCCACTTGCATGGACAACCATTTATAGAAAGGCTAGATGACACAGCTTTGTCTTTCATCCTAGAGTTAGTAATATGACCTCAGACAGACACATCACTCCAATGCGAGGTAGGCCACACACACATGACAAAAAATGCTCAAAGTAAATCTACAAATTGGAGTATCAGTACTCTAGCTCACAAGAGAGCACCTGTCTGCAGTGCTGCTCTGCAGATGAGTGTCAGATATGACAAAAATACGTTTTTACTCTTCAGTGTGTGTCTTTTCTCACAAAAGCTAATACCATTATCCTAAGTTCTTCATACATATCAACACCTTCAATGTCTCAACAGCCTTAGGAGGTATGAATAAGGTAGGAACCTCTTTCCAGTTTCAGAAGAATTTGTGTGGTCAGTAAAAACATTTGTCCATGGTGACTCAGAAGTAAATGTAGAATTGCTTAGATAGGTTTTTCAAACTCCAGTGTACATTCAGATTGTCTACCATCTTAACATGATGTGGCTTCTGACCCAGGATATATGGTTTAGTGATGTGAGATGTCTTTCTTTTTGCAAGGTGCAAATATGCTTAATACCATTGGTTAATAAAAAGGCTTTTTGACTTATGACAAGAAAACTTAGTGGCAGACAGGAAGTCCAAGCACAGATAAAGGAGAAGGAAGATGGAGACACACAGATACTACAGGCAGCTGTCCAGAAAGCAAGATGTACTAGAACACAAGTAAAGCTGCTGAACACATGGTAAGACATAGATCAATAGAAATGGGTTGATTTAAGTTGTAAGAGCTAGTTGGTAATGAGCCTGAGCCATAGGCCAAATAGTCTGTAATTAATATAAGCTTTTGTGTGATTATTTGGGACCAAGCAGCTACAGGCAGGTTTGGACCCTAGGGCTAGATCAGGCCAGAAACTTCTGATTGCAGTTCAGCACCTGAGACCCAGACTTTCTAGCAAGCTCCCAAGGGATATTTTGGTTTCAAAAAACCTAGAATTTCACACTCCTTAACTATAGCTTCAGAGTCATACTACAAGAGATCTGTTTATAACCTCCCTGGGTGTGTCTTCTAAGAAGACAGATTAACTTTTCTGTTTACAAGAAGAGATTTGGAGAAGAAGGATCCTCCCCTCCTCTATTGTTTAATTATGTGGTACAATCTTAGTAGAAAAATAAAACTGTTAAGCTAAGCCATCACTAAGAGCTGAATGAACCCGAGTCATGTGCATCTCATTGAACACCACTGGAGTATAGAACTAGCAATAAAATTACAAGAGTCGAAAAGATAACAGCTCTCACCCTTGAAATGTCAGTTTTCTAGGAGATAACCTGTAGCCCCTAGATATCATTCTACTTGTAAAATATGGAAGACAACAAAGAAGGGCCTCCTAATAAACATGGCCTGGGATAACTGAGCTGAAAGACTGTGGATATCAATAAACTACCTCAGTGAAGGTAAACAGAAAAGTATGAGCAAGAGCATGAGGGAAGGCCCAGAAGTAAGTGGTAAATTCAAAGTATTAAAGGTCCACTAGGGCCTGGCAAGATGGCTCAGTGGGTAAAGGCTTGCCAGGCAAGCCTAAGAATCTACGTTCAGTTTCCTAGCATCCATGTAAAAGCCAAGCACTTTTGTTCAGGGGCAGGTGTAGAATGGGGACCATTGGAAGTTGCTGACCAGCAACTGTGGTTAGTCAGTAATCTCCAAGTTCAATGAGAGATCTGATTTCAAAAAGTCAAGTAAAGAGCAACTGAAGAACAGTAACTTCCAGTATATTTTAAAGGCCCAACTTCTTAACATAGCCTGTAGTCTGAGGTTGAGGAACTCGAAGAACAAGCTAAAGTGCATGCATTAGAATCTGGGGAAGTGTGAGGAATTCAGGGTTAAAATAGGATGTCAATTAGGGTGCTGCTATGGTGATTTATGTGAAAAATTATCATGACTGGGATGTGACTCATTTGGTAGATGCACAAAGCCCTGGGTTTGTCCCCAGTACTGCATACATTGAGTATGGCGGTACATGTAGCGCATGCCTCCAATCCCAGTCCTCAGAAGATAAAGGCAGGGGCATCCTAAGTTCAAGGTCATCTCCCACTAAATAGTAAGGCTGAGGCCAGTTTAGGAAAGACTGAGATGTTCACAGAGGCTTAACTGAAGAGTAAAGGAAAGACGCACTGTGGATGTGGGTGCAACCCTGTGGGCTGGGGTCCCAAACTGAGTCAAAACTGGAGAAAGACTGAAGTAGACACATGTGACCGTCTCATGCTTCTGCCAACCCGTCTCAAAAGGCATCCCTTCAAATGCTTCCTTTCTTAAACTGTGTCTTGTCAAGTATGTGGACATACACTGACCACAGTATATGATCATAGTGACCTCAGCTAGGATTGCAGTGATGCTGTTTCAGAGAACAAAACAAACTAGAGAGCCAACACAACACAACACAACACAGCACAGCTAGTAAAGGATGAGAATCTGCCAATAAAATAATAAAAACAGAAGACAGAAGGGAGCGCTAAAAGACAACTCCCCTCAAGAAAGGTATAATCATGACTCATAAGAATATAAAATGAACACGTGTTACAGATTTTATTTTACCCATTAAGGAGGAGCCAGGCAGATGTTATATCTGATTCAAAGGAGGAAACTGAAAAACAGACACATTTATAGCTCAGGAATATTGAAATGAATGTGCAAATGAACGCAAAACTAGCTTTCTTTCCCAGCAGGGTACAGAGCTTTAAGAGGACGGATGAACTCTGCACATCTATACATAAGAATTATTTTTGCATCCTGTCAGTTACATACAATTACAGAGTGTAAGAAAGTTCCTGTGCAATCAGACCACCCAGAGGGCATCCTCTACACCCTGCATGGATTACCATAGAGGGCAAATTTGCTCTTGCAGTTGGATGAATCCAAGATGTTTGACTTGGATGCCCTCCAGACAGTTTGAGATCTTCTATAGGAAAAGAATTCTAAGAGGCTGAGGGAGAAAATAGAAACCAATTGGACCACATTTGCCTAGTGAACCCTTCCAGATGATGGGCAGTGAGTTCTTTTTCTGTCAATAATAAAGTACCAGACTCAATGGCTTTAATTTGGGGAGACTATGCCTTGAGTCTTTCCCTGTGCCATTTGACATTGTCCCATCAGAATGCCACAAACAGATCTTGTCAAAAGGGTTCTCCAGGTTCCTTTGACTGCAACAAATTTGAAATGCATTTTTTTTTTTTACATTAGAAAAGGAACTCTCACCAATGTGATCACTTTTTCTGTCAAATAATAACGTCCTTCTTCAGAACTCTTCAATCCTGGAACTGTTTTCCAAACCAAGGTCTACAAAACATTAAGTATACAGGGTTGGCTCCCATTTGTCTGTAAGAAAAGTTATATGAGATTATATTTAAGGGGGCTGCAGTCTGGGGAAGTGGCTCAGTGGATAATAACTCATGTTGCACAAGCAGAAGGACCTGAGCTTGGATCCCAGTACCCACACAACAAACCACACCTGGTCTCATATATACCTGTAACCTCAGTGCCAGGCAGAAGTGAGGGGGATGGAGATAGGAGCTTGGGAGCTACAAGCCTAGCAAAGGAAAAAATAAAAAAAAGTTGAGCTCCAGGTTCAGTGAGAGACCTTTACTCATTAATAGTAAGCAGAGTAGTAAGAAGGATGCCTACACAGTGCACAAATGAGTGAACATGCATACATACATGTAGACACACATGATAATTTGGCTTATGACTTCCATGGACTAAACATAATAAAACTGACTCAAACTTGAGATTCCTCTGAGCATTTTAGGTCATGATTCTTAGACCCAAGTTTTTATTTTAATAAGCTATACTGATTTTTATAACTAAGCAATGTGATGGATTTTTATTAATTAAATATAAAGTAGTTATCTGTGGAGATTCTGGGTTTCTCTGCCTCTTTGCCTGCCTCCTATTTATCACAAGTGTTCAAGCAAAATTGAGAGAGACTTGAGGCTTTCTGGATTGCCATGATAGGTTTTCAGCAATGACTCCTGCCCCATGGACCCGTGTCATACTGGGACTAGAATTCCAGGTCTATAAACAAGCCTTGCCTCACTGCCTTGCTCTGGCCTTCCCCTCCTTTGAGCCAAGTCCACAGATTAGAAGCCTGTTCCTCCTTATGCACTGCTCTGAAGGCAGCTGCCAATCTTGATGGACTTTGAATTCACCTCACCCTTTCTTTCCTACCTCTCTTCATCAGATACTCTTCTAGCCTATGGGAACAGCCTGAGCTCTGGGGCTAATCCTACCACATACACCCATGCTTAGTACCCACCAACATCCTGGCCTCCATCCACTGCACCCTTAAGTGGCTCTGCACAGGACAACACACCAAAGAGCAGCCCAATACCAGTTACTGGCTCCCAATGTGGCCTCACCCAGCCTGCTTCTCTGTGCATAGTTCACTAGGCTATGCTCTTTCTTCACTGGCAAAATCTAGTTTCTGCTGGGTTGTAGTGTCATCTATATTTCTATCAAAACTCAGGCCTTCCTTTTTTTCATAGATTAATAAACTATGGAAACATCAAGAAACATCAAAACCTTTGATTCAATCTTCTTTCTGCTTTATCTAGGCCCTTCTGTAAAACAGAGCTTCCCACTCACCAGAAGTCCTGTTTAAGTTTCTACTTTTCTTCCTTGTTCTAATCTAGAAAGCCCTGTTCTATCTCACTTACCTCCAATATCAAATAGATTGCTAAATTGACATTTAAATCTGTGTCTTATAGAAATGCACAATTCTACAAAAATAATTTTAGAATGAATTTATAGCTTTCCATCTCTGATAATAAAAATTATTATTCTCAGCTGAGTGTGGTGGTGCATGCCTCAGCACTGGGGAGGCATAGGCAGGTGAGTCTCAACCTGGCCTCTGTAATGAGTTACAGGATAGCTAGGGTGATACAGTGTAAATCTGACTGAAAAAAAATCGTGAAAGAAGGTGGGGGAATAAGTAGTTGATAGATAGATGTTAGATAGATAGATGATAGATAGATAGATAGATAGATAGATAGATAGATAGATAGATAGATAGATGATAGGTAGATGATAGAAATTTAGATATGTTTGGGGGGCTTGTGTACTTACTAAATGCTTATGAAAATAAATGTTGTTGATACATAGTTATCTTCCCTTCAATAATAATAATAATAATAATAATAATAATAATAATAATAATAATAATAATAACAGATGGTGCTCCCTGAATACTTAGGATATGCAGGGCATCTTTCTAAGTAAAATCTATTCACTCTCATTCAATACACTAACAGTCCAATAAAACTAACCATCTGACTAGCCTTAATTATTGAATGAGCCATTTAAGACTTAGAGAGATAAAGTAGTTTATCAAGGCTTACAGTTAGTATTGTACAAATTGAGATTTGAACTCACATTTGCTGACTCTGGATTTTTTAAATCTCAGTATCAGTGAACCTCAACCTCAGGCAAATAGAGGGCCCTCAGCATTTGTGTGTCAAGTGAGTAAATGCCCAGTTCTGCCTTGTTACAGATTAAACATTAACTAACACAGATTGTATGAAGGCTTTATACTAGCTTTGTCTTGAAGAAGCTAATGGTTTATTTATGATAGCGTCAACATTAGGTATTAGAAATAATCATTTCATAGTTGACCCATGCCTAAGACACACCTTTTAATTTAATTAAACCATATCATGTTATTATTTTATCAACTGTGTTGACTCCATCAGCCTTTTTGGCTGAGAGGCAGAAAAGATATGAAACTTCAGGAAAGAATTTCTTCTATTAATGAAGGGAGACTGAAAAAAGAAAAAGTCAGAGATGAATACAGTGTCCTGTAGAGTGCTGGACCAGTTTTCCCCTTGTTTGCATTCAAACATACCTGGCTCAACCCTTGGGGATCTGGAAGCATGTCTAGACAGCCCTGGGTCCTATGGCCGCCATGACTACGGCATCTATGTGCATGCACTGTGTGGCTGCATAAGTCTCTAAGCCCTTTCCAGGGGAAGGGGCTCCATGAACCTCTTTTCCTACCCTTCCAATAAACTTCCAGTGTGTGTTTGTTGTACATTATGGTTCATTCTTGCCACAGCTAAGCTACAAGATCCCTTCGGTGTTAAAAGTGACTTGCTGGGGCTGGAGAGATGGGTCGGCAGTTAAGAACACTCATTGCCCTTCCAGAGGACCCAGATTCAATTCCTAGCATGCACATGGCAGCTCACACATGTCTGTAATTCAGTTCCAGGGAATCTGATACCCTCACACCAGGACACAAAAAAATTAAATAAATTATTTTGTTAAAGTGACCTCCCACGGGCCAGCAAGATACTGCCGAGAGTAAGAGTCCTTGACATAAAGCTTGGTGAACTGAGTTCAATACCTGGGAGCCACACAGCAGAAGGAAATAACTGATGTCTACAAGTTGTCCTCTGACCTCCACCTGTGAAACATGGGTCACACCTCCTCCATGAATAGATGTAGGTAATGGAAATATTTTTAAATGAATTCTCATAACCAAAGCACAATCACAGGCCACACCGGAGTGTGGCTATCATAAAGAACTTCAGGTTATTCACTCAGATACCCAAGATCAGCATAAAGAACTTTGAAACAAGCTCCACATGAACTCAGAGTTCATCTCTGCCATATATGACTTTAGTAGAGGGTCACCCTTCTCCATCTTCTCCTCCTCCTCCTTCTTTGAGATGATGCCTGAAAAGAACCAAGCAGAGAGAGAGATCATACAATATTCGGTAGTTAACAGGAATATTATTTTGGCTATGTGATAATAAAGCCTGTTAAAAGTAGTTTGGAAAGAGACAAAGTCTCCTGTGGAAGTTACCTGATGGAGCCCTATTCTGCAAAGTGCACGTTCAAAACCTGGAGAAACAAACAGAAAGAAATTATTCCTAATAGACCTAAATCCAAGAAAAGATCATTCTTACCTAGGTTTCTCGGTTAATCAATATAGGAAAACCAAACAAGCAAAAATATCCCAGACCTGGAGAAGGAACAGTCCTCGGTTCTCAACTTTCTTTGTTGATACTAATGAAGAATAAAGGCAATGCACTACTAAAAAGGAATTGAGGTTTATAATAGAATTTATTTCATGGCTCATCACATGTATTATAAACCTATAAATTGTCACTACTGAAGAATGTGGTTTTAGTCACTTCCAAATTGTATGTTTGCAGAAGAGCTAGATCTAACAAATCCCTCCAGTTGTTTACTCAACATGAGAGATCACATGTGGGACTTCTGACTTCTGTAGCCAAGGTCCTGGACACAATGGAAAAAACAGATCAGCTTATTTCTGACTAAGAGTAAGGGCAAGGACATAGTCCAAGGAGAAAGGTCATGGGAAGTGAAATCACTGAGCAGCCGGGACACAAATCAGAAGGGAGAGTCATTTTCGTATATCACCTTTCCCTCTGATTCTTGTGTCCATTTGGTCAGCAGTCAGCATGTACTTTCTTTCTCCCATGAAGAGAGAGCACGGCTCTCTGAGCCCTCTCCTCTCCCATTGTCCCCTTGTTATGACAAGGACTCAAATCCGTCTTTCTCTCGAGTGCCTCAGATCAGCTATCCTTTCAACAACTAGAGAGATCCTCTCAGGCTTAAGTTCATTCCTTCACATGGCCTTGCCTAACACTTCTAACAAGAGAGCTAATCCTTGACAGCTACATGGCTCCTTTCTGCTCATATCAGCCATTCAGTTCCTCAAACAGGTCAGTCCTTCTGAGAGCCTTCCAAAAAAGTCCCTGTCGCCCACACTCTTTTCTTCCTTCCCCACTTTCTTCTGTTCTCTTTGTTGCTCTCATTCTGTTGGTTATATTTTTGGAATAGGGAATCTCTCAAGATTCCCTATCTCTCCCTAGAACTCACTCTGGGGCCCCATCTGGCCTCACACTCATGGTGATCATCCTGACTTTCCCCCTAATTGTTAACTCCTAAGTGCTGGGGTGACAAGTGAACCTTTATGTCTTCATGCCATTTATCATAAACGCTTGTATTATAAACACACAAAATATATATCTGTATAGATATATTTTCTTGAAAATATGTTTAAATGTTTGTTATCTTAAATCTAGTTCTAGGAGGAAAAAGGGTAGAAATTATGTTTTGTTGATGGGAGAGTTTTGTTTGCTTGGCTTTTTTGTTTGTTTTTTGATTTGTTTTATTTGGTCTTTGTTTGGACTTTTTAGATAGGGTCCCCATATGTATCACTATCTACCCTAAAACTAGTCTAGATTCAACTTCACAGAGATCTGCCTCCCTCTGCTTCCCAAGTGGTGGGATTAAGGGTATGTGTCCTAATGGTTTATCACCAAAAACCAACACCAGATGGAGTACACAAACATGAAAAACTTAATAAATATGATATGAATTGAACATTAAGTGCATGGTTGACCAAAGAGGGAAAAGGAAATAAAGAAGAATAAATAGGTCCTAGCATTAACTACAGAAAGGGAACTATAGTACTTTTAACCAGTTGACAATAAAGGAAGGAAAATTCAAAACTAGGTAATTTGAATTCAAACAAGTTCTAGATTTTATTTACATGTTTGATACACCACTCTAGTAGAGGCCTCAAAAGAAGACTTGAGGGGCTAGAGATTAATAGTACTAGCTGCTCTCTCAGAGGACATGAGCTAAGTTCCCAGTACTTTGCTACATAGGTTTCTGTGTCCCCCAGCTATAAATTCACCTCCACAGGATCCAATGCCCTCTTCTGACCTCCACAAGCATGCATCTTCATGTATATGGCATCCTCACAGAAATACACATAAATTATTATATATATGTATATATATATGAAGATGTGAATGAAGAAAGATCATAACATGTTTTTTGTGCACATTCCTTGCATGTACAAATGTGAACATAGAATGGTTTACAAATGTAATGTAGTGATGCTGTGTTCACAGGAACAGAGAAGTGCTGGGAAAGTTAGTAGTTGACTTACAGGTGTTTTTCTTTTCCCAGGAACAGCAGGCTATTTTTGCCTGAACTAGGGAGTACTAAACTACTGGGTTGTGTCTCATTTCTCTTTGTTGTACCCATTGTTGCTTATTTCAGAAGCACCTCAGTAAATGGGAGAGTCCTTTCCAGGATTCGCCTATTTTCCTATGTCCCAGAAGCTAGTAATTCTTCTGTTCCCATCACAGGAAAATGTTTGGTCTCAAGGGAAAGAAGCCAATTAAGCACTTGCTTAAGGATGAAGCCAAAATAATTCAGGACATTTTAATGGAGACACGGGTCGCTTTTCCTGAAATCTCATGAGAATGTCACAGGAATGGAAACTCAAACAATGGCACCAGTGTCAGGAGTGGAATGGAAAGGCACATGCCTTGACTCACTTCAACAGGCTAAAGGGAGGGAAGAGCATGCTATCCAATGCTCTAGGGACAGACTAAACAACACCCCACAGTCAGGGATGGACTAGATAAACTGTGTGTGCCTGAGCTACTGTATCCATAGATCCAAATCCATAGTTAGCCTTCTATCTCTTTCATGTAGTAAGGTCTCAAAAAGCAGGGATGCTTTGACCCATTTCTGCTTGATGGAATGTTCTCCACCTGTGGGACTCACTATCTTCTGAGTTCTCCAAAATCAAGCCCTACTCAGACTCTGTGGGGAGCAGGATTCAAGTGGTAGGAAATTTTCAGAACGTGGCATAATAAAAAGCAATATAAAACCTATTAAAATACTATGATGAGATGGAAAAGAAAATTAAAAATGTAAGCCACTTTAAATGGAAATGTTGCCAGCATGCCTTGTAATTTGAAGATTCTTGCCCATTAAAAAAAGGAAACATGAATCGGGTTTCTGAAGTTCTTCTCTGTGTAGAGCCTTGGACTCGCCCATCATTCTCGTTGCTACAGGACTAAAACACTGTCCTCATGGGGGTTCGTGACCCTCCTAATCATTCTGAGCATATCATGGTAATGACTCTAAGAATCACTTGAAGGGCAAGAAAGATTTCTATAAATGTTCACTGTGCTGAGCTTAATCAGTTAGGTCTCAACCTGGAAAAGAAAAGAGCTGCTTACGTTAAAGACCAGTGTTTCAGGGTAACTCTGTCTCAACCTGGCGGGTATAGGCTCCCTTCCTTCACTAGTGTTGAAAACCCTTGCCTGACTAGTGGGCACATGTCTTATCAGCCCAGAGTCAGTACACTGCTCCTTGTTTCCAGTCTCTGTCATGCACATGGCACCACACTCTTACATTCCATAGAGTGGATGTCCCCTCAGCCACTGTGCCCTAAACTGCCAACAGCATGGCAGAACCAACACTTTCATCTGACAGAGCTGACGGCCCTAGTGGAAAGCCTTGCTCGGATTTTCAGTTCATTTGGTATCATATTTACCGCAACATTGGGAGGCTCTGAGCACAATAGTTGAGAAGAAGCTTTCCTTTCGTTCCTTCTTCCTTTGTTCTTCCTTTTCACCACTTCACAACAGGAAAACTAAACCTTTGCTTCTGAGGTGAGCAGTAATTTCCATGAGGTCATTTTTTCCCCTCAACATTAGGAAAGCAGTGTTTCCTGGCAAATATTACACTCCAATGTGATGAAAGAATTATGAAGCCACATAGGACTGTGTGGGGACAAACATGTGTTATTATGACTTTAAACAGATCAAAGGGATGTTTGGCATCTCTAACCCGGCAGCATTTCTAACCCGGTGGCTTGCAACCACTCCCATATTTAATGTGTATACAAATAAAATAATGTCAGTTACACTGTGGTTTAGGTTTCACTCATTTATACAATATCTAATTAACTTCAAAACTCTTATTCCTTTAAAATAAAATCAATGAAAATCTAAAATAGTGAAACAGAAGGCTGTGTGTAGTCTGATTCTCTAATGTTTATTAATTAAGTTTTGAGATAGATAAAGTCTGGAAATACATTCAGCTGGTTGTAGATAAAGTAAAAAGAGAGAAAGTCAAAGATTTTGGATGTTTTATATTATTATTTATTAGCATTTTACTGGTTAATAATATGTAAAAGTAAGTTGAATAATTATACATATATATATATGTTAAACACTATTTAGAGTATTTCACATGTATTGAGTCAAAGTTTAGATTTGTTACTTACCAAGTTTATGTATGGAAAAACTAAGGCAAAAAATGGGAGAGAATTTGCTAGAAGTCACATAGCAAACAGCAAAGCACAGCCTGACACTGTATTCTAAAATCCAAACTCATAACAATTATTCTGTTGCTTCTTGTTCTGTACTAATCATTAAAGAATTTGCAGGTTACTGAGCTGTATAGAGTACTGCTACTATGATTTCATTTTGTGTTATTTTGTTTTCATGCATGTGTGAATGTGTCTGTGTGAATGTATTCAGGGACAGGAGAGGGTGTTGGCACTGAAGTTACAGGCATGTGAGATATCCAAGGGAAGGGCTGGAACCTGTATTCTGCTCTTCATGATAGAGCAGCAAGAACTCTTAACTACTCAGTTGTCTCTCTGCTTTTGGCTTTATTTTTGAGTTAAGGTCTCATGTATCCCAGGCTGACCTCAGATTCCCTGTGTAGCAGAGGAAGACTTTGAACTTCTGAGGCTCTAACCTCGGCCTCCCAAACACTAATATGGCATAGCATGCATCACCATGCCAGGTTCTGGAGTACTAGAACCAAATCCAGGATTTCAGTCATGTAAGGAAGGCACTCTACCTGCCAGGTCATTCCCCAGCCCATATTAGTGAGATTTGTTACATTCCAACCCAAAAATCACTGAGAGTTTTTTTTAAAAAATTACTTCATTTTCCTTATGTGTCTGTGTGGTCTCATGAACAACCTGGGGTGACAGGAAGTTGTGAGCTACCCAGTGTTGGTGCTGAGAACCCAAAGCAGTAAATACTTCCGAAAACTGAGCCTCTCTGGTGTCTCTGGCTCCCTGAGTTTTAGTAATTGAAAAGTAACCTAATGAGGTACATGACATCACTGAAGTCATCCACCTTCTCAGAGATGCACAGTATGGATTAAGCCTCTCTCCAAAACAAGTCTGACTTCTGCCTACCATCTGAGTCTAGAGTAATACCTTTGGGAGCTCTGTGTTGAGGGTGAGCCCTGGTAGCAAGGTCTCAACACTGAAGGTGGAGGCTTTGAGTCATGAAAGAATTAATAAGAACTGGAAACTGAGGTCCACTGTGTGACTAATCTGTCATGCCTGTGTAATAGACCCTCCAATAATAACTCTAGACACCAAGACCTCACACTTGACTTCCTGGTTCTCACATGTCAATGCTGGAAGAGCTTTTCATTCTGACACCATAGGAAAGCTATGCATTTGGTTACTTCCTGGAGTTTATCCTTCTGTGCCAGGATTGTAGGACAGATCTTTGATTGGACCTAAGCCATGTGTGATGGTTATCACAGAGCTTATAAGGGAAAATACCCTCTGGTCTGTATAATAATACTTTAGACTTGTATGCAGAAATTTTCTCCTTCAAAACTACTGTTGTAATTATTTATGTTTTTGTCAATGCCAGAGATGGAACTAAGGACTTCAAGCATGCTAAGCCCACACTCCACCATGGAGCAGACTACCTGATTACACCAGCAGGGTTTGGTTTGGTTTGGTTTTTCTAGAAAGACTTTACCATCTATCCTAAGTACAGCTTACAGAAAATGAATAATAGCTACAGACCTAGACACTTACTTATCTTCAATTTTTCATCCTGCGTCTGAAGGAGATTTTTGTTTGCTCTGCAGGTTTAATATTCAAAGTCGGTTTTGATGGAAGCTCAAAATTTTCTCCACCTTTTACTATGTTTGCCCCCCCCCACACACACACACATACACATTAGCCCTTACTACTTCCTTTCATAGCTCTGGCTCCCTGGTCCAGGATCTTTGCTATCCATGATGGTGACTATGTCAGCTGCTCATCAGGGAATCTGACTGAAACCCTGAATGGAATCCAGTCTCAAAGGGATGAGATGGGGTGGGAGAGCAGGTGGGTTGAGAAGAGCCCAGCAACAACAGCCTCCCACATAACGTATGTCCACCTAGAACCTCAGAACGTGACCTCACTGGGAAACAGAGTCTTTGCAGGATCAAGAGAAGGCCATTCTGGATCTGAGTGGGTCCTAAATATAATAAGAGTATCCTTAAAAGAAAAAGGTATACACAGAGACACACAGGGAGAAAGCATGTGTTGAGGAGACCGTAATGGAAGCAAAGCACACGCCACTGCCACAGAGTAAGGAGCACTGGTAACCAGCAGAGTCAGAAGTCACAGGGGAAGGGCTCACACTGCTCATGTTTTGGGCTCTGGTCCTGAAGGTCGTTATATCCGCCTTAGACACTAACGGGAATAACAAGTTTGGCCACCTCCATGTCACTTACAAGTGGATCACAGCTTGAACTCTTTTCTTCACTTAGTCTTCTGTCCTCGGAAGAAAATATTTCAGGAAAGAGTTCTTCTTCATTTCTACTTTGTAGAATGTGGATTACAGTCAGACCCCAATAAAGAGAAAAGCAAAAGCAACAGATGTTGCTGACACAGAGGATACAACCATCACATTGCAACAAAAGCAGAAGAATGTAGCTGGAGGCATGGCAGAGGCTAAGAAGCACTCATACTGCCCATGTCAGGAGGCTCACACTGCCTGTAACTCCCTCTTCTGGCCTCCATGAATACCCACACTCAAGAGCACATACCCTTACATAGGCACACACATACACACAATTAAAAATAAGTCTTAAGACAATAGTAGCAGAAAGATCTCCTTGCCACTGGTTGACTGTTTGTGACCAAGTGTGACTAAAGTTCTTGAGACTTCCATAGCCTCAAGATGATCTGGTTATCTAATAGATTTTTGAGATTCCTTAACTAGGGAGAATTATATAGCAAACAATAGTCTTAAGGCCAAAGAAAGAAAGTATGTGAAGAGGGACTATGTGAAGAGCTCTGTGAACCCTGAGTTCTGAGAAGGGCAAGAACTCCCAGGCATTGAACCTGCTTGTCATCGAGGGCTTTGAGTATGGATGACACAGCTGGAGGGTGTCTGTTTTGCAGTATAGACACAAGAGTCCAGACAACAGACTTTCCTTTTTACATGCAGAAGTTCCACTGCCATGGAAAAAATGCAATCACTTTTCACTGTTCACATCAACATCTGAATCTCAGAAAGGAAAATCGCATGTTCCACTATTGCTTGTGCTCACCATTGAACACGCAGCCCTTATTTCACAAAATCTTCCTGCAAGTCACAATCGGAGAAGTCTGGGTTTAGAAGAGCACATGTCCTAGCCTAGAAACTGCCCCACAGAGTACTCACCTTGCATGTACCCAACTCAAGGTTACAGGAAGATTTAATTATAAAATATAATCTTTTGATCTTTACATTGCTGATCAAGGCCCAGAGTCTTGGGGGGGGGGGGAGACCTGGCTGTTTGCAATTTAGCAACAGGGAGGGAAACAAGGTAATTAAGAGTTAACCTGAGTGCTGCGTCATATTAGAGTCTTTGTCCTGCTTAGTCCAAGACTTTTAGTGAAACACGAATATTCTAGTTGGTGTTTAATGGAAGCTCAGAGCCAGAGACATTGGGGAAAGGCTGGAATATCAGAGAGAGGAAACAGACCACAGTCCGTTCTCACCCAGTTAACTTCTCAGGGTAAAAGCTGTCTTCAAGACTCCTCAGCCTGACTTATGTCTTCAATGTCTTCCTACGCCTACCTTAAATATCTTCTTCATCCAGTTGTTTTATCCCAGGGTTCAACTCTGCATCATAATCCTAGAGTTAGGATTAACTCTGACCCTCCTGGCTTGATTGTGGGTGGATCGGTCCTCTGATAGTCCGGGCTGATTTTATTTAATATAAAATGTCACCACATGTCTTTCTGTATGCTATAAATATCAATCTTTAAATAAGAGAGTTATTTTGGCCCATAACAGATACCATAAAAAATTAAATAAAAAATCAAAATAAATTAAAAAAAAAAAAAAAGACAGAGTCAAAGTCAAAGACAGATGGAGCCAACAGCCCAAAGAAGAAACGTGCAGGGAACACAGGTGAGCCATGGGCCATGCGGCAGACAGATTAATAGAAATAAGTTAAGTTAAAATAAAATAACTAGCTAACTGTGCCTAAGCCATAGGCCAATCAGCATAAAACTAATATAAACATCTAAATCATTTTAAGGGGGGGCCTAAACAACCACAGGCAGCTAAAAAGTCTAGGGCCGCACAAGACCAAAAAAGCATATTAAAACACCATATTTCTGACATAAATTAAACATCTCTGGAAGTATTTCTTTTTTCTATCTTTCCTTCTTGAATTGAATCCTATCTTTAATTGGATAATCTGCATTTTTTAATTGCGCATACTTGGGAACATGACCACCTCCAAAATGCTTTCTTAATGAATAAGTAGAGCCCCCCCCCCAATAAAATCCTCAGGCTCTGTTTATTCTCAGACTAAATTGCTTTGAAAATTATTTCCCAGGATCCTTTAACAAGCAGAGGGTATTACGGCTTTTTTTCCTTCATTTCTTGACTATTTTGTTTTGAGTTTGATCTCATTCATGTGCCACCAAACCCAAAGATTTCTAGAGAAGTGATTTAATTGTATCTAAAAATTCATGAAAAAGTACAACTAATGTTTGGAAATAAAAGCAGGCTAAAACAGAAAAAAAAATTAAAATAAGTAATAGAACAAAACCACCTCACAGAAAAAAAATATGAGTAAAAACAACTGTAATTCAAAGTGAGGAAAGGAAGGGGTGACAAAGGCTTCATGATGAGGTGTGGAAGGGGCAGGAGTTCAAGGGAGGGGCGGACCACTGCGGGGGGGGGGGGGCGGGGGGCGGCTTCAGGGGGTGGGGCAAATCGCTGCAGAAGAGGGATGAATCACTGCAGAGGAGGGGCGGACTGTTGCAGGGGAGGGGTGAACTGCTCCTGAAATTCATCCTCTTAAACTTGCTTTTAAGTGTTTTGTTGGGTAAAGTTATTTTTGTTTTTCGGGTGTTTCTTCCTGTTGTTGCTGCTATTGTCTGAGACAAGATCTGTGCGGCTCAAATTGCCTCAGCCTCCTTACGATGGAATCACAGCCGAGCTAACTACCTTACTTGGTTTTCTTGGATGCAGTAATCAACTGAACACGGACAGCCAGATGTTTTGCATCAAGAACCTTGATGGTAGACTGAGACCCCAGCCAGCCAGCTCTCTCGGGCCTCTCAAAATGTACTAGTCAGAAACAGCATATTTTTGGTGCAGTTCAAACCTTATTGAATTTTAGAACAAAAACCAATTTACACAGACTCCTATGATTCTCGGGTCTAGTGCCACGGCAGGCCATTTAGCAGCCAGCAATGCTGGCGACTCATTCGTCAGAGCTCTGAGAATTAGTTTAGAGGGTATAAATGAATGTCACCCTCTGAACTTCAGGAACACAGCTCACAAAATATGAATCGCTATGCTAATCTAGCACTGAGCTTACGCATTGTGTGGGCTGCAGTATTTGTCCTGGTCTCAAGGGGAAAAGCAATGGTGTAGCTAAAGCTGAGTGTTTCAAAGAGAGCATTAGCATGGTGAGTTATAAGGGGACATGAGAGTGACCTTGAGTCCCTGAGGCTCAAACTCATTCCCTGTCAGCTGGTAGTCTGGCTGATGATTGCTTTTGCTAACATTACATTGTTCTATTTAACAGAAAACATTAACAACTTGGTTGTACTTTGAAATATATTAAGGCATGAGACTAACACAGGGCCAAGAGAGGAGTTCAGTGACTCCTTGCCTCAGGATTTTTTGTTTATTTGTTTGTTTGGGTTTTTTTTTTTTTTTTCAGTGCTATGCCCTGGCATTTTAGCAAAAGTCAAAAAAGAAATTCATAGAAGGATTCTTGTTTTAAATTCCAGAACTGTTTTCTCTCCAAGTTTGGTAATTTTAATCCAATTCACTTTAGAAGCTGCTGCTGAAATGTAAGGTCACTGTCTCCTTCCCTCCTTAGGGCAAAGTGGACAGGGGGCTACTATCACTCAAGGAGATAGTACCATTTTATAGGACAGAAAATGGAGACCAAAACAAGTCAAGTAAATTGCCAAGGTCATGACACAGTAAGTGTTGAAGTACCACTCATCATCAGTTCTTCTAAGACAGAGGTTAGAAAAGACAAGGGAGAGAGAGAGAGCACAGTGGCCTCTGAGGAACTCCAAGCACAGGACACTAATTAAAACTCATCACAACTGTTCGCATATCACCTAAAACCATCTCTAAGAGAAGGCTGACTTGGCCTGGCCCAGACTTCCTCACCAAATTTATAGACCTTAAATTTGATCCATGAAATATTTTTGTTCAAGTCTGAATGTGGGAAAATGAGCTGAGTCCAATTAAATTTCATGACTGATTTTGATGTGGCTCCTCTGGTTTGGCTTGTCCTGTGGGTGACAACCTCCTCCCCTATCTTATTGCATAAAGTTCAGCTGTCAGTTGGGATCTGGTCTGAGAGCACAGTCTTCCAAAAGAACTTCTTTGAGTGGCACAGTTACTGAGAAACTACATTTTGGGTTTGGAAAAGAGAAATTCTTCTAAAAAGGATCTTTGAATGGCTTTGAACTGCTAGTTTGGACACAAGGAAGACAAAACAATATCTTTGAAATTTCTGGAAGTTCAGGTAAAAGCTACTGGAGGATATGGACAAGGTGACACTCAATAAGGCACACACTTTTTTTGGCCAAGGGTTTGCTTGTAAAACCCCAACTGTCCCTGACCTAAGGAGATGACAGTCTAGACCAACAATTCTCAACCTGTGGATCACTATCACTTAGACAGTTTCCATTCTGATTCATAACACTAGCAAAATTACAGTTATGAGGATCTGTTTTAAAGGATCACAGCATTATAAAAGCTGAGAACCACCAGTTTAGACCACGAGTGAGCCAAGTGGCCCCTTCTGTTTGGGTCAGAGGAAGGTTTGGGAGCCATTTTCTATGGTTACCCTCCCAGAGGACACAGGTTCAATTTCCAGAATCCACATGACAGTTCACAACTGTTTGGAACTGTGGTCCCATGGTATCTAATGCCCTCTTTGGCCTCCACCGGCATTGCACACACATCCACAGACATATATGCAGGCAAAACATCTATATGTAACATAAAAAATAAAGAAAAAATTTAAACTTAAATATTTAATCTAATTTTTAAATAGCCAGCTTGTCAAAGTCTGTGATCACACTCAAGAATCACCTCAAAAGCCTTGAAGAAACGTGTCACCACAGATTAAACAACAAAGAAAGGGAAATCCCAAGACACAAAAAAGAAGCTTAAACACAGAAGCAGAGGTCCAAAAGGAAGTCAGGAGTGGGGGGAGGGGAGAGTTAATAATTGAATGGCTAATGGAGAAAAATGAAATAAAACAGCTCTCTGTTTAAGAATGACTCCTATTAGCGGATGGTGAGGGTTCCTGGAGCTCCAAGCAGGATAGAGGTAAACACAGCTCCGCCATCAGACCTCTGGCAGAGCCTGTTTAATTTCCCCAAACTTAAGGTGACACTGTCCCAAGAATTTCATACTTCAGAACCAGGAATTTGATGAAAATTCACGCTCCAGGGGTGGAATCACACCCAGAGCTAAGTTTGAGCAAATGTTCAGTTTCAGGAGAAGGGTTGACAGAGAAGTAAGGTTTACTTAAATGATTTACAAGTGTCAAGGCTAGGAAGGCTGCCTCTGCCAACAGCGTTATGTTCTTCCTCAGAGAAATGCTGCTGGCTCCCCTGCTAACACACACACACACACACACACACACACACACACACACACACACACACACACACACACACACACACACACACACACACACACGGTAGGGACAGGGTGGGGGGAGCAGGCAGAGTACAACCACTGCTCTGAGCAATGTTGATCTATTTGGGGAAAACAGATGGGACTATAAACAGTTTCATAGATTTTTAATATTTTTTTTTAATGATCTAACCTTGACTTTGATTTGGAAAATAACAGGAAAACATATTACCTAACACAACCACTTTCTTCCTATTGTTTACTTATATCCTACAGGATTCAAAGCCAGACAAGAGTTCTGAAACTCCAGTTTATCCCAAAAGAGGGTAGAAAATATCACACATATTTAGTCACAGGCTCAATTGGAGTAAAGTTCTAACCAAGCCATGAGTATTTTCACATCTTCTCTATGCTCAGAGACCATCTGTATTTAGAAATAAGCACTGCACCTAACCAATACATTTAACAAGGTAGCATTTACAAGCAAATGCACCCATTCAAAATTTGATGAATGCACTCACCTGTGAAATGTTACCACAATTTAAATCCAGAGAACTAATTCACGCCCTTGCCTTCCTTGGCCCTTTGGAAGTCCATCCTTCCTTATTCCCTAGGGACAGGCAATCACTGGGTGTGCTGCTCTCTGTCACTCCATATAAGCCACCTTTGTCTCTATAGAAGCAAACTCATACAGTATGTGAATTTCCTGGGACTAAAGTAACAAATCAGAGCACACTGCCTTGACTTAAACCACAGAAATGTATTGTCTGGAGGCTAGACCTCACCGCCAAGGCATAGGCAGGACCACAATCCCTCTGAAGGTTCTAAAGGTGATCCTTCTTTGTCTTCTCTAATTTCTGATGACTCTGGGTTTCTTGGTTTATGGAAATGGCATTCAGCTTTCTGCTACTCTCTTCACAATGATTACTTAGTGTGTCTGTGTCCTTTCTCTTCTTAACTCATCAGACAACTTGGGGTCCATCCTAAACATAGAAGAATGTCATCTGATACATTTTAATTTCATATTTCTGGGAAGACCCTAATTCCAAGTAAGGTCATATGCAAGAGATGTTTGGTCTTGGACATGGCTTTATATGGCTATACCATCAAACTGGTCACTACAGATGGGTGTTGTGATACTTTTTGAGTTTGAAAACCAGGCATATGTGTCATTTCAGAACTTTCCACCTTGAGGCAGGAAAATCTAGAGTTCAAGATTTTCCTCAGCTATATCACAGGTTTGAGACTACCCTGGATTATATAAGACCCTGACTTAAAAAAAAAAAATCAAGTTTTCAACTGTTACAAATCATCCCATGATGGATCATGTGTGCACAAGTTTTCATGTATACATTCTCTATCATCTTCAGTAAGTAGCACCCAAATGTGGGAGATTGTGTTGTTACATTGTAAATAATTGTCCTACCCACTGGTTTAATAAAAAGCACTGATTGGCCAAAGGCAGGCAGGAAGTATGGGCAGTGCTACCAGATTAAGGAAACTCTGAGAACAGGAAGCACAGAGCAAAATGCCAGAAAGAAGCCAGAGGAAGCAGAGGACAACCATGCTGCTCTAAAGAAAGGTACTGAGCCGCATGGCTGAACAGGAAGAATCATGGGTTAGATTAAGGGTACAGAGTTAGCAAGCTATATGCCTGGGCCTTAGGCTGATCATCCTAAAACTATTGAAAGCATCTATGTGTCTCTGAGGGTCTGTGGGCCTGCAGGTTTAAACCTTGAGGTTAGGCCCAAAAGTCTAGGCCAGAAACCTCCTACTACACCCAAATGTACAACTATATTACAAAACTTCTAAGAAGTCTTCCAAACTGTTGTCTGTATATACCTTCCCAGCACAGTGTAAAGGGCTCTACCTACAATGGGTTTGGTGATTCTTATAAATAATCTCAGTACTTTGGAAGCTGAGGCAGGAAGATCATAAATCTGAAGGTTAACCTGGGCTACATAGTGAGTTCTGGCCTAGTAGTATCCATAGGCTGTTTCACATTCTAATTGTGCCACATCCCCCCCCCCCAAAAAATTTGGTATTTATATAGTTTTCCTACATGTGCTGCTTCAGTGGGTGTGTAGCCAATTGCACCCCATCATGGATTATTCTCGGATTTTCCTGATGATAAATGATGATATTCAGGAGATTACAGTTATTGATATACTTTACGTTATAAAGTGATTAACTATTTTGCTCATTCTAATCAGGTTGTTTTATTATTTTAGGCAATATTTTGTCAGAGTAATTGCTTTCCTAACAATTTTGAACAAGTTGGCACTTCAGAAGATGTACTAAGTAATAAACAAACTAGAACAGAATTCCTACCTTGAACAGGTCTATTGATATCATGAAGAGAAAAGACTTTCCAATGACTAGGAGAGCAAGTGCCTAGAATCACTCTGGTATTTGCCACCTTCTATAATCTAAAGTAAATTGTATAGATCCTCGTATGCCCATTTCCTTATGTGTAAAATGAAGGGATTTCAGTAAAGTCACTCAGTGTTCTTCAAGTATGGAAAAGTAATTCTTTTTAATCATTTTTAAAGTACTGACAGAGCCCTCAAAATATGGCATATTTCAAATTATTTTTTAAAAATTCACTAATATTGCTCATGGTGTCTGATGAAAAGGAACTGAAAAAAGATGAAAGAATTATCATTTGAGAATTGCAGATATCAACATGCTTAGAGGATCTCTGAAAGAATTCCCCTAACAAAGAGCTTTGTATCACTGCAAACACCAGGCTGGTGATGCAACATCTCTCAGAACCTGTGATTACAGCTCATAAAGACACCAATTAAACACCAAGTCACAACACATTCTATACAATGTCCCAAGAAACATCTGCAGCAACATGAGAATAGATGGGTATATATAATAAATGCATATTTAATATTTGAATTTCTGTAAGACATTTCCTATAGCAACCTCTCTACATTTTTTCACTAATGCTGTCAATTTTTAAAAACACTTTATTAGAGTGTTATCCTAAAAGAAAAAATGTTTACACCCAGATGGATTCATAAACAGCAAAGAAGTTAATCCTATCAAGTGCCAGCTGGGACCAGAAATAAATTACTTTTCTAAAAGGGACAGTAAGTGTACATGAGATAACTTGTTTTTGCTCCCATTTTGTCACACAGATAATGACATCAAGAGATAACAGGGTTGTTCTGACTATGGGTTGATAGTTCATTCTAACTAAACTGATCGCCTGTAATTCTGATGTAAAATCTACTTTAAACGAAAGGCCATTTGGCCAACAATCTTCCAGCTTTCATTGGCCCATACTGTTATCAGCAGTGCTTCCAATGGAAATTACAAGGTTAAATATTGGATGAAGGTAACATAACAACTGTCCCTTTGGATCAGTCTGTCAGGGGTTCATCCGTGAACCATGGCCATATCAATCAGGGTCACTTACTTCTTGGTGAATACTCAGCCCTAAATTGGGAGTCTCCAAATTCTAAAAGCTGAATTTGGGATTAGTCTTTGTGTAAGATTCAAAGCACCTGGATTTCAGACAGGACATCAGCTCCAGGCATTTAGAGCAGGCATTCTAATAGCCATGTAGAAATATTTCCTCACAAAGATTTTGTCTTTTCTGACTTGTTTTGAGGATCAACATTAGTCTGAGAATGTTGTACGTTCACCTGTCTCTAATACCACAAACTGTGGTCCGTTTCTTACCTTAAATAATAAAATGCAAACTATATAGAACACAGGAGAAGTGAAGAGATTTCACCTCAAATATTAATATCTTACTTTCCTGTTTTGTTTTTAACAGATCTATCCTTAAATCCATTTCTCTAAGCAGTTGTGGGTGTGTGTGGGTGTGTGCATGCCTGTTATTATGTGTTTCAGAGTAAATTATAAACCTAATTCTACCCCTTTGTCTTTGTGATGTTTTGAAAGACAGTGCTCTCCAAAGGGAATGGCACTATTAGGAGGTATGGCCTTATTGGAGGAAGTATGTCACTGTGGCATAGGCTTTGAGGCCTCTTTTACTGGAGCTTCATTCAGTGAGATAAATAGTTCATTTCTTATTGCCTTCTGATCAAGATGTAGCCAGCACCATGTCTGCTTGCACACAACCATGTTCTTTGCCATGATGATAATGGACTGAACCTCTCAAACTGTAACTGATCCCCCAAAATTGTTTTCTCTATAAGAGTTGATGTGGTCATGGTGTCTCTTCACAACAACAGAAACCATAATTAAGGCACTCTTCTGCCACATTTTTCTTTAAACAAGGTCATTCCCCTCCAAAAATAATTTTGAAGTAAATTTACATAATATTCCATAGGAAGAAAGTTCGTCCAAAGCAATGCAAATTTGTCTGTTCATTATACATTTTCTTTCTTTTTATTTAGGACTGAATTTCCCCAATATGAGCATTTAATTTTATTTTCCAAAACCTAGAGAGCTAAATGACCTTCAAAAGAAAAGAGTCTCCCATCTGCCCTTGGTATTAAAGTTCTATTTATAGAGCTAGGACATTCCTTGTCAGACATAGCATTGTGATTCTCTCTTTATTTTATTTGTCCCTCTCTTGGATACTCTCCATGGCACTTCATCTCCAGATTCAGCACTGACATGGACCTAGAGTCTTACAAAGACTTTGGAAGGTTACTTAGGAATTCTACTTAAAGGTGCTGAATTGAAAGAAATATGTCTCTGTTCCCTCTTGAAATAATCCAATGTAGGTTTTTTCTTTTTTAAAAAAATTCTTTTGTTCTTTGGCAGTTTGCTTTTGCTCTTTGGGGGGGCCCACCACCCAGCTCTTAAATAAATCACACATGGAGTCTTATTCTTACTTAAAATGTTGACCTTAGCTTGTTAGCTTGGCTTATTTCTAGCCAGCTTTTCTTAAATTATTCCTTCTATCTTTAGGTTCTGGACTTCTCCCTCCTTCCCTCCCTCCCTCTCTCCTTCCCTCCTTCCCTCCCTCCCCCATTTCTGGCTTTGTAGCTGGGTGGCTAGCTCCTGATACCCTCTTTTCCCTTTTTGCTTCCTCTTAATCTCTCTTCTCCCATATTTCTCTTCCTATTTATTATCTCTGCCTGTCAATCCCACCTATGCTTTATCCTGCCTCGCTATTGGTCACTCAGCTCTTTATTAGACCAATCAGGTGTTCTAGGTAGGCGAAGTAACACAGCTTCACAGAGTTAAACAAATACAATATAAAAGAATGTAACACATTTCATCATAAAGCAAATGTTCCATAGCAAAGACAAATATTATACAACTTAAAATAATGTTCTATAACACTCCAACATTAAAATAAAGACATTTAAAGGGGGAAGTCAAAAGGGGAGAGAGCAGGATGAGGGCTGGAAGCTGACAATAAGTAGCAATAGGTTCGAGAGATGGGGACATGAACAAGAATTACTAGTAAGAAACGGGCAGGGGACTGACTTAGCCAGGGAGTCCAAGCTTACTCCCCTTCTCTCACAGGAAGGTAGCAGCAGGAAGCAAGCTCTGCAGCCTTGCAAAGCGTGAAAGACTCAGAAGTTCGAGGCTTTTGATTACCTTTGTGTCACTGGGAGAGAATATCAGACAAAAGCAAACAGGGAAATTTTAGTTGGTGTCGCAGCTTTAGAGCATTTTAGTCCATGGTGCCGGGAAGGTGCCTCGTGCACCTTCACATACATGTGCTCACACACCGTTCACACTCATACATGCATAAAATAAGTAAATAATAAATTAAATATATTCTCACTTGCGAGCTAAGTGGGAGATTTCTCTAATTGCTGACCTCAGAAAGAGATAGCAAAAATATTGAGAATTCAAGACCAGCTTGAGCAAAATGGTGAGTCCACGCTTCAAAAAAAAAGTGTACACAGTACGTGTGCTATGCTGTTTATATATGTAGTCTCATGAATTAAAAAAAAAAAAAAGCACACCCAAATTGAAAGACAAAAAAGAGCCAGGAAAAAAAGATAATCATGACTTAAAAAAACAACATAGTTCATTAAAAAATATAATGGAAGGATTAATATAAGGCAAAAATTCCAGACGTAGGACAAAAACAACCAATAGGAAATAGGAAATATGTAAATAAAAACAGAAATTCTATATAGAAAAATTGCATTAAATACTTCTAGGGTGCAAAAAGGCCTTGGTTTTAAGCTCCAATACTGTAAAAATGCAGGAAAAGATTCCATAAGGAGAAATCATGGAAAGAAAAAGAAAATTATGAAAATAATAGCCTGAAACTCCTGTGTTTTAGTGCTGTGGTCTCAATATTGAGAGGACATCAACATACAAGACAGTCAATGAAAACTATGCAGTACTTTGCTATGAAGCATCCTCACATGTCCCAAGGTTGAGGCTTTGGCTGGTGGGGATACTTGGCTAAAGAAAGTAGGTCACCAGGGTGAGTCTGGGAAAGATGTTCCTTATCCCAGCCTCTTCCTGTCACTCCTGCCTCCTGTCTACTATGAAGTGATCTGCTTTTCCTGACCATACACTTCCTGTGGCGGATGTTCCACCTCAGCATGACTCTACACAGTGGGGCAAGAGATGACAGACTGAGACCCTAAACCATGAGCTAACCTAGGTCTTTCTCTTTTTAGACTGATTTTCTTGGTATCTTGTCCCAGTGACTAACGTCTGACTGACACAGAGAAGACCCAATCCAAGGACAGCATCAGAAAGTGTCAGGTCTCTGGAGGTGGAAGTAAAGTAGTGAGAGCTTTGGAAAAACAAGGCTTGAACAAAGGCCAACAGGAAGGAAATCAGAACAGTGCCAGACTTCACAGCAATGCTGGACAGACACTAGAAGAGAAAACGCCAGTGACAGAAAAATGATGAGGAGAAGACTAACGTTCACATAGATTTCTACAGCAGCCAGCAAGGCAAATCCATAATAAATGAGTCCTAGTGAAAAAACTGTGGAATTCCTGTTGGAAAATAATCTCAAGGTAGCAACAACAGAGCAGCAAAACAAGACCAAGGTCTCCCCTAATGAAGTGACGCAATGTAACTGCATGGGTCCTGAACCCATGACTCTGGCTTGACAGTAAATTACTTGTGATGACCAGTGTTGCCACCTTGACAGAATTCCCTGCTATATGAAGGATTAGCTTGATGTAGCAAGACATGTTCTCTGTGGATTACACCAGGTCACAGCTGGGATCTCAGACTACATTAACAGAGAAATGGAGCTGAGCAGACTCTGCTTTGTGATTTCAAATGTGAAGTGTCCATTGCTTCAAGTGCCTGTTGCCATGACTTCCTTCCATGAACTGTGATAAGCCCCTCTCCCTTGAGGTACTTCAGTCATGGAGAGAAACTGAGACACTTTCCATACACCTTGGTTTGAGTGATATGTTCCAGCAGAATAGGGAATACGTCGAGAAAGAGGTAAACAGGATTGACAAACAAAAGACAGGGCTTGTAGGGGATAATGCAGAAAAAAAAGCATGCACAAACCAAAGCATACCAATTCGGAATGGGACAGGAAGAAGTTCAGATCAGAGGCTGTGGGGAGGTAGGATTGCGGAGGTCTGCCAATCATGGACTGTTTTACAGCACTACCTCTCAGAAATGAAGAACAGATTTATCCGAATGATAACCCTCCAAGCAAGGCTGAATCCAGATCCCACTGGCCCACCTTCTCCTATAATCTAGCTCATCCACAGGGTGGAGGAGAGAGGATGAGGTCTCTCCTTGTGCAAACATATGACCAAGTAAATAGAGGCTTGCCCTCAGCATGCACATCAGAGATAATTCAGAAGAATGTTTGAACACTTCTGTGCAAAGAATGCTAGTTAAAAGTGTGCTTTCTAATCCAAAGCAGACATTTTCTGAATACCCACTGTGTAGAGAGGAACCAGAATATGAAGTTTAACTGTGTCTGACATGGATTTTTAAAAAACTCACTCAAAGGTATTGAAGTGATTAGAACAATAGGTGAAAGTTCCACACACTTGGCGTTTGGACGAACTTAGTGTTTCCATTCCAGAGTAGAGATCTGCCGATAGCTCTCTAGAGGGCTGGCTTGCCTATTTCTTTAAAAGTAGTAATATATTTATTTATTTGATTTTATATTCTGAGACAGGGTCCTACTGTGTAGCCCTGGCTATCCTGGGACTTACTTTGTAGTACAGGCTGGCTTTGAACTCATGGAGATATGACTGACTCTGCCTCCCAGAAATATATTTTATTTTTGTTTGTATGAGTGTTTTGCTTGCCATAATGCGTGCCTGGTGCCCACAGAGGTTAAAAGAGGGCATTTGTCATTTGAATGAGATGTTTCCTATAGGAATACTTTGAATACTTGGTTCCTGCTCATACTGTTTCAGGAAGCTTAGGAGGTATAGCCTTGCTAGAGGATGTAGGTCACTGCTGGTGGCCCTTCAGTGGTCAAAGGCTCCCACCATCCTAGTTGACTCTCTGCTTCCTGTTTGAGGTTTAAGGTATACATTCTCAGCTACCATTCCTCTGCGTGGTCCTCAAGCACTCTCATCCTTCTGAACTATAAGCCCCAAACACCTTCTCCTCTGAGTTCCTGTGCTCACAGTGTTTTAACACAGCAATAGAAAAGTAACTAGTACAAAAATGGGATCACATTAAACTGACAGACAGGTGTGAGCTGCCACGTGACTCATCGGAACAGACACAGGTCCTCTTGGAGAACTGCCTATTTTAGCAAGGGACTGAGTTCACCCATCTGAACGAATCAACAAGGTTGGACAAAGCCAAGATCATGGTCTGCACTAAATTGGCTGTACCAGTTTTCCTTTGCAGTGACTCTGGATTAGCTGTGTAGAGTGAGGAGCCACAGAAGCCCAGCTTGTCCCATGGTTGGCTGTCCCTTGTTCTGCCTTTGATGAGAAGCTTGCCCTGAAAGCAGTAGTGCTGCTGTATTGAGGAAGCAAAGAGAGAAATAAAAGCAGCACTGAATAGACAAAAAGAGAAAAAATTTCCTTTTTTGCCTCAAGTTGAAGAGAGGTGGTGGTGTTGAAATGTGAAATCATGTTGCTATTTCAAAGCCCTGGTGGCTTATTTAGCTTGAGTGGATTGATTTACTGTGGTGGTATCACAGTTTATGAACCATTGAAAAGGTAATTTTAAAAATCTTTGACCTTGTCAGTTTGGGGGTCACTTCAGGGTGGAAGTGTTGTATCTGCTATGTCACCTCCAATTTTCGGGAGTCCTTCTTGCCTTAAGATGCTGACCTTGTGGATCCCCATCAGATGGAGGTTTTCTTCTTACTGCAATTCTCTGTCCTTTGACTCTTTCATCCATTTTCTACTTGTGAAACTCATCGTATTTCCCAGTAAATGTGCTTTAGTTGTTAGGCAGTAACACAGAAGGAAGGAGGCTAATGTTTCTTACACTTTGTATGTGCTCATCAACACCCTGTGACCTTAAGATGCTCACTGTACTCAGCAGCCAAATTCACAATATCAACCCCTGAAATGAACAGAATCAGGAGTGTCAGCACAGGGAAGGCAACCCACCCAAAGACAAACTGCACAGACTCTCATTTGACATACACATGTTTCTAACTTTTATTTTTAGTTTTATATTAGATATTTGTTAACATAAGGGGCATCCCTTGCTTTGGCCCACACATGGAAATCACAGGATGACTCATGGAAGTCCGTTTTTGAACTTGGGTTGTGAGGCTTGGAGGTAGGGGCTTTTACCCATTCAGCTGACTTGTCAGTCCTATTTCTAAATTTTAGATCTCTACCAAAATATGAGTTTATGTTGAAAATATCACTCACAATACTATCTTTCTATGTACTTTTTCAGCTAGCTCTGAGGATACTAGTCAACTTACTAAACACCAAATTATCTGCTTCTAGTAATGTACATCTTAATTTCAGTCTGGAGTATCTATTTTGGGTCTATCGTGAATCCAACTGTGCCCCTTCCCACCACCGATTTCATATATAAATCACTGCCCCTAGTGTACTGGTGTCTGTGAGTACAGATTTTAGAGCCACTTAGGTTGAAGGAGGTCCTGCTGGTCTGTTTTCAGGCTAGTGACTTTATAAAGGAGTCAGTATTGACCTTACCCTTCCTCCCCCTGCTTCCAAGCAGCACAGTGGAAAACACAACTGTGCAGATTTAGAGAAGGTTGTTGCTAGAACCTGACCCCACAGACTCCCGTCTCAGCCTTTCAGCGCCTCGAGCTAAGAGCAGTTAGCTTGTCCAACCCACTCAGTCTGTGTTTATGGCAATCCCAGCTGACTAACATAGGCTACTGAAGACAACAACCAGGGACCATATGTTAAATTCATCAGGGTAGTGACTCTTTAGAAGCTGATTTTAGATTTTGTGAATGTGTGCACTAGATGCTAAGGATGTTTCCTTTCTACTCCTCTGTAGTCTCCTCTGCCTTCTCATTGCCCCACCCCTTCCTCACACACACACACACACACACACACACACACACACACACGCACACGCACACGCACACTTTTTTGTAGCTAAATAAAATTTAGAGACCACATATGAAAGAAATATTTGCCTTTCTGGGACTGGTTAATTTACTTAGTATGATTATTTCCTTAACATCCACTTCCTTGTAAATGGCATCCCTTCCTTCTTTGTGGCTGAAAAGGTTTACATCATGCTTGCATGGGCAGCCTAGGACTACCTGGTGGGTCTGTAGCTAAATCATTCTAAGCGAAGAGCAACTTAATTGTAAACTGGCAAGTTTGGAGATTGGTATTCAGAAATTAAAATGATCAGTTTGGAGTTTTCTCGGTCTCTAATGAATTTCAGAGGCTCCAAAGACTGAAGCTTACCACATACATGCGTTTCCACAGACACTTAGAATCAAATATGTTTGTTTGATTGGTTTTGAGACATGGTCTTTATATGTATCCCTGGCTGACTTGGAACTCACTATGCAGACCAGGCTGGCCTCGAACTCACAGAGATAAGTCAGTCTCTGCTTCCCAAGTACTTGGATTAAAGGTGTACACCACCATGCTTGACAAAGATAATTCTTTTAAATGTTCTGTGTTACAGATACTAGTTGTGGTTTTTCTTTTGCTTTCCAAAATAAATTAACAACTTAAAACTTTTAGTTAATTCTTTTTGGAATAATTATATGTTCATAAATTCTTTGCAATAGTAGCACAGAGTACCAGAGTACCCTATGGACACATTACCCTGTTTATTCACTGTTTATATCTTTTTATTTCCAGACAGTGTCTCATATATGCCAAATTGGCCTTTAACTTGATATGTAGCCAAGATGACCTTAAACTTCTGATCCTTAAGCTTGTGCTTCCTTAGTGCTGAGCTTGTGATGTCTGGTTTATGCAGTGCTGGTAATTGAATGTAGGGCCTTGACATGCTATACAAGCTCTCTGATAGTTGAGCTATGAGCTGGGTATATCTTACGTCAGTACAGCACGTATCAATATCTGAACGCAGACACCAGCGCACATCCTGTGAGTCTCCAGCTCTGTAACACCTTATTACAGATGTAGGTTCATTTCATCATTACCATGGTCAAGGTGCAGGCCTGTCTCACTACTGCAAGGATCCCTTCACTCTGCCCTAATTTAATGATATTCATCATATTGTATCCAAGCCCTGGCAACTTCCAATTAGTTCTCAATCTTTATAAATTTTCTACTTTAAAACCACCATATATGTAGTACATGGTCTTTGTGGGTGAACTTTTCCCATTAAGAATAATGCCCTGGAGATCCATACAGTCCCAGTTTGTGAGAATTCATTTTCTATTGCACTGTATCAGATTACCACAAATGTGGTCCTTACAGTAACTCAGATTTATTATCTTATACTTCTAAGGGTCAAAAATCTAAAACCTGTTTTATCAGGATAAAATCTAAGTGTTGGCAAACTTCTGGAGGCTCAAAGAGAAAAATCTGCAGCCTGCCTCACCTTGTTCCAGCTTATGCGCATGTCTAGTCCTACGCCCCTAGACCTCAGCTCCATGATCACATCTGTCTCTACACTTCCTTGTTCTTCTAAGGCTTCATCAGATTACACTGGGCCAGGAAGGTAATGCAGGATTAACTTCCCATTTCAGATTTATTGTATTAACATCCACAAAGATGACAAAGTAGAAGGTCAGATAGATTAGAATCTGAATTTCTTTTGGGGGTGAGGGAGGGGCGTGAGGAGGTTGGAAGGCTCCACCTTGCCTATGAAAGTGAGTCTATTGGTAGTTTATTCAATTTTTTTCTTTTATGCTTTTCATTTTTATGCTCTTACTTTTTGAAAAAGGTCTCATACAGCCCAGGCAGATCTCAAACTCACTGCATTGCCAAAGATGAGCTTGAACTTCACCTTTCAGCATACAAGTGCTGGGACCAGAGGTATGTGCCAGCAGCCTGGCTCATGTGATGCAGGAGATCAAACCCAGGGTAGTGTGAAACTCAGGCAAGTACTTAGCACCTTAACCTCATCTGCAGCCTATGATGCTCACTTTTCTTTCTGAATATTGTCACGGAATAGATAAAGCACACTTACTTCTTGTTGTTATTATGTCTTTTTGTGACATGGTCTCATCTAGCCTGTGGCTGCAGACTTACCATGTACTCTAGGATGACTCTGAAGCCTTTTATTTATTTATTTAGATTTATTTATTTACTATGAACACAGTGTTCTGCCTGCTTATATGCCTGCATGCCAGAAGAGGGCACCAGATCTTATTACAGATGGTTGTGAGCCACCATGTGGTTGCTGGGAATCAAACTCAGGACCACGGCGTTCTTAATCACTGAGCCATCTCTTTAGCCCCAACCCTGAACTCGTGATCCTCCAGCCACCAATCACCCAAGTATTGGACTATATGGCACCATTTTCCAAGGCATTCCATTAGTGTGGTTTTCTAATTTGGGCTCTTACAGATAAACATGTTATAAATAGTTCACAGAAGTTTTGTGTATACCAAGCTCTTGGCACCAGTGCCCAGCAATAGTATTATAAGTGTAGGTTTAGATTTTTAAACTCACTAAACTATTTTTTCCATTTGTTAATTTGATTTTTTTCCACATCTACCCCTGCTCCCCTTCCCTTCCTTCCCCCCAGCCCCTCCCAGTCCTTCCTCAGCCTCCCCCACCCCATTCCCCCATCCATTTCCCAAGGAGGGCAAGGTGTCCCAAAGTGGGTCAGTTCAGTCTGTCATATCCAGTTGAGGAAGGTCCGAGTCCCTCATCCCAGTATCAAGGCTGAATTAGGTGTTCCTCCGTAGGAAATGGGCTCCAAGATGCCAGTTCATGCACCAGGAACATATTCTGATCCTACTGCAAGAGGTTCCACAAACTGCCCACCCATTTGACAGTCACAGGGTAGATGACTTTGGAGGATTTCTTTCCCTGAAGGTTCCTTGACCATTTTTTTCTGAGTCACTGAGCTCCCAATAGCTCCAGTCAACCATCTCTGTGGGTCTCCACCTCATGATCCTGATCTCTTTGCTTACATATTCCCCACCCCCTTCAGCTGGACTGGGAGCTCAACCTGGTGCTTAGCTATAAATCTCTGCTTCTGTCTCCATCCATTACTGGATGAAGGTTTTATAATGACACTTAGGGTGCTCGTTCATTTGATTATAGGGAAGTCCTGTTTAGGCACCCACTCTACTATTGTTTTGAGTCCTAGCCAGGGGCATTTTGTGGGTTCTTTTAAGTTTCCCTAGCACGGGGTTTCTTTTTAACCCCACAGTGGCTCCGTCTATCAAGATATCCATTTCTTTTTTTTCTCCCTCTCTGTTGCTCCTCTCACTCAATCATCTCCTTCTCTCATGATTTGTTCCTATCTCCCCTTACTCACTCCCCATTAAAATTCCAGTTTACTCAGGAGACCTTTATTTCCCCTTCCAAGAGGGATCCCTGGATATCTCTCTTAAGTTCTTCTTGTTATCTAGCATTCTAGCTGTTTTTGTATTTATTTATTTATTTTATATTCCCACCAGCAATGTGTGAGAACCCAGTTCCTCTGAACCTGTCTTAAAATTAGTATTATTAGACATATTAATTTTACTCCTCTATCAGGTATGTAGTAATACCCCATCATTTTCTTAATTCATACTTTCTGGCTGGCTAGTGAAGCTGAGCATTTTTAATTGTTTTTAATAATAATGACAAATTTATTTACTTATTTATTGGACTAGGTCTTTCTATGTGACCCTGTAGTCGGAGTTTTACTTTCAAGGCGCCAGTCCAAAATTAATATTTATTAGAATATAAATTAACACTCACAATATTAGTAACAGCTTATGGTGGCACCTGAACAAGGACTGGTGGATCCAAGCGATGGACGAGCGATGAAAGCACGATGGAAGCACGATGGATTCCGATTCTGTCTGTCCAGCAGCCAGCAGCCAGGAACCAGGAAGAGAGCTCCTGTGTCCCAGCAGCCACTTATCAATGGGCTTGGCCACACCCCCTCTAGGGTCCCGGAAGTGTCTTCTGACCTTATCAGCTGACACCTTAATCCCGCCACATGACCCTGACTGTCTTGAGACTCTCTATGTAGACAAGGTTGGCCTCCAGCTCACAGAGATCTATCTGTCTCTAGGGCTGTAAACATTTTTCACGTACTTATTTGTCATTTGTTCATTTCTTTAGATGAAATGACCTTTTTTCTGCTTATTGCTTATTTCCTAGTTGAAGAGTTCGTTTTATTATAGAGTTTTGAGAGTTATTTTTATATTCTGGGGACTTAAGTCTGTCATCACCCATTCAGTTTCCAAACATTTTCTTTTAAAATAGTTTTTATCTTATCCTCACAGCAGGATTTCTCCCAGACGCTAGTCTTCCATCTTTAGGGGAATGTCATCCACCATTTTTTTTCTTAAATTCAGGGTCTTGTAATGTTGCTGAGGTTGTTTCGTGTTCTCCGTCCTTCAGCCTCAGCTTCCTAAATGGTAGGACCACAGGTTCTGCTGCAGTGCCTAGTTACTTTTGTGAATGGTGAAGTTGGTGGAACATCTAGGAAATTTTAACATTAGTATAGGTTTTGAAGACTTCCTCTTCTTTTCTTTTGAAACCTTTCGGATCCCATATTCAAACCTGCAATCCATTCTGAATTAACTTTAGTGTATCGTATGAGGTTAAGTTTTCAGGAAGGTATTTGGTTTTGATGGTTTTGTTTTATTGATTTATTTACTTAGCTCATAGATACCTAAATGCTCCAGGACTTCCTTGTTGGGGATCTATCCTTTGCTGCGTTTCTCACTAATCTGGAAAAGCAGCTGGCGTTTTGGGTTGTCTGTCTGTGTTGCTTGTCTGTGTGGTTAGCCTCCTACCAGTGACACACTATTTGATTATTGTAGGTGTGTATAATAAATATTGAAATGGAGTGCTATGATCTTTACCCCTTAGTCTTTTACAAAATTTTTTAGATCAGTTTTTGTGTGATTTTTTTTCTTTTCATATAAATTTTAGAATAATCTTGTCTATATTTCCTTTTAAAAAAATGTTCAAATTTTGTAACATTAAAATTGCCTAGGTCTGGAGAGGTGGTTTTGTGGCTATGATCACTTGTGGAGGATCCACTTTGGGTCCTACATGGTGCTTCCAAGGGATTCAATGTCCACTATGCACAAATATAGTGCATAGACATACTTTCAGGAAAAAACAATCAAACCCATAAAATAATAAAAATTTTAAACTAGTCTAAACTTGTGACTTGACCTTCTTTTACATTTTCATCAAGATTATAATCCTTCACACACAAGATTCATATAGTTCCAAGAGCCTCAGTGGTGTTTCTAGGGATACAGATACAATGAAGCCAGGAGGGTCCATAGTCAGCTTGGTGGAACACTAAGGGGCATTTCAGAATCTGGAAAACAAATAGGTGTTAACCATCACAACATTATCACTTTAGTTACAGTTACCTCCTCCCAAGCCCTGGAAGGGCAGAGTTTACCTTTGTTTCATTTGGCAGGAGAAAGCACTACACAGAAGAGGCCATCCGAAGACAAATCTCACAGCATCACTGGAAATTGCAGTTACAAGCCCAGCTCCTTCTCCTGCACAGCACAGCAGCAGCTTGGGGACTGCTATCCCTTCACCTCCATCTGTGTGGTACAACTCTGAGACCAGCATCTGTGGAGGAACCAGCCATAGGATCCTTTTACCCCATTAATATTTACTGAGCAGAAGCTAACCCCTGATCAAAAGAATAAAGGTCGTGCCTTTTGGGGGTTCCTTTTCCTTGCCTAAGTACTTTCCCCAGCATTTACCATCTGAGATAGGAGAGGCTAGATTTCAAAGCTCTACTAAGCCCTCATTTTCCTTCAAAAGTAAGAAAAAATGGGTTCCTTTAGGTTAGCTAAGTTTACTTTGCTTATCTCTATCTATTCAAGGGCACCACATTGTCAATCTAGTCCCCATTTAACCTCAACATCATCTGTATGTGTCCAGAGAAGAGAGTTCCTGATACCCTCCTCTCCTAATCCGTTATCCGTGGTAATCCGTTGCTTCCCCTGGGTACTTAATCATCAAAGCAACCATAAACCTCTTTTTGAAGATCAAATGGTTCTTTAATCCATTTACTAACAGAATCCAGATTTATAGAGAATGAATCAGAGTGTAAATGGACCACTATTCCAAGTTTCTGCTTGGATCCCATTTACCAGGTAACAGATCAGTCAAGGCTTTCAGGCCAGGTGGCTCAAACAGTGGAGCAAATCTCCTGGGTCTGTTGTTTTACCCAGTGTTCTTCTGACTTAGCTCTGTTGCTTGCTTTATTTACCTGGCTTCCCAGAATCCCACGGGTGAATTAAGGAAACTCAGCCAGCCCGAGAGCTAATTATACTTAAACTTTCCAGCGATGATGCCATTAATTCTGATCTCTCCTATATCAGGCTAGCTGAAGCCATTTGGGGAGATCACCCGAGGTCTTTGAACTTCCACAGAAGAAAGCAGCAGTTTTCATTATGCCTAAGAACTGCGTTCCTGGATAAGCATCCCTCTATCCTTATTCATGTCCTCTTTCCTCATTACTGAGGGGACTGTATCAAATTATCTCAAAATGGCCACACATAGACACAGCCACTGTGAAGTCTCTTAGCCTTAAGAAAACCTCAAGGTTATTGCTCCAGCTTGCTCTACATATTTCAGCTATCCAGTTAAGAGAAAATGTAATCATTTCCAAACCATTCAATAAAAGGGAGTTAGGCTCCATATTAAGTAGGAATGCTATATTGGCCTTATCTTTTATAATGATTTCTTTTTGCCAGCGGAGTCTGATTCACTTGGACACAAAAACTCCTGACTCTGATCACAAGAGGTTTTTTTTTTTTTTTTTTTAATTATTCATGTGACAGTAACTAAGTGCCCTCTTGTTAAAAGGGACAGGAAAGCCTCTTTCTAAACAACAGTCCATGGGCTAGGGCTGTAGCCCTGTAGTACAGAGCCTGCCTAGCACAGGGCAGATCCTAACATTTTTTGTCTAGCACCATAAACTACATTAACAGATTAAATTCCATCCACAGCATGGATGAAAAGCCCCAATTCCGTGCCCTTCTCCAACGTCTACAATCCTCACCTCTGTTTCTCCGTTTCTCTCCCTCCTCCATCATATCTCCATTTTGCTTTTCTTGCTTTAGAATAGGGTCTCCTGTAGCCCAGGACCTCAAGCTCATTGTTTTTCTGAGAATAGCTTTGAAATTCTGATCTTCCTGCCTCTACTTCCCAAATACTCTATTTACAGGCAGGCACCACCACAGCTGCTGGCTCTTGCTGTTTGTTGTTCTTGTTCTGAGGCAGACTTTTGCTATTTAGCCCTGACTGGCCTGAAACACACTACAAAGCCTAGGCAGGCCTCAAACTCACAGCAATCCTTCTGCTTCAGTCTCCCACGTACTGGAATTATAGTCATGCCCTACCACATTTGACACCATAGATCTCTTAATGTGAAGTATAGGCATATGTGTGTACATTTGTGGTTCTTGAAAGACCAGTCAGATAACTGAAGCAAGACAAGGAAAAATAAAATGAACCCAGAAATCCAGGGTGAAGGGGCAAAATGACATGTTGATTCATACCTGAGCAGTGCTGGAAGGAGGTGCTTTGGATGGGTGTCTCTATGGGCTGGCAGGACAGTTCTCATCTAGTACTTCTGCTGATTTCCAGGAATGGTGTCTGTGTGACCCAAGATGAAAGCAGAGTATGGGGAAAGAGGGGATTTTTACTATGAGTCTGGGACTAAGAGCATATCAATGTATTTCATTTTATACCTTGAAAAACAGTGGTTCGTTTGGATTATGCAGAAAAATTTCAGGACGCTTTCTCTGCTTCCTCTGGTTTTCAGGAGAAAAAAAATCAAATCAATAGCAAGAAAAAGCTGCAGAATAAAGCTAGTGAAGGCGGAAGGGTAGCATGTACTGGGACCTTCCTCTAAGTAGTGGCATTTGTAATGGGGGGTAATTAGGGTCAACTGAGGCCATAATGAAGGGGTGATCTGGAGAGATTAGTACCCTTCAAGAAGAGGTCAGAGGGGCTCACTTTCTGTAAGACAGAAATTTGATCAGGTTTCAGAGCTTTCAGTCCCTGGTTCTTGGCTCTGCTCTTTCTGGGGCCAGGGTGAAGCACAACCAGGAAGAGGAACAGGAAGCAGAACAAAAGTGAAGACCTCAGGAAGGCAGCAAGCAGAAAGGCAGGAAGGTACAAGGTCTGTCCCCAGAGACCCTGCTCCAACTATTCTCCATCCCCTAAAGTTTCTAAAACCTTAGAAAATAATGTAATGAAATTGTGAATATATTTGTAGATTAAGCTATCGATGAAATCAGAGCCCTCATGATTCAGTCACCTCAGAAAGATCTGATTTAATAGATGGAGACAAAGTTTTCAACACATGAATTTCTAGGGGACATATCTCATACACAGACAATAAAACTTAAATTCTCTCCCTCTCTCTTCCATCTCTCTACCATTCTTTCCTCCATTCACCCCTCATACAGTAAAAGGACAGCCATATGCAATCCAAGAGAACCTTTACTGAGAAATAAAACAATCTAGCACCTCAATTTTGAATTTATTAACCTCCAGAACTATAGACACAGAGGCTCCTGTTTAAGGCATCCAATTTGTGCTATTTTGTTATGACCATATGTACAGAGTGAGTCAATGGCTCATGGCTAAGAAGGGTCCTGACATCAGCATGTGTGGATGTAGCTGAAGAAGAACTCCAGGAAAGAAGAAAGAAGTCTCCATCTTCCCACAAACGCACAGGCAGGCTTACTTGTCAACTGTGTAAACAGGGAGCAAGACTCAGTGAAGACTTCTATGAAGGAAGGAACAAATGGCAGTGGTGAGCAGCTGGGATGATGTCATTGGCCACGGCTTTTAGTTCACCCATCATCTGGACACACTGGCTCCGAACAGACAATTGTGGCCCTGCTGCCCATGCCCATACAAGTCTTTTCTAACTCTCAGGGGAGACTAACAACTCTGTTCTTTTTCAAATGCACTCAGCTTGAGAGAGTGTTTCTCTCCCCAACTCCCAGATCTGACTGCAAAGCTCTATTTCATCTCCACCATTTAACACAATATGCATAATCCCAAGAGAGTGGCATAACCACGTACTTTATAAACCATTCCCAGGGCCTTACAGTGAGAATTTAATGAAATAATGCATAGAAGGAATCTGGCGCAAACTTGACAAAATGAACAAAATGTACATGGGTGTCTGGCTTCCTGGACATTAAGAAGAATCTTGAAACAGTGCTGAAGAGCTGCCTGCTGGCATTTCGCCTTTCTCTTCAGCTGAGCCATCCAACACGGTCCTTTCTGAGCTACTTCAGAGTTCCCAACTGCCTGGAGCACGTCAGTCAGCTCCTCTCTTGATTAAACAGTCAGTGGAGGAGATCCACAATAAATAGATTTGTTTTTCCTAGCTATTGTCTAAAAGTGACAATTTTTTGTTATTTCCATTTGCCCTCCAATGGGAATCACAGGAGTGAGGCTGTCCCGAGGTGATGGGCTGCTAGACTGAGTAAATATCCCTGGGTTCTCGTCTCCGTATTAAACAAGTGAGACAGAGGCTCCTCTCATGAATGTTAATGGGATCAAGATCATTGCCCACAGGAAAAACGTGTTCTAATTGAGTTGTGAGGAAGTGCTTATGAAAAAGGAAATCGATTCCCTTTGCAGGGTTAGAGCTCCCATGGGCTGAGGGATAACACAAGCAATGCGGGCTTCATGATGACATTAAAAAAAAATAATAATCATCATAAAAACTCTCCTTTCAAATACAAAGTGAGTTCAGTTGAGCATTTTATTTTTCTTGTCAGTGAACTTTCAAAATGATTTGAGCATGTGCTGAAATGAGCACATGGCTACAGTTTCATTACACACACTCTGCATGCTTGCTTAAGGACCAGCGAGGTATTTTCCTCTGTGGAAATCGGGGTTACTAAAGCTTTACAGAGATCTTTTCTCTCCTACCCAGTCTCTCTTCACTCCCAGCACCACCCACTGATGTGGCATTCTAGGATCCCCATGACCACCACTACCACATGTCTCTGACCTCTGTGCTTTATCATCTGCACCAGTAATTGTCTAAAACAAAGAGGCCCAATGGGAGGAGAGGGAGAACAAAGGTGAGGGAGAAGGGTATTAGGAAGTGTGCTCAATGTACAATATATACTCACAAAAATTATTAAAAAGCCCTGCAATGTAGCTTAATTTTTTTTCAAAATTAGAACATTATGATCAAAGTGAATTAGCAAATGTTTTTCATGTCACATGAACAATGTGGTGACACAGACAGCTAAGCCAGTACTTCACCAGCTTGCAGAGCAAGGTGTTTACACTGGATTTTTGGATGAGAGCTTCCTGCCCTCCAATGGAACTCAAACAGCAGAGCACAGCTTGCAGAATTTTAATGCTTGGTGCCAGAGGGCTAATGCCATATGCAAGTGGATTGCTTTATTAGCCTTGGCCTTGTGACCATGGGATAGAGAATACAGTCAAAGAGGAAAAGGCTGGGCACTTGCTGAATCAGATACTGATCAAGCATGTCTGTGTATCAACTAGCAGTCACTGGTTTTTCTAGATGAAGAAAAATAAGTAATGGTCTGCAGGGACAAGGCTTTGGTAGGCAGGCAGTATTGATGTCCACTGCTCTTGGCAACTAGCCAGTAAGGTGCAAATTACTAAAAGTTGTACTATGCAAGTGATAGACTCAAGATCAAACATAGGAATTGTGTGTGTGTGTGTGTGTGTGTGTGTGTGTGTGTGTGTGTGTGTGTGTATGTGTGTGTGTGTGTTGGGGACTCATGTAAACCAGGTTGGCCCTTAAACTTGCTATGTAGTCAAAGATGACCTTGTGATCTTCCTGCTTCCAACTCTCAAATGCTTAGATTGCAGGTGTATGCTAACATGCTCAGTTATTTAGTGCTGGGGATAGAAGCCAGGGCTTTGTATAAGCTGGGCACACATCCTACTTATTGAGCTCTATCTTCAGCTCTAATATAGGAAATCTGTGAACATTGAGAAGGGAACACCAGACATGATATCTCTCTTAATACACACAATTTGGATAATTATTAGCATCAGACTTTCTTGGCTCTCTGCTACCTTGCATTACTCATTTCCTGGTTGTGTGGCTTCCTAATGTTACCACAGATTTAGGGCCAGAACCTGCTCAGCCACCCTCTCCCCATGCCCCCAATAGGCTAAAGAAAGAAACAAATAGTGAAAAGCAGAAGAAAGAGATATTTCTGTGGCCAGAACACTGAAGATGTGTTTGGGGAGAGAGGAAGAAAGTGCCCCATCCTCCCACACTCATCTTTGGGGTCCAGCATGAAGGTTAGGTTTGAATTAAGGCAAAGGCTATGGCTGGAATGTATGTGGTTCTTTCACCACCAAAGACTTTGCCTCTAGTGTCTCCTGCAAGGTGGGGTTTTTGTTTTGGTTTGGTTTTTGAGCTTAGATGAGGCTCTAATCCTTTTCCATCCTCAAGAATAAGATTGCTGGGGAAATGCCAATTTCTTGAGATGCATTTTTTTCAATACCTTAATAGATAAAGGGAGGGGCACAGAATCTCTAAAATAAAATATCTTTATTCATGTGAGAATTCTTACACTAATAGCATCAGCAACACATGGGCATGTGGGAGATGTTTAAAACATAGACTTGAACAAACTCCAAGGAAGTCTGCTGCTGTCCAAAGACAGGAAATTATTAGAGAGTTTGACCAAAGGTGTGTGAGTGAAAGGAGTCCATGGATGTCACAGAAGTATATGACATCTTTGGGTGTCTGGCTCAATCAGTCTGTGACTCTGCCCTCCTTTTCCTACCTCTTCTGATTTTCCTGCCTACTTTTTCTATGGTTCCTGTTATGGATCAAAACAGTCCTTTATTCACAGCATATAGAAAGACATTCCCACATAAGGAAAGACCCCAAGGAATTTTCAGGCCCTCTCTGAAGTGTCAAGCCCCCACAGGAATCTCTGGTCACCCATGAGAAAGCTCTTCAAACCCAGATCTGGCTTCTTATGGAAGCCTTATTCTATGGAGAAAAATGATTAAATCATTACCATTGAGCTGGAGAAATAGCTTGGTCAGTAACACGCTTACCACTGTGAATAGAAATTCTTGAAAAGAAGCCATCTGCATAGGCTGATCTACTGGATTAAAAACTTCAACCATATGCAGAGGGTGGAGTGTTGCAGTTCCCAAGCCTAATTGTAATTTATCTTAGGTGACCTTTGTCCTATCAAATAGCTATTTCTTGTTTCTTCTGTGTCAATATCTAATGTCTCAGACCCAACGAGGGCTAGGGGGTACTAGGCAGACTCCCAGCAGGAAAACGGATAAGAAAAGAGGCATGACTAGGTGATAAAATGGCGAACTTCCAACATGGCTAGCTTCTTCCTCACACACCTGACCTTAGACAGAAGCCTGGAAACTTCAAATAAAGACTGTGGGATTTTTCTCTAATCTGTAGGGCACCTGCTGATGAACTGACTCAATAAGTTCAGAACAGAGTTGTGAAATAGCACCTCTTCCAGTCTTTGTTTGTTTCATTTTGTCCAGACAGAGTTTTCTGTGTCAGTCCTGGCTGTCCTGGAACTCACTTTGAAGACCAGGCTGGCTTTGAACTCACAGAGATTCTCTTGTCTCTGCTTCCGAAGTGCTGGAACTAACAGTGTGAGCCATGGCTTCTTCTGCCTGCTCTGTCTTTCTGTGCCTGCCTTAAATACCTTCTTTGCTCAGTTAAGGTGTGGCCCCACCACTGCCTGCCTGGGAGCCTGGAACTCCTATAAACTAAGGTGACCTCAAACTCAGATTGGATTAAGGGCGTAAGTAGGTCATCACTCCCGGGATATTCCCTCTGCTGGGATTAAAGGTGTGGATCACCACTGTCTGATCCTCCTAGACTGACTGTGGGTAGATCCCTCTGAAATCTCCAAATATTTTTTATTAAAGTTGAAACTCATCCCACATAGAGTAGGACATATTATACAATAATTGTGGTCCAATCGGCATCCTGTCTCTTTCCAAACTGAGCACCCCTAAATTATCACAGGGAAACCCTTCAGAGACTTAACCCTCAAGAAGAGACTGGAAGTTTTGGCTGAAGTTTTGGGCTCCCAAGGCCCCTCTATGAGGAAGGGTCTTTTCTCCTTGTCTTTTTGTGCACAATGTATGTATATGATTCCTTATCCCCAGTGCAGTCATCCTTGAACTATAGATTCTGAGTACTGTCTCCAGGGCTACCCATAATACTCAAGATTTTTCCTGTTTTTTATTTCTTTAACTGGCAGAAAAGATAACCCTAATCAAGCAGATAGTACCCCTAACATCCTGACACCAGATAAAGAGGACTGGAAATAGGTTAATCTAGCAAAACCAAAGATATCCAGTGTTCCGCCAATTAAAGAGCTAAGCATGTTATCAGATAGCATGAAGGCTACAGGACACCTCCCATCTTGTTGTAATCCTCCTTCCTGATGTTTCCAACACTGGATTTTTAAAAATGCCTTGATTTAGAGCTCTCTTCACTCTGTTACCAAAAAAAAAAAAAAAAAAAAAAAAAAAAAAAAAAAAAAACTTCATAAACAGCTTTGACTTTAGACTATTATAAAATATATATAAATCTACATTTCTGGGCCATGCTCAATCATATTTTGCTCCAGAAGAAACTATTTTTTTTAATTTCTTTGAAGTGACAATTATTTCTTTCAATAACACCTTGTAAGCACAAAAATCTGAGTTTGATCCCCAGAGCTCATATTAAAAGGTCAGCTGTAGCCAGGTATGGTGCTCACCTATAATGTCAGCTCTTAAGAGGCAGAGGCAGGCAGATTTCAGTGAGTTCAAGGCTGGCCTTTGTATGAGCAGTCCCAGCCTAACAACAAAAATAAGTAAGTTGCAGGGGATAGGCAAAGTGTTTGCTGAGAAAGCATGGGAACCTGGTCACAGTTCCCTAACAGCCCAGGTTTGTCAGCAAGTGTTTCCAGCTTCAGTGTGAGAGGTAAAAACAGACAGATCCAAGGGAGTTGCTGATCAGCCAGTCTGGCTGAAATGGTGGATATCAGACTCAGTGAAAGAAGCTGTCTAAAAAGTATGGCAGACAGAAAGAAGCAGAAGTTGACCTCTGTCCTCTACATGTACACACATAATTGTTTGCACCTACACACACACACACACACACACACACACACACACACACACACACACACACACACACACGAACAAATCATTGAAATCATTGGTCATTGATAAACATTATAACGTTGGGGGGGACTCTCTTACACCCTTCTAATCCCAAGAAGGTAGAAATGGACTCCAAAGTTCAAATCTTCTAATCATTCCTTGGTCTTTTTGGGTCTGTCTTATCCTCAAGATGTTCAGTGGCCCACAGCCACCAGCTACCTCTTTACCATACCAAAGACATGCTTATCTTACTGGAACCCCTTAGGGTTGTATGTCAGGAAGTGAGAACAAAGACAAATACATGTATCCCATAGCATCACATAGGGGCATTTGCCTGGTTTGATCTGAAATCCCCTTTTCTTCCTGATGTACCACACCACTTTCACAGAAAAGATGCCCGTGGGGGCTGTTTTATTTCCTTTTCAATCAGAAAGCTAAAGTTTCTCTAAAGATCATCTTGGAATGCTTTTCAAAGCTGTCCTTTAGGTGGTAGTTTTCCTTGGGAACTCCAATAAAAGACTCCAGGAGCTGTTTAAAGGACAACAGTTCCTGCTGAGGGCCCTTTAATATTTGATGGCCTGACTTCAGTTCTGAGAGATCAAGCCACAGTGTGGAGTATCAATTTGTCCCCAAAGACTCTTTGTGAATGGTTGGCCTTGGCCACTTTACTTATCATTTGTGGCATCCCACATTCCCTGGAGGAAGTAGACAAAAATCAATAGGAAGCAATTTGTCCCGTCTGTAAAATGCAGTTGATGTACAACATTAAAACCACCCTGTGCACATGATAGGGATGTGGCAGTAACTGAGAAGGACCCTAAACTGAAGGTTGTGAAATCACAGAGAAAAAAGCATCAGCAAAGGGAGATAATTATCTGGAAGTTACAGATTACTTGCTATTACAGGTCCTTCTGAGTACTTTCAGCATACTATGTCAGTAGTAGCCAATTCCATGAGATATTGTCATTATCACTGTTAGGCCAGCACAGGTGCTGGTATTCAGAGTGCTGGCCACTCGGGGAAGCTGGGGCAAACTCCTAAATTAATGCATCTTCAGAGTGTCATTTCCTTCTTATCAATTAAAACTTAATGATGTAAACTGACATGCCCCGAAATATCCCTGTCTGCTTGACCTTGCAATATCCCTACTCCATGACCTTGAACTACACATGCCAAAAATATGTTCCCTGTCTTGAAATATGACTTTAAATTCACCATACTCAGGAATATTCTCCTAAACTGAGCATGCTCAAGAATGTGCCTTCCCCTAAAGTCCTCTGCGATATGAATATGTACAGACGCCCCACACAAAGCCTCCTGTTTCCTTTGTTGGAAGATGCTCTTGCTTCAGAGATAATTCATATTTTCTTTACATGTTATAGGCAACAGGTATTTCTCTACTTGTATGTTTTGATTTGCTTTGGCTTTGAACTCACCCAGGATGTGAACCCATAATGTTCATTATCAAATGGTGGAGCTGAATTATTGCATTTTTCTTTCTTCTTTTAAAGATGTGTTTATGTCTAATTTATGTGTATGGGCATTTTGCCTGCATTTACGTTTGTGCCAGCTGCATGCCTGATGCCTGAGAAGGCTAGAAAAGGACATTGGATCCTCTGGAACTGAAGTTACAGATAGTAGCTAGCTACCCCACAGAGCTGAGAACTAAACTTGCATCCTTTGCAAGGGAAACATGTGCTCTTAACCACGGAACTATCTCTCCAACCCTTGTTTTGCTTTTTGAGACAGACCATGATAGCCTAGGCTAGCCTCCTAAGTGTTGGGGTCTTCATTTACTTTCTATTGCTGTGATAAAATACCATGGCCAAGAGCAACCTGGAGGGGAAAGGAAAGAGTGAGGAGATGAAAAGAAAACAGTTGAGCTTACAGGTCACAGTGCTTCACTGAGGGCAGTCAGAGCAAGAACCCAAGACAGAAAGCTGGAGGCAGGAGCTGAAGTGGAGGCCATGTGGGGCACCACTCATTGGCTTGTCCCCACGGTCTGCTCAGCCTTTTGTTTACCATCCAGGATAAGCTGCCCATGGGTGGCACTACCCTCAATGGGCTGGGGGCCCCATATCGATCATTAATCAAGAAAATGCCAGATAGACTTGCCTACGGGCCAATCCTAGGGAAGCATTTTCTCAGTTGCGTATCTCCACTAAGGACTCTAGCTCTGTCAGGCTGACAGATAAGAACAAACACGGTGGCTGTGTACTGACCAATACAAAGGTGAAGCCGGAAAAAAGGTGGTCACTTAAAAAAAAAGGTGGTCACTTAAAAAAAAAGGTGGTCACTTAAAAAAAAAAGGTGGTCACTTAAAAAAAAAAGGTGGTCACTTAAAAAAAAAGGTGGTCACTTAAAAAAAAAGGTGGTCACTTAAAAAAAAAAGGTGGTCACTTAAAAAAAAAAAAGGTGGTCACTTAAAAAAAAAGGTGGTCACTTAAAAAAAAAAGGTGGTCACTTAAAAAAAAAAGGTGGTCACTTAAAAAAAAAAAAGGTGGTCACTTAAAAAAAAAAATGTGGTCACTTAAGTCCACAGCTTTCATGCTGTGCTTTCCTACCTGAGGTAGATACACTCTCAGCTGGGAACTTGTCACCAGCACCTGTGGTTATTTATGCCACATGTCATTTCCTCCACTGAGTGTGGATATGATATATGACATTCATTTATGAATAACAAATGTGATATGATTCACTTCTAGGCTATTCAGCACAAAGAACTGGCTTGGCTCTCTGACTAGCAAAGGGGAAGCTGAACCCTCAGATCAACAACCACTTGGAAACTGAATTTTGCTTCAACCATGAAGAATGGAAATGGTTCCTCTTTTCCCACATAAGCCTTCAGGTAAGACTGTAGTTCCAATTTACACATCACTACAGCCTGTGAAAGTCCCAGAAACAGAGGACCCAGATCTCCCAGGCTGGACTCCTTATGCCCACCCAGACAGGCTGGATGCTGATTTTGGTCCATTGGCTATTCCACATGAGTGAGCTACGACATGTATGTTACTATGAAGTGCTAAGCATAACATATCTGATATGTGACCTCTTATTTTGGCATATCAATCTGATTTGTCAGACATTATCACTAAGTCAAAAATACAGGTTTGGCAGCATCCTGTTAAAGTTGAAAGTAGGAAAAAGCAGCAACAGAACTAGTGGGCTGGAAGGGATACAAGTGGAGATGGGACACCAAACTGATGCTGGATGTGTGGAGAAAGATGGGAGATGAGTCCTCCCTGTCACATTTCAAGCTCTGTCTCTATCTCTGACCTGACCTCAAGACTAGAGAGAAACGTGCTGGGACAGAGTGAGTCAGTATCCCTGAAACATCTCAATCCATTTTCAAAGATTTATCCTTTGTAGTCATATATGATTACATGTCTTGCTGTCATGCTGTACTGAATACAAAGAAGGATTTCTTGAAATCCAGTAAGTCAAGAAGAAGCTGTTAGCTTAGGCTGAGAGAAATGAGGGAAAGACAAAGGAGAAACTCAGACTGAAAAACACCTGTGGGGAACAGAAGCGAACATCTAAAAGTGGGACATTTGCACAAGTGCAGGACCTCAATAAGGCCCAAAGCATCTTCTGAATCTCAATGGCCACAACAAGTCATTGTTGAATCTAGGGAGAAAATCTTGTGTGTGGATGAAGATAACAGAGAATGTGCAGCAGAGGAAGGAAGTGATGGGAAATATAGGTAATGCTGTGACCTGATATCTGTATCCACATCAAACTCAGGTCAAACACACTCAGACAACAGGCTGTCATCCTACCTGCCACTGCCTTCATGTGTCGTCTGCAATGGCTGAGTCTGTGTTGACTCCTCGTTCCATAAGCAAAACCATATAAAACTATGTGCATGGCATTTCATTCATGAGGTATGATATATAGAAGGCAAGCAAGCTACATGCAAATATGTAAGGAACATGGGCATCTTGACCCAATGCCCTGTATACCAAAGGCTAGCTATTCTGCATAATAAGTCCAGAAGACTGGAGAAGAGGCACTATTAGCTAATATTTCCCCCTGGCTTCAGTCCAGTTGCTCGTGTGCACTTAAGAGCCATCTGGGGACTGGAGACAAATTCTTAAGCAAGGCTGATTGGTGGGAAAGAGTCAGGTGAGAGTATCTAAGTGGAAAACGTGTAAGGTGGCTAACAACATGTGCTCACTGGCTATGAATCATTGCCAAGTGTCTTAGTTACAATTTTATTGCCAAGAAGAGACTCTATGACCAAGGCAACTAACTGGAGAAAATTTTTAATTGGGGCTGGCTTAGAGGAGAGGATCAGTCCATTATTATCGTGGCAGGAAGGATGACAGCAGGCAGACAGGCAGGCAAGGTGCTGAAGCAGCAGTTGAGGGCTATATCTGATCTGCAGTCAGCTGGCAGAGAGACATTAGGCCTGGCATGGGCTTTTGAGACCTCAAATCCTACCTCCAGAGACACATCTCCAACAAGCCATACCTCGTAACCTTTCCCAAATATCACCAACTAATCATACACATATATGAACCTATAGGGGTATTCTTATTCAAACCACTGTATCAATCCAAGATGATAGTCTGAGTTATTCTTCAGAAAGTGGAAGGGATCAGGCAAATCAGCCAATATCTCTGCTGTAATAGATATTAGGGACAATTTATTCTACAGAATAAAGGACACTTAGTGAGGCTGGCAACACGTCCAAGCTCACAGAGCTTGGTAGAAGCAGCACCAGATGCAATGCATCAACTGGTTGCTTAACTCACTCCTGTTAATCAGCAGAACTGGGGAGCCTGGGTGCTCTGCACTGAGCAGACAGATGACACCATGTAATGAAGCACCCAGCTTTGGTCAGGGAGAAGAGCAAAAGATGAATGAAGCTGTGCTGGGTGGTTACAGAAGACTTGGAAGGAAATTTCCATCTGATGCAGGAGGTGAGGGATGAGGAGGAGCTATATGTTTTTCTAACCAAGTCTAAACTGAATCAGAGCCTCTTATCTCTGTAGCAACACAAGAACTTTAAATACTTGAACATCCATCCAAATCTTCCTTACTTCCTAACTTCTGTCTGTGAAATAGGAGTACAGAAAATACAGCTAATTATCTTTAGCCATTAAGTCAGCATGTTATCCTTAAAACTTATTTCTCAAAAGTAAGTACTTCATTGTAACTCTACAAATACATAGTATGTACTTGGATCAAAATTTTAACCCCATCACTTGGGAGGCAGAGGCTGATGGATCTCTGTGAGTTCAAGGCCAGCCTAGTCTACAGAGCAAGTTCTAAGTTCCATGACAGTCCTGGCTACACAGAGAAACCCTGTCTTGAAAAACTAAAACAAAAGAAAAAAGGAAAGAAAATCTCGTTTATGTGTGTGTGTGTGTGTGTGTGTGTATGTGTGTGTGTGTGTGTGTGTGTGTGTGTGTGTGTATGTGTATGTATGTGTATGTGTGTGTGTGCATTGTGTGTGTATGTATGTGTATGTGTGTGTGCATTGTGTGTGTATGTGTGTGTATGTGTGTGTATGTGTGTGTGTATGTGTGTGTGTATGTGTGTGTGTATGTGTGTGTATGTGTGTGTATGTATGTGTGTGTATGTAGAGAGCTGCCTCAACTATTGCTAAGATGGCGCCGGCTTCTGGCTAAGTCCAGCATGATTAGGCTGGTCAACAAGATACTGCACATGTCCCTGGTAATTTTCCACACTTGGTCTCTTCGCCTCTCCCGTGGCGTCAGATGGGGTGATGAGCGGCAGCCAATCGGGAGCTGACACATCCTAAGCGAAAGTCGTTGGCCTATTTAAGGGCTGGGATTGCCTCTCTTGGGGTCTCCATTTTCTGTAAGCTGATGCTCTCCCTCAAGACGCATTAAAGCTTTGCTGCAGAAGGATCCTGTGTGACATGTCATTCTTGCTGGCGAAAAGAGGCACGGAACAACTGGTGCCGAAACCCGGGAACTGAACACCATTAGCACCATCGGAGACCCCTCAGAGACGAGGTGGATTCAGAACTGCAGGTAGGTTGCTCAGAGAGGTATGTCTGAACTGGACTTTGGTTTGGGACTTTCTCCACCCTGGAAAGGATTTTTCGAGGTCTTGATGCTTGTCTGGGCAGTGCTGTTGATTTTCTTTGTGGTTGCCTTTTGCTTCCACCGGTCCGTGGGATCCTCCCAGTCTATGTAACAGCACTAGACTCCCTGCTTAAGCAGCATGATATTAAGATGGCACAGTGTACCCTAAAGAACTTTGTAAAAGAAATAGACCGGGTCGCCCCCTGGTACATTTGCTCAGGTTCTCTCACCCTTGCCTCATGGAACAAGCTTGGAAAAGATTTAGATCGAAAAATTACAGAAGGGGATTTGAGACAGGGAACTAGGGCTATCTGGAAAATGATTAAAAATTGCTTAGAAGATAAAGCCTGTAAAGATCTGGTAGCTGAAGGGCGAGATGTGATGGAAGAAGTTCAGGACAGCATGTCAGAAACCGAGCGCGATATGAGGTTAGGCGCGCGCCGTAAAGTAAAGTAACAATACTCAATAAGGAAAAAGGACCCCCGGTAAAGTAAAGAATAAGGGGGAGTTGGGGAACCAGAAACTAGAGCCTGGTCCCCCCACCTTGTACCCTGTACAGGAACTTGAAAATTTAAATTTAAAGTTTGGCTCCTCGAGTGGCTCTGATACATCGGAGCACTCGGGAGATGATGAGTTGAGCCCTGATGAGGAACATGACCTAGAGGAAGAGGCGGCTAAATATGAGGCAGAGAGATATTATCCTAATGATAATATCCCCCCCCCCCGAGAATCAGAATAAAAGAGATAGAAAACGACAACTGGCCGTCGAACCTACACGGCTGGTACCTACCGCTCCCTTCGCTATACCACCCATCAGGTTCAGGTCCTGGCTGCTACCAATGATGATTGGGCCATATTAACTGCTATGTTTCCTGGAAAAATTGATAATCATTATCCTAAACATCTTTTGTTACAGTTTGTGGCCTATCACCCTGTGATATATCCACGAGTTACTTCCTCAGTACCTTTAAAAGATGGCTTAATTGTATATACTGATGGCTCAAGAAATGGAAGGGGTGCTTATGTTATAAATTCGCAGACATTTTTTAAAGATTTTGGTCAAAGATCACCCCAGATTGTTGAATGTCTAATTGTGTTAGAAGTTTTACAAAGGTTTGATTGTCCACTTAATATTGTGTCTGATTCCCATTATGTGGTAAATGCCCTTCAATTACTTGAAACAGCCGGTGTTATTAATCCTTCCAGTACAGTGTCTGCCCTGTTTTGCACCATACAAGATTGTTTGCTGCAACGCCGTGAGCCTTTTTATATTACCCATATACAGGCACATTCGGGACTCCCGGGCCCTATGAGCAGGGGAAATGATTTGGCTGACCAAACCACACGCCTGGTCGCGGCTGCCCTTGCTGACCTATTGCAAGCTGCAAAAGATTTTCATACAAAATTTCATGTTACAGCAGAGACTTTACGCAAGCATTTTTCACTTACTAGACAACAAGCTCGCGAAATTGACACAATGTCAAAACTGCTGTCAATTCCTCCCTGCCAAAACTGTTGGGGTTAACCCAAGAGGCATTTCACCATTACAAATATGGCAGATGGATGTGACACATGTTTCATCCTTTGGAAAGCTTCAGTTTATACATGTTTCTATTGATACATGTTCAGGTATTATTCATGCCACACCACTTACAGGAGAAAAGACCATACATGTTATTCAACATTGCTTAGAGGCATGGAGCGCCTGGGGTAAACCAGCTTACCTCAAGACTGATAATGGGCCAGCTTACATCTCCCAAAAATTTGCCCAGTTTTGTGCACAAATGCAAGTAACACATCTTACCGGGTTACCATACAACCCTCAAGGACAAGGCATTATTGAACGTGCACATCGAACCTTAAAATCCTATTTGTTAAAACAACAAGGGGGAATGGGGTTGCCCCCAACACCAAGAGTGTCCATTGCCCTGGCATTGCTTACCATAAATTTTTTAAATATTGATGATAATTATCAAAATGCTGCTGAGCGGCATTGCTCGGAACCACAACGGCCAAAAGAGCTAGTAAAATGGAAAGATATTTTGGAGAATAAATGGAAAGGCCCGGATCCTATTTTAATAAGATCCAGGGGAGCTGTTTGTGTTTTTCCACAGGATGAAGGAAATCCGGTTTGGGTCCCAGAGCGCCTCACCAGGAAGATATTGCAAGATCAAGAGCCCTCGCCTTCTCCAGTTGATGTGTTGGGTGATACTAACATATCACACCCGGGGAGAACAGCGGTGGGGGATAATGTCCACCTTCCCTCTGCCAATGCCAGTGATGTATAATGCACAAGTTTTCCCTCGATTTTTTACCACTGATAAGGATTTAGGCCTAGCATTTTTGCCAAAAGATGAACAATTTGAAGGCTTTAAAGAAAATAGAAATTTGGGGTTAAAGGGAAGTTTATGTTTTAGTTTTAATTTAGAAGTTGAAAATAGTTCATGTGTATTACTAAAAAATTTCTCGGCAGCCTGGCAAAAGGAAGCAGAGTTTGATAAAACCAAAATTGTGGCCAATGCCACCGTCCTTTATGGATGGCAGCCAAATGTGTTGGGGCAAAAAGGAAAAGCGCCCCCTCAGCAACCAAAATTGGCCCCCTTTTGCTCAGGCAGGCCAGATAAAGATTCAATTTTACCATGGACCGGTTGCCAATCCAGGAGTATAGGTTGGGCCACGCCCGAAGTATTTTCATTTTCTCCCAATTTGGCCACTGATTTTAGAAAGTTTGATGAAAAGGAAGTTAATGATAATCCGTTTGATCAGTGGTTGCTTTGTGGGGTAAATAGAAGTTGCACAGATTTGACACCCATGGCCATGATAGGTGGAGGACAAGTTGAGCTGGGACAATTGGAATATGATTGGAGCAAGAGAATAGAAGACCATGTGAGCTCAGGTCTAAGGGAGGGTTCTGACTCCTGGCAGAGTAAAGATGTTGCCTATAAAGCATTTAAACAACAAAGTTTTAGTCCCGCCCTAGTATGTGTATGGCCACCATTTATTTAGATTGTTAGCAATGCTTCAGGAATTATAGATGAATTGAGATGCAAATTTGATAATTGCTTTTATGCCTTATGCTGGGATTCTCAGCTTTATTTCTTTGCAGTAGTGGCCCGCATGCCACGATTTGTGCCCATACCAGTAGAGACCCCCAGTAGCTTGCAGCTATTTAGACAAAAAAGAGATTTTGGAATCTCTGCTGTTATTGTAGGGATTGTTGCCGCAGCTGCCGTGGGGGCCTCGGTGACTGCCTCAGCTCTTGCGCTTTCAGGGACAGTGCAGACTGCGCAGGCGGTTAATGATTTGTCCGCCTCAGTATCCATGGCATTAGACAAACAGGCATCTGCTAATACGCAGATTCAAGGAGACCTTATGCTGGTCAATCAACGCATTGACCTTGTACAAGAACAACTAGATATTTTATGGCAACTGGCCCAACTGGGATGTGAACAAAAACTTTCTGGGCTCTGTGTTACATCCATTCAATATGAAGAGTTTTCTAAAGCAGCTAATCTTTCGAAGAGTCTCTCCCGTTTTTTATTGCAGAATTGGTCCTCAGAATTTGAACAGACCCTTTGAGATCTTTGAGTTGCCACTGTCCAGATTAACTCCACCCACCTGGATTTATCTCTTACGGAGGGCCTGTCGACATAGATTTCTTCAGCTTTTTCTTATTTCAAAGAGTGGGTGGAGGTGAGATTATTTGGCCTGATTTTATGCAGTGGATTGATCATTACTCTCTGGTTGGTTTGCAAGCTCAGAACCCAAGGTCAGAGAGACAAGGTGGCTATTGCACAAGCCTTGATTGCCCTGGATCAGGGTGCCTCTTTAAATGTTTGGTTGACCATGCTAAATCAATAGGCCAAGTTTTGTTATGAACAGTTCCTGCACACCCGGGGCTCTGCCCATTGCACGTGGTGGAATGTTCATTCTGTCCTGAGAGGGATGTAGAGCAATACGAATCACACAGGAAGCCATAGTTCCCTGAGAAGTACGTCATCCAGCATAAGGGTTCCTGCCAAACTTTCCCTTCCCACCAAAAGGCAGAGGACTGGATCTAGGGAGGGCTCACGAGCAGGTCTTTATTCTAGCCTGGGGGATGACCTATGCTTCTGCCCTCTTACAGGATTTGGCCAATTTTGCTTTTATAAAAGAAAAGGGGGAGATGTAGAGAGCTGCCCCAACTATTGCTAAGATGGCGCCGGCTTCCGGCTAAGTCCAGCATGATTAGGCTGGTCAACAAGGTACTGCACATGTCCCTGGTAATTTTCCACACTTGGTCTCTTCGCCTCTCCCGTGGCGTCAGATGGGGTGATGAGCGGCAGCCAATCAGGAGCTGACACATTCTAAGCGAAAGTCGTTGGCCTATTTAAGGGCTGGGATTGCCTCTCTTGGGGTCTCCATTTTCTGTAAGCTGATGCTCTCCCTCAAGACGCATTAAAGCTTTGCTGCAGAAGGATCCTGTGTGACATGTCATTCTTGCTGGCGAAAAGAGGCGCGGAACATGTGTATGTGTGTGTATGTGTGTGTATGTATGTGTGTGTGTGTGTATTGTGTGTGTATGTGTGTGTATGTGTGTGTGTGTATGTGTGTATATGTATGTGTGTGTATATACCCCACATACAGGAATGCCATAATGAAAGTGTGGTGATCAGAAGCAACTTAAGGGGATTTGTTCTCTTTTCCACCACATCATGTCCTGGGGATCCAACTTAGTCATCAGGCTTGAAGGCATGGGCCTTTACCTACTGAACCATCTCCCAGCCACATTTCACTCTTCCTTATGGGTGAATAAAACTCCATTTTTTCCCCTTATTCATTCAGCTGCTGATCAGTTTCTTTGTTCACTGCTGCTTCTCCACTTTCCTTGTCAGGTTTCTTCTCTTCCACATGGAGTATGTGTGGATTAGCAGCTCGATCAGCAAAAGTCTCTGGCTCTAAATGCCCTCTGGCTTCATGTCTGATGGTACCTATTTTGTTGTCTCTCTTGAATTATACATTACTTGGTGAAATGATTCTTGATGCATTCCTCTCAGTGAATAAAGGTTGCTGCCAGTCTGAGAGCTACCCCTGCTTCCAAGATGCCTTCCTGTCCCCAGGCTGGGCTGCTTCATTACATCTGCCACAGGTTTGTTCCTCACCTTCTTCAGTTGCTGCCTAAATCTCAAATCTTCAGAAAGGCTTTCAGCAAACATCACATTCATACTGGCTCCTAAGTCTGTTCTTCTAAGTCTCCCTCATAAAATTTACCTACACACAAATTTATGTTCAGATACATATTGTATGATATGTGTGTTAGGATTTTGTGTATACTTTCACATGTTTGGTGACAGATTCTTATGGATGCAGGTGGGAAAGACCAGGATGCGGCAGAAGGCAGTGGATAACAGCTGGAGACTCTTAAATGGCTCTTTCTATGTAGAAAAGAGCTTTGCTGTCAGATGACTATGGTTACGATTAATAGGGAGATTATAATTATAATGTGACAGAAGGCAGGAAGAAAGAGAAAAAGAAGGGAAGAAGAAGAAAGGAACGAGAGAGCAAAGAGAGATCCCAAGAAGAGAGAGAGAAATGCATGTGGGAACCTTGCTTTAAATGAAGCCTGATGACAGAGCCCTGAGGAGGGCATGTCTTGACGTCAGAACTCAGAAGGCATGGCTCTCAGAGACTAACAATGTGTATACCATGTGTGTTTCCTCATTGAGTTCTCAGTACTTGGCAGTAAATAATTCCTGATAAATGACCAATTATAACCAGATGTGTGGTTTTGTGATTCCTGAGTTTATCCTGCTCTGCCTGTAGCACATCCACGGTTAACACTTCTATTGGATCTTCCTACATCCTTCAGTTTAGTATCATCGATACCCAGAGAAACATAACCACTTGTAATATGGGGGCGGGGAGACAGAGAGACAGAGACAGGGAGGGAATTGGCTTACTAATTGTAGAGAACTGGTAAATTAAAATCTGTATGACTGATTTGCAAAATAGCTCAGTGTGTAAAGACATGTGCCAGCCCAGTGATCCAAGTCTGATTATTGGGTCTCCCCTAAAAGTAGAAGAAAAGCCAGCTCCACAGATCTGGGCTGTAACCTCTGTGCTCACAGTGCTATGTACATGCCACCACTCACACACAATGAGAAGAAATTAAATAAAGATATATCTTTCCTTTCTGAGACAGGTTTCTCTCTATAAAATAGCCCTGACTATTCTGGAACTTGCTGTAGACCAGGTTGGCCTGTAACTCACAGAGTTACTTGCCTCTGTCTCTTGAGTGCTGGGCTTAAGGGTATGTGCCTAAAGAAATGGTTTAAAATCATAAATTCAATAGATTAGCCAAATAGACTGAAGATCAGGACAGAGTTGCTGTTAATGTCTAAAGACCACCTCAAGTTTATATTTAGGACTTGATCTGAAGAAGTCCAAATATGATATAAAATATAATCAGCTTCTTTCAAAGTCTATTGATCTAGATATTACTCTCACCTGGAAACAACCTTCACAGAATCTTCTAGAATAGTACATGACATGGCAAGTGTTCCTCTGAGCCATCAAGCCTTACTGTACTGTGCTGGAGCTTCTGTGTCAAGTTCCTGACTCTTTGGAGATGTACTGCATATCCAGCTCTCCTCTTACAGGGATCACAGCCACACAGGGGTAGGGAAGGCCATGTACATGTTCCAGACCCTATGGCTTTTGCCTGGCTGTGTGACCATTAGCCCTCCACATATACATACCCTAACACTGTGTTTTCTCTGCTATTAGGTCTCAAGTGGTTTTCCTCTTGTTGTAGAGTACAAATGCACATACACACACAGACACAGACACACACACACACACACAGAGACATTTAAAGCTATAGTGGAAAGCAAGCATGTGTATCCACTCACTGTGGGATCTTGATCATAAGTTGAAGAGAATTGAGTAGATATAAATCTAAGAAGGGTGGGAAAGTACGGTAGATGAGGAAAGCCAAAGTACAGATGGCATGTGTAAGGATTCTTGGCACATAGCAGTTATGTAGCAAACATGCTAGTCTGATAAACCAACATGGAGCCAGTGAGATATAAGAATTCCTGGCATATAGCAACCATGTGGTAAACCCAACATGGTGCTGGCAGAACACACCCCTAGGCATGGCTACGTAAATCTGTGCCCACCTGTTCTCTTGAAAAGAAACACCATGTGAAAGTCTGTCTCTCTTCTGCTTCTCTTCCCTTGTACCCACCTGGTAATTTTCCTAAATAAACTCTAGTGTGGTACTAGTAGTGTATGTCTGTTGTCACGAGCAAAACCAACAGCATGAACATGTTCGTAGAGAGAGAAGCCAAGAGCCTGTCCTGTCACTCTGACACACAAGGGCCTGCTGTGAACACAGGTACTAGATCAGTGAGCACAAGCTCTAGCGGAAGGGGGCTCGCAGGAGCAGGAAGCATAGTGAGGCACTGGGACCTTTGAGAAGAAGGCTGGGGTTTTGAGTACCTTAGGAAGTCGGCAAGAGGCTTTGGTTTGGTTCCTTGAAAATCGATGGTTTATGTATTCAGATATGAAATATTGTGTCTTGGAGCTGGTTCTTAATGAAGCTAACCTGACAGTGAAAACTAGAAGCAGGCATTGTCAGGGGTAGGGGACTTAACTCCCAGACATTACCAATTTATGATTCCTTAGTGCCCATTTTTGTTTTAAATTTTTCCTACTTCAGTGACAGATCTCAAAGCCACCAGCTGAAGTGAAAATTTTCTGAGAGTAGGGCTGTATCTATTTGTTCCACATGTCACAATCTCTCAAAAACATAAATGTCTCTAATGACTATGTCACTAAAATCCTGAAGGCAGCTAGTCAACAATCATATTACAAGCCTCATGAAGACAAAGTTGGGCCTGCAAGATGGCTCCATGGGTAAAAGGTGTTCACCACTAAGCCTGGGGATTTGAGTTCAATCCCTGGAACCTATATGGTAGGAAAGAACTGACTTCCATAAATTGTCCTCTGACCTTCATATACACATCATGGCATGTACACAGCCACACAGATGCACATAGTGTACACACAAAATAAATCTTTAAGAAATCATTTTCAAGTAAGGAGCTAGGATAATATAAGATAATATAATCCAGTGCTTTGGGGAAAGAAAAACAGCATAACAATAGAAATGCACACAGGCTTACACAGAGAGGCCACTCCCAGGCATGGAGCAGGGAAGGCACTGGGCAAGCCTGGAACACCTAGGCCAGAAAGCAGTGGTAAAGGCTGAAATGAAATGTCTGCCCAAGAAGCTCATGTGGAAAAGTGATTCAATCATGATGTTGCTGCCTCATCAATGAACTAAACCACAGATGATTCATAATTGACAGCTGGTTTGGAGGTGGTGTGGAGTGTATTCTGAGAAAGCAGATCACTGGTGACATGACTTTGAAGGTCAGATTTTCTCCCTGCACCTTTCCCCTCCCATTCTTCTGCTTCCTGGTTATCATGAGGCCAGAACAGCCCTGTCCTTCATACCCTCTGCCTCCATGGGCTCACAATAATGGGATACAAGTGGTCATAGACTGAAACCTGAGAGTGTGATCCGAGTCCCCTTTAAGCTGATTTGCTGGAATATTTCATCATAATGGCAAAAAGACCACAGCATTAAAGGGCTGAAGAACTTAGAAAGCCTCTGTGAAAAGGCCACAGGCTCTGCCTAAAGGGCTCCTAGAAGCCTCATTGCCTGGCATGACCATAAAAATAATGATGGTTTTGAATTATCAGCTAAAAGGAAAAGAAATCCCCAGTACATAAACCCAAAAAGAGAGTAAGCGATATCTTTTTATTTTATTTATTTTATTTTTCAACATAAAAACATAAGTAGGCTAAAACATTTCTGCTTTGCAACAGTCTGGTCTGTTGCTGCTTGGTAGAAAGGACAATTGGTGTATCCTAGAACCACAAGAGAAAGCTGAGGAGGCAGGGCTTGGTCTCACAACATTGTCTCTTGACCATAAATGGAAAAAGATACTTTCACAATGAGGAAATTTGGCAGACAGTATAATAAACAAAGTTGGTCCCACAAATAATGGGACAAAGCTGACATCATGATATGACACAGTAGAAACACACATGATTTATGTAGATTTATGCCCAAGACACAAATAAAACAAAAGGTCAGTACTTAACCCTGGTCTAACCTTGAAGAAGAAAGTCAAAGAACAGCCAATGATGCAGCCTTCTGGAAGACAATGAGTCTGAACGCTTCACAGAAGTAACAGCCATCACACAAAACAGACTGGAAGACTCTAGACTCAAAGTGACCAAAAAACAAAACAGTTTCAGACAATGTATTTGTTCGGCCAACACATGGTGAGGGGAGAGGAAGGGAGACAGAGAGAGAGACAGAGAGAGAAACAGAGAGCTAGCTGTATTGGGGTGAGGTGGGGTTGTGAGGAAACAGGTCAAAACAGCAATTTAGTGAAGTTAAGGTGAAGGATAGATGAATTTAATTGCATTATTTTCTCAAGTTCTTATATAGGATAGAAACTTTAAAAAAAAAAAAAAAAGAGGGAGGCTATTGAAGAGGCAGCTTCCAGGACTCAAGGACGGTGACTTGAAAGAGAAACCAATGGCTGCATGTCAAGAAAGTGACAGAGAGATTAGAGGAAGGCTATGGACAAGAACGAGATTGGAGATGTGGATGGTAAACAAAGGAGGACATGGGGCAGAATGAAAGGAGTTAGGGTACCTTTAAAAATAGTAGCCCTGGGGCTGGAGAGAAGGCTCAGTGGTTAAGAGCACTGACTGCTCTTCTGGAGGACCAAGGTCTAATTCCCACATGGCAACTCACAATTGTCTGTAACTCCAGTTATGAGCAATGGACAAAATGCCAATGCACACAAAATAAAATAAAAATAAAGATATAGAAATTAGCTGTCTGTAATCGCACATGTCCTTAATCCTAACACTTGGGAGCCAAAGGCAGGTGTGAGTCCAAGGCCAACCTACACAGGAAGCTGCAGACCGGTCAAGGCTATATAGAAAGACCCAGTGTGTACATGAATTAATAATTAATTAGGAGAAATGTGAGTTGAAGGTAAAGAAACCATATGGAAGTGAAATGGCTGACAGTGAGAGGGAAGGGTGAGCTAAATGGGGAGCATGGTGTCTTGGCTCTGTGCTAAAGATAGCACTTGGGAAATCTTATATATTCTTTCTTTAAGACTAGTAGTTGAACTGCATCTCCCGTTCCATGTACTTAATTCCCATCCTCACAAATCATACTGAGATTCACTTCATAGAGCTGGAGAAGCAATTTCCATACATTCACAGGGGTCTGGTAAAATTTCTATAGGGCCACAGTAGAGACTCATAAAAGGGCACACTAAAGGCTCCTACAGGAATACTAGAGACATCTTGGAGGTTACAGTGGAGACTCCCACAGGGGCACATTAGGGTTCCTTTGGGCACAGCAGAGAATTCTATGGAGCATAGTAGGACATCCTACAGGGGTGCTCTAGAAACTTGAACAGGTGTGTCATAGAGATGTCTACAAGGAACCGATGGAGAATCCTACAGGGATATGGTAAAGATGTCTCCAGGGTGGTTTCTGTCAGGTCCAAAGAAAACTCCAGTCCCCAAAATTCTGAGATCTATTTCTATCTACCAAAGGAACCATGCCTTGGAGCAGTCATGTCCTCGGGAAGTGATTTAAGGTATGTGAAAAATGAGAAATGTTCAGGATTCCTTTCCTTCTCCCTATGCTATTGTTATATTAGAACTTCAGAGTTCAGGTTCAACATTAATCAGTAGAGTTCTGAAGAGCTGCTAATCTATCCCGTTGAAGTACTGGTGACTACTGCTCTTACAGTCGCAAACTCAACATGCTAAACTCCCTTTGGCTGTTTTCTAAGGATAGACTTAAAAATTCACCTCATTGTGCTAAATGAATATCTCTCTCTAATCTGTAAGCATCCAGCCCTCTTAAAAGAGAGAAGAGAGTTAATGCTTTTAGCCCAGAACCATCTACTCTAGCTGTTTACAGACACTTGTCAACTTCTGTTTCTGCAAAAAGGAATGGCTGCTGGTACAAGGAATGAACCTATAATTGGGGGAGTGGAGTTTCCTGTGGAACTGACATTTCCTACTGTTCATTTTTCACTGACTTCCTGAAAAGGCCTCTGACATTAGTTGTGGAAGGCTGCCTTGCCTTTTCGTGCTGAAGTTCACACTTCTAATTTTCCTTGGCATCTACTCTTTTCCTTCCATTGAACATAAGTGCTTGCTGATCGATCCTCAAACTGCCACACTTCTTTTCCACCTAAACACAAACACACCCTGAAGTCCAATCTCCTTTTCTTCCAACATTGTTTTAGTACAATTTCCTGCTAATTCAGTATCCATCATTTATATTTCTATTTACAGAATCACCTTTTCTAAGTATTGCATAATACTTATTTGTGTCAGGCATTATATATATACTTATTTATCTTGCATTAGTACATACAAGTATCCTATACAGATGAGTTATATATTTACTAGAGCAATATTTCACTCCATATATTTTACTTCATTTAAAAGTATATTCTAAGCTCTTTGCCTTTCTAACCTTTCCATGGAACTTTCTCAACTGAATATTTTCATGTGTTTATTATTTGAAATAATTTCCATTATAATATTAATTTTCAAAAAGGTTCTCTATTCTTTTCTAGCATTGTGATCTTATTTCCTAAGGTTTCAATGGTAAACTGAGGCACCCCAAAGTTTATTTTGAAAAACTTTTGAGGTTTCTAGCTTATTATGTAAAGTGCTTATTATGAAAGCCTAAGAACCTGAGTTCAAATTCCTAACATCCATGAAAAGCTGGGCATTTAACCCTAGTACTATCAGAACAGAGACAAGAGGCTCCCTGGTCTTTCTGGCTGCCAGAGTAGCTCCAGGTTCAGTGAGCAATCATGTTTTTGGTAAAAAGAAAGATGGGTAGATCAGAATACCTTATATCCTCTAACCTCTGAACATGCTTAGGCAAATAAATCACATGCATACTAATAAACTACATAAAATAAAATTGCTTGCAATCCAATAACTACTCGGTATAAATAGTTGTCTATACATGCAGAATTCTGGGGCAGAGCTGCATGATATATATTGGGGCTGTTCCTGTACTGTCATCTATTGCTACAGATATCAGTTTAGAACATACTATTGAGTGAAGAGAGCTTGTAACTCAGTGTACACACAAGGCCCTGGATTTGATCCCTAGCACTGGAAGTGTGTGTGTGTGTGTGTGTGTGTGTGTGTGTGTGTGTGTGTGTGTGTGTGTGTGTGTGTGTTTTGAGGGGAATATACTTCTGATTCTACTTAACATAGAGTTGTGCAGAGCTGTTGTCTCAGAGGGCACACTGATCAAATGAATCCCAATCCCCGTGTCTTCTTTTCAGCTTCATGTCCTTCCTGTCCTGTCTTACTTCCTGTACTTCCTGTTCACTGTCTTTAAAGACCCGTATTATGTCTACTTTCCATATACAGCCTGTGCCATTATGCCACAGTATTAAAACTTTTTCCAGAAGCAGCTAATGGCTGTTTGAAAAACTTAGTTCTTCCATACATGGGGACAGTGTGAACACTGTAGCAATTTCCTAGGGTATTCAGTGTTTATCAGCAATATAGTGGCCCCCATTCTTCCTCCCTAGCTACCTTTTGAGACATTTCATTAGACAGTTCCCTTTGCAGAAGAAAACCTATTGCCTTTTCCTCTAATAACCTTTAGCTTTTTTTATGTGAGTACACACTAATAATCTGTTTCAACGCCAAGCCAACAGACCTAGAGGTACTAGTCACTCTCTTTGGGACCACTACTCGGGTCCACAGCTCCAGGGTAGTTGAAAATGTGTCATTGTTTTATGAGAAAGCACCTTGCCTCAGCATGTGCCTGGTGAAGAGGAGTAGCTGGGAGCAGTTCACAGAATACCCACACACTACTTGGCCTCCACTTACCTCTTCCTAAGGTGGTGGGACTGTGATAAGCTTAGGGTCCTCTATCACTTACCACTGAGAGCATTGAAGTCACCTTCCCAGTTTGTGTAGAGAGCAAGTTCTCATCTTGCTGCTGCAGGAGACTCAAAAGCTATACAAACATAGCACCAGATTCAATAACAGTCTCTTCAAATCCATGGCCATGGAACCTATGAGTATGACATCATTTAGAGATAAAGTCTTCGCAGATGCCATTAAAATGAGATCAGAGTAGAATTATGGTGAACTCTAAATGTCAGAGGAAGTATTTTTTAGTGATTTTTTTCTTGTCTTTGTAAGACAAAAGAGGGCACTGGATCTGCTGGAGCTGTAGTTACAGGTAGCTGTGAGCCACCTAATGCAGATACTGGGAATGAAACTGCAGCCCTCTGCAAGAGCAGTATGTGTCCTTAACCACTGAGCTGACTCTCTAGTCCAATGACCAAAGTTCTTAAAAGAGAGAAATTTGGACTCGGGGAAACAGTCAGAAAATAGGGCAGAGGCCATGCGAAGCTGGAGCGTTGTCTGACAAACACTGCTGAAGAGAGACTTCTCCCCACAGCCTGTGGGAACTTCACATGTGTGCTTCCAGCCATGTGGCAAAATTCACTTTTAAAATCATCTTATGGCATATTATTTATGGTGTTTTGTTGCAGCAGCAGCAGTAAAACTACCACACCCATCAGGTCAGAATTTTTACTCAGTCATCAAGGCAGTTTCATACCTTCTAACCTGTTTGCATCACAAAGTCCTGTTTGCATCACAAAGTCCCACCACTTTCCAGGGTTTGGCTCCTATAAGGCACTAGATAAAGCTGAGTTTAACAAAATGAAAGAACTCATTCTACCACCATAGTGGGCCTCAGCTAGCACTTGTATAAATGCCTGTCCTGTCTAAAGACTTTCAGAAAGGTGCTCAGCATCTCTCCAGCTGTCACAGTAAAATGGTACTCTCAACACACAGGAGTGTGTGTCCCCAGGCCAGCAGCTGCAGGAGCATGCCTGAGAGTTTCCTTAGTTGCCCAAGAGTGAGATCACCCTGCTTGGGAGCACCTGTAGCTGCAGGAACACAGCTTAATAGGTTCTCCTCTTTCTGACTCACTCTGTCTCCCTCACTAATTTTGGCTTTGGTAGCAACAGTGGGAGCTTCACTTTACCAGAGTGAGTCAGTATCTTTAGAAAAGCAAGGAGTGTGATTCCCTGACCTTCTAAAAACCACAGGTCTAAGAGATATGTGGATTCATAAAGTCCCTGCACACTACAGGAGGAGAATAGTCATATTTCATAATGAGCAGACTGGCTGTGAATACGTGGGAGACAGGTCATTGCCATTCCTGCCTCCAGAAACCCAGGAAAATTTCAATGTCAGGCATTAAATGCCAGCAACTTGGAACACCTGTCCACCTTCTTGGCAACAACTGGCAATTAAAAAATGCTTGCTTTGCTATGGAAACAGAAGCTAAATACCAATAATTAAAATGTCTCATTCTGAAACACACATCTAGGTAGGATTTCTAAAGTTATCTACTAATGAGTATTATAATCCCTAAGAACACCCAACACTGGTGTACAAAACACAAAGCCAGGCTTGAGCAATCTGGGTTGGAGGGCATAGTTTAAAGGGTAAAGTACTTGATGTGAAAGTGAGAACCCCAGCAGCCATATAAAAGCCAAATGTGGTGGTCTTTGCCCATAACCCTATCCTGGCAGAGACAGGAAAATCCCAGAGCCTTAATGGTCATCCAAGTTATTGTAGTCAAAATCGAGCTTCAGGTCCAATGAGAGAGCTTCAAACAGTGAAGTGGGAAAAGAATGAAGACATCGGCCATCAACCCCAGCCTCTACATATGCACACATGCGCACACATGCGCACATATACAAGTGTATAGATTACAAACAGATATATATATATATAGAGAGAGAGAGAGACAGACAGACAGACAGACATAGAGATGGTGAGTACAGACAGACAGAAACACACAGAGAGAGACAGACAAAAACACAGAGAGAGAGATACAGACATACATACACACACAGAGTACAGACAGAAACACACATACACACAGAGACAGATAGAAACACACACATACACACAGAGAGAGAGAGTCTCAGAAGTCCCAGTCTGGTGCTAGAATTCCAGGAATGTTTTAGAGAGTTGTGTGCTTTCTACATTGGAATCCCAAGAAGTAGGTTTTCACCCCAGTGATGATCCAGGAGCTTTCTGGTGACAGTGATAGCAAGCATGGGAAAAGCAGCTACTTTCTTTGTCAAAAATCACAAGAACAATCTCTAGCCCAGTTGCTAATATTGTTCCCCTTGAAACCCCATGAGATGGGCCCCATAGTTCGCACTGCTCCTAGCACTGTCTTTCAAGATTCTTCCTAATGCTGCAGTAAAAGATGATGACCAAGACAACCTATAAAAGGAACCATTTTCTTTGAGGCTTACAGTTCTGGAGGGTTAGAGTCCATGATCATCAAAGCAGAGATAATTCCAGCCATGGTACCGGAGAAGTGGTTGAGAGCTCACATCTTCATCTATGAGGGCAAGGCAAAGAGGGCTAATTGAAGATGATGTGGCCATCATATTCAAACAAGACACAGTCTTGGAAATTTCTCTGTCTGGCATTCCCTCAGCCTGGAATGCCCATAAGTAGCACCTACTAGCCACTGGCAACCACTTTCTAAGATTTGGCTCACATTCCACCTTTTCAGGAAGCCCTTCTTTGAATGAATTATTAAGTACTCTGTCCTTGTTCAAGTTATTGCAGAAAATTAACTCAACCATCATTGTTGGTCTGAACCCCCAACTAGATTATGAGAAATTTAAACTTAAAGGCAAGATTCACAATTTATCATATGGTAATATGTTTTTAACCCTAGCACTTGGAAAGTAGAGATGGGTGAACTTCCATGAGTTCCAGGCCAGCCAGGGCTGTATAGTAAGATCCTGTCACAAACAAACAAATCACATTTTATCCTTTCTCCCTCTGAAGAGCTGAGCCTGGTGAATAGAACAGACAGCACTAAATACATGAACAGAAGATAAAGAGGGAGATGCTTGTTAATAGCTAAGAGTATAGTAACTATGGGTGCAGATACAAAGAACTACAGCTCCATAAATCACAAAAAGCAAACAACAAAACTCTCTTGAGCATTGGCTTAGAAAGAGATTTACTACTACACACTGTGATGGAATTCACTAGATAAACAGGGTATGTGTAACATGATAACTATACCTATATCCCTTGAAAATTCATTCTTTACTTATTTCAAATTCTAGAGAATAATAAGACAGGCAGTATGAACAGAGGAACAAATGAGCATTACCCCATATCTAACATAGTCATGCATTTGCAGTCAGGAGCCTGAATGTTTTCTGTGTGTTTCCACTTAACCCTAATAACAACCCCATTGTCAGGAGAAAAGGGTGGTTTCTAAAGATTGGGTCATTTCCTCAAAGTCACACAGAATGTGGTAGAATAAGGATTTAATGCAAAGCCTGTCTGATTTGTCCACTGCTTTAACTACACAATAGTTAAAGCTTGAAAATCTACTTTCTTATGGCCTCCACATAATTCTAAAAATGGTGTAGGGAGCTTATTTCACTATTTATTCCTAGACAGTACTGTTAGCATGGGGACGGTGTGTTCAAAAGAAAAATCAATGCAGAGAACTTAGATGTTTTGCAAGGCAGAATTTATGTTCTGAAGCTGTGAAAGTATAGGTATTATTGTGCTTTATCATCCTCTCTGACCTCTGGAGCCTGGAGAATGGACAGACAGAATGGTCTTGAAGTTAAGAATTTTCCCTTGAGTAATCACTGTGCTGTGGGATGGCCAACCTCTGTCTTCAAGGGCAAAGCTATTCCAAAAAGCCCTGAGTAAGACTAATGTCTAGAATTTACCTGCTACATGGGCAGCAGAGCTCCAAGGTGCTCAGAAAAACAAGTCCATTGTTAGTGAAGTGCTCTTTAGTGGCACTTTCTAAGTGTTGTAGGAGGAAGACTATGCCCAAATATGTCGGGATGCTGAGCTCACAATAGTGAAGACAGGCAGGTGCTAGTCACTCTTGCCCCTCTATTGTCTTACAAAGACTCTAAGTAACTTGGCTACCCCTCCACTCTCACAGGAAAACAGTGATTACTGTAGCTGACTTCACTAACTAAGACTTTCTACTAATTTTGTTTTGAAGCAGAGTCTCATCATGTAGCCCCTTCTGGCCTGAAATTTGCTATGTAGATGAGGTCAACCTTGAACTCAAAAAGGTAGTCCCAGATCTGTCTCTGGAGTGCTGATATTGAAAGCATGTGGCATCATACATACCTGGCTTCCTTTCTCTCCTTCCTTCCTTTCTTCCTTTCTTTTGTTCATTTAAGTTCATTATGTATTTGTCAATCTGTCTACAGGCATGTGCATTTGTGTGTGTGTATATGTGTGTGTGTATGTGTATGTGTGTATATATGTGTGTGCATGTGTATATATATGTATGCATGTATGTATATGTGTGTATGTGTGTATATGTGTGTATGTATGCATATGTGTGTATATGTGTGTATGTGTGTATATGTGTGTATGTATGCATATGTGTGTATATGTGAGTATGTGTATATATGTGTATGTATGTGTGTATATGTGTGTGTGTGTGTGTGTGTGTGTGTGTGTGTGTGTGTGTGCATGAGTGTCTAGTCTTAATATTCCCTCCAACCACCAAGTGGGTGCCAGTAATTGAACTCTGGCAGTCGGCTTGACAAACAGTATCTTATCTGAGTCATCATACTCATACTTAGAGTTTTATTTGCCTTCTCACAATTTTTACCCTTAGAGATTTACAGCCATTTTGCTTTGGTGTGTTACCTTCTGAAAACTTTGCTTTTCTGTGATACCAATGCTGTGCAAGCTACACCTCACCCAGAGAACAACTTGTTTTCTGGGTACCTCCTGTTTTTATATGAAATGTGCACTTCAGTAAACTTCTGCTTACTTTGCTCCTGGTCATCTGTCTTTGTTCCAGGGAAACAAAGGATAGTTAAAGAAAACATTCTTCTTCCCTCTACAACAGAAACAGGGCTGTGCAGCATTTGACTTTCGAGCCTGATAGATTTTACTTAGCACATGACTTTTCTGATTGGGTATATCAGTGACTCATTCTTTTTTATTACTGGTTATAATAATTCATGATATTGATTTACTACAGTATGTTTATCTGTCGGATGAATGTTCAAATAGTTTCTAATTTGGAGTTAGTATAAATAATAGCAAGTAGGATTGCTAGGTCATACAGAAAGTGTGTGCTGAACTTTATAAGAAATGGCCCAAATTTTCCAAACTGATTATCCCATTTTTCATTCTCATAAGAGTGCTTTCTTCTCCGTGTTCCTACAAACACCTGCACATTCAAAAACTTTAATCTGTTCTTTTTCCAGGTGGACATATAGTGCTATCTCTCCATAGCTTTGAGTTTCCCAAATGATTGGTGGTGGTAGGCTGTTTGTCTTACCTAACCTATCAACTGCACGTCTGTCTTAGTTAGGGTTTCTACATTGTGACTAAACTCCACTTACACTTCCACATCAGAGTCCATCACTGAGGGAAGTCAGGGTGGCACTCAAATGGCATAATCCTGGAGATGGGAGTTGATGCAGAGGTCATGGTGGAGTGCTTTTTCCCAGTTTGCTCCTTATAGCTTTCTCAGCCTGCTTTCTTACGGCACCCAGGACTACCATCCCAGGGATACCCGACTTACAGGTCTTCTCACATCAATTATTATTCTAGAAAGGACAGTACAGGTTTGCCTAGAAGCAGACTGTATGGGGCCCTGTTTTGAGTTGAGAGTTTCTTTTCCCAAGTGATCCCAGCTTGTGTCAAGTTGATTTAAAATTAACCAGGACAAGATCTTCTAGGATGACGTTTGCATTCATGTCCTTTATTTTTAAATAAAGTTGTTTATTGTCTTATCATTAAGTTTGTAAAGACAGGTCTTTCACAAGGACATAGAAGTGTTCGTTAATTTAGAATCCCTGGACATGTAAACTCAGAGCATCATAGTTTCAACAGCTGCTTATCAGCAACCAGACGGAGGGAGGGAGAATAAACAGTAGAGTGCCACAATGTGGCTTCTGACTTCTTTTACTTCCATTTTCAAAATTTCTATCTTTTAAAACATTTTACACACACACACACACACACACACACACACACACACACACACACACACATAGGATATGTGCACTTGAGTGCAAGTGCCTAAGGAGACCAGAAGAAAATTTACTGTTATACTCCCCCCAACCCCAGAGCTGGAGTTACAGGCAGATATGAGATATCCAAGATGGGTGCAGGGGATTGAACCCAAATTGTAGGCTCAATAGCAGCTAAGCAGCACACATGGAATTTAGCCCTAATTATGCCTAATTCAAATTTTGGATGCTATGCAGGTGCTTCCTTGCCTTTTGGGTCTTTGGAGGAAACAAAGCAGAGAATGGTCTCATCCAGAAGTTCCTTGTGGTACCTCTTGCTTCATTCAAACACTGTCCCCATTGAAGAACTTCAGCTGGAAGAGCAAGGTACAGTGTGTGGTGAGTGGGACTGGGTCTGTGATATTTGCTGCCATACATCACAGACAAAATATGGAATGGCATTTATTACAGCTTTTCACTGCCACCCCTCTTCTCACATTCATCTTCTTCATCATAATGCTAGGAACCGAATCCAGGGCTTTGCACATGATAGGCAAGCCCCTTCCCAAGCGATATCTTCATCATCTACACCAGTCATTTCTAAAATATCCAGAATGGGAGGGAAAAAAATGATTTTTCTGGTGGTGACTAAAGATGAGTATGTCAGAGGCCTATCCACTCTACCATTCTTTCCCAGTAAAGAAACCTGGTATAACAACCCAATGTTCCCGGCCAAAGCTATTTCCTAGCTTTCTACAGAGGTAAGAATGGCTACAGGACACAGTTCAAACCAATATAAACTACACAGAGGTCACTGACTTGGCTTTAGAGCTATCCCTTCCCCACAACAATGCAGCCTTTCTGTAGCCACCATCTTATGACTGACCCCTAGTGAAAGGCCAGTGGCTCACCGAAAGTGTCACTGGGTGTGTCGTAACTACCAATCACAGCCAGCAACTGTCTACCTCATATGAGGAAAATAAATACTAAAGTTATTGAAGATACTGTTTATAAGTGTTCTTTCTCCCTGAGGAGAGACCTGGGTTCGAGTTCTGACCTGTCCAGTAACCAGCAGTGGCCACATAGGCAGACATCCTTCCTTCTTAGCCTCGTGGCTTCCCTTATTTGAACACCAATAGGAAGATCCCATAATTCTCATGCATATTTTATATTCATTATTTCAAACAAATTTTTCTAGATTTGACCTCTCTGATGACAAGAAAATCAGGCCAGTTTCAGCTTGCCTGAGATGTGTTAGTGTCTCAGGTCTGATGCTCTCTAAGTGGGCTCCAACTCTAATGAACTGATTAATTACAGCAGGCAGGTCACTCTTTTTGTTCAAAATACAAGCCTCTACCAATTTCCAGAAGAGTCTCAAATTTCAATTGTTTTCCAAGTCATAAAATAAATCTTATATGTCCCTAAATTTATTTGTATTTGCCAGACCATTGCTAAATCTGAGCTTGGATATCACTCACTCTGCTCCCATTAACACTCCTCAGTCATCCTTCCTCAGACTCCCTGAGATGGGTGTATTAGGCACATCCTATGTAGTAGCCTCCTGCTTTCACCCAAGCTAGCCAATAGACAATCACCATGACTGCCAATCCACTTGGGCTCCATCAGCTTCCAGGGGACACCCTGAGAGTGGTTCACCCCATCTTCTGCCTTAGCTCCTGCAGCTAGCCTGGCTTGTCTATGAGGCCCTGTCCCCCCTTTTACCCATGACAGCAAGACTTTTAAATAACTGCCTTCTTGGTTGGCTCCCTGGCTAACAGTTGGAAGGGCATTTTGTGAGGCTCTTTAGAAAACTTCAGAAGGGCCAAGTACCTGTATATAACAGGTACTTGGAGACCAACTGAATGATGCAACCTAATTTTTGCTGTCCCCATTATGTTCTTGGGGACTGGTGCCTGTGTGTCATGTGAATTACTAGGAAAACCTTTCTTGGACCTTGATTTCAGAGAAATCTAAGATGAAACAGAGGATGCAAAATAAGGAAGCAAGTGTGCGTGTGTGTGTGTGTGTGTGTGTGTGTGTGTGTGTGTGTGTGTGTGTGTGTGTGTTGGTGTTTGTTTTTCTCTATTTTACACTCTTGAGTTTAGGAACTGATGGACACACTGATTCTTTCAATCTCAGTAAGGAAACAGTTACATCCCTGTTCATACAATTGTTCTCTCTGGTTTTACGCAGCTCTGAGTTTTCATAAGTCATGGTTACTGCTAGATTATCACCCTGGGTTTCAAAGCCACAGAACCTATAATATAAACATTGACTCTCATAATACCATTTAGTAGTCTGCATGGTTAAAGTCACCACAGCTTTTTCAGATCAATGAGAAGGGACTTTGAACTTGTTCCCAGTGGCTCAGCATTTTATCTTTTCAATCTCAATCAACTGTCTTAGGTTTACAAATGTCCACACACACCAGTTCTGTCCTGAGACTTTTCAAACAAGAGTGGAAGGATATGAGGGGGAAATACCATGAATTGATGCTTTGGGAAAGCCTGTCCTCTAGGGAGCTGCTGTGTCCCCTGAGGCCTGGCTCTATGGCACTGCTATCCCCTCTAGTTTAATGTGTGTTTTATATACAGCATAGTCTTTCTAGTCTCTGACATGCTATCAGTTCCTTAGGGAACAATTTGTACAAGGCAAGGGTTGCATTAGTCATGGCTCCTGGGACCTGGGGGTGGCTGAACCTGAGCTGAGTTAGTGGTAAGCCAGCTTGCAGTTTCCTCTGTCAGATGCTGAAAGATGAGCTTTTAGTTCCTGCTAGATTTCTGATATTTATGAGTGCCCTTATTTTGTAAAAAGTCTCCGTTAGTCTGTTTATTTTTAGCTATCATATTAAATATCCCAGTAGAAAAATACAAAATCATAGACCCAAAAAGTCGGCTTCTTGCTTCTCAGCTGGAATCATGCTGTTTAGAAGCCGAAAAGTGGCTATAAGCCCCAAGACATTAATATCCTGGGAAAGAATGGAAAGCAGCTGTCCCTCTGGGATAATTTCTTGAGTTTAAAGACATTTTGCACTCCACCAGGCAAAAGAAAACACGTATTAGCCAAATATAGGAAGGCTTCTTGGTGCAGCAATGAATCTCAACAGGACCTCTTAGATATTTTTCTGGTTGATCTTAATCCACAGGCTAGACCCAAGCAAGGGACAGTGGAAAATGGTGCACATGGATGCAGTCAAGAACTTGCGACAAGCCAGTCTGTGTTTCTGCAGGCTCAGAGGTGGGTCAAGGTGAATGTGTCTGTCTCACCAGTCTATGAGTAGGAAGACCAGTGTTAGCAACAGAGGTGACTTGTGGAGCAGATGCCAACTGCCATAATGCAAACCCTGATGTGACTTCATTTTGGTCCTAAATTACATTTAAAAAATTACCATTAGATACAAAGAGTAAAATTTTACCTAAAGGCCTAGAAATGTTAGTATCAAAATTCAGTTCACTGCAGAAAAATGCAGTGCCCTAATGTTGCAGTTCCTTTGTATCTACAGGGCTCTTACCTGCAGTACACATTCCCGCTTCACAAACCCTTAAAATGTAGAGAGGCCTGAACATTTCCTGGATCCTATAAAAGGCTCTAGGAGCAAGCCAGAGGATCCCTAAGCAGAAGAGATCCCTCCCCTGGAGAGGTGTCAGTCACTCACCCTCTCAACCCCCAAAGACAACAGACTGGGAGCAAACTGAAGGGTGCTGGGCTGGTGATTGACTGCAAGGAACCCGGGAAATAGGCAGGTCAGGTAATAGTGAAGCAAGGAGACAAAGCCAAGTTAGTAAGAGGTTAAGAGAACTCCTAAGGCCCCTCCGGTGTCCAGGGTGACGCAAAAGGAGAATAGATTTAAAAATTAACCTGTATGTGAATGTCCTCTGCCCAGAACAAGAACGAAAAACAAAGATCAACTGAGGCCCTCCTCCCTCAGGAGCAGCATGTTGGCATTTTAGAAGAGAAATTGATTGGTGGAGAACCCACTCTGCTGGGTAATTAAACAAGCATGCTGATCAATAGTCAGTATCTAGGACTTGGCGGCTCACTGGCAAGCTAACACAGAATACAGAAGGGAAAGAGGAATTGCTGGTTGCCTCGGGCAAGGCTAGATCTTTAAGGTTTCTGCATTAAATAATAAATGCATGTTCTCCTCACCCCCCTTGCTTTAAAAGACTCTTTGATTCAGCATAACCCAAGCAAAATCAAGTCTCCACTCCAAGTATTTTTCTTGTGGTGACAGGTGACAGTTGTAAAGGGTACAATTTGTGATTACATGGTTCACTTATGCAACGCAATTAAGCTTCCTGTTAGGTTCATGTTGCTTAAAAAAAAAATACCATCAAGTTACTTATTAGCTACCTTGAACCTGTCTTCCCAAGAGTCAGAGAGTCAATGCCACCAAAGCTGAGTTATCTGCTTTGCTGTTTGTTGTGATCTTAGAACCCAATGGGTCAGGAGCATGCTCTGTGTGTGGCTAAACACCTGCTGAGGCTGCCCAGGGATAGTCTAGGGCTCATTAGAGGACCCATCCGCCTGGCTACCTGCCAGGTCATTGAAAGAAGGCTGATCTGATGGTCCTCCCAAAGCTGGTGTCTTCAGTCCCCACCAGAAAATGCTTGGAGATGTTGCACCAGTGAAAAGTCAGAAATAGGAAGGGCTTGGCTTCTAATCTTCACGAGAGGGCTCAGTGCATGGAAACGGTCAAAGCTCTCTCTCCCTGTGCTGTCGCTATTTCTTGGTCTTGGATTATTCTTGACTGAAAGCAGAATTGAAGGAAGATTTGGGGCCATCACCTCACATTGTGCCTGCACAAACTTTCTTATATCCTGCATTCCTGGGCTCTGAGGGGTAAACAAGTTTTCTCCACTCCTTGCATATCCATGAAGCTTTCTGGCTGAGAACACTTATAAAGGGAGATGCTCTGAGTGAGGAATCTTGGAAACACAGCTACCTAAAACACTGTGAGAGACACCTTGATGGTTATAAGAAAAGGGGCAGTCTAGGTATGAATGGGGATTTGACCTTGAAAAGTCATTCTACAAAATTCTAGAGTCATTCATAAGACAAAATGTAACAACTGTGTCCCCGGAGGCTGAGAAAATGGAATTGTAATAATTATTTGTCTCTTATATTTTATGAAAATAATAATAATTGCTATTGTTATTGAAGGGCTAATGACTAAAAGCCTCGGGTGAGCTAGGAAACTCCAGACAGGCAGGTAAACACATGGATAACACTTTCAGGCATTGGGAGATGGGACCTCCTCAGAAGGTCAACATATTGATAAGAACATCTGCCTGCCATTTTATGACGCTGAAATTTTAAGAAACTGATGAAAATCTTCCATCCTTGAGTTCCTCTTTCTTCCCTATAAAACCCTCAGGCCCACTGTACCTGAACTCTGTCTCCTTCCCGCAGACTTCAGCCCCTTATTGTCCTAATAAAGGATAGTACGCTTCTGTAGAGGCCAGTCTCCTCTCACTTTTATTTTCATTTTACCTCTGTCACTTCTGATCTAACAGTTGTCACTGTTTTGTGTGTGTGTGTGTCTGTGTTTATATGTGTATGTGTATGTCTGTGTGTATGTGTGTCTGTTTGTGTGTGTCTGTGTGTATGTGTCTGCGTGTGTGTTTCTGTGTCTGTGTATTTGTGTGTGTCTATGTGTATCTGTGCATGTATGTATATGTATGTGTCTATGTGTGTGTCTGTGTGTGTATGTGTCTATGTGTGTGTGTCTGTATATGTGTATGTGTCAATGTGTGTGTGTCTGTATATGTGTATGTGTCTATGTGTGTCTGTGTGTGTATGTGTCTATGTGTGTGTGTCTGTATATGTGTATGTGTCTATGTGTGTGTGTTGTATATATTCTATATGAGATGATGCATTTCCCACAAGTGCAGCTGAGTCGGGATAACTTTTGGGATTTGTTTCTCTCCTTTCACTGTCAATCCTGGGAACTGAACTTAGGATGTCAGATTTGCAAAACAAGTGCCTTTACCCACAGAACCACCTCACTGGCCTGGAAAGTGGATTGTGGAGACATTTTTGTGATTGTGTGAATGGACTAAATGTCACATTATAAAAGAGTTATAATGATCTGTATATTTCATATGCCTTGACCTAATAAGAAAACCTCTACAGTCATGTACAACAAGGTTATCCCTGTATGAACATACAGCTTACTACTGAGGGTCCTCCTTGTTTTTGAACATGTTACTAAGAGATGTCTCAAAGACAGAGACTAAAAAATGAGAGACATGCTGTGTCCATGTGAAACTTCTCCTAGTGAGCACGGAAGCCCAGGTCCTCCTGTTCTCAGACTGCTGTGTGTGCACCTGCCATGCCAGCCTCCAACCACCGTTCACTCTTTGCTCCCAATTCCAGGAGAGGTTTCCATTGCTCTTTCTCACTCAGGTATAAGACAAGCCCATCCAGGAAAGTTAGTACTTTGGGGGATATTTAGGCAACCATGCTTCTAAGAGGAAGGATGAAGATGGAGAAATGCCCACTGCCTTGCACTGTTCCCACTCCTTTCCCTGGTTTTTACACTGTGGCCTTTCCTACAAATCAGGTAAGATTTCAAATCATATCTGTCTGCATTTCTTGGCCCGGTAGACATTCCTTACCTACTCTCTCTGTGGATAGTTTCATCAGCTGGACCCTACTGTTGCCAATCATCTATCCTGCCCAGAACTCTGCGCCAAAAGAAGTTGTTCAGCAGGCACAGGAATGCCTCCAAGGTACCTTCTAAATCTGCCAAGGCCAATTTAGGAGCTGAAGTCTGAAGCCAAATGGAAACATTGGGAATGCACTCATGGAGAACTGAGTTAGCCTAGCCCTGAAGGCAATTTATTACTCATACAATGGGAATCTCCACCCAAATGAAACCCATGTACTTTGACTAAGAGCACTCGACACTGGCTACTGCACAGAGAAGACTCTGCCTTTATTCCAGCCTGTAGCCTACTAGAATAAAGGAACAATTTTTTCCTAACCATACACTCAGTCTCTCTTCTATATATCCACAGAGTCAGACCCAAGAGAAGCCAGGCACAGGGATCTACATTCTTAAAAGGCTCCTGCAAGTATTGGAAATGACTGCTCAGAGCAAAAGTGAGCTCACAGAAGCCAAAGCCAGCGTTTTGTGTCACTTTCATCTCCCAGCAGTCGCGAGCACAGGCTGTCCCATCCATCTTATTTAGTGGCTTATTTTTCGAAGTGACAGGGAGATGCTGAGATGGAAGTAAGTAGCTCTTAATGACCATAAAGGGTCCTCTCTCACACAGTCTGAGCAGCTAAGTGTTATCTGTGACAAACACCATGGCGCTGGTTCCTCCTCTCCCCTGGCGAGTGGAAGGCCCTTTGCTTAAGCTAAGTTTGAAGGTATGTGCCTGCCTCTTTTCTGTTTCTGAGTCAGGGAAGACGGGAAGTAAGGGTGAGGACCCATTACAGGAAGGAGGACACAAGAATGTGTTCTGGACAGTGACTTGAAGGGACTCTGGATTCCCAAGCACAAATGTATTCACGTTTGGGGACGAGGTGACAGGGACAAAGAAGTCACAGCCTTCCTAGGAGGAGTCGCTGGCCCCTCCTTCTTCCATCTGTAGCAGCCTGCTGCCCACCTCCATCCCTCTTTCAGCCTGCCTTCCTTTCTTGCCACCTCCCTCTGTTTCTTCTCACCCGTATATTACATCTTTAGGGGCAGGAGGTAAAATACAAAGAGCCTGACTTGAGACCAGAAACACTGAATTTGATTGGCAGCAGCATGGCTTATAGGACAAGTAAAATTAAGCACACAGTGAGTACAGTTTTATTGCTTTCTGTTCATGGTAACTGTCCCATCCGTCCCTCTGGCCTGTTGTGATGATCAGGCCAGCTATATAAACATATTTTGTGTATTTGTTTCTCTTGGCATCCATATTGCATTTTTTTTGCCTCTCTTTTTTCTTGTTTTGTTTTTTGATGTTCATTTTTTGATACATGGTCCTTCTATGCAGCTTGTGTTGACCGTGAACTTATGAATCTCCTTTCCTGACCTCCTCAGTACTGGCATTGCAGGTGCACATCACCACATCCGACTCCCATATGGACATTCTTTTAGTGTACCCCTTACCTGGAAAACAACATTTAATCTCCAATCTCTTCTGGGTCCCTCTAACACGTTCTTGCTTTTGTAATGACTGTACCCCTATTCTTTCCCAGTGGTTAACCTCTGTTATTGAATTAGTTTCCTGGCCTTCTGATAGCCTTCACCTGACAGAAGTAAGGTGCATAGTCCCCTTTCTAAAGCAGATGTGACAAGGAGCGACCAGCCAGAGTCAGTTCAGTCATCAGGTGACAGAAGAAGTCTCTCTAGGCAGACGACAGACTCCATCGGGAGGCCTCAGGACCATTCTGACTTGTCCCTCACGCTTTGCTCATACCATGGTCAGGTTACCTATACAGTTACTCGATAGTTCCAACAGGCATGGCTCACCACACTTTTACACTCAGGATGCTAATAAATAAAACTTCTGATTTTCTTGGCAAATTAGCAAAAAATTATTACTAAGTGTGGGATATGAGAAGATAAAGCACGTCTAATGAAGATTAGGCAACTTCCAATATTTAACTATGTTTAGAGTAAAACAGATTGCAATGTGTGTCTTGACATTTACATAGCATTTCTTTAGGGTAAGTTGTAGATAATATAGCAAAGTTGTTTTAGTCTGCTCGAAGAAAATACCATAAACTAGGTAACTTGTGACTGACAGAAGTTTGTATTGTGGGTTTGTAAGATGAGAAGACCAACATTAAGGCACCAGCAGAACCTGTCCACTGAGGGCCTGATTCCTGATTCTCTGTCGTCACATGGTGGAAAGGGAGTGAGCCCTCTGATGCCCCTTTTGTTTTACACATAGGTGAAGGGTTACGGGGAGGCTTAGGTCTTTGCCATATACATTTGAAATGGCTGCAGACATTGGAACTGTATTGGATGGCACATACAGACTTTCTTTTCTGCTCATCAAGTTGTCTGTCTCTGGACATTTCCCCTCTTCCTCTAAACTTGACTGAGCACATACTCTGCCCATAAGATATCTGTTTAAATGATGTACCATTATCTTATATTCACTTGCCCAGAAAATATTGAACTTCTGATAACAATACAAATATGTGTGTCCTAGAAAGAAGAGGGTTGAATTAAACACTTTCCTGACTTCAAGGGGTTCTCGGTCTAGGGGGAAAGCAGACACTGAGGCTGGAAGTCACACAAGGGTAGATAAGCCAGCAAGCCTCTATGGAAGCAGAAAGAGATAACCGCTGAGAGAGAAGTATGCCATGATGCATCATTCTAAAGGAGCTTTGGATAGCTGACTGGAGTGAGCCTTAGGGGACTGTGGGAAGTTAGGATATGGAATGGGGAACACTCCAGAAACAGAAGGAAAGAGTCCATCATTAAAATTAAAATTACTGAGTCCTCATACATTTCAAGTGATCCTCTAGGAAAGCCATATACATGATCAACAAGATTTGAAACTATCATTCATTTTCCCCTAAACATACCAAGCAATGCTATTAATATCTCCACTCTACAGATAAAACACCTGAGGCTGGAGCCTAAAATTAACCTGCAGAGCCAGGATTTGAACCAGGTTTCTGACTGGCAAGCTCTACACTATCATCCATTCAACTGTAACCCACTGGAAACTAAACATGTCTGAACTTGAAGTAAAAGCCAGAATGGTGTGCAGTGCAGCTGCAGAGGAATTTAGCCAGAGCGGGAGCCGTGATTTGTTTTCCTGGTTGGAGCATGGCAAGCCCAGAGAAGCTGAGTGCACAGTGAAGGCTCCACAGAACCAGGTGATGGAGCTTAGAGGAAAGGAATTCCCAAAGTAGGTTGCTGAACCAACCACTACCCAGATAGTAACCCGCCCTTCTTTTTAAGCTGCTTTTTTTTTTTTTTTTTTTCTTGAAAATGGGGTTTACAGTCTGACCCCATCAATAGATATTCGGGTATCGTCCACGAGGCACACACTGTTCTGGGCAGTGGAAATTCCACAGGGAATAAAAAGGACAAGGTCCCTATTGTTAGAGCTTAAAACAACTTTCTCCTTACCTGACCTCTGTTAGTCTGAAAATGCCAAGGAAATAGCAGGTAGCTACCCCATACTCCACCCTTGTAGAGGTCCAGCTTTTTATGTCCTGCTTAGGCTCACCAGATCACCACAGCCACCCAGAAAGTGTCACCTATACCACATCCCCAACTTAAGGAATCTAAAGTAGTCACTTATCTGGCCATCAAGGGCTTTCTCAGGGGACATGCTGTGACTTCTAAGTGTCCCAGAGCTGAGCTGCTCCTGCTGTGTCAGCACAGCCACCTAGAGTTCAGCTGTGGGCCTTGTCATAGGATTTTTCTCTCTAAGAGACATTTACCTTTACTCACATTCCCCTCTGCAATGCACAGAGGATCAGGGGGAAAATAATAAAGCATTTGAATGGAAGTCTAGTTTCCAGATCTCATGGTCTACCTTACCCTGAAGTTCAATATGCTGCCTGTTAGAACTGGACATGTGCCGTGATTGGTTCTGAGTGAAAGTGTCAGGAGAAGGAGGCCCCTGGAGGGATGTGTTCTCTATTTTAGTGTGGAGAGTTAAGGAGAGATTAAAACCATGAACCGTGTTCTCTGTAAACAGTTGGAACAGAGGTCCTTCACATCTTGCACTGGGCTTATCAAAGCACTGACCCAAAGCTCAGGCTTCCTTAAAAAGTCTCTGTCCACTGTGTCTGAGGGGCCAGAAGGCTGAGGTGGCTAAGACCTAAGTACTCCGAAGCAGGATCTCATTGGAATCCACTTAGACCTGCATTTCAACCTCACTTCAATTTCCTTGTCCCCAATGTGCCCCTCTACAGACAGAGCCAGTTGTCTCTGAGAGGGGAATCTAAGGCAGCACAGGGTGTGTATCTGCAGCCCAGCACCATTCAGCCTCAGAAATCTAGACTTTTTTCCATTCTGGGTCATGTCCCGTGGGCATGATCAAAGGCTGAGATAATGCAACCCCTAGCCCTTTTGTGTGACTGAACATATAGTCAGTTTTAAATACAAAGTCCAGCACTGGGCTTGGAGTTACTCAATATCTCCCCCCACCTCCACCCCCCACCCTGGCCACACACATACACACAGGGCTTTCTTCACTGTGACCATGAGATCTGATGTCCACTGGGGCTTAAAACAAGACTGGGCAAATGTTATGTAAACAGATGAATATTTTTGGCTGTGAATATTATAATGTACCTTCTCCAGCCTAGGGCAAGTAGGAAAGGGTTCTCCCAAGTGGTTTCAAACCAGCTGCTGTCAGTAGGGTCTGTGAGGTGATTGCACGGAGGATAACAAGCAAGCATCCTTCATGATCATTATTTAAGTGAAAAACAATGGAATTTGTCACTCAAAGTCCTTATTACAGGTCAGTGAGATGGTTTGGAAGATGAAAACACTTTCTGTACAGGTTGGACAATCAGCATTCAAGAGCACACAGCAAAAAGGGAGAATCACCCCCTGACCCCACAGCAGGAGAGAACCAACCCCTGAGCCCACACAGAAGGAGAGAACCAAATCCCAAAATTGTCACTTAACTTCCATGTGCAAGTTGTGTCATATGTAAACCCATACTCATGTACAATGCTTTCTGTCACTGCCTCTCTGTCTCTGTCTCTCTCTCATAAAAATACACACACTCAACAATAATAGTAGTATTAATGATACATTTTTAAAACTCTTCGCTGTAAAAATTGGAATTCATTCTCATTATAACTATCTTGGCAGTCTCAGAAACAAGCACAACACTAAGGTCTGTGAAGTGCTGGATTTGATGGTAGGACTCCTTTGACATCCCAGTTACCTCGTTATGGATGCCGACACAACCCAGGCTCAGCTAGAATAGAAACACTGTTGCTCAAGACCAGAGCACAATTGGCTTACCTCCTGTCTTAAATTTAGGGAGAAGGTCAAGATACCAAGCACTTTCCAGCAGCTGGAATTCTCAGGGCACCTCTGGCTTGTCACCCCACTCTGTCTCAGCCTTCTCGCATAACTCTATTGGCTCCAGCTGACACAGGCCAGCATGCAGAGCAGGTCTTTGAGCTGCTCCAGCTACTAGGGTTGTCTGCCTGCTTTGGGGCCTCCCTGCATGTAGGATGCTCTTCACTTCTTTCCACCTGTTCTTTCTGGGGGTTTCTCAACTCCTTGCTCCCCAAACACAATTTAGCTTTCTGCTTTGCCTGCGTCCCTTCTTGTCTATTCGCAGAGACCCTCCCCCCCCCCAATCACTCTGTGCACAGAACTTTTAAAATCTTTCTTCTTTTTCTAGCCATGGTCACTAGATAAAGAGGCCTGAATAATATGTTTCTGTTCGACTGTCCCTATTTCCTTACATTGCTCCTTAGTGTGCATTTTCCCATGCATCCCATTCCCAGTCCAGCTTTACAGTGAGGATGCTGAGACTGATCCTCAGGGATGTCTGTGTGAGTCACAGCAGAGGTGCAATGAGCATCCTGTCCTGAGTCACCTTGCGTGGTCTTTTATCAGTACTTATCAAAATTGAGAATTTGTGAGAATTGTGTGTAGCACTTGTTAAAGTACAGATTTCTAGGCCAGACGTGGAGACACACCTTTAATCCCAGCACTCAAGAGGCAGAGGCCAGCCTGGTCTATCTAATGAGCTACAAGTCAGCCAAGGCTACATAGTGAGGTCATGTCTCAAAAAAAAAAAAGATCCGTGCTTCTGTGCTCTAGTCCCTGATTCAGTGGGTTAGACTAAAGCCTAAGGATGGATTTCTAACAAACTACACAGGGATGCTGTTTATGGGCCCTGAGTTGAGAATCAGTGCTGCAGATGAGCATGATTTTAAACCTTGTGTGTGACAAGAGGTTGAGTGTAGAAATGAGGGAGCTTAGCCTTTTTCCTCACAGTCATTATACAACTTTCAAGGTTTCATAGACATTACAGGTTTTATGCATTTTAAAAAGAACCACCGCGTGGGGTCGTAAGGTCCTGAAGCAGCTCCTTCACTCATTGCTTTGAAAAAAGCATCTGAAGGGGGGGAGTGCCCACTGTCACTCACAGTTTAAGAAGGGACACTGTCCACCATGGTGCAGGCACTGAGGCAGCTGGTCACACTGTCCCCAGTCAGGAAGTGGAAGACCTCAAGGCCCACCTCCAGTGAGGCTTCACCACCTAAAGGTTCTACAGCCCCCAGGAGCAGTGCCACCAGCTGGGGACCAAGTGTTCGAACTTGGGGACACTCCACTTCCAAACAACAACAGCTCTGGGGCTTGATGTTTCTTTATACTAGTTTATGGAATGCTGGAGAAAGACACGCTATTTTCCTATTCTGAGTCACTGTGTGTGTGTGTGTGTGTGTGTGTGTGTGTGTGTGTGTGTGTGTGTGTTATGTGGCATGTATGTGTGTTACATCATGGAGATGACTTTTCCAGATGATTTAAAAGTTTAAGAATTCCTATTTCATGAAAAATGAGAACTCTATGAAAATTAAAATTTTTGAGAGTCCACAAAGTCTTATTTGAACCCATTCCTTTACACTTTGTCCTTGTGTCCCTGTGTCCTATAAAGTCAGCAAAGTAGGGAAATGTCAATGGAGTCCCAAGTCTAGAACTGTAATGCCAAATGGTGCTCCCTCAAGACACATCACTGACCTCTGACTGAACTTTCTGGACTGCTATGCCAAGATTATTCTGGTAAGGTACAGTTATTCTCCAGGCTTTGCTTTTTCATTTTGAACAGTATATTCTGCCTTTTTCCCTCTCTCTCTTTCCATAACTCCTGGTATTAGAAAAATTCTGTGATTATCTGCTCTTTGACATGGGATGGTAACTCTTCCAGGAAGATTTCTTATAAATGCCCTGTGAGCCTTTTCCCCAGACAGAAACTGTGTTCTAAGTGGAAGCAAACCTTTACACTTCTGAAGGAAGTTCTTGTATAAACTGTGGTCAGATATAGATTTGTCAACCAGAAACCTTGAGCGCAGTATTGGGAAATCTTTGTGTCTCACTGAGGAAATGGCCTGGGAATATATGTTTCTCTTTCTGAATGAAAAATATTGATAAATAAATTTAAGCAGCTGTGCAAACAACATCCATGTCTCTTGTAGATGTTTTCAATGTTTTTCAGGTAGATCTCTGTTCATCTACAATGAGCTAAATCAACTTTTAACAGAAAATGTTTTAGGAGACAGAATAGAGAACTGCGGAACTTTTTCCTAGTTCCTGTTAACAAAGCATGTTACCACTATGGTTAGGATGGTGTTTGTTCCCTGAGAGTTCACATATAGGAGGTCTTTCCTCAGTGTGATCATTTTGAGACAAAGGGAATTTTTTTAGGGGAGTTTGGTAGAAGATTGGTGTTCTTAGGTGGGAATCCAGACTTTCCTCATAAGAGGACATAACATGATGGTGATGTCTCTCCTCAGCCCAGCATGGCTTCCACCTGTGGTGCTGTGCTGCTGTCCACCACGGCAGGTACAGTAAGGACAGGCCTCTCTAGAACCAGTACCATGTTACTTGAACTTCCCACTTTTAGAACTGTGGGCTGGAATACATAAACCTCTTTTCTTCATGCAGGTCCCAATTTTGAATATTTCATTATTGTAACAAAAAATGAACCAATGCATCAGGTAATGTATTTTTTTCATCCAAAAAAACCACAGGGCTCTACCAGTTCTACCTGGAAATACCAAGCTTCTTTGGTCTTCGGGCAGATTATTACATGCTATTTAGCCAGCACAAAGGCACAACAGCCCTTGCAAATCCAAACTATAAATAGTCATGCCTTCTGACTAGGAGACTGATTTCTTTGCCAGAGTAATAATTTTCTAGCATCTGTGTGAAAATCTTATATTCAGAGAAATGCCAGTTTGAGCATAAGAGAATGGAAGAGCCATCTGGCTTCTCTTGGACTCTTTGGCTCTTCTTCCTGGAGTAACAGACACTGTGGCCGAGAGATCTAGTGGAAAGGCATTCCCCAGCGGAGGGAGAACAATAGCAAGTCCATAACAGTTGGAGCTTGTAACACAAGGAAACCCAAGAGCATTCAGAACTCTCCCTTTGAAAGTGACTCACAGCTGACTCTCCCACCATTGCCAAGATGTGTGGGAGGTCGGGGATAGGAAATGTGGTCACTGTCCTGCAATAAGGGAACACCAGTGTTTATATAAAGAGTCTCTGATTGTATGCTCCCTTAACTGATGGTTCTTGGCCCATTCGGAAGTTCTACAAGCTGTATTTAAAAGAGCAACTGTTTTCCTAGTAAAGGAAGCAGCGGATACGTTATGAGAAAGCGAAAGGGCAGCTTTGGACATTTTACATTTTGGGGGGTGGAGGTATTCGAAGCATTCAGAACCCTCCATTTGAATAGTGACTTTGATTAGGCTTTCAGATAATTGGTTAAATGTCTGGGTGACTGGCTACCATAGAAGAAATGACTCCAGAGGATGACATTCCACAGCATAACTCAGCAGCGAAGGGAAGGTGGTAGTCCTCTGTCTCTGGAACCCTGCTAAGGACATCTTTCTGGGCAGTTGAAATCCTAAGTGCTGGAATTAAAACAAAAAGGGAGCTATGGAGAGAGCTCAGTTGGTAAATTCCGACCATGAAGACCTAAGTTCTGATCCTAAAGTCCAGGAAAAGCAAAACCAAAAACAATCTGTACGTGGTGGCATGCACTTGTAATCCTGGCTGAAAAGACTCTAATCTACACACAGATGAATCCCTGGAGTTCACTGCCCTCCCCCACAACCTATCCTAATTAGTGAGCTCCAGCCCAATGAGAGGCTCTGGCTAGAAACAAGATGAATGGTTCCAGAGAAATGAAACACAAGTTGCCCAATAGTTTACACATACACACACACACACCACATACACATACCACATATACACACACATACCACATATACACATATATACCACACACACACTACACACACCACACACACACCACACACACACACATAACACACACATACATACACACACCACATACACATACCACATATTCACACATACCACATATACACACACATACACACACATACGTATACCACACACACAGAGACACATACATGCACACACACATACACCACATATATAAACACACACCACACACATACACACACATATATACACACATACCACATATAAATACATAAACTACACATATACACACACAGAGACACATACATGCACACACACATACACACACCATACACACATACCACATACACACACACCACACACACACAGACACACATCTGCACACACACACCACACACACATACACACACATACACACACTACCCACACACATACCACATACACACACACACCACACACACACACAGACACACATCTGCACACACACACACCACACACACATACACACACCACATATACACGCATACACCACATACACATACACACACCCCACACACACATACCACACTTATGTATACCACACACACAGAGAGACACATGTATGTACACGCACATGCACTCTTACAACACACATCCACCAAAATAAATGTAATTTAAATTTTTTTAAAAGAAGAATTGGCCAAGACAAGATTCACTGTCCACTAAAACATGGGCCACCAACTAATCCTGAAGTCAGATCACTATACCTACCTCTTTTGCTTATACAAGGGAGTTAAGAAACAGTAGTGTTTGCTCTTTTATGGCCCCTGTGGAGCAGAGGAAGGAAAGTTTTGGCCTCTCCATGCTAGTCCAGACTGACAAACCATTGAAATAGAGCAAAGACTTGTGCGAAGTGACCACTATGAGCTAAGCTAGCATTTTGGGATCCAACGGTCATGAATCCTTGGCACAGTTCCATCAAAGGTACAGTTCCAAAGATGCCCAGGAATCACACTGAAAACAGAGCATTGTACTTCTCTCCTAGAGTCAGTAAAAAAAGATGCACTTTTGTCAATTTACTTAAGAGCAATTATCAGCCTCTGAGTTCTTAGAATGTCTACAATGGAGCGGGAAATATTAAGAGAAAGAACAAAATTTTAGAGGTTTTGCTGGTGTGTGTAGGGGGGCGGGTTGTACAGCCCAAGCCACTGACAATGGAAAATGACATGTTCCATGTCAATGGTGGCTTTGAAAGCAGGAAAATGTGGGCACATGTAAGCAGGAACTGTCAGTGTATCCTGCAGAGCTCTATGCAGTTGGCATTGTCAGCCCATTTAACCTTCCCAATGACCTCGTAGAGTAAGCGCTTAGCAGTCTAATATTACGGATGAGAAATTAGGCTGAGAAGACCTTGCAGGTGCCAAAGCTCAGAGCATAAGCAGCACAGGTAGTATCTGCTCTTAGCAGCTATAAGATTTGCCCTCACAGCCCATGAACCTGAATGACAATTTTATTCAGAACACCAAGCCCATGCAACTATGTAAATGACTTAAAAGACATCTTCTCTTTCACCTTTTTGTGTCTTAGCCAAAAATTATAGAGGCTACTGTCAACACCAGCCAATATGGGAAACAGCTGTCAAAATAAATAGAACATAGCATTTCAACCCAACACAATTTCTCCATGTCACTGTGGGTGTCTAGGTGGGCAGTGATGGTGGCAGGGTAGGGGATGGTGAATGAAAAATGCTCCCCATAGTCTCAAACACTTGGTTCCTGCCGGTGGGGCTATTTGGAGACACATTTCAGAGGTGTGTCTTAGTGGAGGAAATATGCTAATAGAGGAAAGCTTTAAGAGTTTCCTCTCTCTGCTGTTGTGGTTGCTATATAGTGAGCTCTCAGCTTGCTGCTGGGCTGTCCCCACCGTGATACAGTTTATCCCTCAGGGACTGTAGCCCAATAAACTCTTTCTTTCACACGATACCATGGTCAGTTTTGTGTGCACATATGCACTTGGATGCATGTGTGTACGGAGATCAACAGTTGACATCAGCTGCTTTCCTCAATTGTTAACCATCTTATTTTTTATAGCAGGGTCACAGCTGTAGTAGGTGGTTTCTGGCCTGGACTTTCAGGCCTAGCCTCAAAGTTTAGAACCCCAGACCCCCAGACGCACTGAGACACATAGATACATACGATAGTTTTAGGCTGATCGGCCTCAGGCCCAGGCATATAATTTGCTAACTCTGTACCCTTCATCTAACCCATGATTCTTCCTATTCAGCCATGTGGCTCAGGACCTTTGCTTAGAGCAGCATAGTTGTCCTCTGCTTCTTCCGGCTTCTCTCTGGCATTCTGTTCTGTGCTTCCTATTCTCAAGAGTTTTCTTAGTCTGGTAGCCCCACGCACACTTCCTGCCTGCCTTTGGCCAATCAGCTCTTTTTATTAAACCAGTGGGTGGGACAATTACTTACCATGAAACAACACAATCCCCTACATATCCCTTTTTCTCTTTGTAAAACAAAAAGAACTCTAAATCTAATATTCTTTTCTCCCCTTATTATAACAACTTATAAACACCACTGTAAATAAACACAAACATCCATAATCTATGTTTTGGGAATGTGGGCGTTGTTCTCTAGGCTACTTCCTGCTGAATGGGGGTGCTGGCAATCTCATAAAAATCCAAAGAAAAATTTAGGATTATGGACACTTCTTTAGTGGAGTAGTCTGTAAGGCTGGGTCATCTCAGCCAGTTTCCTTGAAATTGTTCCGGATTCAGAGCTCGGGAAACTTCAACAGAGGTGCTCTGAAATGCTGAATCATCTGGTTCATCCATTTCCATTGGAGATTTTTCTGGGGTTCTTCCTCTAGCAAACTTTATGTTCTTTATCCAGGAATAAATCCACAGCCTCTCATTTTCAGTGAAAATAAAAAGAAAACTTCTTCTCCAAAGTAACATATCTTTGGATTTCAGTTTTAAAGTAAATTCATTTACAAAATATATAGGTTGAATTATTCTAACAGCATTTATGATCAACTGTCTTTTAATAGCTTTTACTATTTTATTTTCAGTCAAGAAGCTTAAAGATAAGACAATAATATACAGTATCCAGACACTCTCTGTATTTTCCATCTTTATATGACTTATTCTTTTTTACTTTATTTCTTTTTTAAGGGCTTTCTCTACTTTTTTTTCCTTTTCTCTCTAAGTCTGTGTGTGTGTGTGTGTGTGTGTGTGTGTGTGTGTGTGTGTGAATTCTCAACACACTCTGAACCACTTAGACTTTTAAAAAAAAAAAAAAAACTGTCTTTACTGTATATTTATTTAACTTTTTCTGTCTCTGACCACACCTTTGCTTAGTTAGGGTGATTGACTCCACCCAGATTCTCCTATTTCTTTCTGTTTCTAAACACACCTTTAATCTGCCAAGGTCCTTGGCTAAGGATTAAAGGTTGGTAGGATGGATGGATGGCTCCACCCAGCTCCTAGTCTAATTTCAGAGAATTTAGATTTTTAGCCCAGGTACTCTGGGAATTTCAGGGTCCATATAATCACCAACTAAAGCATTGCCATCTGCTGCTCATTAACTCCATTTAAGTATTAGGCAGCAGGGCCTCTTAAAAGACTCACAAGTGTTTTGCCTCTAAGGCTGAATCAGGAAGCTTTTCTTTAAAAAAAAAAAAGCCAAGCCTCTGCTTGCCTCCAGCAAACAGAGCTGATCCAAGAAAACATCATCGACACTAAGAAGCCATCTTTGACTCTATTCTCTTTTTGTCCTTGTTAATAGAAACCTTAAATCCACCATATAGAGCTCTCTGCTTACATCTAGACTCAGGAACTGGCCTTATTCACTTTAAGTTGCATGTAACACACAGCCATCTTATTTTTTATAGCAGGGTCACTCACTGATTGGTATACTGTCAGCCTGAGTGAGCCACAGAGATCTCTACCTTCTTAACACTGGATTATAGAACAGTACCACCACACTTAACTTTTTACACATATGCTGGGAATCCAAATTCAACTATCTAGCTGTAATCAGCCAAAATAAAAAGACCCCAGGCCCAGATTTCTTGCAAGACAAAAAGAAAAAATTTTATTACTTCCGCGAATGGGCTCAAGGCAAAAGGATAGCCAAGAGCCCCGAATGTTCTCAGGGTAGAATTTTTATACAGCACTTTAGGTAGAGGAGGGGGATATAGCACTCTGGTAAGGGGAGGGGGTAGTTGTGAGGGTGTTCATGGTTACTCAGGGTGGTCTCGCACACAGATCAAGCTGACCGGCAGTGTGTCCCAGAAATGTAAGAAGCAAGCTTTGTTTAGGCTGCACATCCTGCATGTGTCTGGGAAATTCTGTAAATAAAACTTCTTCCAAGGATCTGTGTCCTTGAGGAAGCGGTTACTGTGACTCTGCCAAACTCAGCTTCAGGGACCTTGGGGAGGGGGGGGGGACGGGGGGACGACAGCTTGGTGGGCAATTGGCTACAGTAATACTGGAAAGCTAAGTGAAACAGGATTTTTCTATTATTACAGTGAGAGTCAAACAGAATTTTCTTATGATTTCATTCTTTCACTGCCTCCTCTTTGTGGAGTTTTAAACACTGATCAGTAAAGTAACTATAAAAACATTTGCTTGAGGCCTGGGAGTGTCCTGATTTATATTCCAGTTGGATTTGAGGAATACAAGAGGCACCCTTAAGGTAAAATATTTGATAAAAAAAAATAATAATGCTTTGTTCTCATTTAAAGAGGCAAATTCCTATTTGGAATGTAGACTGACCTTTGCAGGATGCCAAAGACACAGCAGTGGCCGGTGAATGACATTCCTTCTGGGTTTGATCCACATATGAAGTTTCAGGCTGTATCCATGTCACCCCCCTCCAGGAGGGGTGTGTGCATGCCAGGGTAATAGGTACCAATCCTAGCAGGTCTAATGTGCCACAGGTGAAATAATCTTGTGTTCATAGGAAAGGCACTTGAAGGCAGATGTAATCAGAGAAGGGGGAGGAGCTAGGCTAATGGTGCTCTCTGTGTCCTTTGTTTACTTTCTGACACATCAAATGACACTTCCTTGCCACAGGAGGATACCAACTGGTTTGAATAGCTGTTTGAGAAATGGCTGTCGAGCTCAGGCTGCACCACATGGAGTGCAGACCCCTCTGCCCTTCTTTGTGACTCTTCCACTAGTTCCCTGTTCTTCTCTTCAGAGCACATGGTCACATGCTCATCTGGCCTCAGCACTTCTACCTCATGACAGTCTTACCACCAATGGCCAGCATCTGAGAACCCTGGCAATGCACTTCTGCAAGGACCCTGTTTCTAAAGCTAGGCTCACACAAGTACATTAGATCGGGGTGTGTGACCTTCTCTCATGGAATATGGAGGCACTACTCACCCATAACACTTGGATAAGCAAGAAAGGAGTCCCAGGTAGTCTCTGACCATGCTCAGTGAATGATCTCCCCAGAGACAGAGGCCCTTTTGAAAAGACAAGCATCACTCTTTGATTGAGCAACATATCAATCTGCTTCCCCTTCCCCTGCTTACTGTGTTCCTCCCTCTCTCAGTGCTGCTTCTGAGTCTGAGAGCTGGCAAGAACTTTGCCCAATATTCCATCCCAGCCTCAATATCTGGTGAAATCACAGAATAAACTAAGTGCACTCTGTAAGCACACAAATCCCCCCAACTCCCTCCTGGCCTCGTGAACACAGCTAGTCAGCCAGCCCCATGCCTGCCAGCAGGAGCCTTCCTTCCCTGGCCTGCTCGTCCATTCGTTTTAGGTTTTTCTCATTCCCCATTCTCTCATCCCTCCCCTCCACAAGCTGACTCCCAGTCTTCTTTGCAGCTATTGTTCAGCTGCCAGTTGGTATAAGTGCTCTATTTTCTGCTTCCCTCCCCACAAACACCTTTGTTTATATAGAACACACAGTTTGACCTCTTGTCTACAGACAAACCATCCTACGCCTGGGCTACAGGTGCTAGAAGCCAGCTCCACACTGAGTCAGGAGGCCCATGATGATGTTTTCAATTTAAAAAAATAAATGGCAATTCATAGACATACAATATGTTTTAACTGTACCCCCTGGAGCCCCTCTTACTCCCCTTGCATTCCTGCTGGCCCAATTTTCTTTTCCAACTAGCCTCCTCCCCCGGCTTTTAAAAAATCCCCTTCTTCAGTGACATTCCCCGCACCTTGCAGGAAATAATAAAGATTTTCTATAAAGGGTTCAGGATTCCCTAATTACACCTCATAGCACACTTACCCATCGTGTCTCTGGACTAACCATTGCCTGCTGCAAAAAGCAGCCTCCCTGACCAAGGCTGAAAACAGCAGTAATCCATGGGTGTTAATGTAAATATTTACAAGGCACTTTAGCTACACACCCACTTAGCAAAAACAGATTCTCCACCAAGGTCTATGATCTCTGCAGCCACAGACTCAAGCAGGTTTACAGTGCCAGGCCACAGGCATGTATTGTTTCCCAGGAAGCAGGTCTTAAATCTGATGATAAAGTAGCTGGCTATCCTCCAACCTATCACAATACTGTTGTACTGCTGGGCAAGTTTTGCCTGGCAGGTCAGTGCTGTGGCATGCTGGGTTGAAAAGTGGATAGGAGCATTGATGCTGTTCCCCCAGCAGCCTGCATTGGACAAGGAACTGCAGTCGTCAGGAAAGAAACTTCCTTATCAGTTTATGCTTGATTCCTCTCTGTTCTGAATCCAGTCTGTGGTGTCTTCCATGACAGGGTTTTGTTCCAACAGTTCTAGTAAGCAACCCAGAGCAGAGGTAATAGCCTGTAATGCAGTGTTTTGGTGTCACTTTGCCTCAAATCAGAGTCACCTGAGTAGCCTCACCTGTGAACTGTCCTGATTGATGCAGGAAGGTTCACCCTAATTGTGGTGGCACCTCCAGATAGGAGCCCAGATTGATTAGAAGGTGGTATTTTTTCAGAAGGAAGTGCATGCCCTCCCCTTTTGTTGGCTTGGCCTCCCTCTTCCCAACATGATAATATACGTTGTTGCTGTTGCCAATTCCTTCATGGATAGCAGAATCCCCGTTTCTAAGTGTTCATCCTGAAACGGGGGACAGCAGCTCTCCAGGAATGTTCCAGGCTCCTGAGTGACAGACAGCCATTTTGAAACTGCTTCAAATTTGGCTCCGACCTGTAGCTGGAAGCTTTTCTCTCTCTGGCCTGATCCTTGAAGTCCTGACAAATCTCTCCCACTCAGGGTCCCCCAGCCACTTATAAGATAACTACTCAGAGTCTTATATTAATTACAAACATTTTAGTCTATGGCTCAGGCTTCTTGCTAGCTATTTCTTCTTGCATCTTAACTCAATCCATTTCTATTCATCTATTTTGTCATATGGCTTGTGGCTTACCTGTGTTCCATTATATCTTGCTCCCCTACACACACACACACACACACACACACACACACACACACACACACACACACAAGCTCACAGAATCTGTTCTGACCCTGTCTTTCTTCTCTGTATCTCCCTTGGATTCTCTGCCTAGCTGTATCACAGACCAGAACAGCTTCTGTATTAACCAATGGTTAATACTCACAACATAGAGAAAGACCATCCCACAGTACTTACTCTTTTCTGTCTAATCAAAAAGGAAAGTTTTAACTTTAACAAGGAAAAATTACATGTTATCAAGCAAGAGTTACATTTACAATCCTCTCTTGTTTTAGCTAAGAGCATATTGGGCACTAGATTTAGATTCTTCAGGAGTATTTGCCATTTACCTATATTCTAAACATCTAGTGTGGTTTCTTGCTTAATGTTGTGCTTGTTGGATATATTTTGTTTATGTTATTATCCTTTATTTCTCCTAGATAATACTTGCTGATTGTTCCTATTGCTTATAGTTTTGTATTAGACTTAGGAATTTCTTATTTAGACATAAAGGAGAAGTATACTGGTATTCACTCCACCCAAGACCTTGGGCTATCCGGCCCAAAAGAGGAGGTGCTTCTTGTCTGTGTACGTGACCTCTGATAAGGAAGGAAAGAAGAGTCACCCTCTTCTTCCCTGGGGGGTCACACACTAGACAGTAATGAAGAATGACTTCAACTGTTCATTTGGTTCTGTTTCTCATGAGTGTATCTCCCCAGGGGATGTCCTATTAAATTCCTACTACTCATTCAACCCATTCAACAGACTCACATGAATTGATAGCTACAAGGGCTGAGAACTGGATTCTTAGCATCTCTAAACTCTAATACACACACACAGAGACACACATGACACATGAAGGAAAGAGAGAAAGAGAGCCAGCCTTTGGTTCTGTTCCTCTAGAGAACCCTGACAAAAACAGCCTGTAGATGGATACCTGAACAATGCGTAGATATCCCACACTTGGCACTAGAATTTCAGCTTAAAAACCTATGGCTTGTGGGAGCACCATTATTCCCCCATGCAGGGTAAGGAGGCCTGTGATTTTAGGGAGCTGTGATGCAACTAATTGGATGCATCTTCCACTCTTCTGCCCATGCTGTGTACCGACCTTGCTTATTCTTATGGACAATGAAGGAGTGGAACTCACTAGGATTGGCAAGTACCAAATATAAGAATAAAGAAAAGCATGGACATGAAAGAGTCTCTGCCAACCTCATGTTTGACCCACTTACCATGGTAACAGGCACAATGACAATCACACCATGCCTGGCCTCACTATACAAGAGTACCTAGGTGCCCTGCTTCCAGAGAGCCAACTCTAAGGCTATACAGAAGCTTGTCCCTGCACTGGAGGCAGAGCTGGTCATCAGTCTGAACATTTTTATCATCCTGGTTATACTGTGCCCTGGAAGTCAGTGACAGCGAGAGATGGCAGTACCTGTAACACAGTCCAGAGGGTCAGCAAAGATGACAGATCCTCAAGTATGTGAGCAGAGATGACAGTCAAGGAAGTGACTCTGAAGCACCTGACTACATCCCAAGACTTTTGGTCTCATGAGGAGGGTAAAGGGGAACTCCCCATAATGGGGGAGGTGTTTCCAGACCCCAGATTAGGCACAAACCATACCCAAATACCTGTTTTTACAGAGCGATCCTTTATTATGCAAGAAGAAAAGATGCTGCTGTTTGATTCAGGCAGAGAAACAGCAGCAAATGACCTTGCAGACATCATTCTTAAAGAGAAGGGGAGGTCCATGTTAGAATGGGCTAGGGTGTGGTGGTAAAGGAGATTGAAAATGAGGAAGAAGGTGACAAGGAAAAGGGGGCAGGAATGTTTGTCCCAGAGAGACAAAGGACAGGCTCTGGATAGAGAGGAAACATATAGGCAAATGGCAGTTTATAAAGGTAAAGCAGAAATCCTGTGTTAGGGTGAGGTGAATCAAGGGGACTTCTGATAGCTGGACCTTGGTAGTTAGCCTCGGGAGGAGGAAGTGACCAAATAAGAAGATAGACCTTGGTGGCTAGTTTTAGAAATGCAATCTAAAGGATTTTTAGCAAGGCATAGGGATTGGAGAGAAGGGTAAGGCCTGCTGGAGCCACCAGCTCAAGTGGACCAGTGTCCCTTCACCTTCACTCTTCTGCGCTCTATCTCCTGTCAGCTCATTGACTGCCCTGCTGCCATTGTGGCCGAGGGTAAGTCTCCTCCCTAGACTGACACAGCTAAAGAGTTTGTTCCATTTGAGCTTCATGCCAGCCTGCGGTTTTCCTGACCCAGCCAGCTCTTGACAGTTCAAAGGGAAAGGAAGCATGGAGCTTGTCCTAAGGGCTTATGAGATTCAGAACATGGTTGGGATCTGTGTTGGGAGAGGACTGTGAATTTTTGTCTAGAAAGAAAAAAAAAGGGGGGGGGGGAAGAGGGTGTTTCCACTGTCAGCCAGAGGCTTAAGGACAAATGCACCACTCTCTCCCAGACTTAGAAGGCTGGAAGGAGGGAAGGAGAGAGACTTTGTTCATTTAGGATGGCTTCAGTGGCTTCCCACGCGAACCTTCCCACCTCCTCACACTAACCTCCTTTCTCCTTTCTAACAGGAACAACCCCAGCAGTGACTTTTCTGTAGCCTTTTTGCTGAGTCATGGCCAAAGATACCTAGAAAGAGTCGCCTATTCCAAATTCATAGAGCATTGCTTTCTCTTTCCTTCCTCTGAGGAGGCAAGGATGAGGTCACGTGAGAGACACAACATGGAAGCACGGGAGACACAGCGGGGCCAACTTTAATCTTAAAAATCTTTTGCTTTTAATTTCCTTTCATCAGAGTTCACCATTCATCACCTTTTATCACTCATGTTACATATGCAGCACTAGAATCTAGAAGAGACAGATCTGAGACAGGGATTAAGGATCCCTACCGTTCCAAGCCTCATAAGTACAGAGACTCAACCGCATTAGAGGAAGGATCAAGGTCGGTTTTCCAAGGACAGACTGATGTGTCTTATTTGGTCCAGAATGATACAAGTAGAATTGTAAAGTCTCTTCCCTACCTGTAATTCCTGAACACTCCCTCCCTACCTACTCTTCTTGCCTACGGGACTTCTCATCATGATGGGATATGATTTCACAAGCTGCAGAATTATCACAGACTGAAAGAGGCTTTTTTGTCATACTTGTTGCTGTTTTCAAATATTCCAGGGAGAAAAACACATTTAAACGGTATTTTTATTGTCTCAACTGTGTGGTAGTAAATGTGTCTTGATGCTGAGAATAGTTAGTTTTTCTTATTGGAGAATTTTCATTGAAATTGAAATAAAACTTCTGGGCTCCAGCACTTTGCATTTCCCAATGAGACTGTCTTTTATTATGTGGTCTTGCGATTGGATTAGTGACAGGTGAAACTCATCATCCACTTTGAATAACAAATAGAGGTAGCCAGGGGAAGTGCTAGCATCTCACCTGCCCTAGTCCCTGAGGCTCCACTATGGGGGACACCTTTGCAAGCTTCCAGATGGGAAGAAATGGGTTGGCAGTGTGCAAACCAGCTTTTAAAGAGGACCTGCTTTTGGGCCCCAGGTCATTGACAAGTGCACATTAAACCAGAATCTCATTACAGCTGTCAGAATAACTATGATTGACAACAAAAAAATCTCATTATGCATATCCACAGAATTGCAGCAAAGCTTTGATTAATATTTAGATGTTGAGGTCTGCAGAAGCAGCGTTTTTATTAGCATTTAAAGAACTATTGATAGACTAGGGGTGGCATAATTCTAGATTGTGCTAAGAAACAGACCCGTGCCACACAGAACCAAGATGAGTTATGTTTTTTGGTCAGTCCTAGTTTTCCTTCTCTTGAGCAAAGATAAACCAGACAAAAATCACTCAACATGTCATTCACAGCAAAGAATGACACAGACGTGTTCATGACCTCTGGACAACATTTAAGTACATGTTTTATGTATAATTAGAACGCATAGCAAAGTAGATGATTTTATGGTAAATCAAGATGTCATGTTTACTGTAAGCAACAAAGGTCATGACATACATTGTTTAAACATAGTCACAAAGATAGTTGTATATGGTTAGTAATGAATTATTTTTTACAGAATCTCATTCTAATATTTAAAGTCACTGGTGATTAGTGATGAAAAATTACATTATTTTTCATGTTCCATTTTTGGCAAAGCATATGGTACTGTTGAATTACAAGGGCCTGGAATACCACTCATACTCATCCAGCTGTTATTGGAGATGATGACTGTGTTGGCTGGCTGCTGGGGTATTACCTCTCTGCTCCAAACTCATACCATACCTTCCATTTTCAAGTATGGAGCTGATTAATTTTTTTCTTACTCCATTAAAATCACCCTCAGCTGATATTTGGCTGTTTTATGCTAAGAATGCCTATTCCAAATAAAAAGATTTTTTTAAGTTCAATATCAGGAGTATTCCATTCTCCAACCAAGAGATTCTTCCCAAGGATTTTTCATGAATAGCATGTTTAATGAAGTATCTAGGTTCTGGCTTGTACCCTCCATAGTCATAAGTAGCACAGAGGATTGCCATGGGAAGACTTACTCGCCATGTGAGTATTGAGCTACATAGATGATTCCTAAAATGGTCATCAGTCTCCAAGGCCATGTAACAATGGTCTATTTCCCACAACACTCACCCAGTGAATTGTTCTAAATGAGAAATAAGGAATCTGAAAGTTCCTAAGGAATTTCCTTGAAGATTATGCACACTTAGGCAAAATCACTACAGTTTTCACCAACATTCGGGCTAACTACAGCTTGCCACCATCCTCACACAGAGGAAAGGACAGTAAAGGATGCTGAGCTGACCTAAATGATCTAGGAGATACAACCTACTGGAAGCATCATTCTATCTGTAAAAATCTCAAAATTCACTTAACATTTTCCACATCAATATATTTGCACCGACAATGGACAACTGATAGTTTCTCTTGGAATTTTAGTTTTCACAGACACTATTAATAAAGAAGGGGCCAGTGTCACACATTCTTTGCAAAAGGCATAAAGGAGGGATGCCAACAAGCAGGCGTCAGGCAAAGCCCTGCAAATAGCAATCACCAGTTCCCCGGTTCTAGTCACATGGGGTAAGAGATTCAGGTCACAGCTGAGAAAATTGCTTGTCTAAGTCAAACCCCTTCCATATTGTTCACTAATTGCAAATGGTGCCCAAGAATAATTCAAACCAAGAAATTTAAACTTATAAATGCCAATGGTCTGGTTCATACATTTCTGTTTTGATTAAAACCTAGTAACTGAAGTTCATGTAAAGTAAAACTATAATACAAAGTCTTGGGAATAATATTGAACTTCACTCCAAAGTCCCTGGACTCAAAACCAGCAATGGATCTGCCTTAACATAGGCTTCCCCACCCCACAGCCAGCACCAGCAGTGAGGTCTACTTCTGTGGATGAATGGAACATTTTGTGCTGAAACACTCCACTGCAGGAACTTTGAGCCTGGGAACCACTGGGAACCTAGCACCCACCCCTCTAACATAGTGGCTGCATGTAACTCAGATTCAATAAATGTCTGTTGACTGAATGACTATGTGAATAAATGATTCCTAAAGTTTATTGGAGTGTCCTTTTTATACTTTTGTGTTATTAAAGACTTCACATAACTCCTAAAGGAAACATGTCAAGAGAGAAGCAAGCCAGACCCTGGAAGATATGGATCATTTAAAGCCTTTGATTGTGTTATAATTCATTTAAATAAGATCTTTCTCCTGGAGGCTTCAAGGACTTCCCAGGAATTATATAAGTTAGCAAATCACTCTCTCTTTCTGTAGAAAAGAGTGTAAAGGCAGTGTGCATCTTTGGAGCCTGTAACCAAGGTGGTTACACTTTCTTCACTCCCTGTCTTGGCCATGGAGTCCTCAGAGATTGGCTGTTTCTGAAAACTGGGGATTTAAAATGATAAGATTCAGCTTTAGACCATTGGTAATTTACTACACATCTGCTGCAGGTCATAGTTATTTATTGCTCATCTGTTTCTTAGAGGAGAAAGAGAAATGGTTACTCTCCATTGAGACTTGATAGAGTCTGATGGCAGAATGTGCTCAGGAAATTCCGCTCAGAGTGCTGGCTTCTCTGCATGCACATAACATGGAGACCCTTCGACTAAGGCCACTCTATGCTCCTATGAGGCTCATGGTCTTGTCTCCACACTTCTGATGGAAATAAAACCCTTAAGAAAGTTGCTGCCCTGTATTTCCAAACCTTCTCCAGCACCATATCTGCCTGTGCACTGCCGTGTTCCCTTCATGACGATATTAGTCTGAACCTCTGTAACTAAGCAAGTCACCCCAATCAAATGCTATTTTTTACTAAGAGCTGCTGTGGTCAGTGTCTCTTTATAGCAACAAAAACCCTAACTAAGACAGACATTAGTACCAGGGCCAGGGGTATTGTGATAGGCTAGACCATGTGTGTGTTTGGAGAAATCTGGACTCTGGGAGTTTGGGTTTGAAAAGCAGTGGAATGCTTAATACTTAAGGGCTTAATGGGCCATACTAGTAGAAGCATGGAAGAGTGCTTGCTGAGTGTGATTTGATTAACTGGCAGGGGGATGGGGGCTTGCTCAAGAGGTTACAGAGGAGATATTAGTATGTTATATTAGCATGTTGTCAAAGATCATTCTTGTGATATTTTGGTAAATAGGGTGGCTGTCTTTTTCCCTTGTCTCAAGAGTCTATCTGAGTCTGAAATGAAGAGTTTTGAATTAATTCCATTGGCAGAAGAAATCTCAAAACAGCCTAGTACAGATTCTGGCTTGTGGTTTTTAGTGGTAACTCTAATGAAGATTTATAATGAACAGAAGTAAGTCAAGCAGAATAAATTACAAAATAAAAATTTGAGGAGAAAAAGAGGACCGGGAAGTGGAATGGAGTTAAGTCCTGTGTTCAAGGAGATAAATGAATTAGGAAATGAAATAAAAGTAGTAGTGACCTCAGGGCAAGATCCCACCTAGTTACCTTTCCAACTTATGAAAAGGTACGAAGGAAAATTTAGAGTCAGGTGTGGTGGGGCATACCTTTAATCCCAACAACACTAGGAGGCAGAGGATGGCAGATCTGAGCTTGAGGTCAGCCTGGTCTAAAGAACAAGTTTCAGGACAGCCAAGCTTAGTGAAGATGTAATTGAACAATGGGCCCATGTTCCAGCACCAACAGCAGCAGATCTCAGCAGCTTCAGCCACATGATTCTTGGTTCAGAGTTAAAGATAGAAAAACAGAGTTATGGAATAAAGCCGCTGAGGCCATGCCTGTGCCAAGGGTGTCCCTGAATAGAGGCCATTGCGTGAAGCTGTGAAGTTAAAGCCTGGATTGCCTTGGAGAACCAAAGATGTTAAAGATACCAGACTCTTGGGACACCTACCTAGAAGCTGCTAACAGGGAGGGAAGTAGCCCACATGTGCTGGTATCCACAAAGCTGAAAGGAGCTGGAGATGTGGAGAGCATTTTGACTTCAGACATGGAGAAGCAATTTGGAGCTTGCTCAGCCCCTTTTTGGTCTTGCTTTGGTCTGGTATTTCCTCACTGTGCTCCTTCCCTACATTTTGGATGGTTATGTGTGTTTTGTGATATATATGTTGGAAGTATGTGATCTGATTTTTTATTTTTATTTTATGGGAGATTATAGTTAGATTGTATGAATCTTAGAAGAGACTTGGAACTTTGGACTTTTAAACATTGTTGAGACTGTGATAGACTAAGGAGACTTTTGAAGTTGGAATAAATGCATTTTATATTACGATATTGTTACAAGTTTATGGGAGCCAGGAAGTGTAATGTGGTGGTTTGAATGAAATTGGCCCCATAATCTCATAGGGAGTAGCACTATCAGGAGTTGGTACAGCCTTGTTGGAGGAAATGTGTCACAGTTAGGGCAGGCTTTGAAGTTATCTATGTTCGGGATACCATCCAGTATCACAGACAACTTCTTGATGCTTGTAAGGTGTAGCGCTCTGAGCTCCAACACTACAACTGCCTATATGCAGCCATGCTCCCATCATGATGAACCGAACCTCTGTAAGTAAGCCATCCCAATTAAATGTGCTCTAAGAATTGCTGTGGTCACAGTATTTCTTCACAGCAATAAAAACCCTAATTAAGATACCAGTGCTTGCCACCATGCTTGACTATGGCCTTTTTCTATGCTGTGACATTTCTTCTGTCATACCTCCTTACTGAACACCAGGAATAACAATGGCACCAACTCCTTTACACGACAAAATGACAGTGCACTACTGCCAAGCTAATCAAGAAGAGTAAGGTCATAGGAGGCTGACCCATCACTGGACATAAAAAGCAGTTAGTGCTGCCTGATGGACTGAGGGAAAGCAATCATCTCTGACAGCAAAAATGCAATCAGTGGGGTTGTGTCTGTTAGCACCTTGTGCAGATTTGGTTTGGCATGAATTTACCTAGTTATCTGACAGCAAATTTCTATGGATGCAGGGACCTCATGGGGAACTTGGCGGAAGGCAGTGGCATTTTGCAGCTGTTTCTGTGCAAAAAGGACTTTATTGTCAGATGGGTATGGTTATGACTAACAGAAAGGTTATGATTCTGATAGCAGAGAAGAGAAAGGAAAAACAGAGGGAAATGGAGAGGGAAGCTTCCGAGAGAGAGAGAGAGAGAGAGAGAGAGAGAGAGAGAGAGAGAGAGAGAGAGAGAGAGAGAGAGATTCAGATACAGAGGCAGGAATCTTGCTTTAAATGGGACTTGATGTCAAAGCTCAGAGGTTGGAGTAGCTTTAAAGACAATGGTCATGAGAGATTTCAACATCTGATGGTCCTAAATAATATGGTTGAAATTTCAAATTGATGGGTTCCACATGTGCAGATTCAACCAACTGCAAATATAACCTGTGCTTATCTCTCCATCCTTAGGCTCAGGGGCCATTGTAGAAGGGAGGCCCAAGGCTCTGGGAACGTTGTAGAAGGGAGGCCCAAGTCTCTGGGAACATTGTAGAAGGGAGGCCCAAGGCTCAGGGAACATTGTAGAAGGGAGACCCAAGTCTCTGGGAACATTGTAGAAGGGAGACCCAAGGCTCAGGGGACATTGTAGAAGGGAGGCACACGTGTTAAAAGCCAGAGAATGGGGAGGAGTGTTTTCTTCAGGACATGGCATGACCATTATACTCATGAACTAACAGTAGTTAGCACAAGGTCTACACAGCATCATGGTAGCAAAAATCTTCACATGGATGGAGGATGAAAGATGGTGTCCAGACCACACTCCCCTCTGAAGAATGATTGGCAGCTGATAGCTGCGGAGGGAGGTAGCACAACTGGTAGCTTTCTAGTGCTCCATGGACAGCTTCACATCCATGTACAGACAGTCAGCACTGACTGACTTTTTTGTTATTGAAGAAGACATTAAATTAGAAGGGGGGTGTTTGGGAGGTGTGAGAGGTGTGGAAAGGGAAAATAGGGCATGAGTGTATGTGTCTGATTGTATTTTCATTGTACATATATATACACATATGTATAAAATTGTCAAAGAATAAGCTAAATAAAAAAAATCACGGTCAAGCCTATAGATAGATTTCTTTCTTTTGTCATTACTCCTTAAATGATAGGGCATAGCAGCCCATATTTATATAGCATCTGACTGAATTAGGCACTACGAGTGATATAAAGAAGGAGGGTATAATTAGCTTATATACAAATGCTACACCATTTAATTGAAAAGATAAGAGGAAAAAGATTGCTTCTCTCCCAGGGGTCTGGGAACCAGTCCTCTGAGTGTTGTAATTTATGGCAGCAGATGAAGTCATACCATAAACAAGGCTCATATGGGAGTTTATTGTAAGGTTGGACAGGAGAAAAGGGTGCAGAGCCCTGCTTCTGGAAGAAACCACAGAAAAGAGGAGGGCAATGGGAGGAGCTTACCTTTAAATGGGGTGCAGACTACATACTCAGAGGCCTTAGGACCCTGAGCTGGCCAGTGTACCTGGCGCATGTGCACAGGGGGTGCTTTTAGTGGCTGCATTTGAGGATCCAGGGTGCAGGCCAACGTAAGGCCAGTATGCTAGCAAACATATTCGCACAAAGAGTGGCTGTGGTTGCTGATGTATTCTGCCAAGTCCCAATCAGCTGAATGCTAACACTGAAGATCTGGAGAGACGCTATACACTAAACCTATGTCTGAATGTGCCTTTGAGAGCACACTGCAATGAATGTTCTAGATGCTGTTTTATCACTTGACCATAAATGAACATTTAAGAGATATAGAAAGAATGAAAATAACAGAAAAATTTAAGTTAATTCTGCAACAATCAGGGTAGGAAAGATCCAGAGGTCTCCATAGGAGTCTCTCTTCCTTGGTGTAAAGGAACATTTCATACACAGGAGAAATTAGCGCAGACAGGAAGGGGGATCCAAAATGGGGTTATATTAGCAGAGTCCTTTGGAATTCAGAGGTCTGCCTAAGTACTGGGGCAGTAATGGTGGGGACTTTTACGTGTGTGTCCTGGCTAGTTTTATGACAACTTGTCACAAGATAGGCTTTACTTTGATTTGGTTGTGGCTGTGCCCTGATTCTTCCCTCTTAAGGTAAAAAAGTATTTAACTTATTTTAGATTTTACAAGAGCCCACAGTTGAGAGACTGAATTTTCAAAGAGATTTTAGGTTGTAAAAGAGACCTTGGATGTTTAAAGAGACTCTTAAAAAATGTTTGAATTTGTAAAGACTTTAGGGCTTTTAAATTTTGGAAAACATTTATTTTGTGAAGTTGCTGTTAATGTGTGGCCTTAGGAATGAACTAGCTTAAAAGTAGTTTGTATGTCAAGATGACACAAGATGGAGTCATCTGAAAGAAGGGAACATTAAGATCCAGCCATAGAGCATTTTCTTAATTAGTGATTGATGGGGGATGGGCCCAGTACATTGTAGGTGGTGTTATCCTGGGCTGGAGATCCTGACTTCTATAGAGAGCCAGCTGAGCAAGCCATGAAGAGCAAGCTAGTGAGCGGCACCTCTCCATGGCCTTTGCATCAGCTCCTGCCTCCAGGTTCCTGTCCTGACTTATTTCAATGGTCAGCAGTGAATGGAAGTATAAACCAAGTAAACCCTTTATTCGCCAAGTTGCTTGGTCATGGTGTTCCATGATAGCCATAGTAACCCAAATTGACAGTGTGTGATCGTGGTATATGGGCACAGGCACATATGTGTTCAGGTGTGCATATATGTGTGGAGGACAGAGGAAGACATCTCTGCCTTATTCCTTTGAGACCAGGGTCTAAGCTGGTGGTCCACAACCCCCCCCCCCCAATCCTGTTGTCTATGTCCTCACCAGCAGTGTATGGTGTGTGTATGTGTGTATGTATGTGTGTGTGTTCATACCCAACTCTTTATGTGGATTTTGTGATCTGAACTCAATGCTCATGCTTCTGATATGTGTTCTTACTCATTTAACCCATATCTCCTTCAGAAAAAAATTATTTATGTTCACATCTGCTCCACCATTTTTTTTTTTAAAAAAAGCATCTTCAGTCACAAGCACTTAATTGTTCCTTCATATGCTTGAAGCATTACTTCCAGGATGAAAAAAAAATTGTGACCAATCAATGCCACTGATAACCAATTCCGTGGCTCTTTCCAGATCCCCACACTTCTTTTAGCAATATTAGGCAGCACGATGAAAGGAATCACTGTGTGTGAGGGTGGGTGCCATGAATCTTGGATCTGTCACTTGCTGGCTGTGGGCATGTCTCTGAATTTCATTTCATTACCAGAAAATAAGAGTAATTAATAACTGCTTGGGGATCCTGAGATTAAGAGTCCAAAGAAGGATTGGTCATAATTTGTGACACTCTAACACTCAAGTAAAGTGGAAAAGTCCCTGGATGTATACTGTATTCTATTGACTCCCCTCCTGCTCTGGGCTGTCAGCTGTCAGACTCTGTAACATTTTGGGAGTGAGTGGGAGAATGCTTATCCCAGAAATGTTAAAAACTAGGGATTGTTACAGTAGAGCACAAATCTACACACTGCTACAACATCACAGTTACCACGTGGTATATATTAGCTTTATCACTTCCACAATCATAATAGACAAGGCTTGTTGATTATGGCATACCAGGACCACACAGTGGTGAGGCAATGGAGCAAAAGACAGATAGGCACAGGGATCCCACCTCTCCTGCAATACTTCAAATTAAAATTTTACTTTCTTAGTCAAAATAAGAGAAAAATATGCATAATAATCCTGTCTCATACCTGAGTTCAGTAATTAACGAGCAACCCACCCTGTTTAGAAAAGTTGGAGCACAGCAAAGATTAGATAAAGCTCTCAGGAGTCATCCTAGTGTTGGAAGGGTAGCCAAGTTAAACTTGAGAGTCCTTGAGAGCTGGTGTGATGGTATGCCAGTTCAGTCTTACTGGCTCTGTGACTGTAGGCAACTTCCTTAGTCTTATCAAGTATTGATTCCTATCTCTGTAAAATGGGGTCATTAATATATAGTTTACAGTTAAACGAGGCCCACAGAGTTCCTGATGCATAAATATTTAGTCTTTGTTTAGCACATGTGATGCAAGCCTGCAATCTCAGTGCTTAGCTGGACACTCGAGGATAATGAGCTCAAGGTCAGCTAAGGTGGCAAAGAGAGAGTCTATCTCAAAACATGACAACAAAAAAGGTTTTCTTCCTTTTGACTTTCCCTGTAACACTCTAGCTTCATGCCACAAATCACCAATGATTAGCCTATTTAATTATTATAAAGGCTGACAACATGTATCCTACTTAGGGCCAAGAATAAATAATGTGTATAAGACTCAGTGATCTCACAATAATCTCAACTGTCCCCCTATGAAGCAAGAACAAATGTCTCACTCATCTTCCCGCACGCTCCTCCCTCAAGTGTCAAATGGTATTGGCCACTTTACTATTTTTAAAACAGATCCATTTCTCTTGAGAGGCTCAGATGTCTCCCTGCATTAGTATGACATAGCACCCATATAATTAACTGTGATGAGTTCAGGTATTTATGAGATGCTTGTTCAATGTTTCCCATCATGAATATTTCAACTTAGGAATCCTAAGAGATCAGGAATTTAGGAACCATGAGGTCATTTACTTATTTACTTTTTTACGTTTTCTTTTCTCATGTTGGATAGTACAGTGAGAGGAACCACCACGTAATATGATAACTCTGCCATGCTACTGGAGGGACTGTGGACAAGAGATGTCATCCGCTCAAACTAGATGACTTTGATATTATCCAAAGTTATTGAGCAAGGGGTCTGTGGCTATTACTTCAAGGATAAATGAGACAGTTGAGTTAGCTTGCTAACCAATTTTAAGTGTGAGTGGACTGATGGTTACTACAGGTTTTTCAAATGTTTCTCCCAATTCAACTTTCAAGAGGAATATATTTCTATTCTCCCCAGTTTGCCCAGACTTCTGAAATCCCCTGCTCCAGAGAGATTTGTTTTCTCAGGCTGAAGTATTACATGTCTGTTATCACTCAGTGTCAACACTTCCTTATGAATTTAAAAAGAGACACCATTTCCTCAGATAGCAAGCAAAAACTTTACCCTATGATCCAGAGATTTATTTTCAGGTGTCGACTCAAAGACTTGAAAACATGGGCCTATCAACTTGTTCTCTAGTCTTTATATAAGCATTCTTCAGAACAGCAAGAATCTGAAAACAATCCAAATGTTCATCAGTAGAAGAATAGATAAGTGTGATATATACACATATGAATGCATTCAACCAAAAGGGAATGAAATCCTGATACATACTGCAAACCAGAGTGAACCTTGAAAATATTGTTTAGTGTTTCAGTGTGACCTTTCCTGGGAAGACATAAACAAATATCTATTCATCCCATATACAGCATGAATGACAGACCAAAGAAATTATTCCACTCCAGCTCAGTGAAGCAATGAGTTTATTGGAGTAACTGAAAGTCTGCCATATTTTGGGAAGACTTCACACCAGCGTGGGTGAAAATTCACCACAGCTGCAATTCTGGAGCTCTGTGCCAATGTGCAGGCAGCTCCACCAAAGAGGCTCCTCTCCCCTGCAATTGCTGACTGTTTATATACTTACGCTGCAAGAAAGAAGCAGGGAGAGGGATATAAAGAAAGCAGGCTCCACCCCACATCAGTGAGATCACATTTGTTCCAAGAGATGCTGTCCTAATAGTGGTACAGCTTTCCAGGATGTGGGAAAATGCATCAAGAACAACCTGACAGCAATTTTGGTAGTTGAGAGTAGAGAATATAGAAGGCTTGGCCTTGCTGGACCCAGAAACTATTTTCCTAGATGAGCTACTTTTCAGATTGCAGAAGGCAAATAAGTCCATCACCTGCTTTGTAGCCTCTGGGCTCCCAGGCTTGCAGTGGAGGGAAGGGTTAGCCACTTTCCAGAAATTCTATGGGTGGCAGATTTCCTAGAATCCTGGACTTATCTTAGGGCCCTGGCCTTGGGGGATTTTTCCTTATACAGAATCCTGAGCAGAATCTTCCTGTGTCTTACAATTTTCTCTTTTCCTTGAATTCTGTGTTTCCAAGCTTCACAGTAAATTTCCTTAGCTTTTAAAGGCATATAGCTGAGGTACCTGGCATGGGTGGATAATGCTACTCCAAGAAGCCATGGGATATTGAACAAAAGCACCAGGGCCAGATGAGATGCCATCCCTTGAGATCAAAGAGGTGCCAGAAGCCCCTAAAATCATGTAAGTTATTACCTTTGTTCTTGGCTGTCTCCAGAACTAGATGGTAAGACTCTACCATGGAAGACAACATTCACTTATAGAAATGAAGTGGAATGGACTTGGAAACTTTTCTGGTTAGCTTTCCCAGGGTTGGATGACATTACTCCGGTCTCTAGGGGAGAAAGGTCACCAATGGTCATACCCAATGGTGGACCCTTTGCATGCTGTAGTACTAATTTACCAGACAAGATATGCTATATTAGTACTGGTACAGTAATGGCATTAATGTTATGGAGCTAACCAACTGCTTTTCTATTTGATTTGAGGCCTGCAATACAGAGGGAAAATCATGCCTGATCTGTGAACTTGTTTAAAAGCCTCTGGTTAAGGAAGTCATAGACCATAGTTGGCAAATGACTGCTAATTTTTGCAAATGAACATGTTATCAAACTGCTTTCTAGATATTTATATTTATATCCATAGATTAGTGCTGTTCTCAGTTTCGATGTTTTAGTTAAGGTTTTAATTGCTGTGATAAAACACCACGATGCAAAACAACTTGGAGACGAAAGGGTTACGGTTTACAGCTCTCTAGTCATAGGCCATCCAGAAGAGAAGACAGATCAGGAACTCAAGGCAGGATCCTGGAAACAGAAACCACAGAAGAATGCTGGTTAGTGGCTTGATCCTCATGGTTTGCTCAACCTGCTTTCTTGTACAGCCCTGGACCATCTGTCAGGAGTGGCACTACCTACAGATGAACCTTCCATGTCATTCATTAATCAAGACAATACCTCACAAGTTGCCTGCAGGCCTGTCTCACAGAGGCACTTTTCAATGAAGATTCCCTCTTTCCAAATATGTCCTCATTTATGTCAAATTGACATAGTCAACGGGCACAATTAACCCTCTGTCAACTTGATACTCAAAATGTCACTTATTACTCCATAACATTTTCTTTTTTATTCATCCCTAATATCTCAAATTAATATCATTATGACATTATAAAAACTTCAACTTGTAAAAGTCTCACAATCTTCAAAAATTAAGCATTTTCTTTAAAACAACCAAAGTTTCTTTCAAAAATCAAAGTCTATGTAAAATACCCAGTCTCTTTAAAATTCTAAGGTTTCTCAAAAATTCTAAAGTACATTATCTATTGGCTCCTTTAAAATTAAAAATAAATGATATACTTTCTTATTTCAAGAGGGAAGAATCTGGGCATAGTCACACTCAAATGAAATCAGAATCAATATTCAATAATGTAAAAAGTCAGTGCTTGACATCTAGGACCTTGTCATGATCCTCTGGGTCCAAACTGTCTTGGGGGATCCACTTCTCTGGCCTTGACATCTGAAGCACATAGTTTGTCTCCTAGGCTAAAGCCAGCTCCATCCCCAGATGCTGCTGTCCTTAGTAATCCTCCTACAGTACTGGCATCTCCAAAGTGCAGGGTCACCAACAGCTTCTCCTGGGCTCTCTTCAGGAATTCCCACCCTGCAACATTGTTCTAAGCATCAACTTCTCTCCAGGAGCCCTTCAATCCTGGGGCTTCTATTGCAACTGAGACTACTCTTATAGCAGTACTTTCTCATAGAGTGAGGCCTCAGAGGCTCTCCATGACCCCTTTCTGCCTTCAAACCAAATATCACCTGTAAAACTCTTACACATTGTCAAATTTAGATGCCAGAATAAGATTCCACCTGGCTCTCTCTGACCCACAGCTTCTGTGTGTTCACCCTGAGGAGACATTTCTCAAAAGTTTTCACCTCAATGATGCTCATTTCTTCTTAATTACATCTGATTCTTCAATTGTCTCAGCAAAGCAAAGATTCCATGTTAGCTTTCTGGTCTCCTGTTAATTATAGCCAATTCTTCCTTCCAGATGACAAGAACAGCGCAGAATTTTACTTCAAAATATCAATGACCCCAGCAGAGTCTTTAAGGACTGAAAGTCTTTAAATACACTCATAAACTTTCTTGTGACACTTCCAGCCTCCACCATCTGCACTGCTCTCAGCTTCTGCCTCCCTCTGCAGTGCTCAGTTGTTAATGAGGGGATTCATAATTGACCACAATGCTGGAAATATGTGACTGTTTATTACTCAGTCCTGAATAGGACTTCATCACACAAGGGAGCTCAGCAAACATGAAAGAGGAACTGAAAGAATGGAAGAGCCAGAGGATGGGGAAAAGCCCTGTAAGGTGCTGTCTTCTGAATAGGGCATCTCTGTGGCACTTGTGTACCCAGAATCCACGGTGACCTGCTCTTCTTCAGTGGTGTAGCTGTGGGAAAGTGCCCATGAGCTAATAAATCATTCCAAATCATGTGCACACAAGGAACCCTAACTAAATTCAGTGGTTCTTAAAACAGCAACAAGGAATGAAGAATGAACATAGGAGGAAAGAGAATGGAGAACTAGAGGGGATGGTAAATATTCCCTAAATAAGTTTTAAACATGTATGAAGTCAAAAAATAAATGAAACCATATAAAACAAATAAATAAAAACCAACAATGTATATGATAATAAATAAGTACATTTTCTCACTTCCTGAGCCAACAAGACTACCTCCTCCTTCTTTGAGGAAAGGTTCAGCTATAAAAAAAAAGGCATGGAGTTTCCATTCTGGACATTGCAAGGCTGGAAAATACACTAATAATGACTGCAGAAAACTGTAGGCATTCTGAATGTCACAGAACTGTATGTATACTTTTTAAAAAGCTGAAATGGTACATTTCATATTATGCATCTTTTGCCAACAAAATAAGGACACATGAGTAACATTCATATAAACTCCAAATTCTCTACTACTGAATTCTCTACTACTGCAATTAAATTTTGGTTGATTGACCACATGATTATTTTTCAAATTCAAGTAAGAAATGGGGGCTGGACTAGATTTCCTCACCAAACTTCACCTTAATGTTAGGAGGGTAAAGATGTGAAGTCATGTGGCCAGAACAGTGATTCTCTGCCTCAGAACCCACAGCTGTGCATGAGCTCTTCAATTTATTCATTTATTGACTGTGAAAAACACAGCTAAATGTCTGAACTGTGACTTCTCATCCAGAAAGTTCAATTATATAGTGTGAAGCTGTTTTCCATTGGGGTTAGATTGGGGTGCTGGGAGGGTTGAACAGATTTAGAAGTAAACAAGACACAGAAAATCCAGGACTGAAAAGCTAAGGGAGCCCTGGGCTGCAGATCTGAGATACGAAGGGGTTGTAAGACTTGCAGGAAACAGCATGAAATCCACGGACTCCAACTAATAGGAAAACCTGCTGGGAGACACAAAGCCAGATATTTCCCAGTTCCCACTGCAAAACTGAAGTGTTTTTGAGCCATGATCTGGACAATGTCACAACTTCACTCTTCGGTGCCAAGTTTTAAAAAGGTGGTGTGGGAAGTAAAATAGGCTGAGGAAGGAAAGAAAAGTGCCCGTGCTCACTTTCCTGAGGTGGGTAAAACAAGGCTCACCTCAGGAAAAGTCTTTGAGTTCTTCCAGTAAACTCACCAGATCACAAACCTCTGCTTCTTGCTGAGTTCATCACCTCTGTAAGTTGTTTTCTTCCTGGCTCACTGTTAAAAAGATGCAGCTCTGAGAAGACATCCATCTCTAAGAGTGATGCTAATTGGTCTCCACAGAAAGCTAGGGGAATGCCGGCCTTGATGAATGGTCTAATCTGCAGAGCATCCTCGGGACAGCCACAGCATTTGTAGTTTTTGCCTTTGCCACCTCAGCTGGAGACTGAGGGCCCCTTAGCTGAGGCCTTGGAAGCAGCCTGACTCCCCATCGCTTGCCTTGGCTGGTTTGAGTCTTCTCTGAGCATGAGCTTTCTGGTGGACTGTGCTAGAATCTATTTGTTTTGTCCCTACGGTTTCTTGTTGGTTCTACACAAGTATTTGGAGAGGAGGGTTTTTCACTCCTCTGGCGAACTGCCACTTGTGGTGACTGCAGTGGCTGCTTCTGTGGCTAGGCACTCAGTTGATGTGAGAGAGTCCCTGGAAAGTAGAGGCCAGAAGCTCAGGAGTTTTAGGTCATCAGTGGCTACATCTGTTCAAGTTCAAGGTCAGTCTGAGGTACAAGAAAAACTGCCTCAGAGGGGAGAAGTGTGGTAATATATTTATATAAACAGAGTTAGCCATAGAGGTCAGGTAGTGGTGGCACACACTTTTAATCTTAGCACTCAGGAGGCAGAGATCTGTCTGGATCTCTGTGAGTTCAAGGCCAGCCTGGACTATGAGAGATTGAGTCCAAAAGGGAAACCAAGCCAGGCAGGGCTGGTTCACCTGTAATCCCAGCACTTGGTCGGCCTCCCATGCCTCTGCTGCCAGTACTTGGGAAGCACATATACATATAACCACAGCATTAGAAAGGTTGAGACAGGAAGTGATATGGCTGGGCAGAATAAAGGAACACACTATGGGAAGAGGCAGGCGTCCCTCCCTTTGTCTCCTTCCCTATTGGCTGACGATTCATGGAGGCAAGATCTACCCCTTTCAGTCTGGGGATTCAATAGTAATGAGAAATTTCTCTAATGGCTTGTACCTCTGTCTCTCTGATTTTTAGCTTTACCCCAATATCTGGCTCCAGGTTTTTATTATAAGACCAGTTAGGATTTGAACGACAAGTAAGAGACCCTGGCCTCCATCAGCGAGGAAGAGAGTGACCCTGGCTTCTACCAGCGAAGAAGAGAGTAAAGACTTGTTTTCCTGACATGCTTTTGTAGTATGAGTTTTCTGGCCTGGACTTTCAGGCCTAGCCTCAAGATTTAGGCCCACAGACTCACAGACCCTCAGAGACACACAGATACTTACAATATTTTTAGGCTGATCGGCCTAAAGCCTAGGCATATAATTTGCTAACTCTTTACCCTTAATCTAATTCATGACTCGGATCCTGTTCACCCATGCAGCTTGGTACCTTTTCTCAAAGCAGCATAATTGTCCTCTGCTTCTTCCGGCTTCTCTCTGGCCTTCTGCTCTGTTTTTCCTGTTCCCAGAGTGTTCTTAGTCTGGTAGCCCTGCCCACACTTCCTGCCTGCCTTTGGCCAATCAGCGCTTTTTATTAAATCAGTGGGTGGGACAATTATTTACAATGGAACAACGAAATTCCCCTACATGCTTTAGCCTCCATCAATCTGCAGTCACTATGGAGAATTTGGTATGCTGTAGGCCCAGGCACCTAATTACACTTTCTCTCAGGCTATTATTACGCCCAAAAAAGCATTTCCTTGTCCATCTCTACATCACATCTAGCATCCTTATAAACAGATTTTTAATAACTGGAATGTATAAATAACAAATCCCCACCCACGGAAGGGCTAAAAACGCTATCAGATAAACATCTGAGGTCTATAGTTGAGATTCCCCCATGCTGCTGTAACTCTCTACTTAATGCTTCTACCAGTGTGTGTGTGTGTGTGTGTGTGTGTGTGTGTTATATTACAAAATAGCCCCACATGTCCCCTTTTGTGCCAAATCTTTTAAAAAGAAGGTTATAGCTAACATAAGAAAAACCATATACAAAATAGGTACAATAATCATATACAATATATACAAAAAATAAATGAGTAATGTCCAGTCCATTAACAATTGATAATTCAAAGAAAATATTTCATTAATTATCCTATTTTTATGAGTCCAAAGGATTATACCTAATTCACTTTCTTTCTAACTTATATTACTAACTAAATACTATTATTTTGATGTCTCTTAAACTTAAACACTTTAACTTCAAAGTTTCTTTTCTAAAACTGTTACTAGAAAACTAGAACTATAATTATCTCATCTTCAACTACCTCAGAGACCCAAGAAGGAAATAATATTTACCCAAGTAAACAGGAAGTACAAGCAACTTCCAAAATCTAGAAATGACAGAGATAACACCTATCTGCCTGGATAGCTACCCAAAGTTCCTTTATAAAGTTGGGGCATCCATCTTCAGCCTATAAGCCCAGAGTCTCTTTTCATTTCAGTGAAGTGGGAAATCTGCTCTGCCCATTCTGGTATAGTTCAGTAGCTTCTCCTTGTATCCTGAAGAATATCTGACAGTTTTCTCTGAAAAGCAGGAACCTGAAGGACCATCTCAGCTTATTCTGTCAAAGTTCAGAGGTCACTTTCCAAAGGAACCTGTATGTCCAGTTTAAACAGCATACTGTCAAGCAGTCAATACAAGAACAGGTTCATGTCCAATGGCTAATGGTTGCCACAAAGAAAGTAGACTCCATATGGAGTTTCTTCAATGTCCATTTTTCTCTTGAATTAGCTTGGTGCTGCCAGGAGCAGACCTGTCTCACTGTCCAGAAAAGTCTAAGTTATAAAAACATTTTAAATGCATATCCCATGGATCTCTGAAGTGTTTGAAGAAGACCTGTTCATCTAAAATATATTTGTTTGATCTTGAAAACATATCTAATATGACAATGTTGGAATGTAATATCTAACTACTAACTTGCATTACTTTATATTCTAATTAGTTGGTAATAAAACTTTCATGGACTAGCAACTTGTATTACATTGTAGGATGAACCGAGTAAGCATATCTTGAACAAGCATAGAGATATTTGTACAGTAACACAATTAATCTCAATATACACAATATGTATACAATATACAAAAATCCAATCTAATGTAAAATGTTTAAAGCTAGTAAATCCTTTTAAAAGAAGATTCAATAATCTATCCTTATATCCTATATATCTTTCTTTCTATTCTTTTAAAACACAAATCTTGAATCTAATTGTTCTTGTTTAACTTTTTTCTAACCATAACTATTAACAATTTTTAACCAATTAACCTAAACAATGACAATCATCCATAACCCATTAAACGACCAAAAACAACCCACTCCACCTTTTGGGAATGTGGGCCGCATGTTCTTAAATTTACTTCCTGCTGTCTGGGGGCAACGGCATCTTTTGGGGATCCTGAAAAGAAAAGTTTTGTTAAATGTCAAGTCCTGAAATAAGTAGCTGTGTCATTTGTTGTTCAGTCTCTGTTGTAGTGTGGGTTTCTTGGTCTCGGGTGGCCAGAGGCTCAGACCCTGCCGCTCCAGACCTCTTAGCCGCCCACCACTCAGGTCCCCAGAAATGACTCAGACACTTATATTAACTTTATGCTGTTTGGCCTATGGCTCAGGCACATTGCTAGCTAGCTCTTACATCTTAAATCAACCCATTTCTATTAATCTGTCTGCCACTTGGCCCGTGGCTCGTGGCTCACCTGTGTTCCTTACATGTTGCTCCTTTGGCGGCTTGCTCAATCTGCCTGACTCCGCCCTGCTTCACCTACTTATACTCTGATTTCTCCTCCTACTTCTTCTATGGTGCCTGTCATGGCCCAAAACAGCTCCTTTATTTAAAGATTGAGATTCACAGCATACAGAAAGGCATTCCCACATCAAGTCTACATAACAGGAAAGTGCATGGCTTGTCTCAAGTCCTAGCTATAGTAGTCTATGAAGCTGGTTCATCTCAGCAAGCTGCCTCGAAATTGTCCTGAGAAGTTTGTAGTCCAAATCTGATCATTGGTTGGTGTTTGTCAGCCTAGTGGCTTTGTCAGAGTCCATGTGAAATCATCATTGTGGGGCCCCATCTTCCTTTTGGATACTTCAAAGGTCACAATTAGGCATTGTGATGGATCACTGCAGAAAACTGATAAGGGACTAAAACCCAACACAACGTACAGGAAACTAAATATATAACTATTTATTCAGCATAGGATTAGTAACAATAGGACAAATAGTCCCTTATTTTTTGTTATTTTTCTGTCCCATATCAGGTGGCTCTTCTGATATGATGCATAGATTTTGTAATTTCCTTTAACAAGTATGCTTGAGTTTAGAGAAGGAAAGAGCCACACTCCAACTCTAAAGCCAGCTTTAAATTATAATTAAACTGGGACTTCAACTTACAAAAAAATTTATAGATGTTAAGCAATGAGATTTTACCCTATGAAGTATACTGGTACCAATAGTTACGATATTCTTTTGCTTGTAAATTTTTCTGGTTAGCCTCCCTTTTGCTTTAGATGTCTAGATGTCCAAGTTCTTTTAACTTCTTGAATATGGGTATTTCCAGTTTTCTGTAAAGACAAAAACAAAAACCTGCCCCCACCCTTTCTTTTTTCTTATACCTTAAAGTATTGTAATATGGGTGGATGAGCTATCAATTCTTAGTTTCATGAAGTTTTTCCGGTTCAAATCGAGTCTTTATTAATTTTGATGGTATCCATAATTTTTCTTCATCTGTGGAAAGCCATGGCTCACACTGTTAGTCCAAGCACTTGGGAAGCAGAGGCAAGAGAATCTCTATGAATTCAAAGCCAGCCTGGTCTTCAAAGCAAGTTTCAGGACAGCCAGGACTTTTACACAGAAAACTCTGTCGGGAGGGGGGGGGGTGGATCTTTCCTCTGATATCTCCAACTGTTTTTATTATATTACAAAATATCCCCACATATATGTGTGTGTGTGTGTGTGTGTGTGTGTGTGTGTGTGTGTGTGTGCAGTGTGTGTGTGTGTGTGTGTGTGTGTGTGTGTGTGTGCAGTGTGTGTGCATGTGTGTGGTGCATGCAGTATGTAGTAGGTGTGGAGTGTTTGAGACAAAGTTTCACCATGTAGCCCTAGCTGTATTGGACTTCACTATATAGAACAGATTGGCTTCAAATTCATAGACTCATGCCTTCCTCTGTCTCCTCAGTATGGATATTAAAAGCATGTATAAGACTTAACCACTGTAATTTTATATAACTTCCTTTGTTCTGTTACTATAAAAATTTAATAAAACTGCTTTCTTGTTAGAAAATTGTATTTAGGGAGACATAATAAATCTAGGTTCCCAGGCACAGCCACTCAAATGTGACTCCAGAATAAACCATGCCTTGTATTTTTTTGAGGTGAGACCTATTTCTTTTGGTAGATATTAGTTCAAAGTCTAGTTCCATCTTCTCCTACTGATCTGGATCAAGTTCCAAAGGGAGCTATGACTACACATGAATTTTCTCTAAAGTCACATTCTTGAGAGTTATTTTAATGAAAATTTAGGAATAATAATAAAATGATATGAGTCAGAATGCCCCAAACAGCCTGACCAGGTGACTGGGAGCCAGTCTCTACAGTCAAAGCTTAAAGGTGTCATCACCTAGCCTTCTCACTGGTTTTGCTTTTAACTGTTTAAACAGTGTGTGTGTGTTTGTGTGTGTGTGTGTGTGTGTGTGTGTGTGTGTGTGTGTGTGTGTGTGTATGTGCGCGCGCATGCATATGCATGTAAGGTATAAAAATGGTACACAGAGGCACATGAATCCAATTAAAAAGAGAGTATAGATCAGCTTACCTCCTCCCCCTGATAAGGATTATCTATGAGTGTTGCACTGGTGGGGCAAGGTACCCAACTTGCTCTGGAACAGTTGGCTTATAATTCTTCTTTTCTCTTACCTATAAATTTTAGTCGACTCCTCAAATTCAAGCAGAAAAATACCAAATGCAGAACTGTATCATTTATAGTTAAACTTAATGAAAACTGCCTTCTCTGCTAAGTTGCCTGTCTAGTAACATGTGTCCTTGTATATTCTGCAGATTATTCTGTAGTTATTCACTACCATCTCAAAGAATGTGTTTCAAAATGTTTAATAATTTTGAACATGAAAGCTTTCCCTGTTTCTATGATTTAACCAAGATACTTTATTTGTATGTGTGCATGTGTGTGTGTAATTTTATTGCCACAAACTATATTTATAAATGTTTATGGCTTGTATAAAAGGAGATTAAGTTTTATGCACAGAACAACTTTTTTACTCTTTCATTTTTATATAACTTATAATATATATTTGTAATATATAACTTGTTTGGAGATTTCCATGTAAATAATCAAACTTCATATTTTGTCTATTTGATATAGATTGAACATAAATAGTCCCCCCAAAACTCATATTAATGGCTTGACTGACAGGTATTGTAACTTTGGAGACTTAATTAGATCTTAAAAGCGTTACTTTCACCAATGAACTGTCCTGTTAATGAAGTCATAATTTAATAGCATTTGAGGACTCTTATAGTCCATGAACTATTAATGTAACAGGGAAATTTTTATATATTTTTTTCATCCTGGAGATGGAACATAGGACCATCCATTTGCTGGGCAAATGCTCTATCACCATCTTATACCCTGGGTTCTAAAGAGTAAATTTCAAGGTAGCTCAGCATTCAGACTGTGGCATGGTTATTGCTAGATACTTCTAGCTGAGTTAATAGTAAAAAGCTGAAGCTAAAAGAAGAGCAGAAATACTTGAAAAACTGTATTTGGCCAGAATATGAGTGTGTGGCTATGGAGATTAGTGTCCTTACGAAGCAGCAGGGAACAACAGAGATGACACTTTAGGAGGGGCTTATGGAAAACAATCAGAGCTCTGACTTCTTTGGTGACTTCATTGATGTGTATAACCTACTGACATTATTAGAAGGCAAAGCATAGTTGGGGAAGATCAGCCGTTGGGGCTGTACCTTTGAAGAACATATCTTATCTTCAACCCGTCTCTATTTCTCTCTGAATCTGACTGCTGTGAAGAACCCAGGTCCTCTGGCAAAGCAACCATTGCTCTAACCACTGAGCAATCTCCATTGTTTGCCTGCCCCATGAAATTCTACCTTGTCAAAACCGCAGAGGAACAGATCCTGTTGACCATAGACTAGAACCTGAAACTGTAAACCATATTAAATCATTTACTCTTTTTCCTGTTTCTCTAGAGTTTGTCACAGCCATGCCAAGTGTCACTAACACACTTCTGTTTTTGGAATCTCACTGGTAGCCTCCATCACTGTCTTTATTCTGACCTTCAGAAGAATCCACTGTCCTCATTATTCATGGAGTCCATAGTTGCAAATAAATGCACCTACCTGTCAAATATTCTTAGTAACCCCCAAGTCAATATTCCTAGTCATGTGTGAACATGGGCAGGTACAGAGTAGGAGAAAAATTAGAGTAAGCTAACACACAGGTCTCTAGCAGAGGGCTAACAAGGTGATTCTGCCTTGTATCAGATCTCATATGGTTAACAAGAATCCTTTCCAAGGTTCATTCAGTTCCACATTCCCCATATTTTGTGATTTATATTAGTGATTCACTGTTTAAGATAGTTGCATGCATAGTGCTAAGGTGCTGATCTAGTCCAAAGGGCTCTTAGAGGTTGTGATGTGCATGAGCAGAGTAATTCATGAACTGTGTGTGCTCTGGTGCAGACACTCATTTTACTCTAGTCATGACATATGTATGTATGTATGTATGTATGTATGTATGTATGTATGTATGTATATGTATAATATGTAGTCCCTGGGCTACATGTGACCAAGCACAGCTACAAATATAGCCCAACCAAAATTGTAAACTTACTTAAAATATTATAAGATTTCTTTCTCTTTTTTTCAATTAGTTTTGTAACTTAATTTTATAGTTTTTGAATATGTACTTCCTTGAAAATAACGTCAATGCTGCAATGTCAAAGATTAGATGTGCCTGGTGGGTGACCCAGGAGCTACGGCTACCTGGTAACAAACTTAGCAGAATGAGCTCCTGTTTCCTCAGGAGTAACTATTATACCAACTTCAGTTTCTGGAGACCTCCTTCTTCAGCATGCCTTACTTTTCAGATTATGGAAGATAATCACCATTGTTCTCAAAGGACAGCATCGTCCTGCCCCAAGTACTCTCTTACTACTCACCAAGTCTTCTCACACTTGCAATTCCAAGATGGCAAGAACACTATCCCTTCTTGGCCAGATATAAATAGCTTTCATTCTTCCAGCAGGTGTTCAGCTTGATTACTCCTTTCTCCTCCTGTCCATTATGTGTTCTCTACCTTATTCTTCAAAGCCTGAATCTTGTTTCTTTACTCTTTTTTATACACAATTTATTTATCTTTATTTTATGTACATTGCACATATGTCTGTGTGAGGGTGCCAGTTGTGAGCTGCCATATTGGTGCTGGGGATTGTACCCGGTCCTCTGGCAAAGCAACCACTGTTCTAACCACTGAGCCATCTCTCCAGCTCTGCCTCTTTACACTTACATTTTATTTACTTTGGACTTACTTGGCAAGTCCTTTCCTGAGTCTCAGCTTAGACAGCTCTAGCCTGACACCACTAATGCCCTTCTTATATAAAAATATACCCCTACATACTTCACTTTGTGTCTCATGATAACAAGGCCTGGTGTATTATAATAGACACAGGAAACTAAGACACCATCTTATATTTTGCTATTTTGTCCACTTTTAAAAAACTGTTTCATATTTATTGGGTTATTGACACAAAATGAGTTTTGTGTGTGTGTGTGTGTGTGTGTGTGTGTGTGTGTCTGTGTGTGTGCTCTCTCTCTCTCTCGCGCGCGCGTGCGCACACACGTGTTCATATGTTTGCACATGTATGTAAATGTATGTGGCAGCCAGAAATCCACATTGCATGTTTCATTCAATTCTCCTTCTCCTTGTGTTTTCTTGGAGGCAGAGTTTCTCACTGAAGCTGGAGTCAGCAGTTCAGCTAGGCTAGCCTGCTCTCAAGCCCAGGGATTTTCCATCTCTGTCTCCTTGGTATCAGATTATAGCCTGGCTTTTTAAGGTGGTGCTTGGAATTAGAATTCAGATCCTCATATTTGCACAACAAACATTTTAAAAATCAAGCCATCTCTCCAGTCCCAAGATTATGTTTTAATCATTTAATTTTTTATGTTTGGGAAATTTTATACTGTATTTCCATTCTTTTGGTATTTTTAAAATTAAATTTATTTAAAGCCCAAATTACTCATACACCAATGAATAACAATGGCCATGACCTATCAGCTAAGCAACATTTTAGCTCTGCACTAACCCATAAAATCAAACATTCCATTTCCTTTTTATAATGAAGTGTTCTCAGATCTATCAAAGTATCCATTTTGCTTATTATTCCAGTTTTAAATCAAACCCTCCATATAAGAACATTTTTCTTGTGTCTTAAAATTTTGTCTTCTCTGTTTTTTTTTTTTTTTCTCTTTGCAGCTTTAACAGAGTCTAATTCTAATATAATCTGTTGCACACATTTAATGTCAACCCTTGGAATTTACCAGGTTTGTTAAATCACCATAAAATACAGAACATTTCTATCAGCACAAAATCTTCAACCCTCCACCACACACACACCAGTCCCTAGCCCTCATCACCAACCAACCTATTACAACTGTAGATCGGCTTCCTTTCCATGAAATCTTTTATTAATATAATAATTTTGTAGTCTTTCAGATCTGATTTCTTTCTCTTGTATTATTTTAAGGTTTACTTTGTGTTATTTATATATCAACAATTGCTTCTATTTATTACTGCATGACATACTATTGTGTAAATATAACGTGACCTGTGTATGTTTATTTCTTGAAGAACATTTGGTTAGGTCCAGTGTTTTGGCAACAATAAATATGATAAAGTCATTCTTTTTAAACCTTCTTGCAAAAAAATGTATGTGTGTGCACAAGCGCATTTCTTTTTCATACAAACACAGTAGTAGAATGACTTAGAATAAGTGTTTGTTTAACTACTTAAGAACCATCTATTTTTCAAAGGCTTACTCATTTTATATTCATACCAACAACTTTGTTTACCTTACACTTTTGGTAACATAATTAGTCTAATTTTAAAATCAGCTTAGTGATTCTAATAGAAATGTGGTAAATCACACTTCTCAGTGGTGAAGCTCAAACCCCAAAGGCAGAGATGACTGTGCTATACCCCAGACTCCATTTAGTGATTTTTCAATTTAGTTATTTACTCGTTTTTTTTTTTTTTTTGAGAGAAGTTTTTCTTTTATATATATATAAGCAAGATAAGTGGGGGGAGAGAATACCCAGTGCACGCGTAGTTTGGTTCTAGTTTAAATTTTCCTCATGACCAGTTTGACACTAAAATGGTTTTAGACTGAACGTAACAATTTATTTCTTAAGATCAGAACACTCCTCAGCTGGTAAGACATCGGCTCTATAGCTTAGGTCATGAGAGAACTAGGGTCTCCATTTTAGGCTTTCTCTCTTTAGGAAGCTGCCCCGGGAAATTCAAAGATCTTAGAGTTTCAAGCCTTTCCTTTGTCCCACCTCACTAACTCCTTTTAGAAATTCAAATGGGATACATTTTAGAACAGCCTAACTGAACTTCTGTTAGTTTCTGCACACATTTAAAGTTCTTCTTGCCCTGTGCTCTATTTTAGATAATTTCTCTGAACCTTTCTTCTAATTTTCAATTTGTCTTCATTTGCTTTAGTTTGATGTAGAACTGTGGGTGTCTTCAATTATGAGAACATCTCTACAGTTTGGGGGAATTTTAATTTCTCATTTTACACATATTTCCTTTCCTTAAATGTTTGACAAGCTTATCAACTGCATCTGATCACTTTACCGTCTGAAGTTTTTGCTTCTTTGCTGACGTTCCTACTTTGCCACACTGTTTCCTTGTTTATAATGTTAGCTGTGTGGTTATAGTGCATAGAACTCTGACATGGAGACTTTTTCAGGCCATTGTTCCATATTGTTTGTTCCTCAAAAAAACTATCTAGTCCCTTTGCCAGACATCTAGGCCACCAGTGGATCCTGTTACCTGAACCAACTCTTGCTTGAGGTCTTAGGAATGACCAGGCTTCTAAATATTAGAGGCAAATACCTAAGGAGGTGAGATTACCCTTCTTAAATCACAAGGAATATTGGGTTTCTCTCAGCTCACTTCCAAGCCTCAAGGTGTATAATCTCTTTATAAATTCTTCTTTCTTTCAGCCCTAGTATAGATTTATTGCCAGTTCACTGCCGGGAAACTGTCTGTTAAATTTCTCACTTTCTATATGATAGCTATAACTCAGACACTGAAGAGGTGGGACCTAGGTTCTGCAGCTGTCTCTAGATCAAGACTTGGACGTCATAATCCCTTTCACTGAGGCAGAGTATGTTACTCAAGGTGAAAAGGTAAATTAATGTTTCATCTCGTTCACAAGTTAAAGCTTCCATTTAGTTTCTTGGTCTCAGTATCACCGCCTTCTTGATAGCTTGCTAACAGAGTTGAAAAGAATTTGTTAGTGCTTACAAGGGTAATATCTCATTGACTCCAGCCTTTTTCTAGAGACAGAAAAATATTCTTCAGTGTTTTCAGGTTTATAATGCAGTGGTAACTAATTTTAGCATGTTCAACCATGAGTCTGGTAAAAGAGTTTAAAGTCTTTTTTGTTTTCCAGCAGTCCATACATTGACGCAGCTAAGCATGTGTGTAAGAAGTTTTAAGGAAAAAGGGAAGTTACTCTACTTTACTGTCATCAGAAGGAAACATCTTTGGAAAATATGTTATGATGTGGATTTATGATGTTACACTGTAAATAATTGTCCCACCTATGAGTTTAATAAACTGTTTAATAAAGTTATTTATTGGCTGATTGGCCAAAGGCAGACAGGAAGTATGAGAGGGGCTACCAGACTAAGAAAACTCTGGGAACAGGAAGAGCAGAGCAGAAATGCCACAGAGACTCCAGAGATGCCAGAGAGAAGCCAAAAGATGCAGAGGACAACTATGCTGCTCTGAGAAAAGGTACCAAGCCACATGGCTGAACAGGATAAGAGTCATGGATTAGATCAAGGGTAGAGAGCTAGCAAGTTATATGCCTGGGCCTAGGCCAATCAGCCTAAAATTAATGTAAGCGTCTGTGTGTCTCTGCAGGTCTGTGGGCCTGTGGATCCAAATCTTGAGGCTAGGTCCAAAAGTCTGGGCCAGAAACCTCTTACTACAATGTTACATCTTACTACTCCACCTCACCTCATCCAACATACATCTCTATAAAAAGGAATTAGTCATATATTTTTAATGTTCCTAACATGAATGAAATGACTATCCAGAAAAATATAAGCACAGGTCTTAATATCTTTAGAAGACTTCTCAAGAAATCTATGTATTTAAATCAGAGTCAAAGAGTTTTCTGAGTTCTAGAATCATAGGGGGCTTGGAGAGGAAGGACATTACTTCTCATTTCATTTATGAACTAAGAAAGCTAGGATGCAAAGCCTTTAGATGGGCTAGTTCTGAAGCTTGTACATTGTCCATTTCACACTGGGAGAAATTCAAGTGTCCTGAAACCACAGGGTACTTCTATAGCCCCTGTCCTTGGTAGCACTTTTCACACAATCCAACTCTTGTTCTCTAAAATTATCTTTGTAATCTTGTAGAACATACACCCACAGGAGCTTTCTCCATGGGCTAATAAAACACAGAAAAGCATTGTTAATGTATGACTTAAACTGAACTTCAGCTTCTATTTTAGGTCATATCTTTGAGTTGCTGCTCATAATTTTTATGTGCTATTTGTGCACTTTATCGCCCATTGGGAGTTTGTTATGTAACTGCACAGTAGATTTATGCTCAATTTATAGGCCTCCCTACTTTAATTAACTGAAGAGGCTAATAGTTTTGTATACTTGATTTTATGAAACATATTTTACATATCCATTATTTATTAGATATTGCATTATGTATCAGGAAACAGCCCCCAATTGCAACACTATTATCATAAGAAAAGATAGCTTGTTCTATGGCTATTGTAAATTACCATAAATTACACTTCTTGACAACACTTTCTTGAAATAAAGTATGATCTACATATAATTTGCAATGCAAGATTTATGTGTAATTGGATTAGAATGTGTAGCATCTCTGTTACAATTTGAGGAACAATGTCAATAGCAGTAAAGTTCTGACAATTTTCCTAGAAAAACTAAAATCTAATTATAACTCTGAAACAAGGAAGGAGTTGGAAATAAGATTTCATGTCACCAACAAGGAATATGATGCTCTCACCGACTACTAAACACTCTGGGTCTGCCCTCTATAAAGTATCTGTCTTCTAAGAAGTAATAATACTTTTCCTTGGAGGGCCTGAAAATTTTTCTTCTTTTAGATAAGGACAAAACAATTCAAGTAGAGATTTCTCTTAACATAGTGCAGGTGCATTGTAGTTTTATACTGCTGGCAAATAGAAATTCTCTCATGGAAAGTGGCATAATATAAAAATAGAGAGAATCAAGTATTGACTTGATTTTAAATACGAGGAGGGCCTTAAGTCAGGTTTTATGTCTTTTGTTACAGTCACTACAGTGACATGTGTATTTTTTTTTTCTTTTGAGAGAAAGACTGAGTCTCACCCTTCAGTAAAGGCTGGCCTTAACTCAAGGTCCTACTTTGACCCCAGCCTTCTGAGTGCTGAGGTAATGGCCATAGACCATGTGCCCACCTTTCTGGCACCCTTGATGTGACTAACACATTGAGCAATCACAAGGAACTGTTGTGGTACCCCAGGTTGGCTTAATTAGCAGTACAGTCTTTAACATTCAGCTTCTACAAGAGAAGGTGGTTATATATGAACTATGTTCTACAGCCTGGTTTCAAATGGTGTAGTTAGCTTAATCTAGTAACCCTGACAATGGGTATTCATCTCAACAAGACTCATTCTAGGTTGTCTAATTATCATTTAATCAGATTATCCTGCTTACTGTATTACTCAGACAAGTCTCAGATGATTTTCTAAATGAAACCCAGCTGACAGTTTCTGTTGTGTTTTTAATAAAAGTGGCCATGTCAGTGTACTTCCTCCTTAGAAGCTGTTCAGTGACAAGAGTATTGAAGAATGAACTTATGATATGTTAAGGCATCTTCAAACCAGGTTTCCCCTTCTCTACAGACATGGCAATAAATGAGAGATGGGCTGCACACATGGATGGAGAATGGACAACATGAAAGCAACCACTCGTCAAGTGGAAGCAAACTCACCCTGAAGTTCATATCACTAGTAAAACATTTGCCCGTGAGCTTAAAGGACAGCCCAGAGTTCTGAATTTACACCAAGATTTTCCACTAAATAACTGTAGGGTATTATACTATATTACTCACTATTCTGCACTGATAAAGACTTTTCAGTCTCCATCTTTTGCTCATTGCATCAAAGCAAACTGTTCTCATCAAGACTTGTCCATATCAAGACTCATTCTGTCCCTCAGCTGTCTAGATATGACAGAGTGACAGGAAGTTATCACTGTACATACGACCTTGCCCTGGAGATTTTGCAATCTAACCTACAGATCAAAATTTTCAGCCTAAGAAAACAGGGACTGGATCTGGAAAGATGGCTCTGAAGCTAAGAGCACTAAGCAGCCTTCCAGAGAACCCTGGTTCAATTCCCAGCACCTACATGGTGGTTCACAACTGTCTGTAACTTCACTTCCAGGGGATCCAATAACTCACATAGACAAACATGGAGGCGAAATGCCAATACCCATTAAAAATAATAAAGAATCCTTTTTTAAAATTACACACACACATATACACACAGAAAGAAAGAAGTATCTTGTACATTGCTGAAGAAGATGAATAAGCAGAGAAGAGAGAGTGGTGTGATGCTGAGAGACTAAACAAGCAAAGGAAAAGAGGTGTTTGGTGATACTTGACTTGGGCGTCTAAAAGATCAGGATTTGTTGGTGGCACAGTGAAGCTATTCAAGAGCAGCATGGGCGGAGTCAGGAAAACAAGTATGCTTTCTGAAGGAAACAGCAACTTACAGGCATAAAACTGATGGGTCCTTGGGTGTAAGGCTGACTGGAAAGGTGATAGTGAGCTACATCATGAGGACACCAAAGAAGACCTTGAGGAGCTTTGGTTGATGCAGATGGCAGCATAGAGTGGGAAATACTTAACACATTTTTAACATAATGTCTTATTTATTCTTTGATATTTTCATATCTATATACAATGTATTTTACTTAAATCTACCCCCTCCAATTCATCACAGACCCCACCATCACATCCCCTCCCAACTTAATATTTTCTTTGTGTTTTTATGTGCCACTGAGGTCACTTAGTGTCACCGTTATGTACATGGACATAGGGATATCCACTGGAGCATGGCAACCTATGAGGGTCCACATCCATATGTAAAACTAACTCTTCCTGCATGAGCAGCTGTCAACTGTCAATAGTTCCTCAGTTAAGAGTGACTGGACTACCTTTTCCACCACAGGCCTTATAGAGACAACCACACTGCTCTGAGTTCATAAATGCAATAGTCTGCCGAGTCCTGAAAATACAGCTACTTCTCAGATTCCTTCCTTATAATCTTTCCAAAATGTTTCCTGAGCCATAAGGAAAGAAAGTGTGAAATTGATGTCCTATTTATGGCTGAGCGCTCCCATTTATGGCTGAGCACAACTTATTCCCTGCACTTTGGCCAGGTAGGGTTCTGTATTAACTACTACTCACTGCAGAAAGACACTTTTCCAGTGAGGACTGAGAGCTGCATTAATCTGTGCGTACAAAGATAAGTATTCAGAAGGCAGTTTGCAGTAACAAAAAGGAGAACCATTGTGTTCAGTTATGCTGAACTTGAATCTTCTCTGACCTACTAAACATGCATTGCTTCTAAAAGTCACTGAAAGCTTTTTACGTCTTGTCTGGTTCTGATCCTAATCCTTCCTAAGTAGTTAATTGCTTATGTCCCCTGTCACACCAACACCAGGTCTATCTCCTCCTCCTTGGTGGCCCTGTCTCTTCCCTGCTTGCTCCTATCAGTCCTCATCATGGGCTCCTCATCCTCTGTGCATAAGTAAACCCAGTTCAATCCAATGTTTAAGTTTATTCTTACCTTGTACAGTTTACCCTTTGACCTAAGATAGTATCTATAAGAGAGATCTCAACCCAGAACAGAAACATTGTGTGGCAGGGCAGGACAATACAGTAGTATTCTTGCTGAGACTATTTTAGGTTTAACTAGAATTTTATCTCTTTGATGTAGAATCCCATGGAAAATTGTGTATCTCTATTCTAGGAATCTGAAGTCAAGATGCTCCTTAGCTTCTGTTAAATTGCTTGCTTGCAGAAAAATCTTTCTCTACAACTACCAAGTGAGATACCAGTATGTAGTTTTTGCCTAAAAAAAAAAAAAAACAAAAAAAAAAAACCAAAAACCAAAACAAAAACCTAACTTCAAACACTTCACACTATACGTAGGTCTTGAACACCTGAGTACAGTCTCATCCAGCTAGAGTGAATGAAGACTTTCAATTGGCTAGACTGTGTCTGAGTGGTCTTCTTTAGTAGACTCCACATAAACAACTGGCTTCCTACACATCTCCACTCCTATGACCATAATCATCGCAAATGCAACTTGTTCAAACTATAATTTATCTTGGTTCATCTTCATCAAATGTGCAATCTCTATATCCACTGCACCATTGTTGAGAAAGGCAAAACACCTATAAGTGCCCGCATTAGTATCACACAGCATCTTTCACTTCTTCCCTTTGCACTGGTCACTTCCCATCAGCTACAATCTCATTCATTGTACCCTTCCGGATGTGTCAGAGTATCATTCCAGCTAGTGTCTCTAAAAAGAAGCTTTATAATGTCTTTTTTTTTTTTTTCCTCCTCTGGGAGACATTTGTTAAGCTCAATAGCATGTGAAAAGAAAATGCTTAAGTATGATTTGTGTACTGGGAAAGAGATTTCACATTCAAATGAATCCACTGAAAGAAATGTTTGGGGGTGATGCAGAAACCCTAATATTAAATAAGTTTTTGAAAATTTGCTTTTGAAGCAATCAAATTATACCTATTGCAAGCACACATTTAATATGGTAAATGTGACTTTACTTCCAGAACACTCAGGAGCAACATCTGTTGTTGAGTGATAAGGCACATCATTTGAAAGCCTCAAAGTCCTGCAGCAAGGGTACAATCAGCTGGGGTTTGCTTGTGAGGTTGTTTGTGAAGGAGGTAGCATTAGGTGCCAGCTAGAGGCAGACACAAATGTCAGGAGCCCTTTGTCTCAGAGGCTGCCAAGGGGTTCCAGTATCTCATCTGACAGAGCCTTCCTTTTCATTCTGTTTCAGAGGAAGATGTCACAGGATTGCCTCTGCTGTGACTGATAACTCTCTAAGGATGCTTTAGGTTGAAATATACACTTACACATATGCACACACACAAATATAACCAAGTCCTCACTTCTGTTTGGTGTGATCATGACCTCGGAAAGAAAGTATGTATGTATCTAGGTGTATGCAAACTGAGATCACACTGGAGTAGAAGCAATCTGAATCCAATGGCCACATCATACCCAAGGTGGGATCCAAACAGGGGGAAAAGCCATGTAGAAGAACAGGGAGGAAGGACCACAGCCAGGAAACTCCAATGCTTACCAGAAGCTTTCAGAAGTTTAGACAAAAGTTCTTTCATAGAAACTCAAAGTTTTGTTTTTAGAACTTTGACTTTCTAAAATGAAATAAGCTGTTGTTTTTAAGCTTTCTTACAGAAACACCCAGAAACAAATATCATGGTTCACCTTTAGATGGGGTAGAAATAGTAGGCAATAGTAGGTAAAAATTCCTCACAGACTAAATGACAACCTAACCAATCTTGTCGATCTCAGATAGCTTGTGGACTTTCCAGCTTCTCTTGACCTTCATACCATCTTTCCTGGATTGTAGGGTGGACTCTGGGATGGCCTCTCTCACACCAAGAGAAATGAAGAAGATTAACTTCACTGTAATCATATTTATTTTGAGCTACTTGCCTGGACTGTCTTAAGCAGCAAGCTTTCCTGAGCTTCCTGTGTGAGTACTGACAGTCTCTTAGTGAGGAGCTACCTGCCTTGGCTTTGTCACCACAGCCCCATGTGCTGTAGTAGCACCATACACTTCATTCAGGGCCATGAAGATGCCACAGTCCAGAGAAGTTAGAGCAGAACAAGGCTACACTTGAGAATCCAGTCCCAGGCCTACTAACCCAGTCCTTGTTGTATGTGATGGTTAGTACTGATTGCCAGTTTAATAAGATATAGGATCATCTAAGAGACCAACCTGTGGGAGAATTTGTAGACTGAGGTAGTTGAAAACCACTCCAACTGTAGGGGAACATCCCCTGGACCAGTGTGACCCACTGCCTGGAATTCCTGTTACAGTGCCTCCTCTGCCTGATGGGCTGAGTGCTCACTCTGTGAGCCAGTGATGAACCCTGTCCTCTTTAAGCTGCTTTCAACTGGTCACAACAACTGGAAGCGTTACTAATGTCCTACAGTATTCTTTGGGGGAGCCACAGTACACAGCTGAAAGAGCCAAACAGAACCCCTAAAACAAAGCATCTATCTTCAAAGAGTCCTTTGAACCTAAGGATAAGAGACCCCCCCCCAATTTGGAGAAGGGATCCCATGCATCCTGTGATAGACTCTAATTTCTATGTAGTTTAAGATTGCCTTGACTTTCTCATACTCTTGCCTACACCTCTCAAATGCTAAGATCACAGATTTTTGCTTGCACACCTGATTTATGTGTCCTGGGGACTAAAGGCTAGACTGTGCACACTAAGCAAGCACTCTACCACTGAGTTCCAGCCCTCATCCTTATTTCTCAGTAGAGATGGTGAATCGGGCTTTTGCCTTTTGCTCCAATGAGAATCAAACTATGTGTGTGAAACACTGCTTGCCACATTTATTTTGCCCCAAACTACTACTTAATACTGCCTTGACCGCTGTCACCCAAAGCTTCTGAGTCCTCCACACTGGTGAGCAGAGTTACTGGCATGATCCAAGGCTACAGTTTATTTGCCTTCCAGACAATATGCTATTATAAACTTTCTCAAGAGTACCTGAGAGTTAATGTTTACAAAGTGCTCCAAGAGACACTGATAAAAGATGTTAAAAAGGCAATGATAGAGCACCTTCTGCAGGCCCCATGTCTCTCTCACTCAGGCTTGATGGATATGCGTCTCTCTTGCGCAGTAGGTGGACTCTTATTAATTAGGCTCCTGCCTGCAGTTTATTGTGAAGGATGCTCCATTATTGCTGTAATTAGGACCCTGAGCCAACATTTAGACTATCTCACTACAAACACACAGGGGAAGGGGCTTGTCTCTTTGAAGCTACTGTGCTCAGAGATGCTAAATTCAAGCCCATTATCTTGCATAGGCAGGCAACCAAGCTGCTAATCAGATGAGGAGATCCATTGATTTCCACAGAGCTCCTAGATAACTCACATGTAAGCACAATGTGATTAATGCATTGTCTCACAGTGCTTCCTCTTTCAAGAGTTAGCAGCACCCACACCCAAAATGCCTCTGTTTTCACATCCAGTCAACAGCCAATAGATTATTTTTTCTGAAAATACAAAACAAACAGAAACAAACTCAACCTCCTTTACCCATTTGCTAGCAAGAAGCTACTGTATAAGCCGGAGAACCTGCTGTACCTTCAAGGTAATTCCAAGTCAGATGAAGAAAACATAAAAATTCCAAATGTAGACGTCCAGGTCTGGCATCAGAAATTCTCATTCATTTAGTTCAAGTTGAGTAACAGACATCATCAGTCTCTGTCTGTCTCTCTCGGTGTATATGAGTGTGTGTCTGTCTGTCTGTCTCTCTCTTTCTCTCCTCTAGTCTCCCTCACTTCTTTGTTCCTAGCTTTCCTTTTATGGCAATAGTAGACAATGGTTTTCTTTACAGGAAAGCTAAGAAGGGACTGTTACCCACACCCAAGTGCCACACAGATCCTACCCTGAGGGATATGAGTGTGCAGGCAGCCCTACAAACCCAATGTAACCAGCTGATGATTCTCATATAGTTGGAATCCGACAGCCCTTGTAAAAATAATTTCTGATTAAACCACAGCTTAACATTTACATTTTCCTCAATACTTTCCCAGCAGCCCAGGATTGGCATTTAGCCCTTGGCAGTTTTCTGTGCTCACCACTGCCATCAAGAATGGTGCCTTCAGACTGCATAATGAATGGTCTTATCAGTTATTACAGGTCTTAGAAGGCTCTCTTCCTCCTTAGATTAAAGGGAATATAAATAGAGATAATATGTGCAGTGTCCATCCAGAGCTCTTTTGGAACAGCTGATGATTTTCTGAACTTAAGGAAAATTACCATATTACTTCTAAAGTAAAGCTATTTGAATATTTTCTAGCATTTGTAATCAGGCAGGGAGTATAATTAAGTAAAAATGAAGGCAGCAATCTATTTGACAAAGTATAGAAAAACTGAAAAATAATTTTTCAGTACCTTAAGAGGACCTACAATTTAATGGAGTTATCACGGTTCATAATCAATCACCTACGCATTACACAAATATTTATTAAGCACTTAACACCTAGGTTCTAGGTGCTGGGAACCAAGGGAAGCATTAGAGCTGTGGGGAGCTGACATTCTGGCAACCTGTGAAAACAGCCTTCCCGCCTGTTCCTCTTCTTATTACTGCTCACACTGATATGAACAGTTCACTCATTTTGGAAATGTGAAACATTTATGTTACTAAAGAACCTCATTATAAATACTACAATTAAAAATAGAAAGCCTGGAGTGCTAGGATTCAGGATCTGGATGGCCCAGAGCCATAAGATAGAAGAACCAAACAGGACTGGAGGGGAAAAATGTCAGGGTAATGATGCCTAATGATATTTTGCTATCCTCATAGATTGGTGCCTAGATAAATAATCATCAGAGAACCTTCGTCCAGCACTGGTGGAAACTAGCCATGCTCAGATAATCCTTCTGAATAGAGGAAGGACTGGAAGAGCCAGAGGGACTAAGGGCATCACAAGAAAAGCCACAGAAACAACTAACCTGGGCTCCTAGGGGCTCATAGAGACTGAGCCAGCAACCAGAGAGCCTGCGTGGGACTGACCTAGGCCTCTGCATCTGTGATGGCTGCGTAGCTTGGTCCTCTTCAGGAGTCTTCAGGGACTCTTAACAGTGGAAGTAAGGGCTGTCTCTGATGCCTTTACTGGATTTGGGACTCTATTCCTCACACTGGGTTGCCTTGCCCAGCCTTAATACATGAGAGGTGATTAGTTTTGCAACTTATTATGCCATGTTTTGTCAAATTGGATAGGAGGCCTGCTCTTTTCTGAATAGAAACTGTAGAGAAGTAAATGGAGAGCAAGGGAAGGAGGTGGTAGGGAGGGATTGGGGGCAGTAACTGGTGTTTAGATGTAAAAGAAAAAATAAAAGAAAACCTAAGAAACTGGCTTCATGGTCCTGAGCACTAGGTTCAGTTCCCAGCACCCACATGTCAGCTCACAACTACCTGCAGCTCCAGTTCTTCAGGTTTCTGTAGAAACCACGCACAACATAGCACATACACATACCTGTAGACAAAACACTCGTTCACATGAAATCAAAACAAATATTTCATTATAAATAAATAAATAGATAGATAGATAGATAGATAAATAAATAAATGAATGAATGGATTAGATAAATAAATAAACAAACAAACAAACAAACAAACAAACAAATAAATAAATAAATAAATAAATAAATAAATAAATAAATAAATAAATAAATAAATAAATAAATAAAAGAAAACCTTCCAAAAAAATCAATATGACACTTGTGGTAATTAATTGTTGATTAAATAAATACTCATCAGTTAAGTAAAACTTTGACTTTAGAAGCAATTCCACTTTGGTTGGTGACTACAAGAGGAAAAAAGTGTATATAACTGACCAGACATGTCGAGAAAATTCAATCGGAGTTTCTTTCATAAGGTTACCAGTTTATGAAAGGTGTGTTGGGTATAGTTATGATGAAAGACAGCCTGCTTACTTTACACACCTGCTGGGCGGAAGTGGGATCTTTATTTAGTAGAGGGCACTGATGCTGACAGTTAGCTTCTGTTCTATAACAAGTCTCCCATAAACTGAACAGCTTTAAACATTCAGCACTAAATTTATTTCACAGTTCTTTCCCTCGGTGGAGATTTACTCAGGTATGATTTAGGTAATTCCTGGTAGACCTCCTTTTTCCCTGACACTAATTCTTGGCACATGAATTGGCCATTGCCTTTCACTGGGACAGAGCCCATCTGTTCTGAGTGTCCTCCCATGACTCAAAGGCCAACCTGAGCTGTAGTTTCAGGCTCCAAAAAGGAGAAAGAGAATATGAATCCCAATGCCAACTATTTTCCAAGTCTCAAATACAGTTGCATTCACTATCATCCCACTGTGTGCTTGTTTGCTGTGGTTCTGCGGATTGAACCAGGGGACCCAAACATAGGAGACAGTCACATCTCCATCCCTGCTGTCTCCTTTGGGAAAGCAATCCTCAAGGCTTGAGCCTTGAAGGGAAGTGTTGAAGGGAACTACAGGGGGCAGAGAAAGGAATTGTGGCTGCCTATGCAAACAGTATACCCTAGGGCCCCTTTGCTAGGTGCACAGCAGGGAATTTGGGGTTAGTCTTAAACCAGGTTTGTTTTCAGAAGAAAATGACAGTGCCATGGTCCTCTAAGACAGAACTATTGCTTTGGATACCTGCCCCCTAGCAACAAAAAGGGTACACCTTCTCCCCTCCAGCAGGCAAACCTCTGGCTTATGTAATTGAACTCTCAGGCAACTGGTCATTCTACTAAGAAACTATCACTTTAAAGGGATCAAACCATACAAGCCAAAGTCAGATTTGAGTGTGCTGCTTTTCAAATGGCACACTAATGAGATTTTCATTGGGTGAAGAGATCGGGGCCTTTCAGCTCTTAATTTAAAGAGCTTTGTCCTTTTGGCATTCACAGGGCCTCACAAAGAGTCTGCAGTAAAATTCCCATTTGACTCCTGTCTGGGCATCAAAGATAAACGTTAAAGCAGAAATGGACTAGAAATTGTAAGAAAATAAAGAATTTTCTACAGTTTCACCAGAAGGACTTATTTTTACTCTCCGTTCCCTCTTCCTGGGCGCTTGTCACCCACTCTACTTTGGAAATGTCTCCTCCTTTCCTATGTTGTCCGTTTACTACATCTGCCCTTTGCAGACAGGCTGCCCCTATCCAGTCAGCTCTTCACACGGTGAGCCAATTTCTTTATGCAGAGACCTGCACTTGCCTCATTCTGCTCTGCTAAGAAGTCACGATGACCTTGCTTCATCCACAAAGTTCAAAGTCTCCTGTTTAGCACTGGAGCCCTGAGATCTGACTTAAGTTTGGGGTTTGGGTTTTTTATTTTGCTACATTCTTACAAGTTTATTCTTATTTTTCTACTCACCAATTCTAGGCAAACTAGCTTTCAGTGACAACTCTGGAGTGACTTAACAAATACATGTGACAGATAAATAAGGAAAATGAGCGTTAATGTGCACAGCTTTGGAGAGAACTGGATGCTGTGGATAAATCACTTAGCCTTTCTGAGTCAAAACTTGTGTTTGCTTTGGGAAAAATTAGATGCCCATTGGTTTGTGGAAGCTAAGTCATGGTGTCATAAGCCTGGCACATAGTTAATAGTTGGAATTATCTTACTTTTAAAAATCATATTTGATTTATATTCATTCTGGCTATTTCCCAGCACCTTTTTCTGTTGTAGAATCTTTGGAGGCACAATTTCTACCACTCCCTACAGCATCTTCCAACTACTCGTATCCAAAACCATTTAAAGTTCCATTTGCTATTATTCTGTGCTTATGTGTGATTTGCCTGCATGTATGAATATGAACCCTGTGTGTACCTGGTGCCTGCAGGGTCAGAAAAGGGCATTGGATCCTTTGGGACCAGAGTTACAGACAGCTGTAACCAAACCTGCATTTTCTGGGAAAACAGATAGTGCTTTTAACCACTGAGCCTTCTCTCAACTTCTCAAAAACACTTTACATGAAAAACAAAAATAGGCTTTTATTAAAAACCAAACTCCCCTTAGCTTTCCCTGAGCAGTCTACCTAAAATAGTCCCCGAGTCTCTTTCCCAAGCCTTATTTTCTATGCTACTTAATTTTAGTTTGTAATAGCAGTACATACATGTTGCTCTGTGATGTGTTTAATAACTTGTTTGCCCACTAAAACGCACATTCAAAAATGGGGATTCTTTGCACAGCTCAATTCCTGCAAACTTTCAGCAATTAGAACAATGCTTTAACTGATAGTAGACAACTATTGAATAGATAGGGGGGTGGGTGGATGGATGAATGGATGGATGGACATAAGATGAAAAAATGCATGAACAGATAAATGGAGACATCTCTTCTCCATCATTGAATTTTATCTATGTTTTAGTCCATTTAGATTACTGTAACACAATAATAAATACTACGTAATTTATAAATAATAAATAATATGTTTCAAGGTTCTGAAAACTGTGAAGCCTAAGATAATCAGTGTCTAGTGAAGCCCACAGTCTGCTTTCAAAATGACAATTATTGTTGCAGGCTCACCTGGCAGAGGCCAAAGAGCCAAAGGGACTGATGCACTAGGGGCTGCTTTGTAATGGTCTTAATCCCTCCTAATCATGTTTTAAAGGCTCTACATTTTACTGCTATCACACTGGCAGTTGAGTTTCAATACAGGAATTTGGAGAACACATTCTGACCACTGTAATCTCTAGAGAAAATAGCATCACTGACTGCTCCTAAAGCGAGGTTTACAAAGGACAAGGGAAATGCCAGAAAACTGTGCTGTGTAATTATTGGCTGAAGAAACTCAGAATGTGATTAGAAATGTGCAGTCGCTGGGTCTGCTGCTCATCCAGGTTTCTTCCTCCCTCCCTCCTTCCCCTCTCCTCCTTTCCCACTCTCCCTGCACCCTCCCCTTCCTTCCTTCCCTCCCTCCCTTCTTTCTCCTTCCTTCCTTTCTTTTTCTCTCTCGTTTGTTTCTTTGTTTCAGACTTGAATTCAGGGCATGTAGGAGAATGAAAGCTTTGAGCTTCCCTGTGCTTAGCTATAAACCAGTGCAGAGCAAGATCATGTCTCTTTTTGATCAACTCTTATAGTGGTCACTCTGAGAAACAGCTTGCCCTGACCTGTCATCTGAGTGGTTCAGTACGGCTGGCCTGGATCATGGGATGCTTTGTGGAGACTATTGACTGAGACCCAGTCACCTAGACCTGTCAACATCTTTGCAAGAGGGAGAACTAAACTTGGTGCCCAGCCATGAAAGTTAGAGCCTGTTTAGTACCACAACACAGCCTAGTCATCCTGAGTAGTAGCACAAACTGCATTCGGTGTATATTATGAAAATCAGAAGGAAGACAGGCAAGGTTTTACATTCCCAAACAAATCTTATCAATGCAAAGCAGCCTGCTTACCTGAGATGACTAGTCACTCACTAGGAGTACTTAATAGTTTATTTGCAATGATCATGACATGACCTACGAAAAGAGAAAATACTATCCTTTACTGAAATAGACAAACTTTTTGCATGATTTGTTTTTATAAATTTATGCAAATGACAACCTCATACAAAGTCAATCGTGATTCCAGTCCAAATGTTTCCCATGAACACAGAGATGTGTAAACCAAGGACTGCCTAGTATTTGATCTTTGCTAAGACTAGGTTTTGGTTTTGTCTATGAAGTTTTCTTCAAGGAAGTTATTATTATTATTATTATTATCATTATTATTGTTTGTTATTTAAGTCTTAATGATTTATGTGTTACTCTTAAGATCTTAGTTTTGACTGGCCTCAGATTTAGAGATAGGAAAAAAAAAAGATGCCTCGGGTCAGTGGTCAGGGATCAGGCCACCAGGAGCCATGAATGCTTCCTTTAAGCAAAGGAACGAGTTTTCACAAATCCATCACACTCAACCCTCTAAATACAAAAATATGTGTCCATAAGGTCAGATATAACCCATGACCTAAGGAGACCCTTGGCTCCATTAGCATGATGTTCCAACCATCTGAACCCATGAGTTATCTTTGTTCATAAAGACCTTTCCATTACTGACACCAGTGCAACTCATGCTTTATATAAGAACAACAAATGTTTTAAGGGGCATTCTATGCATCTGAAGTTCTTACATACTAGTTAGGGGTATTAAGGCAGACCTATTGAGTAGCTAGGTCTTAAATAAAGAGAATGCAGAATTTTCTGTTTTGGAACCACCTGGAATTTTCCTTTATACCTATATATTTTTTTAAGTTAATGTAAAATAAGGACAAGCAACGGTATAGAAACAATAAATATCTTAGGAAATGAACAGCTGACTGGGGAGGGGAGGACTCTAGAGAAGGTTACCTTGAGGAGGTGAGAGAAAAGGACATGAAGGGCTGTAGATTGTAGCTCATTTGTTTGAATGCTTGCTTAGTATATACAGAGCAATGCATTCGATGCGCAATACCACATGAAACTGGGAGTTAGGGGTGCCTAAGGTAAGGGTGGAGGGGGGGTGGGAGAGGGAGTAGATTTATATCTGATCTAGGGAATCCAAATATTCACAGAGACCAACCAGAACACCACTGAGTGTGACTAAATATAGGATAATTTTCTAGTCAACTCCCTGTTGTGATAATCACTATAAGTAAAAGTAACCTGAGGAGAAAGGAGTTAGCTTAGTTTATACTTTCAGGTAGCAGTCCTCACTGAGAGGACCTATGGCAGGAGCTCCTGGAAAGAACAGAAGCAGAGACCATGGGGGACACTGCTTACTGACTGCCTAGCTTCCCATAGTCTGCAAGCTCACCATGGGGGACACTGCTTACTGACTGCATAGCTTCCCACAGTCTGCAAACTCTCAGAAATGGTACTGGCCAAAATGGGTTGGGTCCTCCTACACCAGGAACTAATCAAAGAAATGCCCTACGAGCTTTTCTAATTTGAGGTTGACTCTGGTTTATGTCGGGTTGATAAAAACCTAACCTGCACAATTGACCTTTACTCAACTTGATACACAAATACATAGATAACAAACCATAATATTTCCTTCACTATGTAACCCCAGGATTTCATAATAACACAATAAAAAAACATACTGTAAATTAAAAAATCTCACAGTCTTCAAAAAATTTAATCACTTAGCTGGGCACTGGTGGTGCGCTCCTTTAATCCCAGCACTAGGGAGGCAGAGGCTATGAGTTTGAGGCCAACCTGGTCTACAGAGCAAGTTCCAGGATAGCCAAGGTTACATGGGAAAACCATGTTTTGAAAAGAAAATTAATCACTTAAAAATTCAAAGTCTCTTTAAAATATCTCTTTCAAAGTCCCACGTCACTCAAAGTCTCATATGGGCACCTATAAAATAAAAATAAGTTAAATATTTTTCTTACTCTATGAGGGAAGAATAGAGGCAGAGTTATAAACAAATCAAAGCAAAATCAATATTCATCTATGTAAATTACATCCTGTAGCCCACTGGCTGGCATCTAGGACACACATACAATCTTCTTGTCTCCAAAAGACTTGGGTAACCTCACTTGCCCAGTTTTGCCATATGTAGCACATTCAGTGCATCTTGTAGGCTTGGGTAAGCTTCATTCTATAGTTGCTACTGCCCTTGTTAGTAATCCATGGCCCTGACATCTCCAATAAGCTGGAGTTTCCACTGCAACTGACTTTGCATCTTCATCCATGGACTCTCCTAACCTCTCTTCAGGAAAACCCCTATCCTGCCACACAGTGCTTAGGCTCATCTGCTCTCTGTGATTCCTTCATGTCTGTGGCAGACACTTTGCCAAGCACAGCTATCAGCTTGATATGCAGCCTTGGCTCCTGCTTGGACTGCAGCTTCTGTGTGCTGACCCCAAGGAAATACTTCCAACAGCTCAATGATGTTGGTCCTTTATTAATCAGAGCTGATTTTCCAGCTCCAGCTAACTGGTGTCCATTGTTGCAATAAAGCAAACACTCCACAGTTTTGTTTTTTAATACAAAGTACTACATAAACAGCTCTGATAGAGATTTTTCTCTAAGAGTTCACAAACAAGGTTTCTGCCATCTGCCTTTTTCCATCACATTTCTACCTTCTAACTTTCCATAAAAGCTCATTAAGTGCAGGAAACTCAACAGCCTTATCTAGACCAAAGCTCCACAATCGTTCCACAATTCTTTTCCAAAACTACATAGTTAGGTTCAGGATGTTCCTCATACTATACTGTTCTCATCCACCTTTCTGTTACTGTGATAAACACCAAGGAAACCAACTTGGGAAAGAAAGGGTTTGCTGACGTTCTAGTTTATAACCCATCAATGAGGGAAGCCAAGGCATGAACTCAAGTCAGAAACTGAAGCCCATAAAGGAGTGATGCATACTGACTTGCTCCAGCTGCTTTCTATTAGCACCCTTGGGACCACTTGCCCGGAGACGCACTGAACACCATGGAATGGCTCATTCACATCAATCATTAATCAAGAAAATGCCCCACAGATGTGCCCACAGGCCAATCTAAGAGAAGCAGTTTCTCAGCTGAGATTCTTTCTTCCAAGGTGAGTCTAGTTTGTGTGACAAACTTAACAAACACATTATGAATTCCACATGCAGAGAATGCCGCGACCTATCTGTGGCATAGCAGTGAGAGACTTGTTGCTGTTACAATGATGTTCTGCTTTTTTTTTAAAGATGGAAATACAGATATTCATGGAAAGAACCAGCTTTCAACACTGGCCAGTTAGACAACTGAAGGTCAAGGACCAGTAGTAGCTAGCTGAGTACCTCTGCAGCTCTGATCCAGGGCTCCACCACAGCCAGCTTGAACAAAAGTCTCTTTGCCTCTTTTGCCCAACCTTTCGCATTTCAAATGACTCTATTTTTCTTCACATGGAGTATTTTTATGCCTAGTGAAATTGATGTTAGATGTGAGCATTTACTTTGCATAATTCCTTAATTTGGAAGACGAAGTTTAAGATATTTGTTTCTTTTTCTGACCCTGGAATGATTTGACTCTGTCAACAGTAATTGTCCCCAGTCCCTGGCAGGCTAGAATGAACTGCTTGAAGAGGGATGTCCATGATTAATTAAACTATTTGCTGAGCGCAAATGGCAGAGCCTTCAATCACAGCTCATGCCTCTTCATCCACCTCTGGGGAATTGCTGGTCTGAGGTTGCAAAACTGTTACTCTGGAAAATATTTTTCTTTATTGCATGGTTTATCGTAGATACATGTCTATATTTTCTATCTGAACTCTTCTAAGCCTACAAATTCCCTGGCATTAAATGCAATCACTCTATCATGCAACCACCACCACCATCTATTTCCAGAACTTTCATCATCTCAGATAAAAATGATTGCACATTTATTCCCTGTTCCCTTTCTTCCTGGCTCTTGGGAACTGGGATTTTACTTTTTCTAATCTTCTTTTGTTTGTTTGTTTGTTTTGAGACAAGTCTCACTATGTAACTAAATCTGCTGAGCTAGTAAAACAACCCTCCCTCTTCAGCCTCAACTCTGACATTTCAGGCCTGTGTCAGAATGCCAGCCTTTTAAATTGAAGAAGAGCTTTCACAGTCCAACCAGGGAGATGGTTGGTGTGGGGGATTATTTTATATCAATAATGGCATCAAGAAACAGTTTAAAATGTCTTTCTGACATAGCTGGATTAAAAAATAGAATGGCCTGGACATGTAGCTCATTTAGTAGAGCATTTGTCCAGTATGCTTGGAGTTCCAGCACTTTTAATCTTTATAAATGTGCTACTTACAGATATCTCACATAAGCAAAATTACGGTAGGTCTCCCTTTCCTATCTGGCCTCTTCACTCAGCGTGATGTCTTCGAAGTCATCCACATTAGAACTTGTAATCTTCTTATCTTGCTAACGTTCCTTTCACCTTTTCTCTAATTTAACTGAAAACATAGAAAGGCAGTAACATTTTTTAGCACAAAAGTGCCTAATTACACATCATTCTAAGCTCCAATTCTCTTAAAAAGGGACCTGATTTATCCAAACATATGATTTTCTGACCGTTTGAACTTGAAACTAGCATCAACATGAACAACCTTCTTGGTCCTAAGAAAGTGACTTCCCTTCCCATGCTAAGATAATGGCAATTCTTAGGAATCTTAATATTCAGTGTTTTATGTGACATGTATAGACGTCAAAGTCACATGTATTTATTGAGAAAACTTGAAATCATTTTATTTCACTACAGGGACTGTTTATATGATGAAAGACTGTCTAGTTAAATATAAGTACATTTAAGTGATCTAAATAATTTAAGTCCTTGTTATGAAATATTGATGTGGGAATGTCTTTCTATATGCTGTGAATATCAATCTTTAAATAAAGGAGCTATTTTGGCCCATGACAGGCACCATAGAAAAAATAGGAGGGAAATCAAAATAGATAGGAGAAGGGCAGAGTAAGAGTCAGACCAGCCAGCTGCCAAAGAAGAAACATGTAAGGAACACAGGTGAGCCACGGGCCTTGTAGCAGGATAGATTAATGAAAATGGGTTGAATTAAGATGAAAGAATACGCTAGCAAGGTGCCTAAGCCATAGGCCAAACAGCATGAAGTTAATATAAGTGTTTGAGTCATTTCTGGGGGCCTGATCAGCTGCAGGCAGTTAAAGGGTCTGGGGCTGCAGGTCTGTGGGTCTAGACCTCTGACTGCCTGGGTCCAAGAAACCATATTGCTACAGATGGCACCCAATGTGGGACAAATATCCACTTAAAGCCTGAGAAAGTTTAAAAAGGGTTTTAGTACAGAAACTGAGCCAAAGCAGCTTCCAAATTGTGTATCTGAAGCGGGTCATTGTAGAGATAGTGTGGTGTCTGGGCCACATTAAAAATGGCACTGGCAGACTGGGGGCAGGCACTGTAAGCTACAACCAGGCCAGTTCCTGAAGTCTCACAGAAGACTCGGTAGCATGTGACTGATTTAAGGTTTCTGTTTATTTTGAACAAAAAGGAAACAAAGATGGTTTCTTAGTAACAGCATTTTCTTGGATCTACTGTTTGCTGGCAGCGAACAGAGACGTGGTCCCTTTAAGAGAACTTACTGATTCAGCTTTACCTGCAAAAACTATGTGGTTCTTTAAGAGACTGTGAGTATTGTAAACGCTCTTCTGGTTGGAAGATGATTAAGGATTCACAATAAAACAGATTCAGATGAAAAAAAAAAACCCTGTAAACTGGTTACAATGTGTGTAAAAGGTACATAGGCTTCAGAGAGAAAAGAAAGAAGGTAGAGAAAGTCTTTAAAAAGAGAAATAGGGTAATAAAAATATAATAAGCCATGTAAAGAGGGAAAATAGACACAAGATCTGGATTTTGGTTGTTACTGTGTTTTCTTTTAATTTCTTAACAGTTAATAAGCTAACTGCAGAAAGACAATGGAATCCAAAGCCTGCTAAGTTAAACAAGACTATATATTTTAAAGGTATTTTGATTTTGAAATTTGTGTCTAAGGATTTATTACTTTGGAAGAGTTATGCTTTTGTTTCCACAGAATATGAGAACCTGTAGATTGCTTCCAGACAAATATGGTTTCATCAACCAAGGTCTACTGAAAAAAATTCTCTGATGGGAAGAGATGGCCATATCACCTTCAGGGCTGCAGACTATGATCCAGTCTCAAGAACCCATGAGATTATGCCCCATAATCAGCAGGAAGTAGTAATGGAAAACTATGCCCAAATTCCCAAAATATTGTTTATAAATATTTGTTTTCATCATAAATGGTTAATGGTCATAGTTAATCTCTTTCTAGGAAGAAAAAGGGGATATGGTATATGAATGATTTTTTAAAAATTAGATTATTGAATTTACTTAGATCAAGAAATCAGCTGCTAATCTCAAAATGTTTTACATTGGTATGGATTTTGGTTTATTGATACAAATTTAAGGTCAATTCTCTTATGCTGTTTGTATTTTTCTACTCTTGTTTAAGATATGATGTTTATGTAACTGATTTAAAATTGTAATATATAATTAAGAAATACATGTTAGTTAGATTTTTAGGTATACAAAGATATAATTCAATTAGATAGGTAATCTTCAAAGACTTCTAAGACCTACATAATATGGCATTTAAAATGTCTTAAGAACTTAGACTTTTCTGGACAGTGAGACAGATCTGCTCCTAGCAGCACCAATCTAATTCAAGAGAAAAATGGGTATCAAAGAAAATCCATATGGAGATTAGTTTCTTTGTGGCATCAGTTAGCCACTGGAAATGAACATGTTCTTATATTGACTGCTTGACAGTATGCTGTTTAAACTGGACATGCAGATTCCATAGGAAGGTGACCTCTGAACTTTGGCAGAACAAGCCAAGATGGTCATTCAGGTTCCTGCTTTGCAGAGAAAACTGTCTTTCTTCAGGGCTCAAGGAGAAGTGACTGATGAATGGGAAGAGCAGATTTTCTGCTTCACTGATATGAAAAGAGACTCTGGGCCTGTAGGCTGAAGATGGATGCCCCAACTTTATAAAGGAACTTTGGGTGACTGTCCAGGTAGATAGGTGTTATCTCTGTCATTTCTAGATTTTGGAAGTTGCCCGAACTTCCGGTTTACTTGGGTAAATATATCCTTCTGTGGTCTTTGATGTAGTTGAAGATTAGTTATAGGTATCATTTTTCTTAGTTATTTGAAAGTTATATTGGATATGAAACTTTAGACTCATAAAGATAAGGTAGATGATAGAGTATTTTCTTTAATTTTGCTAAATACAAATAGACTAGATATTGTAACTGTAATTCTTGCTTGATGGCTATTTTGTTATATGTAATTTTGATATGTTAAAATTGAAGCCTTCCTTTTTGATCAGACAAAAAGGGGGAGGTGATGTGGGAACGTCTTTCTGTATGCTGTGAATATCAATCTTGAAATAAAGGAGCTGTTTTGGCCCATGACAGGCACCATAGGAAAAGTAGGAGGGGAAATCACAACATAGGTAGGAGAAGCAGGGTGGAGTCAGACAGATTGAGTCAGTTGCCCAAGAAGAAACATGTAAGGAACACAGGTGAGCCACGGACCACATGGCAGACATATTATTGAGAATGGGTTAGGTTAAGATGTAAGAGCTAGCTAGCAATGAGCCTGAGCCATAGGCCAAACAGCATGAATTTAATTTGAACGTCTGAATCATTTCTGAGGGCCTGATCACCTGCGGGTGGCTGAAGGGTCTGGTGCAGCAAGTCTGAGGGCCTGGACCTCTGGCTGCCGTGGGACCAAGAAACCTTACTGTAACAACATATGTACTATTTATTCACCAGAAGCTGTCAGATGCAGAAAGGAAAGCAATGAGCTGCCATGCCCCAGGGACATTTCTGTAAAGGATACAGCTGCCTTGCCCTTTACTTGAAGATGGGAAGCTGAGCATGTGCTGCGTGACAGAATCACAGCCACAGCTCTCAGTGGAGAAACTCACAGAAACCACTGGAAGGAAAAGTAAAGATGAAGGAAAAAGCAACAAAGGAGAATCCCAAAGAGGACACAGGGAGGCATGTGAGGCAGCCACTGAAGTCCTCACTCACCTTCTAGCAGCCCTGGGGGCACATCCTTTTGCTGTAGCATTTTGTCAGGAGGAACAGGTGGAAGAGAAACCCTCCCATTTCTTCATGAAGATAGGAGTCTAGTAGGGCAGGCAATAAACAGAGAAGTGGAAGTCCATAAAATACCAGGGCAGAAGGAACATGAGTTCATAAAATACTGCAGAGAGTAGATGAGTGAGCACTCAGAGTCAGGAAAGCTTCCTGGTGGGTATGATAACTGCACTGGACGATGAGAATAAAGTAGAAGTTTTGCAGAGATAGTGTATGGACAAGTATACTATACAGGCAAGGTGAGCCATAGTGCATAGACAAACGCACGAGACAGGCAGAGTGGACTGTAGTGTATTAACAAATACACTCAGAGGCAGCTCAAATTTTCTGGCATCACTTAAGCTTGTAGATAGACTATGAATGTGGCTCAGTTGTTACAGTGCCCACATGGCAGGCACAGTGCCCTGGGTTTTTACCGCAGAGCAACATAAACTGGACCTGGTGATGCATTCCTGTAATCTCAGCACTTAGAAGATGAAAGCACTTCAGAAGTTCAAGATCATTCCTGCTACACTGAGTCTCAGGACAGCCTGGACTACATGAGACCCTATCTCAATTTAAAAAGTAGTCTGGAGATGCTGGAAGTATGATGGATCATAAGTAACTAGTCCATATGCCCCTACCACACCCATGTCACAGCATCAGCAGCTCAAAATACTCTTTCTATGTTGCATCCCAAAGAATGCAACCTGGCTTCACAGAGGGCCACCAGTACTAAAGAGGACTGTGGGTATGTGTCTCAGGTGGTAGAGAGCTCTTCCAGCATGAAGAGGACACTGGATCCAATACCCAACAATACATAACCCCACAGTCAGGAGGTAGAAGCAGAAGGATCAGATGCCCAGAAGGCTAACCTGGGCTATATGAGACCCTGGCTCAGAATAAAGCAAAAAACAAAAATCATTTATTTTCTAAGAAGGCCAACTTTCAACAGGCTTGTTGATCTGGACACAGTGGACTGGCTGGTAGAAGGAACAAGACTATATCCAGTTTGTTGTGACATACAGTGAACCTACTTGTGCATATACATAAAATGGCACATGGGTAAGCAAAATTATATGATGCCTGATAGGATGTTTCTACCTTCTCTCTGCTGCCTGAATAAAATTTCTGCATCAGATAAAAAGATTGATCCACCATATTCTTCATCTGCATCACACACACAGAGAGAGAGAGAGAGAGAGAGAGAGAGAGAGAGAGAGAGAGAGAGAGAGAGAGAGAGAGAGAAAACATTTGATGACCTATTTAGGCCTAAATTATTTTTAGGGCTTCTCTGCTGGCTTTGGGTGTCAAAGGCCAAATTGCCCTCTGCCCACTGATGAATAGTGACACTGTTTGGTACCTTGGTTCTCCTGCTTGCCAAGCATTAGGACTTCTGAACAGCCAAGTTCAGGCAGGTCTTCCCCTTCATGCTAATAAATCATTTGTTTGTTGCCCTCAGAACCACTTGTTCCAAAACCTTCCAGATTCAGTCTGGCTGATGAATACACTGTATACACATGATGGGCTGTGTCTTACTGTGCTAAAGAGATTAGTCTTGCTGTAATACTTTCCATTTGCAGAGCACTTAGGGATATGAAGCTACACTATTTTTGATGCAGGCCTTTGGCCACTCTATCTCATTGGCCTTTGTAGAGATAAAGCACAGCTTCTGCTTCTGCATGGTAGAGGGAATAAGCTTAGAGAAGACTGGTACCTTCTTATGAACTGCTAGGGGAAGACCTGTGGGGGATATTTTCAAATATAATAGAACCAGTCGGAGATATCAGGGGATCTGCCCAGTCAGTCTGGGAGGATCAGACAGTGGTAACTCACACCTTTAATCCCAGCACAGGGAATATCCAGGACTGGTGACCTACACCCTTAATCCAATCCAATCTGAGTTTGAGTACATTTTAGTTTACTGAAGGAGATCCAGGCTCCCAGGCAGGCAGTGGTGGTGCCACACCTTGCCACACCTTAATTGAGCAAAGAAGGTATTTAAGGCAGGGTAGAAAGACAGAGCAGGCAGAAGAAGCCAGGAGGAGCAAGGCTGAGGAAGCTGGAAGACAGCTGGGTGAGATTTGACTATGGAGTTTACTGTCTGATATTTCTGCCTTTCCTAGAGATCTAGCCCCGAGTTTCCTTTATTTGTACAACAGAGACCTACTAAAACACTCATCCAGTTCAGGTGTAGCCATCTTCCAGGAGTTAAGGTATTCTGAAGAAAGACACTGGTCCCCTCCCTTTGGCTATGAAACTATCAAAACAATGATCCTCAAGAAACTGGAATTTCCACATGGGTCTCAAGTTCAGGGAAGGAAAGAGCTGAAACCTGGAGCAGCCAGAGGACGGGAAACTGTATCCCAGGAAAAAATTTCACACTGTTCTGACAACTTGTCCGAACTCATTTCCAGAGAGACTGGGACTGAGTCGGTGATGGGTCAGTGATGGGCAGGATCACACCCTGACTTGCACTGCTTAGCAATGCACACCTCTTAGCATCTATTTAAACCCAAACCTCATGTCAGAACTCCAAAGATGGAGTAGGAAGCCACTGAATTGTTTGTCCCTCCTCCTAAGGTGGCTACTATCAATTATCTCTTTTCTACTTTTCATTATTATTTGTCTCTTTACTAATTGGCCTATTGGGGATCAGTGGTTGAGACTAACTCACTAGACTGCAAGGGTTGCACAAAGAAAGGAAACTCAGAGCCAGATCTCAGGGAAAGGCTGAGATATCAGAGAGTAAACTCCACAGTCAAATCTTACCCAGCTCAGCTGTCTTCCACCTTCCTCAGCCTTGCTCCTCCTGGCTTCTTCTGCCTGCTCTGTCTTTCTATGCCTGCCTTAAATACCTTCTTCTTTGTTCAGTTGTTTCACATCCAGGTTAAGATTAAAGACAAGACATGGCACCACCACTGCCTGCCTGAGAGCCTGGAACTCCTTCAGTAAACTAAGATGACCTCAAACTCAGATTTGCTAGGATTAAGGGCTTAGGTCACCACTCCCAGACATTCCCTGTGGCTGAGATTAAAGGTGTGAGTTATCACTGTCTGATCCTCCTAGACTGACTGTGGGTAGATCCCTCTGATATCTCAGACTTATTTTTATTAAATTTGAATCATATTCCCACAGGTGTAGGCTCTGACTCTAACAATTTTGTTAACTGAAAGACTTAAAAGAAAGAACATTCTGATTCTTTTGATTCTGTGATTGTCTGTGCTGTCTCTGAATGTGAGTCCTTGGAAAACCTTCAGATCTAACTCCTCTAGATAACTCTCTCCCAGAGCTTCCACATATTGGAGACCATGTTAGTTAGAGTTTCTATTGCTATAAAAAGACGCCATGTCCATGGCAACTCTTATAAGACAAACATTTAATTGGGGACAGCTTGAGGTTTCAAATGCTTAGTCTATTACTGTCATGATGACAAGCGAGGCTGACATGGCGCTGGGGAGGTAGTAAGAGTTCTACATATTGATCCACAGGCAACAGGAAGTGAGCTAAGTCCATCCCTACAGTGACATACTTCCTCCAACAAAGCCACATCTACTCCAAGAAGGCTATACCTTTTGATAGTGCCACTCACTCCCTATAGGCCATCATCCAAACACGTGAGTCTATGGAAGCTGTACCTATTCAAACCAGCACAGGGACTTAGCAGCTTCTCATTGCCCTCACAAGTCCAGGTAGAGTTACTATATAACTTCTAGAAGTCTTTCTAGGTGATACCATTGTCAGCCTCAGAGCTGTCCAAGTGCTACCCTCACCACACACACACATGAAACCATCTGCCAGGGCAGTACTTTCCATGGTAGACTGGGCTCTCTTACAGCAATCATTAATCAAGAAAATGTTTCCACAGATGTTCTCATAGGCCAATCTGATGGGAACAGTTTCTCAGCTGAGGTTCCCTCTTCTCAAACAACCCTAGTTTGAATCAAGTCTTATAAATGTGAGTCTCATTTATCCCAGGCTTGCCCAGAATTCACTATGCATCCAAGGATTCCCTTGAATTTTTAATCTTCCTACCTCTCCCTCCCACATGCTGGGATTCCAAGGGTGTGTCATCATCCCTGGATGGAGGGAAAGAGTCCTGAGCCAGCTGCCCCTCTGCTCTTTTCACCTGCCGGTCATCATTTGAGAAGCTTTTCTCAACCCTGCTTCATTCACTGAATATATCAATAAAAAGATGAGAAAAGTGACCTCAAAATGCACGAAACTGCATTAGCCACCTACTTGGTCAGGTCAGGTCTTCCTAGGAGGAAAAGCCCCTTTGATTAATGTTTTCCAGACTTTGCTCACTCTCCATCTATTGTAAGGGTTGAGAAATCCGAAGCAAAAAGGAGAACTCCAAGAGACGCTCTCTCATGCAACACACAAGGGGATTTTTTTAATTTTCCAAGTATACCTGGGGCTCACTGAACATGCAGGAACAGAGAGAGAGCCCCAAGCTGAAATTGAACAAAGCTTTTATAGGTCATGGGGTTGCTAAGTGAAGGAATGCAGGAGGCAAATGACATATATCTCAGGAATGTGGGAGACAGATAGGGTGTTTGGACAAGGAAGTTCAGGTATAGGTCAGGGGTATTATTCCACGCAGGAATGCAGGAGGCAGATAACGTATAACTCTAAAGCCCCTACTTGGTGATTCATCAGTTATGCAGAGTTTAACAAAATTTTCTCTAATACTATAACTACTTCCATTTTTTCCTACCTCAAATGTATCTTTTATATATGTCCAGAATCACTGCTTAAAAAATGGAATAAATAAATTACTTCCTGGATGTCACAATAACCAGTGGAATTAGACATTCCTAAAATCACTTGTTCTTCAAAAGTGAAGTGGAAATGGTAATGAAGTGATAAATACACTTTTTACTTGAGGAAATGTAAGAGGAGATGGGAAATTCATTCAAAAGATGAAAAATTCAAGAAAGAGCCATAGCTGCATGGAGAACTGGCTTTGATGCTTCTGAGACTTTGTCTTCTCACAGCCTCTTTCCAGAGCCTCCATTCAGCCTTTGTCTATGGAATCTCTGTTGAGGGGTGAATGTGGATCTTTTCAACTGGAGCCAGCAACGATTTACGACTATAAGCCAAGTTCTACTTGTCTTACAGACATAAGGGTTAGAAATGTGTGCACATACGTGTACACACACATATAGTATGCACTTACACATCAAATACATGTAGAAATCATTTCTTGAATCTCACAGCATTTCAGGCATTGCCTAAGTTTATTTATTTATTTATTTTTCTACTCATTGATTGTTCATATTTGTTTTGTTGGATCAAACCTTGGGCCTCAGACATTCTAGGCAAGCACTTTACCAACCAACCTGCTTTCCCAGTACTGTCCTAAGTCTTTGCTTGTTTATTTGGGGGGGGGTCAGGATTGAACCCAGGGCCTTTTGTGTGCTAACCTTCTAATCCACCTTGAGCCTCACCTACTTTATTCACATTTGCATTGCATTGCAGGAGCCTTCACAGTGACACTAATGGTACTATTGATTAGGTATAGAGGTCATTGGTGCTGAATCATTTTTGCCAACAGCACAAGATTTGGACAGCTGAGGACAGGGAACCTCAACTGTAGAATGGCCTTCATTAGATTGGTCTGAATGCAAGTTTGCAGAATAGTTGTTTTCTTGATTAAAGATTAATGTGAGGGCCCAGCCCACTGTCGGTGGAGCCACCCCTGGGCAGGTGGTCCTGGTCTGTATAGAAAATCAGACTGAGCAAGCCTTGGGAAACAAACCTGCAAGCAGCACCCCCTGTTTCCTGCCGTGACCTTCATAATGATGGAATATGAAAGTCAAACCTTTTCTTCACCCAAGTTGGATTTGGTCAATGCTGTATCACCGTACTAGGAAGGAATGAGAACACTCTATGGTAGAAGTATGTATTTTAAAAAGGAAAAATAAGCTAAACTTCAAAACATGCTACATAATTACTGTGAACTATATTTGAAGTACATATTTGGCCTATGTACCTGAAGAAGTTTATATATTCAAGTTTTCAATCATATTTTTCCTTTTTAGGTGTCTGGAAGAATCTAAAATACCACATTGTAATTCACATTGTTGTATATTTTGGCATACGAGACATTTATGTAGCATATACTATGTGTTTAATCTACTTTTGACAGCTGCGTGACTCTTTCTCAATCAAACCCTCCTAGGCCCCTTGCAGAGCTGGGATCAGCATGAAGAAAGGGGTGTTTTCTTCTTGAGCACCTATGTAATTTTCCATCTCAGACACCTGATCACCATAGTCTAAATTCTTCCCCATCTTTCTAAGCCCATCCAGAATTTAAATGTGTTAGAACAGAGTGATAATGTATTCAAATTAGTATACTATGGGGATATACTCAGCATCTGTAGGTGGTCAAAGCCAGGGGACCCAGGGGGTCTGTGAAATAGGCATTCATTAATTCTTTGTAACAAGCAGTCATGCCCTGTAGGAGATTGTGTTGTTTCATGGTAAATAATTGTCCCACCCACTGGTTTAATAAAAAGCACTGATTGGCCAAAGACAGGCAGGAAGTGTGGGCGGGGCTACCAGACTAAAAACTGAGAACAGGAAGCACAGAGCAGAATGCCAGAGAGAAGCCGGAAGAAGCAGAGGACAACTATGCTGCTCTGAGAAAAGGTACCGAGCCGCATGGCTGAACAGGAAGAGTCATGGGTTAGATTAAGGGTACAGGGCTAGCAAGTTATATGCCTGGGCCTGAGGCTGATTAGCCAAAAACTATTGAAAGCATCTGTGTGTCTCTGTGGGTCTGTGGTCTGCGGGCCTAAACCTTGAGGCAAGGCCCAAAAGTCAGGGCCACAAACCTCCTACTACAATGCCCAGTAAGCCTTGAACATGAATATTTTGAGAAAAAAGATACAGCTTTATTGCAGGAATACAACTGTACAGGGATAGTTCATTAAAATGGCTTTGATGGGCAGGAAGGAGAGCATGAACGATTCTCCACAGCAAAGTGAATCTAAGTGCAGAAAATGATGAGATCTGCATAGCTCAGAATTCCAACCACCCATGTCTTCTAGAACTGTCAACTCATCCAATGCTCAGGGTGCTGGAATGATCTCAGTGACAACTTAAGACTTTTTCTGTTAGGAAATGTTCACCAATGTGGATACCTGGGATTCAGTGGCAAGCACACAGTGGAAACAATGAATCAGAAACAAATCCCCAGCAGAAACTGTTGTGCCAGAGTCCAGTCCACTAAGAGACCATAGATGAAACAGCAGAGTCTCCTCACTGATAAGTGAGCTTGGGTCACTCAGTCTGTCCAGCACAGTGGTCGAGTAGGGGAGACCTTGAGCAGCATGAGGCAAGGGCTTGTATTGGGGGGAGGGTTCTGGGGGCTTCAGAGCTTTGCGGTTACAGTCCTGGAATTGGTCCAAGCTTGGGTTAGGGGTACCTGTTTTGAACTCATTGGTTGCTTTGAATTCTAATCATGTTTCAACATTCAACAGTGGTGGGTTCCCTGTATCAGCAGATCAGCAGGCACACCTGGAGACTATCTGTCCCCTTCCTAGGAAGGGAATGTTTGGAATGTCAAGTATTTCCCCTTAGTTGCTGGCTCCTCTCTGGATGTCTGCTGGGGTACCACCAGGTGCTGTCAACAAGAACATGCTGTCTGTCTGGCTTTCTTTAAGCCTACCATGGCAGTTGAGTGGTCAAGCTGCTCTGGACCCCACATAACAATGCCACCTCCACCTTTTCTCTGATATTAGCTTTGCCTCTGGCTCCTATAGGAAATCTTCCTCCACTTAACCACCGTTCATTGACTCTACTGATCCTCAGAATTTATAGATCTAGTCTGCAACTTTTAAAAATAAATTATCTTTCATTTACTTAATTAAAATGTCTTACTGCATTTATTTTGTATGCATGTCATGGTGCACATGTGAAGGACAGAGAACTGTCTTTCTACCATGTGGATCCCAAGTCTCAAGCTTTGGTCATTCGTCTTGCTTTTACCTGCTAAGCCATCTCACCAGCCCACCACCATCTATTACATTAGACCAGAAAATAATTCTTAAATTAGTAGCTGCCATAATTTGATTATGATGTTCCCCCATAGGTTTGTGTGTTGAAAGCATGGTCCCCAGCTGGTAAGACTGTTTAACTTTAGGAGTTGGAGCCTGAGGAAGATCAGTGGGATTGTACCAGGTCTCAGTTTCTTCTTCACTTCCTGTCTACCATGAAGTAAGCAATCTCTCTACATACCTTTACTACCACTGCATCCTATAAGGGTTTTTCTGGTGTAAGGGCAGTTGGGAGCCAAAAAAACACAAAGTCATACCATGCAACAAACCTCACACGAGAGAGACACAGACAGTGGCTGCCTCTGACCAGAAACAGAGACAGCAGAGAGTTGAGTGGAGGGGAGAGCTTTTAATAGGATATTTGGAGCATGCTCAGTGAGTTAGTGGAATAGCGCAGCCGGAACTGCTGTTTGTTAGTTAATGATAAATCATGAGAGCAGAAATTTCCAAGTCAGGAGCTTCAAGTCAAGCTAAGTGCTTTGGGTCAAGCAATAAGCAGGGTGTTTATCCCTTGGCACTGGGATCAAATCAAGGTCAGAGTGTTCCTTCCTTGGTCCTTTCCTCTACATTCCTCCCCTTTTTGTTACTACTAATAACTTATCAGAGGTCAGAAAACAGGATGTCATTATCATTAGACTATTTCCTGCTATATGGAGGCATCGAAGTCCATGGGCAAGCTTGGTCTTAACTATCTGGGTATAGTCAGGAGTCAAAGGTCCTTGTTCTATAACCAGGGCCTGATAATCCTGTAATAACAAGTGATTAAAGGGCTGGTTAGAAATCTTCTGAATTTGTTATTGAAGAAATCTAGACAAGAAGTTTATGAGATGGGGTGCAAGTCAGGTTAGGAGAAGGAGAAGGGGGTTAAGAAAAGCAGCATTCAATTCCATATGGGACTGTCAGTGATTTTTGGAGATCTGTCTGGAGTTGCTGGATCACATCTTTTACTACATCTGATTGGTTGACATAGAAGCTTTCCTCTTTGAGGAAGAGTCAGAGGCTACCCTTCTCTGTTGTCAGATTTAATCCTTGTAGATTTTCAAGTGGTTTACATAGAAACAAGAGTTTTTCTTAAAGCCACACAATAACTTTCTTGTCCTGCATAATACAGGCCGAGTGCCCCATCCAACTGTAGAACCATTTCAGCTAATGAATCAACCTGTTAATAGATTTGCATCTATTTGGTTTTAACAGAAAGCTTTCCTGTTATTCGGGAAGGCACCTTAAGTAGCCTTTCTGTCTCCTATACCAGGGAGTTTCCCTTTTGAATATTCCAGCCTTTATTTATTTATCTATTTATTTATTTATTGCGGATAAGGGGTGATGTACTCTCTTCTACAAATACTTTCTGTTGAAATTAGAATGTCACTGTCAGGCACAAGAAGGCTAGAATGCTAATAAAAAGCGGTGAGCGATTCAAGCAGTAGAGAATTGATGAGAAGGATCTGGATTGCTGGCCCAGATAAACAGACAGGGTGCTATCACATTGGCTGGACTGGTCCACATAAGCGCTCAGCAAGTCTATCACTCACAGCTGTTTGGAGTAGTTTGTAGTCCATAGCTGATTTCTGGATGGTGTCTGTCAGCCAAGTGGAAATCTTCCAAGACAGATACAGAGTAGGGACAGAAGATAAAGTTTAGGAACTTAAAGGAAAATCATACATTTAGAGCTTTCAAGATCACAGTCTTGGTAGTTGGGGAATGGGAGAAGTCCCAAGACAGAAGGAAAGAGAGATCACATTCTCGGGAGTAGGCAGCTGGAGAAACAGGCTGTACTTACCTGGAGTCCATTTGACCTGTGAGAGGTAGATTTAAGTCTTATGACTCCTGACTCCCTAAAATTTACATGATTTTTTTTTTAAATTTACACAAGAGTATAAAAGTTTTAGATATATTAGCATTATCACTATTTGAAATACACATTCTAGAAGCAGCAGCTAACAGTCATCCCTTTGAGTCATAGCAAAATCTTTGAGTTAAAAAGTATGATAATTTTCCCTCTGTCCAGAGAGCCTTACATATAGATTTGGATTGAGTGGCAAGTTTTTAGCATGGTGAGAAGCACCTTTAAGTCCTTACTTAGAAGATAATCAAAAGAAACTTAAAATATTGAGTTTGTGACTGATAATAGTAGTCAGTGCTTTATTAGCTTATCAGAACCGAACAGATCAATATGAAAACCCCGAACCCTCACAATAGAGAAAGAATGAAATTTGAAAAAAAAAATCATTACCTTAAATTAGTTTTTTTATATCTTTACATTTTGCATTTATATACTTTAAATCATCAACTTTCACATCTATCCTTGGGCACTTTCTTCGACCCTCAAAACTTATATAAGCTTTTATATTTTTTACCATCTATCAGAGACACAAGCTGTTATCAATGAAAGTAGTCGTTACAAAGCAAATCCATTAAATCCTTTTGTCTTGCTTTCCTTTTTGTCATAGTCAGCTGGCCTGCCTGATGTAGGACAGAGATGTTAGAGGAGACCTTTAAACAAACATGCTTGGGTCTAGAGGAGGGGAGACACCCAACTCTAGAGGGAGCTTTCCAATAAAGCAGAGCAACAAATAGCAACTTTAATATTATCCACATTCAAAAGACATTTGAATCCCTTCTAACAGATCCAGTGACCAGAAAGCTCAGAGATAGTTCTGAGCCCTGACCACCAAAGCAGACATGGGCATTAGGTGGTGGCAAATGGCTGGCAGCAGCAGAGAAAACAAAGCCCAAGCCAATAAACACAGAACACAGAAAGCTCACACACTCAAAAGAGACCAGTTAGAAATAAAACACGTGGTGACTACCACCGTTCAATTCATTCAACTGAATCTAACCCATTTCTGTCTGGTCTCCCATGATTGCCACAGGACTTATGGATGCACCGGAAAATATAGAACCATCCTCACAGGCAAAGCTTTCTAAACAGTCAGAACCAGGCAGGCAGATAATGTCTCACTTTTTGCCCTGGAAGGGAGTGAAAGAGCTTTTTAGTTGGGTAATGAGAGGGGAATTATATTTGGCTATAGAAGGATTTGATTTATACACAGAGATAAACATGGGAGGCCAGCAAGGGAAAAGTGTGTAAGATTGTGTGATTTGGGAGAGAAGGAAGAAAATAGCCATTGAGCCTAGGGTCAAGCAGATATAGGGAGAGAATGAAGTAGAGGCTTCCACTTTGGTTAGGAGCTTCCTCCCCAGCAAGGGGATGGGGCAGGTTGGTACCACCAGGAAGAAGTGTGTAAGGGATAACTCTAAAGACATAACTAAGTTGTAGGGTTTGGTAAGATTGATAAAACTGTACCCTATCCCAACAATACAGACATGAGAAGGAGCTGTGGGTCCCTAAAACTCAATCAGAATGAAGTAGGTGAGTCCAGAGTCCAAAAGGAAGGAGGTAGGTTGCACTTACTGCCTGTGGAGTCAGGGTTCTCCTCTCCAGGCATTTGACTTTGGTTCTAACGTCAGGGAAACTATGGGAGAAAAAGTAGGTCAGAAGAAGTTGATTTTCATGTGGGGTCTTAGATTCAGACTGGTACCTTACTGTAGGAGGGCCTCTGTGAGGCAGTCTTGAAACTGAGATGATTTTTTGTAGTTGGAAGTTTCTCTGTCTTGTCTGGCCGGTCCTGCAGCCATTTAGTCCCAAATAATCACACAAAGTCTTATACTAATTACAGGCTGTTTGGCCTATGGCTCAGGCATATTTTTTTGCTAACTTTTACTCTTAACCATGATTCTTATCTATGTTTAGCTATGTGGCTTGGGACCTTTGCTTCCTCTGAGTGTGGCCGGCTTCTGTCTCTTCCTTTTCTCTCCAGATTTCTTCTAGTCTGGTTGCCCCACACAACTGGCATTTTATTAAACAAATACAAGTAAAAAATATTTACAGCATTTTCCCACAGGTTTTCATGTTTGTCATAGATGACCTTTTGAATTTATTCATAATTTACCATTTTTAGGGCAGCATTGTAGAGACTGGCCAGGGAGCAAGTTATAAATTGATCTCTAACTAGAAGCCCCTCAGGGTATTGTAGTTCCATTAGGAATTTCCAGCCAGGGATTGCTTCAGCCCCAACTGGGTGGGCAGAATTAGTTTGGTGGGCTTCATCTGCATGCACCCTTGCCTGTTCCCAGACTGATTTGCACTCCTCAAGGAGAAAGTTGTTGGTGAAATTCATATAAACATCTTGAAAGGTGAGGTTGTGAGAGTGGGTAACACATTGCTATTCTTTAATAAAGGTAGAGGAGTTAGTGGCATCGAACTCCAGTCTTTTTCTCTATTTGAGAGACTTCATTTAGCCAGAAGGGGACAAGTGTCCTGACCAAGCTATCCACCTTGGTGACTTTCTGCAAAGGAAGAGCTGTGGCTGGGTTAGGCCAGGCAGGGGGAGGTAGAAGGGGTCATGGTGTAGAAATAACAAGTAGCAGGAGGTCTAAAAGCTGTTGGTGGGAAAGTAGGCACCAGAGAGGTTTGATTAGGGTGGGCTATCATTGGAGAGGGACGAGGGAAGAATGAGAAAGGCCACCGGAGGAAAAGGAGCTGTGGGGTGAGGTCAATAGGTGGGGAGGAACACAGTATGGGTAAAAAACAGTGGAGGAATCGTCTGGTTCGGGCTCCATGGCTAGGAGGAGCAGTGTTGGACGACAGGAAGGACAGACAGAGGGCTTAGACATTTTCCTCATCACTCATAGTCGTTGTAAAGGTCTGGAATATACTGGAATCCAGGATGCGGTTAGGCAGCCATCTGCGTTGGTTACCTAGGGATACTGAAGCTAAAGCAAACAAATTTGGGGTCTTTGAGGTCAGGTGCCAGTTGGAGAAGATGGAGGTTTTCTAAGAGGCTTCCCATCATACAGTACAGATGTCACTGTTCCTATGGATTGGGGGAGGGGTAAGGAGGAAAGGTCTCACAGCCTGTAGTCAAGGGTACCCACAGGACTCAGTGAGGTTCAAAGGAAGATGAAGCCATTTAGTGGGCTATCACCACACTTAGCATGGGTCAGGGCTTGTGGAACTAGGGGTTTTGAGGAGACGTCTGGCAAGAAGGCACAAAAAATATCAAGCTCAGGAATGAGGGTTCATCCAAGGGAAAGGGGCAGAAATGGAGGAGTCACATAGTATCATAAAACACCATGAGAGCAGAGAAGCTGTAGGATTACCGGCGGCTCTGGAGGAGACGGGCACGATAGCCCAGCTGGGTTTAAGGAAGCTTCAGTATTGAGGCTCCAAGGTTGGTAGGGCGGAGTGGAGGACAGGTGAAGAGGGTCAGCCGTAGCTGTAAAGACAGTGTCTGAGGTTATCTCCATCTCCAAGGGTACCAGAGGAGTGCCAGATGCTCAACAATCACTTCCTCTGAAGCAGAGAAGTATTTACACTGACCAGAGGGGAAACCTAACAAATTGCTAATGGTGGATGAAATCCCAGTGATTGATCTGGAAGACCAGTCTGTTGTGGGTGGGCTGGAGATAAGGAATAAGGTCCAAAAGAGAATACAGGCACTTGGAGAGCCAATATGAGTCATAAAACCAATGTAAAGGTATTTCCTGCGCAAGGGATTTGGCAGTTGAGAGCCAAGGAATACCCAAAGACACACCATGCTATGAACGACACACAAGAAAGAGATTTATTATGGAGAGACACAGAATGGTAGCTGTCTTTGTCCAGGAACAGAGATAGCAGACAGCTGGGCTGTGTGAAGGCAGGGATTTAGCCTTATAAAGCTTTGTTTCAGAAAAGGAGAACCTGGTGCCTGAGGGCAAAGCCCATGTCCAGGAGTGCACCTGACAGCCAATAGATTCAAAAGTTAGTTTCGCGCTGAAAGAAAGCTACTGTACCCCATACCCCCCTTTACCCAGTCCTGAAATGCTAAGATGCGCAGCACCCCTCTTAAGTAGGCTTTTCTTTTAAAAAAACAAAACAAAACAAAAACAAAAAAGTCCTCACCTCTGGGTGGTAACAGGATTTCAATGACCCGAATTCCTTTGAACCTGTCCAAAACAATAAACCCTCATGTGTTCTCCTCAAGTCCAGCTCCCTGGTGGTCTTGGAGGGTCTCTCGAGGTACAACAGGCAGAGGGAGAGCTTTTATATGTTCTGTTTGGAGCACAGCACCGAGTCAGAGACATGGATCGAGCCAGGGGCTGGTGCTCTTACCGTAGCCTCTTATCCTATACATCCTCTCTGAACGTGGACCCAGAATCAATAGAGCTAAGGACTATGAACTAAAATCTCTCAAACTGTTAGATGAAATAATTCAGATATATTGTCACAACAACAAGAAAAGTAACTAGGTACAGTAGCCATTACTATTCTAATCAATACCAAATACCTTATCAAAAGGGTCACAGGAATTGGGCTGGATCATTAGGAAGCAGACATATTTTATCTTGGGATTAGTTTTAGTTGCCCACTGGAAAGGAATGATGGAAAATGCTATAGAATAAAACCAAAACCATGTATGACTGACGTGTATTGTAAGGATTCCTGGCACATAGCAGCTACATGGTGCCTTCAGAACTATGGAGGGCACGCCCCTAGGCGTGGCTACATAAATCTGGGCCCACCTCCTCTCTTAAAAAGAGCTGCCAAGTGAAAGTCTGTCTCTCTTTCTCTTCTGCTTCTCTCCCTCGGCAAATCCCCTGAATAAACTCTTGTGTAGCATCTGGTAGTGTGTGTCTGATCTCACGCGCAAAACCAACAGTTATGAATAGGTGTAAATGGTATGGGGCATATATAAGAAGGAGCTTATCAGTATAGTGAGGGAGGGGGATCACGTACTTAAAGTATATACAAATCAATAGAAATTCATGGAAACTCAAATGACCCTTTTATGGCATAGACACTGAGCATATTTTAATTAGTTTGTTTGTTATTAGACAGGGTCTGACTGTGTAGCCCTTGCTGTCCTGACCCTTCTGCCTTTGCTTCCCAATTCCTGGGATTGCAGGAGTGATCATCATGCTTACCTTCCAGAGTATATGTGAAGTAAAATATTATAAGTATCAATTTCATTCCATGACATTTACAATTTTGTTAAAATAACGTTTTATTTCTATTAAAAAGCAAATTAGAAAATTGCTTGTATGTCTTGCTCATAGTTGTAAGTTATAATCCTCTGAACTGTGGTTCTTCAGGGATAGTCCTCTGCTGAAACGTCTTCCTAAGGGTTGCCTACCAAACCCAAAACTTTTTCCAAGTCTGGAAGAGATCCACTTATAAATAATTGCCTCTGTGCTTTGTAAACTAGGCATTTTAAAACTGACCTCACTGGGTTTTAATAGAAGGGAGATATCATTGCAATTCAGGATTTTAGTAATTTGGAACCTTGCTACCACTGTGATATCACTAGTACACAATCCCATACACTGCTAGATGAAATTCCTACAATTTGAGGGGATGATACTCATTATCAGTACTGCCTAAACTGATTCTGTTAGTTAATTACTGCTCTTCTCCTGCTTCTTAAGAGTAGATTATTATTGGTTTTGCTCTTCAATAACAACTTAGGTTGTATTGCTATTTTTAACCCCCACAATATGTAGTCATGACTATTTATATCTTTTTTAGGCTACATTTTTTTCAGACTAGACTGTGTTATGTATGTAGTGCATTCAAGTCTGTGTCATCACATCCATATTTCTGAAGTAGATGTGTACATAATTTTCTCATGGGAGTGCATTCCATTGGCAGTGTGTGAAATCCATGGTTTTAATGGGCTAATTACTTAAGTTATCCTCATGACAAATCTAATGCAATTATTGCATTGTTCATGTCTACATGATATTGTCTTAAAATTTTAAAAGGGGGTCTGGAGAGATGGTTCAGTGGTTAGAGGCACTGAGTGCTCCTCCAGGGGATCCAGGGGTGCTTTCCCAGCATCCCTTGGAGGTTCACAGCCATTTGTTGCTCTAGCTCCAGGATGCCCAAAGCCTTCTTATAACCTCCAAGGCCATCAGGAAGGCATGTGGTACATTCAGACAAAATACTAGATTACATTTAAGTGAGCTAATGTCTTCATCTCATTGCTCATCAGTGAGTATTCAAGATATGATTTTTGTTTGTATCAAGGCTTTGATGGTCACTTCAGTGCAGATGTGTGTGGAGTAAATCAAAACTAAAGTCAGTATGGGGCTTAGGAGATGATTCAGATTAGAGGCTTACCTCACACATGCGTGTGAGAATCTGGATTGTGATTCGTCCAGAACCCACTTGAAAAGTTTAGCATGGTGCCACAAGTCTGTAATCCAAGATGGAGGGTCTCTGGAGGCAGGTAGAGTAAAAAGTCTTTCCTCTGTGACAAAGTGTCAGGTGAATGATGAAAAATGGAAGACACCTGATGACAGATACCCAAGGTTGTCCTCTGACAGCCTACCATATATGCCATGCACATGTGCTCCAGGACTTTGTTATGCATCTACCCCTACATGAACACATATACACAAACATAAAATTAAAGGAGTTCCATATCCATCTGACTATGGCCTTTCAGTCATTAACATACACTCTACAATGGTGGAGTCTTTATTTATGTACCTCGGAGCAGGTAAAACACTGCATCCTCCTTTTCAAGATTCAGTGAATGCTTTGGAGTACCAAGGATATTGTCAGGACATATAACATCGTTACTAATCATCTTATGATGATGGAGGTCAAACCCAGGGTTAACATTCTACCACTGAGCCATATCTCAGCACCTTATGATGGTTTCTTTCTTACTTTAACTTGTCTAGGCCATGATATCAAACACTTGGTCAAATATCAGTGTGGAATGTTACCCTGAAGATTATTTGCTGTGATTTACCTTTATACCAAGTGACTGAGTGAAGGAGATAGTCATTGTGCTGTGGATGGGCCTGTCTAATTCACTCTTAATAACAAACAAACCCCTACAGGAAGACTGCCTTTGAGTTCAGCTTTAACACCATGTTTCTCTTGGGGTTTGAGCCTATTGACCTCCCTAGAGCTTTTGACAGCCTCCACATTTCATGAAGCAAATCCATAAATCCATAAAATCTCTTTCTATCTCTACCACTCTCTCTTTCTCTATGTCCTTTTCTCCACACACATGCATCTCATTGTTTCCCAAGACAACCACAACTAATACACAAACCCAAGACTCTAAAAAGGCCTATAATTAAAAATTTTAAAAACCTGTTTAACCCCGTGTCTTCCCAGTTTGTTGAACTACAAGTCTTTCTTCTGTAAAACATATTATCCTGAAACCTAGCTTGGGAAGTGCATGCTTGCAGCCTAACCATCAATGGTTCGCTATACTTTGTCAGCAGTATTGACTCTGCTTTATTCCAGAAAGAATTGTACAAGTATTGAAACAAAAGACTGCATACATTATTTTCTTCTGCACAAGGCACAGAAGAGTATAACTGCTTGTCTGAGCACATTGAGGTAAAGTGTTCTCTGTGAGCCTGTTGGATCATTTAAGAAAAAGCAGCAACCATTTGTGAAATAGACCCATGGTTGTGTGTTTCTGTAAATATGTTCCTTATGGATGGCTTAGTCTGTTTGGGTTGTTATAATATAAACTACCATATACCTGGTGGTTATACACAGTTGATTTCTCTCAGCTTTGGAAGTGGAAGTCCAGAGTCAGGTACTGGCAGATTCGGTATCTGTCTGTAAGGATGCATTCCTGAGTTCTTTGATGGTGCCATCTAACTTCTTCCACAAAACAGAAGAACACAAGGTAGTGCACCCAGTTTCTTCCCTCTCCCTCCCACCTCTCCCCTGCGCTTTCCATTGGCTCTTGGTTTCAAAGGTCCAGCCCCTCGTGGATGGAGAGTGTGGTTGGGCAGAAAAGCACCTATCATGGCAGGAGAAAGCAAAGAAAATGCCCAAGCTTCTGGCTGTCTCCTCCCACCCATTTTACCCCATTCTGGCTCATACCAAGGTCAGATGTTGCCCTCATTCAGGGCAGGTCTTCTCCCATGGTTAATCCTTTCAAGAAAACACGGTGGGTCTCTTTTATAAAGGAATCAATCCCATGCACCATGGCTCCATGAGTTCAGGACTGACATGATGCTGAGACCATGGCATACACATCAATGGATAGAGTGGGTGTACAAAATGCCATCCCTCACAGCACAATAGGCATGACACAATGCACAAGTGGTAGAGCCTAACAAGGACACATGTCTCTTTTCTCTTGAATCTTTCCTTCTCCAGAATCCATGGCTCTGGAAATTCACTTGTGAGCATATCTTCTACCAAAACAGGTAAGCCTACTACTGCCTTTCTTGGAAAAAAAATGAACCAAGATGCTTTGGGATACACTATCACTATTGGAATCAATCTTTGTCATTATTACAACACTGTAAGTTCTATGAACACACTTGAGTTTAGAATAAAATATGTCAGAATATAGCCCTGGCTCCCTGAGTGTTCCACAGGAAAGGAAACCAAGGAAACTGAGGAAGCAGGATGGTAGGGCTCTCTGACACTCCCCCACCCAGCATAGAGCAAGAAAACCCTTACCCTTTCATGATGCCTGAAGGAGGCAATGGGACCTGCAAAGTTAAGTCTAACTTCCTTTCATTGTGTCCTGATGACTGTCATGTGACAGATATCTTCCTGTGCCTAAAGAAAAAGAATATCCATTCCCTCAAGGGGAATCTGGACAAACAGTAACTGCTGAGTCCCTCTGGTTTATTGCCTCCAGCCCCTCAAATGTATTTGTTCTCAGCTAATTTGCCACAGAATCTTTATGCAATACAATTTTAGGGTGGGGGTGTGGTGGTGTGTGTAGAAGGAGGGTGTAGGGGTCAGGGTGTGCACAAATGAGTGCTGGGGCACAAATTCAGAGACTTTCATTTATTGATTACATACTCTACCAATGAGCCACATGCTCATTGTATGTCCCACAGTGGATATTTATGAAGCTCCCCATGTCAAGTAAGAGCTGTATGCTTTTATGTTCATCATCAATTTTTCTCTTTTAGAGGAGCCTTGACCTTTGCTATGAGTGAGAAGTTTACACTTTTCCTCTCTCAGTGTAGAGGGATCATTTCCATCCTAAATAAAGCACGTCCCATGCTCCCCTGGACCCTGGTGTTCACTGGGAACTATGAAGAAAAAGGATTGCTCTAATTGTGCTGATGATCTGGATAAATAATCTTTGTAGACAAATAGAAGTGTTTTCCTTTACTCTGATATCTCTAGAATTTTACTCTATTAATCTTAAAAAAAATAGTGTTTAGAAGCTATGAAATGCTCATGAGTGTATATGCACACATGCATGCAAACCCACATACATGCATATATATCACACACACACACTGCACATATACCACAACACATACACAAATCACAACCTAGAGAGTCAATTACTCCTTCAAATAAAAATGACAAATAATCACACACAACAGTGGGAAGAGAGGGGCAAGGGAGTCACTTAAAGAAGAGAAGCTGCATCCCATTACAGCCGTACTGTTTTCTGGGTCAAATGAACTGCACCAAAGTTTTCAGACCTATAAAAAGAAAAGCAAAGACTCAGCCATAATCCTAGAGCTGGTTTCTTTCCTCACCTGCTCTTGCACAACTTAGCAGGGCTCTGTGTACAGCGCGCAGAGGATCTTTCTATGCACCAAAGAGGGGTCTTCTTCTCACCTGACCTTACACAGCCCAGTCCTGCTGTGTGCACCAATGAGGGTTTCTCTTCTCAGACCTGCACGGAACACAAAAGGATTCTCTCTCTTGCGCTCTCTCTCTCTCTCTCTCTCTCTCTCTCTCTCTCTCTCTCTCTCTCTCTCTCTCTCTCTCTCTCTCCCTCTCTCTCTCTCTCTCTCTCCCCCTCCCTCCCTCCCTCCTTCCCCCCCTCATATGTGTGTGTGTATGTGTGTGTGTGTGTGTGTGTGTGTGTGTGTGAAGACTAAGGGTGACAGTGGTATGAGTAATTGTTGTCCTGGTGATGTCTACTCCTCCAGACCTTGAATACTCTCTGATTCTTCCTTTGTAAGAACAGATGAGGATGTCAAGGACCTTGGAACTGACAGCCTCCTCCTTCCAGCCAAATGTCTTTTGCACTTTTGAGGTCACAGAGGCTGTGATTACTGGCATAAAACTCTCACAGGGCTGAGCCCATTAACATGGTAAGGAAGGTTTGGAGGCTTCTCTCCTCCCCAAAGATAAAATGTTAGAGGGAGTCTCCATTGTTATGATGTAGCTTCCCACACTCCCACAAATAATCCCAGTTAAACTGTTTGGCTCACCAAGCTAGACTTGTGTGGCTTGTGTGGAATTGTTTCTCTGGTCTGTGTTGCTCTCTCTGCCTGGAATTAATAGAAACAGACTTCTTGCCACACAATACAGAAAATCTAAACCAGCCAACATTGTCATCAGGAAAGAGGCACCTAAAGGGCTTCCAGTGAAGCTCTCTGCTCCACCCTACCTCCACCACTCTCCATAGATACCATCTTTACCCAGCACAGCTAAGGGGAGCCAAGCCTAGGAGGAGGCAAGGAATTTATTTGCATGACCTTCTGCCCTCTTGCTGTTGAGTTCTCTGGCTGGTGGCAAAGTTCAAGTCTGAACAGATGATACTAGCAAGAGGATGTCTGTGCAACCCCCACACGGTAGACTAGGGAAAGCTGAAATAGGGGTTTGTAAAAGAAATTTCATACTGTTAAAAACCTAGACTTCTGAAAGCAGAGCTTTGTGCCAGGCATGGAGCCATCATTAAACCATCATCACTCATTAAACCATGGGGATGAATTTAAAAGCTGACAGACACAAAGCATGCTCACACTGGCATCTGTGCAGATCAGATCACTGATAACATCCTACTTAGAATGAAACTGTGTTCTAAAATGAGTTGACTTTCTTTAATGTGATCAGAGATAGGAACTGGGGTGCCTTTCCCTCAGGAGTGCCCTACAAGCACTGCTGGCATTAACGGGAGCATTCATTGGAAGTCACCTTTCCAAAGCCAGAGCCAACATGGGCCTCAGGAAGGTACTGTACAGTCTAGAGTAACTCTCCCACCCCCAGAGCCTTCAGCATGTGGTGTCATTTCTAAGTAGTGACAACAGGGGTGAAGTCACCACAAGCCTTGAGAACTCAAACGGTAGAAGCAGCCTCCAGCTTTCTTATTACAAACCTATTCTTCAGCTTCTCAGAAGTCACTTGAAAGTCACCTCTACTTAAAATCTTCCACTTAGAAGCTCTTTCTTGCTTTAATACCTATCTATTAAAATTTTCCAGGATGATAAAAATTTCAGTCAATTATTTTTCTTTAGAGGGGTAGGGAGGAAAAAAAAAAGCCCAATGCATGAGTCTACTTGAAATCATTTTGAATTTTAATCATAGCAAATGTGTTTTAACAGTAGTCGTAAAATGAACATTACTACATATACAAAGGACAAGACACAGTTTGGCATACAAAAATACCATATATTAAAATCAGTTCATTGGAAAAACTCAGACTGGCTAAGACACCATCTATAACAGAGAGAGCAAGCAGGAATGCTTTTAAGACATTCAGATTAATAAACAGCAGCTTAATACCCATTATGAAGTCAGTATTTGGCAACGTTTGGACAAGAATTTCTACACTGCCCTGCAGCTCATGTATCTGTAGGGCAATTTGGCCCTTTAAAGGAAAAGCTCCCCAAATAAATAGTCTCCATGACTATAAATGAAACATGTCAGGAACTGAAATACATAGTCTCGTAACAGCACTCACCTCATCATTTGACTGCAATTACCCAAGACTAAGAAACCCATGTGTGGAGCTTTAGAAATGGAAGAGAGCAAGATGGTGGTTATATATGTCTTCTGTCAGGAGTTTGTGGCCAATTTCCCAAGCTGACAATAATTTTGACACCTATTAACCATCAAGTGAGGACACACAAACAAGTGGTGAAATACATGAAGATAATAAATGGCAGCAGCCAGAATATAAACATAATAGTCTTCAACTTATTTTTCCCATAGTAGTACTCAAGTCACAGGAAACTCATTGAATTAGGCCTTTTCTACAGCAAAGAGGGTAGCAGCGTTCACTTGGTATGACCAACTGTATGGCCAACTCCACAGCAGGCTCTGGAATTTTCTATAGCCCCAATAACCCAAGAGCATCACAGAGGATGCTAGGAAAGATAAGAATTCCTCATGAACTACCCCTCAGCCAAGAACTGTTCTTTTGTGTCTTCAACTTGAACACCCGGAACTAAATTTGCGGTCCACTATGAAATGGTCAGGTTTGATGAAGTCAGCCCAGATCACATCTGCTGTTTTTACCTGGCTTCCACCATGCTGACACACAGTGTCAAATCTTCTTACAAATTTCCATTTCTTTTAAAAATAGTTCTTCCTTTGCCAGGCATATCTACCTCTCTGTTCAGAGCCCAGGGCTTTGTCTCTACCTTTCCTTCAGGTGGGACTCCTTAGCAGTGGGTTGTGTTTGAGCCCTCCTAGCCAGTCCAGTATAGGACAACAGCCACTGCCTTCTCTCAGTGTTCAAACAGACATCACATAAGTATCAATTCATACCCAAAGGACATATTTGGCACATCTGTTTCTTTTTTCTTTCTACTCCACATCTCCTTGTCACCAACTTATTCAACTATACTGGATTATCAAAAAGCAAATGTCTAGTTAAAGAATGACCAGACCCATTGGAAGCTCCTGTTAGAATAATGCAGTAACTTATTGGGGCAGGAAGATTACAGGAGACTGTCCTGTGGGTTACAGCCCTCCATCTACTGATGCACTCAGAACAGTAACCTGGTAAAACAGGGGAAGATACAGGGTATGACTCTGTAAAGAACAAAGAAAAAGGCCTGCTGTTGAGACTCTCAGGAGGCCCCTCAGTATTTTGTTCTAGTAACTGATTGTCCCTAAAAGCATAAATATGAATAGTATAAAAAAATCTTTGTTAGATTAAAATCCAGATAATGAGCATTTTTCAAGCACCACTACAGTGTGAGATCCACACATGGGGATACCCCAGGCAGTGAATAAGGAAAAATCAGAAGACCATTGGCCAGAGCAAGCAGAGTAAGGAAGCATGCAGAGAAACTGAGTCACACTGGAAGAGTTCAGAGATAACAATTTACAATCTTGACACATAACAGGGATCCAAAAAGAAAAAAAGAAAAACTGCTTAGAAGTCAGACATAAAATGTTCAAACTGCTCAGTGTCTTAGTTGGCTTTCCAAGGATGTTGTATTAGGATTACCCACCTCTTTACAAATGGAGCAGTCTTAAGAGTTTACAACTCTCCTCTAGAGTTGGCATGACACAGTATATGAGATCATAGCATCTGTTTAAAACTTAACATATAAACTCAGCCTTTTGTGACACATGAATGAGAAACATAGTGTTGATAATCTTTTCTACTTTATTTTTATGTCCAATTACAGCTAAAGTGTGTGTGTGTGTGTGTGTGTGTGTGTGTGTGTGTGTGTGTGTGTGTGTGTAGTGTAGTAAGTCAATTGTGTCAGAAAAAAAATCTTGAATTTCACTGATTTTTCAAGAGTTTCAGGTTGAAAAAGATTCAGCAACTGTCTCCTTCGAATAGACACCAAGAGTAAATTGTCCTGTATGTCTCATTGCTGACTGGAGTTCCTGTCTGGGTGAGGATCACCTTGCAGCTGATATTTTACTGATGATGGTAGAAATGCCAAGAAGCAACTTCATCTAGGTCAAGGGTGGGACTTCAACAACTTCCAGTGTGGTTATAAAATGCTGCCTGGTCCATCAGCATCATTCTTCTAGGACCTGCAGTCCTGCAGGTATAACCCATAGCATACAAATAACTTTTTCCCTCCTAACTTCCAAAAGACTAAAAAAAAAAATAAAAAAAAAATAACATTTGACCAAAGTATAGATACAAGTTAAAGATGAGCCCCCAAGGAACAGTCTTCCCTACGCAACGCTGTAGAATTGAAAAGCCACTCCAATTCTGTTCTATTAAATTGGTTTCTGTTACATTGGGAAAGCAATGAAGAATCAGGCTAAGCAATTTTGACACAGCAGAGATTTTCAAATGAAGAAATGGAATCACTTTAAACCAAAATCTAAGCATGAATAAACACCAGACTATAAGCAACAGTCTGATCTTTATGAAAATAATTTTTTTAAAAAGTATCTCAGGCTGAATTTTCTGTTCCCCTTTACTCACCTAAAAGCAATTCTACAGAGTAGCTTTAATAACCTTCCATTTTCTAAATTCCATTGGGCCATGCTTTGCTTTTTTTTTTTTTTTAACTATGAAAAATGTGAAAGTGCCTTTGTGCAAAGTTTCAAACCTTTTAATGATAACTAAATTAAAAGAGAGACATTAAAACAATGTCACATTTCACTCTAAAAATAGTGTTTCCATTTTAGCTTGGCATCCAAAAAATTACACCAACATATGCCCACACCAAATACAATGACAAACTGACTGACTTCAAGGGCAAACATAAACACCCTGAACACCACAAAGCATGCTTGCTCTTGGATTTCCCACATCACTGATACAGTGATGAAGTCGGAAAAGAGATTGGAAAGTCAACAGGGATTTCATCAGACTCGTATTTATTTGATTTTCTGTAATATTGACTCTTTTGGGCCATAAGACCCTAAACACAATTTCACAGCACAGGTCATGCATAGCTTGCAAGTCAAAAAATTTTACAGCTATTGTCTAGCTATGAGCTTTGGACAATAGATTCACATGCAGCTAATGGCCCCTGCAAAGGGGCTTTAATAAAGCTCTTTTTAAAGCTTCACTGATCATCCCTTGGTCCAAAATATCTAAATAATAACTCCAAAGGGCAATGGATGAGATTTTACTATCACACCCCCTGCTAGTTCAAAAACTTCTTCAAACCTAGAAAAGAATTTCTTTGGGAAGCTGTTACTGGCCTGCAAACTCTCTCTTAACCTTGCTGTTACTTTGTGAACATCATAGTCAATGTGGTAACCACAAGCCACATGGGAATGTTTAATTTTAAGGTACTTAAAATTAAATACCATTTAAGTGCCACTTCCTCAGCCATCCCCACTTAATTGCCCAACAATTGTATGACTAGTAGCCACTCTACTGGACAGCACAGATACAGAACAATTTCCACCTATCCCACAGCACTGGCCGAGAAAATTCCAAGAGCTCTACAACACACAGCAAATACTCCAACTCTGTGAGTCATGCAGGGGTGAAATGTAATTATGTGTCTAAAGAAAATACCTTAAATTGAAACACAGAGCCAATTTGCCCTTTTCGTCACAATTTATGTCCCAAGTCATTATACAAAAATTTTTTAAAGACAACATATGAGGTGGCATTCTCATACTATCAACATAGTAAACATTCTCTTGCTTATGTCAAGATCACTAATAAAGAGGAAATTCATGCTTCTTATAAGTTACTATTTACAAAACACTCATTGTCCTTGACATATGGGGTACAGGGTCCTGGCCAATGCTTTACACTTTTAAATAATCAAATCACACAGTTTGGAGTTTTCTTTCAATATTTACATTCATCCCTAACTCAACCCTCCTTTCTTCTCAGAGAGGAAGCTACCTAAAAAGAACTTAATCCCTGAAATATCCCTTAAAGCAATAGCTGACACAGCAAAGGGTATTCATGGACCCTGTAAAGAATCACAGCCCAACAGGGAAGGTGTCCTGAGAGAGAGGGATACCAGGCAAGTACTGCACAGGTCTTATGGTCTAGCACATTCCTCTCCCTCCCACCCCCTCCCACTGAGGCTTCTTTCAGCTATAACGTCTGTGCTCTTCGCTGACATGCAAATCTCTAAGGCCTAATTGCTTGTATCACATGGGGTAGACAGGTTTTTAGTGTTGTGGGTAAATTCCATAAGAAGCTGAAACATCGAGTAAATAGAAATTGGCAGGCTTCTCTTTCTCTCCCTCCCTCTCCTCCCCCCCCTCTCTCTCTCACACACACATCCTAACAAATATATATGCAAACTATAGGCAGAATCCATTCCAACAGTTTTAATAATGTTTCTTAGATCAAGCACACATACAAAAGCTCTGACTTGGGCTGTTACTGGCAGGTTGTAAGGTCAAGAATCTACCAGGGAGCAGACTGATTTTTTGCTTAATTGCAGCTCTAGCATGGACTGTTTTTAAGTAAAAGTTCTGTGGACATTTTTACTGTACAGCTTTGCAATAAAAATCACAGGACACCATATTAGCATATACATTAATCTATAAATAGCCTCCTAAACAACTAGAACCCTATTACAAACTGCACTATAATCAGTCATTTTCTACTGTATAGAAAGGTATGCAGCTATCTCGCACAAATTAATTTAAATATGGCCTGTCTTAAAAATTGCAAGGGTAAAGTTCACTGGGAACATAATATCCTTAATGCAACATTTCTGTCTATGTGTGTTTTCCCCTCCAAGAGAAATAGAAATTAGGTCAGACATGCATTATAGCAGCCTGGGAGTTTGAGAAATTGACACTCACCCAACAGTATATTATGTTACATAATAGAGGATAGTGTTCAGATAATATGATACCTAAATTATTAATACCAAATAAATCCTAGATTATTTGTTGTTTAATGCCCAATAGCTTACACGGTAAAATGGTATTTTAACCTAATTTCTAGTTTGAGCCCTCAAATACATTTTTTTCAAGGTCTTAAAAATTTGAAAAATTTTTAAAAAGCTCATAATTTTATGTTGTATTTTCATGACAATTGCTAGCTTTGTGTTCTAGCTATTTTTCTCTTGGCTTTTCCCCCCACAGTAATGTCATCACTGTGGAACGCATCTGTCCTACCGCTTGAAGATGGTGAGCTCGCAAACATGCTGCCTCCATCTTTAGGACTGTTTCTGTCTTTGATCTTTCGAGTCCACCATCATTGCTTACCTTTACATTGCTGTTCCCATCCTTCCTACCATTTCAGAAGAACAGCAAAGAATAGTACATTTGAGCAGATTTTTCAACAATATCACCAGCCTCCTAGTTTCACAAAAGGAGTTTGAAGAGGACTACAGAGCTCACAGCTATTTCTGAATGCACACACAGCCAGGGACAGGGACTGAGCCTTTCAGCCTAGGAATTCACATTTCAAAATAGCTGAGCACTCATGAGAAACTGGTCCACTTACATACAGAACACAAGTTTTTCTTTGCCATGTTACTTTTGTCAGTAGAAACATTTTGAAGTATCAAACATTTTCTTGCTGATTACAACTAGATAAAATTGCAATTCTAAACAGGTTAAGTCTTATAGGAACATTTAAAAACTGTCATCAATGACTGTCTATAAAAATGCCCACCTAGGTGTGCCATTAATTAGCAACACTTATGAATTTCACACAAGCATCTCCAAACTGGGGAAATAATGAGTTCTCCTGACATTCCCCACCCATGTCTTACTGATACAGAATCTCACACAGCAAAGTGGCAAGTGGGTGTCAAAGGGGAGGTGTGGGAGACTCTTGAATGGGAAGATCCAGGAATTGATGAGGAGGCCAGTGTTGCAGACATGTGCCTTATGCATGCCAACAAAGTCTTCCTCCTAGGATTCTTCAGGAAAAACTCAAACATCTGAGGTAAATCAACTTACACACACAAAATACACACAAAGATTCACAACATATTTACATTTTAAATTCTTACTTTGTGAGATGGCCTGAGAAAAATTGGCATATGTTTCCTGGGAATTAGGCATTTCCCATAATCTCCCAGTTCATTGCTCACGTATGGGCTTTCAGTATAACAAATACACAATGAGCTCTAATCACACATGAAGAGAAATGAAGGAACACAACAACACACCACACTCAGGAGACACGTGTTCAAATGTTTTCTTCAAAAAACCAAAAGGTCTATTTTGGTTATTTTGATTTGGGTAACATTCAAATGTATAGAAAGGTCCTGGAGACAAGACCACACACACACACACACACACACACACACACACACACACACACACACACACACACACACACACACGCATGCACGCACCAGTTCTGTGTCTTCATTAGTGCTTTTTTCTTTCACATGGATTTCAGGTGTAATGCTATTTGCACACACAGCATCTGTTAACCTACCATTTATCCTATTGAGAAAGCTCATTGCACCCACATGTACAGTTTCATGTCTAAGTAGAAAAGCCTAGCTTGGGAAAATGATTTTGGAAAATCATAAATTACAGGCCATTGAATACACAAGTATGAGGAAGCATGCACACATCTTCACAGTAGTCACAATCTCCAAACAGTTCTCCTGGGATCTTATCAAGACCTCAACCTGTGCTCTTGTCTTCAGGTGAATCAAGTGGCCAATCAGAGGCCAGCACTTGCACCAAATGGTCAGTGTCACCCCAATCACATCACAGGGATCCCATCACCAACACCTGCTCACCCCCTAAGTTGGCACCCAAGAAAGGCATCCCTGTGACAGGCCTCAACCACAGGATATCACAGTGAAGCGCTTAGAGATGCAGGACATGTTGTGTAGTACGATGCCCAAGAGGAAGACCAAAACACAGGCCACCAAGATGACAGTGCACACGCCAGACCATGTGGAACTCTTCACCACACCCCGTCTGTCAGGCTCCTCCTCCACAGCCTCTTGGGGAGCTCCACCCTGCAGTGGCTGCTGTTCTGCAGGGATGGTCACCACAGTGAGGGACTTCTGTTGGTTCCCTGGCAGCAGACGGCAGCCCATGTCTCCTGGCAGGAGTGTGCGCTCCTTTGAGATGGGCAGGGGCAGCATGTAGCACCCATTGCTTGGTAGTTTGATGAAGACTGGGGTGTGCTCAGAAGTATGTGGTATGGCGATGACTGCCAGGACCTCAGGGTCATCGGGCAGCTGTGATACAGAGAAGCCCGGGGGCAACTTGGTGATGCCACGGCACCAGGGGCACCTTACATCCTTCTGGCTGGTCCTCATCTGCTGGAGGCACACCGAGCAGCAGGTATGCTTGCAATCCAGCAACTTGGGCCTTCGTCGGGGGCTGTAATAATTAAAACAGATCTGACATTCCAGCAGGGAATCCTGGGAGAGTGTCTCCATCATGGATCAGGAGCCGAAGGGCAGGGCCAACAGGAAGGTCAAAGAGCTAGTTTTCAAAGTTCACCACTCTGAATCAGTAGTCTTCTCCAGGTCGCTAGGGGATCAGCAAGCTCACAGGCATTTAGCATCCATGCATGTGATAATTTCTGAGGGAGAAAAATAATACAGATGAAACTAATAATCCATTAAAAGAAGTTGCAATGTGGATTAATTAAAACATATCATAGCTCAAAAGTCTTGACACTGGGTCCAACTTAAAATGTCTTACTGCTGAGACTATAGGCTTCCTGTAAGGCCCAGAAGGAAATGAGCTTCTTGCCTTTATTTACCTCCCTCCTTGTAAGAATTCACAGCCAGATACAGGGAACTTTATAGACCAAGTGCTTTGTGTAAGCACAGCTTACTTGTTTTATGACCATTTCTTTCTTGAATTATGTCTTTACATTTTGTTGGTTTACATTGTCACTTGATGCTCCCACACATTTGTGGAACACTGTGATCTTACAATATATGCTCACATTGTATAATGATCAATTCAGGGTAATTAACATATATTACCTGTAGTGGATTTATGATGTTACATTGTAAATAATTGTCCTGCCTACAAGCTTAATGAAAAGCACTGACTGGCCAAAGGGGCCAGAGCTGAACTACCAGACTAAGCGGGGCTACCAGACTAAGAAAAATCTGGGAACAGTCAGAACAGAGAAGAAATGCCACAGAGAAGGCAGCAGAAGCAGAGGACAACTATGCTGCTCTGAGAAATGATACCGAGCTGCATAGCTAAACAGGATAAGAATCATGAGTTAGTTTAAGGGTAGAGAATTAGCAAGTGATATGCCTGGGCCCCAGGTTAATCAGTGTACAATTAATACAAGTGTCTGTGTGTTTCAGTGGGACGATGGGACTGTAAACTGGAAAGTCCAGGCCACAAGGTTAGCTCTGAAAGTCTGGGCCAGAAACCTCATACAACGATTACCTAAATATTTACTGTTGATGTTTTTGTCTCTCTCTCTCTCTCCCAGCCTCCCTCTCTTCCTCCCCCTCTCTTTTCTTTTTGCCATTGTGTGTGATGTATATGTACATGCACATGTAAGCCCACGGCTAATATCAAGAGTTTTCCTTAGTTTCTCTATAAACTATTAAATGAGGCAGACTCGTTCAATTGAACACACAGCTTGCCCATCAACCAGCATAGCTAGTTTGCTTACCCAGGGCTTCCCTGTCTCTGTCCCCTGCATCCTGGGTTTACAGGAAGCCCCAAAACCTACCAGGCATTTACCTGGGTGCTAGGGATCCAACTCTGGTCCTCAGGCTTGCACGGAAAGTAATTTATCTGACAGCATGACTTCCTTTTTACTAGCTTATGTGGATTCACAAAGGAAGAGACTTCATTGTGATAGTTTGAGACAAGCAGACAAATGTGCTTCTTTCTCAGAGGTGATTGAAATAGCCCCACAGGGAGAAGCACACAAAGCCCATATTTGTATCTCTTCCTCCAAACACCTTTAGTCAGATAATTCTTATCAATGAGCTTTAAAAGAGACTGAAAGACCAAAAGGACGAGAGGCTACAAAGACAGTTCAGCTCTGGCCTGGCGCGGGGAAGTACTGCCGGCCAGAGGCCACATTCACAGAGAAACACTGCTCACTTCTCTGTTTTTCATTATTTAGGCTTGCCTGACTGAAAGCTTAAGGTTCATGAGGTTCTCCACAGTGGTGGGGGAATGAACACAGGACTTCTCATGCTGGGAATGTCCTTCACCATGGAGTTATAGTGCCCAGCTCCTAAAAGCAAATACTCCTAACTCACTGATCACAATTGTAGTGAAGAACTAACAAGAAGACTGTGTGTGTATGTGTGTGTGTGTGTGTGTGTGTGTGTGTGTGTGTGTGTGTGTGTGCACGCACATATTTATATACACATATATATTTGAGGGGAGGATGCATTGACCTTCCTGATATCAAGGGGACAGGTAGGTACTCATTAAAATTGGAATGAGGTTTGGGGCTCCCTCTGCCCCTCAGGTTTGCAGCAAAGGCTGCCTAGGTCTGCTTCCTGTCTAAAGTTCCTTTGTATGAGTCATGATTCTGGAAAGAACTATTTGCCATGAACTTTTTATATGTCTAATTTAATTTCCTTTGTGAAATTAAAAACAGTAACCCTCTTTGATATACACATGGATAAAATAAAAAATTTTAAATGCTTGAAGAAGCAACACAGTTTGAAGACCAACAATATATTATGTACCAAAGAGAGGGCTCAGAGAGAAAGGTGCTCGCCAGCCTGGCAGCCTCACTTCAAATCCCCAAACCCATGAGAAATCTCAGAAGCTAGAACTGACAGCTCACATCTGTGATACCAACATTCCCAACTGTGGTGAGATGGGAGGCACAGGGAACATGGCACAGCAACAGAGCATGAGAGGCCTCACCTCAAAGAAGATGGGAGGAGACTCAGGGAAGATGGTTACCATAGATATACACTACAAAAATTAAATTAATCATTGATAAAATTAAATGATTAAAAGAGAAATAATTTTGAAATAATACATCATTCAGAAAGTCGGCTTCAGAATCCACTACATCTCTAATCACTAATCTGAGTGCACTGCATGTACAAGGTAGATATGTGTCTAGCATGTGGCATAACCAACATATGTGTGTGTGCATACACATTCATGCATAGTCATATGTAGGCAGAAGTACCAGGACAACCTCAAGTGCCAATCTTCGGCCACCTTTTCTGTTTAGTTTTGAGACAGAATCTCCTACTGGCATGGAATTTCACCAACAACAGTCTAGACTTAACTAGTCAGCAAGCTGCAGCCTGGGCAAACAGGATGATGAAATGGAAAGTGCTAAGAAGCTTTATAGATGTTGACACAAAAACCACAACTCTGTCTTCAAGGGAATAAGATATAGTTCATTCTGGAGCTATTTTGAGTGACTATGGCCCCAGAACAAAGATTTTGGTTACCTCAAATTTCATGTCTCAATGTGGAAACAGTTTCATAGTTTTCCAGAAGAAAGAAAGTCATAAATGAAGGCAAGTTTAAAATACATTGGTGGGTAGAGACTGGTACAGCAGACTCAATCGAAACACTAAAAATGTCGTTAGATAGCATGGCAAGCCAACAGAAAAGCTTTCCCCATCTTGCTGTAACTGCCTCTTTATCCTTAGATAGTTTCAGGATGTTAGTTATGACAGATGAGGGAAAGGAATTAACTTCAAGCTAAAGCTAACCTAAAATAAGGCAATTAGGTCAGGATGACCGTAATATCCCACCTTCTCTGTCAGTCAATCAGTTTTTGCAAACAGGGCTCCTTCAGGAGATCTCATGCCCATAGAGTTGGGCACTGATTGCAATGAAGAGCTCAAAAGCATGACGTCAAAACAAAGCCATAATAGGAACTTGGTGTCACTGAGAGTAGCAGAGATGGCATGCTGCTGCAAGTTCCAGGAAGGTATTTAAACCACACAGGGAAAGTCAATGCTGGATGGAGAAACTGGGCAATCACAGGAATATGAGCCGCCAGGTCAGAAGTTATTATGTAGAAATTAGAAAGAGGAAAATAGATGTATTGCTGCCATGGAAAATCCAGAATGGAGAAATGAAGAGTCTTGAAGAGGTGGCCACTCCTTTGTGGGAAGGCTTTGCCCTATGCAAGGTTATTTACCCTTCTTTTGGCTCTTTTAGAAAAAGAGAAGCCACATCTTAATTATTACAATGCTAATTGCTGAATAACCTTTCTATAAATTTATAAACCCATAACATGGTGAGCTTCACATTGTATCAGAGCAGAACGCTGTCCTTATTCTCCAATCTACTTCTCAACTGACACAGTGTGTCAACTTCTGTGAGGCTGGCTTTGTGCAAATGTGATGTTTGCCTAAGGACTAACCGGAACAAGCACCAGGAGGTCAGGCTGACAGCGCAAAGGGGACATGCCCCTCAAGAGGAGGACCTTGGTTCTGCTAGCCGGACTTGTCGTACTCTTTTTTCCCTCTGTAAAAAACCCTTCCAGCACCTAAGTCACCCATGGTGAAGACACAGCCTTCCCATCTTCTCAGGATGCCTGCCACTTATAAAAACTGACTACCTTCCCTCCCAAACCTTTGTCTACTGAACTTGATTAGTGAGCAGATAGATGTGGATACAATGACACTCCCTCTAATGTTGTACCTAAAATAATTAGTGTGTTTTTCTTAAAGAAAGCCAAACAAAACCTCCCCCAGTGTTCTGATGAACCACACTCTCATCTACCCTTAGTGTTAAACTCCCTGGCAGATCAAACCATGGTGTGACCCACTGATATGAATTATCTCACAGGGAAGGACTGATTACTTAGAATTATGGTAGCAGAAAAAAATCACAGAAAAGTATTAAAATGCAAGAATCCTGAAATTTTATGAGAGATTTTTTTCTTAGTAAGTATACCCAAGAAAACACCCTCATTGTAAATACAGCCAGAGACAAATGTTTCCTGGCACCAATATCAAAGTTGTCAATCTGCTAATTAATCTCTCCATTATTTAGCTCATGTACTAAGTGATAGCATGGAGAACAGTTTAATGAGTGCAAAGTACAGTGAACTCTCTCTCTCTCTCTCTCTCTCTAATAAAATCCTCTGTCTCTTATCACCTCTGAGATGACACCAGGGGAAGTCATTTAACTTCTCCGAGCCTGTGACCTTATTAGCCAAACAGAGATAATGGGGTCCTGGATAAAGGTCAAATGAGTTCACCTCTCTGCTCAGAGTGCAACAGTATGTAATTTGTGCAGGGAAAATGCCCGGAGCCACTTTTCTGCTTATCAGAGAGCTGCCATTTTGAACTGCATGCTATAGAGAATGCAAGCATTCTTTCTGGCTCTGCTCCAAGGCCTGCAGCACCATCATCATTATTCAATAAAACCAACATGCAGTTTGATTCATGAATTTATGCTGAGAAGTGTTCACTTAATTTGTGTTAAGTTCCCTTAAAATTAGATTATGCTACTCAATTTCCAACTCCATCCAAGTAAGTCCCACAGAGGCAGAGTGGGAATGCAGTTCTAATTTTTGAAGCTACAGCCCTGAAATCCTTTTGACAGTGGCATCTCTAATCTATAGCCTGCTTTGTTCTATACTCAGCCAGCCTATATGTCATTGCAGTTTGTTTTCTGAAGCATAATTAGTAATGAAGGTGATTAGTTAAGTAGAAGAAGAAACTTTATGAGGTTGGGCCTGAAGCTAATGATGACTCACTCGTTCCTCTTTCCAGCTTGAACTCAAGAGAGGGAACAAGAGCTCTGTACACTCAGGCTGGAGGAGAAGTTCAAAGGTCCTGTCAAGTGCGTTATACAAACTCGCATGATTGCCTTGGGAATCTGTTCGCCATTGCCTTCCTTGAGAGCAAGATGGGATACTCAAATAAAATACTCATTAAATTTTAAAAGGAGTGAGTACTTTTTAGAACACACAAGAACAAGTATAGGCTGAAATATATTGGACCAATTTTTAAAAATGTCACTGCAATTTATTTTTTCAAAGAACTTAAAGATCAAAGAGAAAAACAGAGCACACAATAAGCAGAGTGGCCGGGCAAGACATTTGCAGAACATTTCAAGACAGATCTTACTTTCCGGCATGTCTTCATAAAATGTACATGGTTATACATATAGTATCTTTTGTATATTATGCATATTATCTAATATCTACATGGAGTATCAATTACTATATCTTTAGGGACCTTTGGTATCAGGTATCTGTAACCATTGAAGATTATTGATAGTTTTTACAAAATAAAATTTGTTTCTGGGACTATATGATTTGTACATCTTTATAAATAGGTGTGTTGATATACTTGAATAAGATTAGTAGGGGTGAAATAGCAAAGGTCTATAACACTGAACTTTTACAATTCTAATACTTTGTATAAGCCCAAGCACATGGAACTGTACACAGTGATAAACTCTCCTTCCTACGCATTCCTCAGCCAAGGGGCTAATCAGGAAGCCTCCTTGAAACCACAGCATAATACTGGCTATATCTACCCAATCTATACTTAGCACAATTGATGTTCTACACAAGGACCTAAATTTAATGGTAGCATTAAAAAAAATCTCAAAGTTTAAACTCCAGTCTACATTGCTTTTTATTTTCTCCTACTAAAACAGCTTATCTTTCAGAGGTAGGCCAGCTACCTGATGCTTGAGAAAGATACTTGAAATGAGATTAGGTAAAATAATTATCATTCCATTTTATCTGGTACTTCAGCTGGCCAGACTGCTTACTTGTACAGTATCATAGCCAATGCCCCCAATTAGTGTCCGGAATGGAAACGACCTGGTAATGTCCTTGACTTCTAGTTTTCTTGCAGCAGGGAGCAACCCTTTCAGGACAAGGGCCCCTTCATACATCAACAGTTCACTTGGTCCAACTACAGCCAACGCTTTAATGGAGTAAGGCAGTGGTACTGGATATTAACTAAGTCCAGCTGATGATTCCACTGGTATAAGTTCTGATCTTTATCCAGTTTCCTCCTTGGAGCATTTTGAGTTTCCGTACTTGATGAAGCTCAGAGTTTAGAGAGGAAAACCATCCTTTAAAAGTCTCATATGATAGAAAGAAGATGATGATGACAGTGCTGCTGACTAACTGGGTAGGGAGGCAGGAGGGCAGGGCCGAGTGTCAGAGGTTAAACAGGAAGACAAGTAACAGAACAGCTATGGTGTCTGCTGGTCCCAGGAGCCCCACCTCCTGAAGCTCACTCATCTCACAGTCACTGGCCTGGCCACAGCCTAGTTTTCCTATATGCCTGTATATGGCATGGAGCCAAGAACATGCTGTGCCAGGTCCCTGATGATCCTCTCACTGAGAAAATAACCCACCAAGCAGGCATGGCTGCCAGAGATGGTTTGACTCAACCTAGTATGTTAGCAAGAGGAAAATGCATTAGACCTAGCCACAGTTTGTACTGAATCCAATGAAGTGTACTATAATTTAGATACTAATGCCAAATTCAAGATCACATAAGTCATGATGATCACTGGTTTTGTTTGACTCTCCACACAACAATCAATACCATTTGAAACAGGAGATGATTATTTTAGATATAATTCCACTCTTAAAAATGACAAGTTACCTTAGGAAAATTGCCTCAAGGCTAGATGGTGCCCTAAAGGACCTTTAGTAAAAGCACTGTATGGCATGCTGCTGGGTTTCCAAGAGCACAGCAGTCTCCAGACTGCTTGTTAATTTAATGCCTTTTATATGTACCAAGCAATAATTCAAAAGATTATATTGATGACCTTGAAAGAATGCATATTTATATGACATGACCTTGAAAAAATGCATATTTATATGACATGAGGAGTGGCATCTAAGATACTTATGGCATTCTACGTTAGAAGTTGTGATGCTTTAAATCTGGGATGCCCCAGATGCTCATGTATACAGTGTTGTTTCTCAACTGGTGGCAGCACTAGTTTGCTGAACTGTGGAGCCTTCAGGAGGCAGTTTTCGTTTACTAAGTTCCCTAAGGGCAAGCTTTTCAGAATTACAGCCCAGCATTTAACTCAAGCTTCTGTCTTCATTCTTTTCTGCTATGCTGGAGCTGGTGCAGAATGGACACCGCTATGAACTCCACCATGCTCTCCAGGAATCTGGAGCCAAACAAACCTTGCCTTAAGTTCCCTTAAGGTACTGCCATAATGGCTACAGCCATTGGAGAATAACTCTTTTGTGCCCATTCAAAGAATGCATCCAGCTATAGTTGATATTCATGCAGAAACAAGACAATTGTTTCCAGAAACAATGATAACCTTTTAATATTTGATCAGTGCCTGGATAAAGGAAGACTTTTCTGTCGCCCCAACTCATGACTCAGGCAATTCAAATCATCCCTGAAAAGAAGAGGTTGCGTGGTCATAGAGCTCCTGCAGGGCCAAGGTTACATGTGGCATTCACCCATCACCCTGCTCAGCCTTTATTTACCCATCACTCTGCATTGTCTTTGTTTGTTTTATATCTCAGTAATAGCCAAGGAAAAGTTGTTGATGGCAAGTAAAGTAGAGGATATCCATAAAAGACTCCCAGGGGAGCCCAGGTTTCCCAGGGGAAGAAATGATAAAAGATGCTGCCCCGGAACAAATGAAAAATAATCAACTCCATCAAGTAACCGATGAGTCTGGCAAACTGGTAAAGTCAATGAGATGGAAAAACAAAGAGTCTGAGCCTTACCAAGTATATGCATACCCATGTAGCAAAGCAACACACAAGTGAACAGATGTTCACTGAGAACCATGGCAAGTACCTTTCAAGGCACTGGGACACCATGGCAGTCAAGCACACTGGCCCGTTTGTAGCATGGATGTGAATTCTTAAGGGAAGAGCCACGCCCAAAGAAACATAGGACAGAGGAAGAGCAGTCAGGGAACTGAAAGGAGACTTTTCTCCACTGTCATGTACATGTAACTGTAACTAACCATATAAAGGCCTGCATAGGACCATTGGCGAACTCTCAGAGCCCATGAGAGACAGAAAGAAGGCTGGACCATCAGGGCCTACTGTGAAGAACCAGGAAAGTTGGAGAGGAAGCCCTGGGGTTTTCTGTATTTGATTAAGCATTATCATCAGGAGTAAGTCAGGTCCTGAGTCTACAAACCACACAGATGCAAGACTTTGCAGCCATATCGAGTCAGAAACGGAAGCTGCCACAAAGCCAAGTCTGACTCACCGTTGGAGATGAAGAGTACAAAGACTTGGCAGACAGGAGTCATACATGGGTTAGAGGGGCTCAGCCCCGAAGGCAAGCTCATGCTCCCAGGAACAGATCTTCCTAGTTAAGGACCTTAGTAGGCCCTACTTTTCATGTGTAGGCCAACCAGGACTTTTAAAGACCCCCAAATTGCTATACAAATATAAGCTTTTTGTGGTGCTGGGGTTCAAATCCAGGGCCTTTTGCAATGCTAGCCTACCACTGAGCTGTATATCTTTCTTCCCTTGTACTTTCATAAAGTGAACACCTCCATCCTAACTTTGCTATATTGACACTGACCAGGGTCTCAGTCTGTAGTCCAAGGTGGGCTTGAGCTCTGTTCTTCTACCTCTGTCTCTTGAGTTCTGGCATTACAGGAAACACCATCAAGCCCCAGGAACTCCTAATTGTTTTATCCAATCTGAAATTCCAGGGGGAAAATTGAAAGCCTTAACCAAGTCTTTTGGTGCTGTCTCAATAGATCAGAGAAATAACGACTTTGCTAAGATTGTTACTAAGCTCTGATTCTCGTCTGGGATGTATTGTCAGTAACAGTGTGTACTAAACAATACCAAGATGTGAAGGCAGTCATGGGTAAGTAGAGAGCTATATTCTGCAGTGACTTCACAGAACCTCAAGTCAAATACAAAGTTCTTTCAAGCCAAGTGTGTCTGGAGGTCAACATCGAAATGAAGTCTTCTGGGAGCATTCCTCGTCTGACTAAAAGTAAAGACAAAACTTCTGAGAAACCTGCCATAAGTTTCCATATAAGGGCAGGTCAGTCCTTGGTCAAAGTTGAAAGGGAAACAGTTATAAATCTCTTCTATTGAGTCTCAGGACCAATCCACCATGTCAAATTCTTATCCCCCATTTATTCTTTGTCTTTCCTAAGTAAGATTTCTTAATTTTCTTTCCCATTGTTCCCTTATCCTAGCCAACCCCTCAGTTACGCATGCATCACTCAGTACAAGTTGCATATCTAAACAAATATTTTTCTCTTGTAATCTACTTTTTTGTCAGTTTAGCTCACAGGCCCCTGACACTGCTCTTAAGACAGGATAGAAAAAGTTTTCCCTTCACAAAATAGCTCCAATAAAACTACACTTATAAAAAAGGTCCCTGAGAAACTGAGTTCCAGGTGTCAGCCTAGCCCTTGTCCTTTAAATTTAGCCTGTAACTCTGGAGACACCAGCCCCCAGCCAGCTTAACTGGCAGGCTCTGTGGCAGTTACAGAGTTCAGAGTGCTCCCATCTTAGTTTTGCATTCCATCTTAGAAATAAGAAGGCTTGAGGATGCAACATTACTGCCTTACAGGTACAACACTTACCGATGATTCCACAGAGCAGGGAATCTTGAGAGTAAAGACCATTCACAATGGCTGTCACTGGCTTGACTCACTAGATTCTTAGAGATTGACATCAATACATACAGAAAGCTGAGTAGAGGAATGAACTGGCTCACAAGATTACTGCTGCTGAGGCGTATTCTGACAGGTCCTAAGTCCTAATTGTTGCCCAGACCAAGTCCTAAGGTCAGAAAGGTAAGGAAACTGTTGATGAAATTTGAGGTTCTAGTGCAAAGGCCTGAGGAGGGAGGGCAGCTGGAGTCATCATCTCCAGATCAAAGGGCTAGAGAGCATGCATTAGCTTTTCCATGGGCATTTCCACTGCAGTGGATAAGTGTGCTTTAGTCCTAAGGGGTCACAGACATGAGCAAGAACAACCAGCTCATCTTTATCTGCTCTCTCCAAGCTACTGGCTAACTGAATTCCTGGCCAGACTAGGAGAGAGTCTTGCCCACCTAATTCATGCCATAGCCTCCTCATCCTCTGACTCTCATACTGTTGTGTGGGTGTGTGGGTGTGGTGGAGGTGAGGAGACAAGGTCTTGCTATGCAGCTTAAGATGGACTTAAACTTGCAATCATCAGCATGCCTTAACTTTCTGAAGGCTGGACACTGGTGTAAGTGATGTGTTACCACACCTGGTAATCCGGTGTTTCACTCTACCAAAGGTCTAGGTGTTTCTTGATCCAGGCATGTTGACATCTACAGTTACCCATCATACCCAATAGCCCAATACTAAGAAATACTTTTAAGTGACAACAGGTGCAGACTATTGAACAATGTGGGCAGGGATAAAGAACTCATGATAATTGCACATCAAAGGAAGGTCTTTATTCAGTGGAACCTCACAAGATATAATGATAAGTGGCTGTTGATATTGACACAAATCCTGTAACCATTTGCATGTGGCAGCCATAAGCAGCTGAGTGGATATAGACACAGCCTCATTAGTCTCAGCTCTACATAGTAGTGTGGTACGGAGGAGCACCATACCATCTCAGTCACCACCATCCTATTCCCTTTTACCTTTCTATATCCATCTTGGACTGACCCTCACTAATGTAGGAGGACATTGTACAGATGGTCAAACACATCAAGCATTCTTGGATGTATGATTCATGACAAAAATATAGATGGAGAAACAAGTAGGGACAGATGTGAGTTACAAAACAAATCATCCCCCCCCAGTTGTTTGTGAAGATCCTTTTACTTACTTACACACACACACACACACACACACACACACACACACACACACACACACACACACACACACCCCATTTTAAACTCCTTTAAACTAACTCAAGGAGCATTCAATGCCAAAGCTGACTGGAAAGGTATAATCCTGATGGTGTTCAGACGGCTCTTTTTTGAGAGTGCTGCTGCAGCTTCCTGTCTACCCCTCAGCACTCATGATTCATAGCTCAAGTTAAGACTCAAACTGTAGTTGCAAAGGATTCCTACAGGCATTTCACTAAAATTAAGCTCCTCGGGCAGTCAGCTGTCAGTTTGCTTATAACGCGCTGGCTTTCTCATCCTTCTGGCTGCAGAAACTCAATGAGGGTTGATTTTCCACTTAGACAAAGTAAGAAGGAAGGGAAAAAAAATCCAAACCCTGAAAGTAAATAGTGAACACTGGTGCAAAGCAATGCCATCCATCATTAACTTGTCTTTTCCAACCTAACAATAGGTTCAAAAGACTTTTGTTTCCTTAGATGTGTTTTTAAAATCCAAACTCGAAACAAAGATAATTAACCAGAAGACTCACATATCTAAAGTGTGTGGTTAATGGGTTCTGACAAGTGTCTCACCCCTGTAACCACTACACCTCCTAGGATATTTCCACTACCCTGCAAGTTTCCCTGTGCTTCATCAGGTTCACCTGTCCACCTACCTTCACCCCCATCTCTTGCAGTTACTTCCCTGCCCCTACCCCTAAGTGCTGGCATAAAGAAAAATGGCAATATATTGACTATTTTTGCTTTTTTATGACATCCCCCTATGCAGTTCAAACGAACTTATACATCAAGATCCCCCTGGCTGCATGTCCATCCTGAGTATACATTTATTTTATAGTTATATTGTGTTAATGTGTCTCTCCATGTGTGTGTTAGGCATGAATGTGAAGGTCAGAGGACAACATGGGAGAGTTAGTCTCTCCTACCATATAAGTCCCAAGGATCATGCTCAGGTCATCAGGCTTGGCAGCAAGTGCTTTTACCCACTTGAGGCATCTTGCCAGTTCCCGTGTGGACTTGGAAATGGCCTGGCACCATATTTTTAGATATATAGTCTTTATTCTACTTCACTCTCATATCTTGTGCAGCAAACCACAAAGTATAATGCTACTTTCTCACATTAAATCATAATAATAGTAATGAATTCATCCAGCCATTCTTAAATAGAAGATACTCTTCTAAGACCTAGGAATCCCCTGCCCATGCTGGGGATAGACAACACCAGACAGGGTGTGTCAATGACACCAAGCAGGAGATGCTGCAGCACAGTCTGAATTTCTTGGGGGAAGTACTCTGTAGAAATGGAATAAGGGTGATTTGAGTCAACCATTCCAGGTCATGGATGAGGGTCAGTTGTAAGCACACTGCCTAGAGTAAGACAGTCAATGTGGAAAAAACCAGGGACCAGGCGCAAAGAAAGACGTTATACCCCAAGTCTTCAAGTCTTCAAGCTGTCTGTTAACTGAAGCCTTAATTTCTATTTGATATTTAGGCAACTACTGGGAAACGGCCTTTATACTGCTGCCCTTCTTATGTAGAGTTAAGAGTTCATCAAGGGGACTATTGGACAGTCAAGAAACAGATAATTACATAAAAAGCCTTTTAGGAAAAATAAACAGTAATAAAGGAAGAGACTGTATCGTGGATATTTAAAATCTACAGCAATTAAGCCTTGAGCATACCCATCTCTCAGGTGTTGGCCCAAGATACCTGCAAGGCTTTCCTGGGTTTACCCTCAGATTTCCAAGGACAACTGTCTTAATGGGAGACAGCTGCAGTCTGGAGGCTTCCTTTGTCTGTATGTATGGGGCTGTGATTACAGCAGGAAGAAGCAGAAGCTAGACTCCAGCGTCTTCCCCTCTCCTGTGTGCTTACTGTGAGCACTTTAAACACATCGTCTTTACACATGAAGGAAGCTTGCCCATCTGGGAGATGATGCAGAGTTGGCATTTGTTTATGAAATCACAGCAGTGTGCACACGCACACCTGACTTTCACTATTCTCAGATCTTAGCAGCAACAATCCTCAACATTCTGGGAGGAAAAAAATTAAATGTGAGCCTACGATCACTCTATGTGTTTAAGTGTATACGTTTATATGTGTATTTGTGTGTGTATACGCAATTGTGTGTATATGCAATTGTGTATATGTATATGCATGTATGAGTAGTGTATGTTTCTTTATGTGTGTGTATGTCTGTGTGTGTGTGTGTGTGTGTGTGTGTGTGTGTGTGTGTGTGTGTGTTCAGTTCTCCCTTTTACCATGTGAGACTCTGGAATCAAATTTAGATTGCCAGGCTTTTGCCCTCTGAGTCATTTCAGCCATCTCACTGACCTCAATGTTCTAAGTTTAGTCTGTGTGTAGTATATATGTGTGTCTTATGATCTAGAACTATATTTATCTGTATATAAAGGCCACATAAAATCCAATCCATTTTCTTGGCATTGAGACACAATACAAGGCCTCAAACTGACTTCAAGAGTATTTCAGGTTAGTTTATAACATTGGCAGGGTTTTAGAAGCCTTTATATGTATTTAGAGCTTGTTTTATGCCTGGCCAGATACAATAATATGTTTTCAATCACCAATAGCAATTTGGTGACAACATATCTGGCTTCTAATATGCTCTTCCCAAAAAGACCCTGAGGTAGCTGTGTCTGTCAGCTGTCATGTCATAGCATATCTGTATGCACCACTCAGGACACTCTAGCCATAGCAAAACATGAGAGGGTCTTCTGCTAAGCAGGACCTGGGTCATCACTCTCTGCTTCCTGAGTTTGGACCCAATGTCAGCAGCCATTTCACCACACTGTCACAGTGGACAGCACACACCAGGAGCCAAGACTAACTCTTTTTCCTTGTATGGGTTTTGATGGTTATTTTGTCACAGTGAGATAAACAATAACCTCATATACTGTTTCTCAGGAGACACCCACCCTAATGTTTCCATTTCTTGGGGAGGGGCATAGATGTGCATGGGTGTGTGTGCATGCGAGTATGCACACAGTGGCGATGAAAGCATGCTTCCTTGGCTTTTTGTTCAAAGGCTTCCACTAAAGTCCATCAACTTTGGCCAATACAAACTGTCTCCTTACAGTAATGCGGACTCTGACAGCCTCCTCAGAGATGTAGCCATACTAGGAGTTAAACAAAAATTGCAGATTTAAATGAAAACGGATTTTTCATAAACCATTAGCTGATGTAGGTCACAAGAATCAGATTAAATTGCTTTATTGAGACAGCTAGTGTATTTCAGAAAATAATTCCCTAATGCTCTCAAGTTATTGAGTAACTTAAAATAAAACAAGGTCAAATTCAACTTACATGAGGAGGAAAGAGAAGAGAAGAAAACCTTAGAGCAATGTGAATGTGGAGTCGTGCACGCAGCCTTGGTGCAGTGCCAAGGCTCCAAAGGAACTCCCATTTTCTCCAGGACCTGCCATTCAAATGGCCATCTGAATCGTATTTGAACCATCTGGCACCTCTGCATTCTGCTGGTGGATTATCAGTAAAAACACAGGACCTCGCTTAGAGGTAGACATGACTTCCTTGGAAGCTGGGGATGCACCCCACACAGCCAGCCTGGGCTTCTTCAGCCCTCGAGGAAACAGGCCCAACAAGGCCATGTTTTATAAATATCATCTATCACTGAACCTGCAGTGTAATAAGCACAGAAAGAGACCAAAACCAGCTTGAGTCAGGAGTCTTCTGACCATAAATCTAGAATGGATCCAGGTAACTTCTCTTAATCTTGGCAGCTCTCAGAGTCTAATGCCTGTCTGCATAGGAAAAACCATAGAATATAATATCAAACACACTATGAGTCAGCCTCCCCACTGGAACAAGATGTGAACCAGCCTCCCTTATGCTTAGCAGACTCCGCTACTCAAACTGCCAGCCACTCATTGAGCCAACCTTCATAGTAAGTACTGATTAAGTACCTGCCAAAAGCAACCTAAGAAAGGAAGGGTTTGCTTAGGCTCCCACTCTGTTACAGTGGAGAGGGCTGGTTCACACCCTGTTACAGTGGGGAGGCTGGTTTACACTCTGTTACAGTGGGGAGATGCGATGGGATTCAGGTGTCAGCTGATAAGGTTGGAAAACACTTTTCCAGGGTCCTAGGCTCCTGAAGGGGGCGTGACCAGCAATCTTGGGGGCCCTGTTTGTTTCTGACTCCTTGAGAGACTAGATCAGTATCCACTGTCCATTGCATAAATCATTTGATTGCTCAGGTGCCTATATAAGCTGTTACCTATATCATAAATGTTGGTTTATGATATGGAAATGCCTTTCTGTATGCTGTGAATCTCAATCTTTAAATAAAGGAGCTGTTTTGGCCCTTGACAGGCACTGTAGAAAAAATAGGCAGAGGAATCAGAATAGGTAGGAAAGGAAGGCCGGAGTCAAGGGCAGATCGAGCAAGCCACTCAAGGAGCAACATGTAAGGAACACAGGTGAGCCACGGGCCACATGGCAGACAGATTAATAGAAATGGGTTGATTTAAGATGTAAGAGCTAGCTAGCAATGTGCCTGAGCCATTAGGCCAAACAGCATAAAGTTAATAAAAGCGTCGGAGTCATTTCTGGGGGCCTGAGCAGCAGCAGCAGGCAGCTAAGGGGTCTCGGGCAGCAGGTCTGTGGGTCTGGGCCTCTGGCCGCCCAGTACCAAGAAACCCCACTACTACAGGTTTACATTCCAATAAATATTAATTTTAGACTGATATATTTTAAGAGAGATTTGCTCCATCAGGGAGGCTGGTTCACATCCTGTTACAGTGGAGAGGGCTGGTTCACACTCTGTTACAGTGGAGAGGCTGGTTCACACCCTGTTACAGTGGAGAGGCTGGTTCACACCCTGTTACAGTGGAGAGGCTGGTTCACACTATTACAGTGGAGAGGGCTGGTTCATACCCTGTTACAGTAGAGAGGCAGGGCTGGTTCACACCCTGTTACAGTGGAGAGGCTGGTTCACACCCTGTTACAGTGAGGAGGCAGGGCTCGTTATATAGTGTGTACATTCAGGAATTAGAAAGTGATGAATGCATGTACTAACTTGGCTTCTTGCTTTTCATTTAGCCAGAACCCATAGGATGGTGCTACCCACATTCAGATGAGTCTTCCTACCTCGATAAACTTAATGTAGAAACTCCCTTACAGACATGCACCTTGTGCTAGTGTAGATGTTTGTGCAGGGGTACATTTGTGTTCTTGTGTATGTGGAGACCAGCTGTAAACCTCAGAGACTGTTTCTCAGGAGCTGTCCACCCTGTTTTTTCCATGTCATGGGGGGATAGCATACATGTGTATGGGTTCATGTACACATGAGTGTACACAAATGTAGAAGTCTATAACTGATATTAAGAATCATCCTCTATTCTTCCACTTATTCAAGGAGGCATGGTTTCTTAATCAAACCCAGAGCTCCCCCACTATGTCTTACCAGCCACCTTGCTTGGGAATCCTGTGTCTTTACCTCCAAAAGTCAGCATTTCAGGTAGTTCCTCATATCCATCAGCAAGTAAATTGTTTCTGACTATCTCAACACTAGCCCTCATACTTGTTCTGCAAATGCTTTAACCATGAGCCGTCTCCCAGCCCACCTTATGTTTTGAGACAGGGTCTATTACTGGTACCTGGGACTCACTGAGTACACTAGGATAGCTGGTCAGTAAACTGCAGGAGTCTGCCAGTCTCTGTCTCTCCAGCAGTGGGAACACAAACACACATTAGCAAAGCTGTCTTCTTTAAGTGGCTTCTGGGGATCTAAATCAGTTCCTCAGGCCTTTGTTGCAAGCATATTACCGGCTAATCTATCTCTCAGCCCAATAAGACATTTCTGGATAGGGACTGTGCATTTGGGGCTCTTACTGAGTTAGTGGTGACTTTTTTGGTGTGATGGTGCTGTGGCTGTGTAGATGCTCAGGATGTAGGCTGGAAGCATACTTTAGTCGGAGCACCCTAACATCCCACATGTGGCAGAAATTAACGCAGGCAATTTTGTGCCACACTTTTCAATTTTCTGCAGAATTGGATTTCTTTTTCAAAATGAAAAGTCTCTCTGCTTCTAGAAAACACCAGTAGTTCTTTCCATGGATGTGTGAGGACCCATAGGCATATAGGTCCCTGATTCACTTTGCATTCTTCAGAATGTAGCAGAGTTCCTGGCTCCTGAGGCCACTGTGCTATGTTCAGCAGGTTTGGCAATGAAGCATACAAGTCCCTGGGGATCTAGTTTCAACACTTCTTGGTCCCCCATCTCCCACCGCTATGTCTGTCTGAAGCTCCAACCATTCTCAAACCCAAACTCTAGTTGGTATATAATAAAAACCTGGAGTCAGGTATGGGGGAAACCTGAAATATCAGAAACAAAGCACATCCACCCAGCCAACTCCTCAGGCCTGTCTCCAGGAATCTTCCAACTGAATGCCTCTGAGTCCTCAGTCTGGGAAAGCTGAAAAAACATCCCTAAAGTTAGGATTAAAGGTGTGAGTCACCCCTCCCTGACCTGGTTTGGCTATGGTTGACTCTGATATTCCAGATTAATTTTATTAAATATATATCAGCACAATCTCTGTAAGCTATAACATCTAAGCACATGCTAACCATTCAGATCTCAGATGACCTAAATCACAGGAAATACAAATGAACATGTAATCCAACTTGAGGCTCAGCCTGTGGCTTTCCATCTGTTTTGTCATGCCCAAAGAACCATAGCATCAGCCACAAATGACTCCAAAGATCAGCTACAAAACCACACACAGAGCAGTGGCATGTGAATCCGTCTTCACATCTTATACTTTGAATCAACCCAACTCTCAGGAAAACTTACAAACAAACCTCAAAAGCCCAACAATAAATGAAACAGAACACAGTGAGGTGTAAATCAGTTCTAACATGCATTTCAAGATGCTTTCAGGGGCATTGACATCCCCTCCCATCAATCCCAGAGCATCTCTAGATAGCCAAGACTGTCCCCAGATAGCACCAATACTTGTGGGTAGGACCACACAAGAACTTAATTTACAGATATGGCACTGTATCATTGCAAAGGGAGCCTCATGTGAATCAACACATGTCACCTGCGGGAGACCCACCCAAGTCCAGCACCCACCTCTACAGACAGAACTGCCACAGTCTTACTCGGCCTCTCCTAAGACCTCAACTTTCTGACTTCTATTTGCTCATTTTCTGCAGATTGGCACTTCTTCATCCTAAACTGACTGCCTCCTGTATGTCATCCTTATCTCAGCTGGGACCTCCCTTCTTAGTTGAGGATATTAGGTACCAACTGACTCACAGACTCCTCCCATTTCTGCAACCCCAGACTATCTCTGACATCATCTCCCACTTCCATATTCACAACAGTTTCCCACTAGACTGCATTTTGTCACAAAAAAAAAAAAAAAAAAAAAAAATGAATGTTCCACTTCCCACCTTCTGGGACCATCGGTGGCACGCTAAACACTGAAGTCCAAACAGCTCTGCATATGCTAAGTACTTCTGCATAACTACAGTGAGAACATTAAAATCAAGAAAATGACCTAGAGAGAGTACTACCACATCCTAACTAAGGATGTTAACAGTTCAAGGTCGCCTAGAGTGTTTCTTTAGTCTTCAGCCTGGAGCAATCCCTTGGTCCTTCCTTGTCTTTTGTAGCCTTGGCAGTTTGAGAAACTGTCTTGTTATTTCACAGGATGTCACTGAGTTTGGTGGTGCTCAGGAGAAGACTCTGTGCCGTTCTCCTGGAAATGTTACAGAAATGTCACCAGTGGGTGATGCTGCTGTATCTGCTCTGTCACCTGTGTCCCTCTGATATTTCCTCATCACTTTGTATTGTACCTACAAAGTATTTTATAGGTATATAGGTATATGCGAGTAATGCCCACAAAATATCTTTGTACTTATCAAATTTTATTCACTGATTTTACCAGTCTTTATAACTTGACTAAGTTAATGAGGACAATGATAGTTAACAGATAATTTTAATTAATCCCACTATCTGTTTTTATTGACCATTAGCATTCTCGAACATACAGAACATTCTCCTTTATTCCTTCCTTTTAGTCATAGATTACAAGTTTCATATTATTCAGTGAGTTCTAATCTCTGCCCGTTGAATGTTTTGATTCTGAAACAGTGCCAAGGCTGGCCAATGCAAACACCCCACAGCTAGCTCTCCTGCCCTTTGACACATCCTGGCCACCCTTTGAGTACTTCCTTACTTGGTGACACCAAAAGATATTTCAGGCTTATCTTGTACTTCCTCTGTCCCTGGCACAGATCCAGCCACTTCTCCAAGATGACAAATGTAATTTGGAAACCAAAACTTGAATAATGGGCCCCTGTTAATGCTCCCAGATCTATTGGTAGATGCAGTCAGAAAATACATGGGATCCATAAGCCCCTTAAAAGATTAGGCAGATACTCTATTCTGGATGCTTAGAGTCTTCCTGAATACATCAGCTGAAGCCTCATCCCAGAGAGTGATGTCCTAGGAGATAGGACATTGGGGTGAGCATTCAAGAATTGGCTCAGTGTCTTTATTTTAAAGGAGGAAATAGGGAGGCAGCTTAGTAGGTGAGCCATGATAGCAGAGATCCATTCAATGGCTGAGGAGCCCAAACTGCCTCTGCTAACTTAGCTGCTGTTAGGAATCTACACAGCTACACACTGCTTTAAAAATATGTTCTCAACTATTTGACAATTTCATACAGTGTTTTTGTTTATATTCACTCTAAACTGCTCACAGTTAGGAGTGAATATAAACAAAAACACTGTATGAAATTGTCAAATAGTTGAGAACATATTTTAAAGCAGTGTGTAGCTGTGTAGATTCCTAACAGCAGCTAAGTTAGCAGAGGCAGTTTGGGCTCCTCAGCCAATGGAAGATCCTGCCTCAAAATCCAAGGTGGGTGGCTCCTGAAGAACAATGCCTGCCCTTAACTTCTGGCCTCTACATATGCATCTGCTTTCAAACACACACATCTCATACACATGCATAAAACTGAACAACACACACAATATAGTCCCACACAAATGCACACACATGAAGAGCACATCACATGCACATATGTGTCCATGCAAACACACAGCCAAAAGGAGCTACCTTTCTCTTCTCCATCTGATGGCACAAGTATGTACTATGAAGCAAGTCACAAGTCCTCACCAGACACTGAATCTCCCCATGCTCCTTTGATCTTGGGCTTATTAGCCTCTAAAACTGGGAAAGATATATTTTGTTTGTAAGCCACCCAGTATATGGTATTTTGTTACAGAACTGCAAGACGCTATCTAAAGACCTACTTTCCTGAAGCAGGTAAGCCTTGGCATCAGCAAAGCCTACCATCATGGTGACTTTTCTGAACAACCCTAAGTAGCTATGGCTACCAAGCAGGAATGGAGAGATCGTGTCATGTCCTCAGAGATCCTCATTCTTTTCCACATGCTCACGTTCTGGTGTGCAAGCTAGTTGTGTCATCAGCCACACACCTTGAACACATCTGATCTCATCCAATTATGCCATTTGTGCTGTATTACCGAGTGCCCAACTCTGATTTGTGGCTTTATAGGCAGCCTTTAGGAATTCCTGGGTTCCCAAAGGCAAGTCCCATCCCTCAAAGAGTTTGAACTCATCCCTAGAAGCCAGGACTAGCAAAAGCTAACTTGGTCCCCAGGAGAGTCCTAACAGCGCTGTTAGAATCAGTAAGTAAAGTGCCTCCCTTGTGTGTAAGCACGAGGACCTGAATTCATTCCCAGGACCCTGGTGTGCATTTGTAAAGTCACCAGTGGCTAGGCAAAGACATGGTTTTGGGGGTCACTGGTCAGCTAACTAAACTCAATCTATGAGTCACAAGCAAGAGAAATCCTTTCTCAAAAGAAAGCTGATGGAACCCACAGAACAATAGTTGAGGTCCCCTGGTGTCCACATATGAACATGTGTATGTGCACATGCATATGGAGAGAGAGAGAGAGAGAGAGAGAGAGAGAGAGAGAGAGAGAGAGAGAGAGAGAGAGAGAGCTAGCACAGGGAGATGGAACTGAAAGCTGGTGTTCTTTCTCAGCATGCATGAGGCTTCAGTTTAATTCCCAGTACTTGAAAATAAAAGAAACTTGTAGAAAAACACAATGGAAAAATCCCCAAACTAAACCAAGCTCCGGGATTCTTAAAAGTCTGTGTTTATTTCTGCCAGAAGTTTATCACATGTTTGTTAGTCTCTTGGCCAGCAGTGCTCACTCCATATGACACTTTCCCTCCCAAACAGTTTGCTGTGACCAGACCAGTTCCCTTCTCAGCCCACACAATGAGGGCTCAATAAGTCCATGTTATCAACATTCTCTGAAAGGCCCTGTACAGTCTCCTTTTCTAACTTGTGCTGTTCAGTTGATTGACAGCCAGTCACAAGCCAGATGGCACAGAACCACATCTGGAGGAGGCTGCTGACATTGTTGGAACAAACCTGACAGCTGTCACACTCTGCCATCCCCACAAGGGTTTGCTTCCCTGGAGTCTAGAACCACAGAATGTGCTCTCCAGCCTCTTTTCTTTGTAGCAGAAGGTCAGGTGTTCAGCCACCAGGTGCCCCACCTTCCTCCTTCTACTTACACCACAGCCTAGAGACTCTGCCGGATGGGCGTGGGTTGGACAGCTTTCCTCCAGAGTCCCACATCTGGAGCACAGGCCTGGACAGGCACTAGCCAATCTGCTCTGAAGGGGTTGTACAAAGTAGGGCTGCTGGACCATGCAGAAAAAAAAAATGTTTTCAGTTCTCATGTACCCTGTATAAAAGCCAGCCCTCATAGAAGTAATTTAGGCCTGTGGTAAACCACAGTACAGATGCTTTGGAAAACCAGGCCACAGTTTATCAAAAAAAAAAAAAAATTAATAGAGAATTACCATTTCATTTACCAATTCCACTGTGAGGATATACTCAGAAAAACCAAAAGCAAGAACTTGAAGACATAATTGTGTATCCTAGCATATTATTTCTAAAAGATAAACAAGAAAAATTCAAGCATCATGTACAGATAAACAAAATAAGGTATGTCCATACAAGGAATTACTATGTAGCCTTAAGAGGAAGAAAATCCTGACACCTGCTGTAATATAGATGTATCTTGAGGTCACTACAGTGAGTAAACCAGTCACAAAAACACAAAGATCATGTGACCCCACTAAAACAAGATAATTCATACAGTAAAAGGGTTATGACTTGGTGGAACAATTCCTTCCTGCTATATGCAAGGCCCTGGTTTCTCTCCCTAGCACCACACACACACACACACACACACACACACACACACACACACACACACAAACACACACACACATGTGCACACACACAGGTACACACACACACTCACACACAGGTACACACACACACTCACACACAGGTACACACACACATGCACACACACACTCACACACAGGTACACACACATGTACATACATACATGCACACACACAGGTACACACACACACATACACATGCACACACACACAGATACATATGCACAAGCATGGGGGTAGTGGGTATGAGACAGACTGTGATGTTTGTCAGAACCTGAAAGATGGTTTAAGTAGGGGTGGGGGGTAGTACTTTAAATTCTACAAAACAAAACTTGAAAGTTCTGGAAATTGTGGTGTAAATAGATGGAGGAGAAAGGTTTGTTTCAACAGTGGTCTGGAGATAGAAAGTTCTGGCAATATTTAACATCAGCAATGCATACATCAAAAATAAAGGCTGGGGTCCGGGGAGGAGGCTGAGTTGCTAAAGTTCTTGCCTAAGCATGAGGACCTGAGTTCAGTCCCCAAAACATACTGGAAAAACTCAAGGTGCTGTGACGCATGTGTAATTTTAGTAGCAGGGCAGACACAGGCAGGTCCCTGCAGCTCTCTTTTGAGCCAGTTTTCCTAGTTGGTGGGCTTTGGGTTCAGTGATAGAGCATCTCAAGAAACACAGGATCAGAAGTGACAGAAACCATATTCAATGTTAATTTCTGGCCTCTGTCTGCACAAACATATACATGTCTGGGACATGTGTACATGTGTGCATGTGTACACAAGCATATACAACACATAAAAATTACATGAATATAAAATACAATAAAAAGTCTAAAATGAAAGAATGTTATATGTATTTCACCACAAGAAAAAGTAAAATACATCCAAGGCACAAAACTCAAGACACTGCAAGGCATAAGGGCACCTCGAAGCCCTTTTTACCACCATTTTACTCCAGGCTGGTGGAGGGATCCATACTGATCCTGTTGCTCCTGGGCACTGTGCTGGCTTAAAGGATACTCACAGGAACATTTTTCATCTAAAGAGTAAGATTCCACACAGACAGGTCAGGGCATCATTTACCTCATGTCTACTTATGGAATAACAATGGAGCAGCAGAGAGGATGCAGGGAATGTGGTTTAAATCCTTCATCTCCCATGAGGGCAATAAAACTTGATTTCTCAATCGAATTTATAAAGTGCATTTAACGGAAATTTTGAAAGGCTCTGATAACCTTTAGATAGTCACATAGCCTTGCAAAAAAGATGCTAATTCACCCACTTATCTAGTGATTAAGAATTTATGTAGAGTAAGTAGCAGGGCCTGCCTCCTTCACTTTATCCCATTGTTCCCCCAGAGCCATGAGAACACATCTTTCAGACCCTGGGGAGTTTTTACACCAGGAGGGAGGCTGGGTTAAAGTGACTTTCATGGTCATATGTAAAGGTGGCAGTTTGGATGTGCAAAGGGGGAGATATCCCAGAGGAAACCTCATCTGATAATAAAGTCATCTCAACATCAGAGCCCTCTTGGAGCTGGCACTGCACCCGCATTCAGCTGCCATTTGTCCTGAATATGCCACCTGGATGCTTTTATTCAGAAACAAACAACAAAAGACAAAACAAACCCTTTCTCTCTTCCAATAAGATGAAGTGTTTAGTTTATATTCAAAAAGATTGCTTCCTCCACAGCAGGTTCTGAAGGTCCTTCAGTCACCTCATTGTGAGTGGGCCAGGTTTATGGAAAATCAATCTGATGTCAGAATAAGACTATAGGTTCCTATCAATACCACCCTTCTGGGGCCTCCTAGAATGTCAAGTGTCGCTGCTCCTAGAAAAATCTGACCAGGAGCCCATTTAAAAGCTTAATCAATGCACATTGCTCAATATGCATCCCTAAAAGCTCAGGATGTGACCTGATCCCCAATATAAAGGCTTGAGGAGGAGATGAGGTCATGAGAGTGTTAATAACAACCCAAGTGAACCTGTTTATTCTGTTCACTGTTCAAGGACACAGCTAGAAGTCACCAACTGTGAAGTAGACAGTGGGTTCTCATCAGACACCAGATTTCCCTTGACCATGGCTTTTACCTTCCAAAATTGTGAGGAATAAGTCAGTTGTTCCTAAACCAAGCTATGAAGTTCTGTTATATAGCCAAATGTGAGGAAGAGATGATGCTTCCCAGTTCTCAGTGCAAACAAGCTCTCATTCTTGTCTCTTTTCTAAGTTGTTAAACTTAGCCGCCCTCACTGTCTGCTGTGATACCATGTAATTAAAACCAAGGGTAGAAAGTCGCCATTATCAAATAGTGGGACACTTTCTCACAGCCACACATGCAGCCTCTAATTCAGTCCCCTCTCTGCCTCACACCTCTCACCTCTGCTCCTACACTGAGGACATTTCTTCCCCTCCTATTTATCAGAGGAAGGGAGCCCCAAGACCTCAAGAGACAGCCTTTCAGCACCAGCTTGTTCTTATCCACTTCTCCCTGGTAATTCCGGATGCAGTGTATGTGTCATTAACCTCACCACTGCACATACCACTAGGTACAGTCTGTGAAACTAGCACTAGCAAACCAAGGGCCCTGGGTTCAATTTCCCACCACCTAAACTGAGATGGTAAAGGCACACAGGCCTGTAATTCAACCTCTAGCCACTCCAGAAGTAGAAGCTGAAATGTTCGTCCTCCTCAGATAGCTTGGGCTACATTAGACCCTGTCTCCAAACAACAGAAGGGAACTTAAGTCCCCCACTACCTTCAAACAGCGTTCTGAGGATGCGGGGTTTGGGCAGCCAGAGCATCCAGCTCAGCACACATGGGAGCTCCCCACACCTATGTGGGAAATTTCTCTGCGGGGAGAAACTGAGATAAGGGCAGAATTCAAAAAAGAAGCAGAGAAAAATGGGCTGGGAATATATCCCATGTGGCACAGTGCTTACTAACTACCATGCACAAAGCCCTGGGTGTGATCCACATAAGCCAGGGGAAGTGACCCATGCCGGTATGTTTACCAGCTTAGGAGAAATTTACAAGTCCAAAATTATTCTGTTAGAGGTTAGCTTGGACTATCTGAGACACTGTCTTTGAAAAAGGGAAAAGAAAAAGAAACTAGGTAACTAAACAGATAAGATGGCTAGAGATAAGAAGGGCCATCTCAGGGGCATGGTGAGGGAGTGCACTGCTGCACAGTCCTGACCACCTGGCCAAGTCTCTGGGACTCATGGCAGAGGATAAGAACAGACTCCCCACGTTGTCCTCTGACCTGTACACAGGTGCACTTGCACTCTCTCTCTCTCTTTCTCTCTCTCTCAATCTCTCTCTGTATCTGTCTCTCAAGAGTGTAAAAGCATACAGACACATGCAAAAGCATATACATACACATACACACATATACATACACATACATACACATATACACATAAACACACATACACACATACATACACACACATACATACACATGCACACACATACCCACATACACAAACGCATATAGACACACACATATACACATACATACACACATATACACATATATATGGACACATATACCCGCATATTACAAACACACATATAGACACACACATACATACACATAAACACACATACATACACATACACACACGTATGCATAAGAACAACATTCATCTTAGAAAATAGCAGTAAAATCTCAACAAGCAGACAAACTGCTAATCAAGCCTTTTCCACTTGACAGTTTGCTCTTGAGGCTGACTCAAAGTCCTTGTTGCCTAACACCAGAAGACTTGGGACACTGGGCCCTCTGTGTATGCTAAGTAGTATAGTTACACACAGAGCTTATAAAAGCAGTGGAAGTCCCTACCAGCACAGTGATGATCCTGGAACCTGTTTATACAGATGTAGCCTTGAATCCATGGGAAATGGAAATGCATATTTACCCCAAGATGAATTCTCAATCTCATCACCACAACCATGGTATAAACATTTCTCTTCCTTAAAGCATGCTTCAAAGGCAGCATGCATCCAAGAAAGACAGTTTTTAACTTAGAATGACTGTTCAAACACTAGGGTTGGTCACCCATTTGGGATTGCCACCAGGGTCTTTCAAGGATGTTACAAAGTTAATGCATCCAAAGCAGAATTCTTGGTTCTCTATGCCCCTCAAAACAACCTGTTTTCTTCATAATGTACTCATAAGCTAATGGCAGTCCTATCCTGTTCTCCCCATAAGCTAATGGCAGTCCTATCCTCCTACTGGCTCAGGCTGACTTATCTCTTTTACTTTACTATTCAATTTTCTTAAAATTTTGTGGTACTAAAAATCAAACCTCGAACTTCCTGTGTCCTAAGAAAGTACTCTCCCACTGGGCCCCAATAATCTTCATTCTTATCAAAGATCTCTCTCTCTCTCTCTCTCTCTCTCTCTCTCTCTCTCTCTCTCTCTCTCTCTCTCTCTCACACACACACACACACACACACACACACACACACACACACACACACACACACATCTCACCTTTAGCTCACCCACAGGCTTAACCTTAAATACATATGCAATCTTTCTTCTCTGTTGCACTGACTCCGACTCTCTTCTAAGCTACCACCTCTGTCTGGGAATTGTGATAGTAGTCCAGCATGGATCTCTGTTCACCCTCATGGGTCAGGCACCACCATATCTGCTGTCATGACCTGTGTCAGACAGGTCTCTTATGAAACACAGCTACCTCCTCCACCCATCTCCCTACTGCAGCTCCCCTAACCTCAGCCTTGCTGTCTAGCCTGCTGCTTCAGGCTAGCCTCCACTTCTTTTTTTCTTTGCCAGGCTTATGCTGACATGTCATCTCTCTTTACTTCAGATCTATTCTCCAAATGCATTGTCTTGTCAAGGATTTCCTTGAGCTCTGTGATGCTTTTAATGAGAATGGCCCCCATATGTTTGAATCCCCAGTAAGTGGAACTGTTTTGGAAGGATTCAAAGGTGTGGCCTTGTTGGAGGAAGTGTGTCACTGTGTTAAGCTTTCAGATTTTAAAAAGCCCATGCCAAAACAGTCGACTTCTGCCTGAAGCTTGTGGATCAGACGTGAGCTCTCAGCTGTCTCTCCAGCACCATACCTGACTGCAGTCATGTGCTTTACCATGAGGTTCATGAACTAACCTTGTGAAACTATAAGCAAGCCCCAAACAAAATGCTTTACCTATAAGTTGCCTTGGTCATGGCAACATATAAGTGGCCTTCTCCTCAAAGCAATAGAACAGTAACAAAGACAAAGCCTTTTTAGAAATCATAACATTTCCTAGTATCTCTTGTCCATTTTCTTTGATTGCCATTTAAAAAAATGAGATACACATCTGCTAAAATCTATAGCCATTCCTTATTTTAGACTGTGTGGCATCATCCCGTCTCCTTGCATGATTGCATGATCAGCTTTGCCCCTGCTGTGAGCCTAGCATCTAGAGCTGTGCTCTGCTCTCAGCACATACCAGCTATTGATAAGTCCTGTGCTGGGGGGTGGGAGGCAGAAAGAGCCGATCTCACCAACTCTATTAATGTACCACAATACTCTGTGAACTTTCCTCACTTATTTAATACTTCTGCAAGGGGCATAGATGCTTCTACAATATTTGTAACCATTCATAATTGCCCCATATGTCTGGACAACTACATATCCTAAGAGAGGATATCTTGGCTTAAATGTCAAACACAATGAAAGAGAAGAAACAGAATGGCCTGTAGCTCAGCATCAGACTGCATGCTTAATATGTATGAAGCTTTTGGTTCAATCCCCAAAAGCTCCAGGGGAAAAAAAATCAGTATTCCTTGGCTATCAGTCACACTCCCTAACATCTCTAGAAGTCAAACGAAGAAGAGCAAGCTATGTCCTTGCTTACATGCACAGACTTTGGCTAAAAATGGCCTGTATCCGGATTAGCAACAGTGAAAGCTCCTTCCAACATTAGGGTTGAGGGGACCAGACAAGCAACACCAGCAGATCTGGTGGAAGCTAGTAGGTACAAGAGAAGGCTTCTTTCTAAAGTGCTATTGGCTAGACAGAAAGCAGGCTGTGGTAGAGAAAGTGGGCAGGCAGATACTCTCTGACTTCTCAGTTCTCATGCTTCCCCTCCTGTAAGAGACTAACACCAACCTATGTGGTGATATATTATATATTTAATAAAACCAGTCTGGTCTGTCAGAGAACAGATCCACCCACTTAAGATAGCAGGGTCACGCCTTTAATCCCGTAACTCCAGAGACAGAGATCGTTCTGTGTTTCTGTGAGTTCAAGGCCTAAGTACCAAACAGTAGTAACTCACACCTTTAATCTTAACTCTAGAATATGATGTAGAGTTGAACCGAAAGTGAAACAACTGGGCAAAGAAGGTATTTAAGGCAGGTGTATGGGATTTATTCTGTAGAAGCGACAATGAGGAACCAGGCTGAGGAAGCTGGAAGATAGCTTTTACCCTGAGAAGTTGGCTGGGTGAGATTTGACTGTGGTCTGTTTCCTCTCTCTGATATTCCAGTTTTTCCCTGATATCCAGCTCTGAGTTTTCATTTAATAACAATTAGAATTCATGCTACAAACCTAAACTCAGAACCTTTCCCCACCTTATTTCACAAAGTGGGCATGGGTAGAGCCAGGGCAGCAGCAACCGTACCGACTGAGAAGCTGTCTACAGAAGCTTCTGCAATATATACAAGAGACTGTTCTGGCCCTCTACAGCCACCCTGATGTAAAGATGCTCATTTCCTCATGTGATGTCACAGTACCCACATCCATATTTGGTCTGAAAATAGGCAACCTTGCTTCTACAAGTTCTATAACCACTAATAACTGCTCCACACATTATTCCTGCTATTTCAAATCATTTTTAGATAGCTTTCAGAGTCTAATATCATGTATATGCTGGGCAGATCATTCGTGAAACCATTGATCTTTTCTTTTGATAGGAGGATGGTTGGAACTGTGGACAAGGAACCTACAGATACACAAAACTATGCTCAAACTCTTGTTAAAGTTGAATGGTTTCTGATCTCAACTCCATTTAAAAACAAGGCTGAATTCTATACTGTGTGGCCCATTTCCTTTATAGAAAAACCTTTATTTTATTCCCTTAAGGAACTCCTCTGGTCCCATTATTATATTTCATAAAAATTAAGTTTTAGGAGTCCCTTCTGCATCCCCTTCCTTGCTGCAGATACATAGAGGAGATCTGAGTCACAGAGTTGAAGTAATCTGTAGTGGCTACAGATTCACACCCAAGCCTGTGTAGTTTTTAAAATGTGAAGAGTTAAATGTTAAAAGTGAAACTGGATATTGTTATGCCATGGTTTCTCACAGATGGGTCTTCTTCATCAACTGAGTTTTAGGGGCACTTTGCTTCTTGACAAAGTTCTGGCAGGTTCTATGGTCCCATTCTCAACATTTCTCAGCATTCCTAATGCTAATGTACTAAATCTGATGCTTTGATATCTAAACTGTCAGGGAGACATGAAGGAGCATCAGCTACTACACTCCCTGTCTCCAAAAGAGGCTGTTCACTTCTACATTCAACTGGGGATTTTACCAGAGTCAGTGATATCAGTGATGAAAGCCTACACGTCCAGAGATGCCCACATTCAAATGGCAAGCCTCCCTCTGGCAAGACATTTTCCTTGGTCAAGTTACCTGCCTTGCTGTTCCTTCATGCCTCCTTTATGGAAGCCCTGAAAACAGAGAATAGCCCACCTCACACAGTCCTAAGTAGTGAGGTGGGGAAGGCCAAAAAAGCCCACTGTAGCATATCACCTGGCATGTGACAGCTACTTGGTAGGCTGCTATCATCATTCCAATCCCATCATTTTTCTTTAAGTGAAACTGGAGAAAGAACAAAAGTTCTCTGAGTACTTTCAACAATTACTCCACGGCCTTAAAATAATTCTCCTGTACGTTTCCAGTTAAAAATAACTCAAGTGGCTTTTATAATTCCACCAAATTGGTGGCCAACGCTAATTGCCAATAAAGCTCAAACTGCATATAGCTATTTGGAGCATAAGAAATATGTACTGAGGGAATATCAGGAAAATAGGAATATCACCTAGCACCATTTCTGTGTACAACATAAATATTCACATTGGGACTAGCATATAGTACCTGGAAACAGGGAGGTAAAAATGCAGCATAAAATTTTACAGCTGGTCCAAGCTACTCCTTCTTAGCTCATGCTGAGGAAGATTCAGCCCGGTGGACCCCAGAACTCATAGCCCCATGTGTCCAGGCCAATCTCCTGAGCTGTCTAGTCCAAAGAGAGAGAGACAGGATCAGGAATAAAAACAAATGCCTTGCCTAGTCCTTGTAAAAGAGTGTTGGGGCATCTTATCTGCTTCTTTTATAGATAAATAAACCATCAGAATCCCCTCAGACAGTGAGTCCACAATGAAGCTTTAAACTGAGACACTATAAACCAGACAGTCTGAAAACACTGACCTACACAGTGTACATTTTATAAAAATCAAACCTAGAAGTTTCTACTTAAACCAAAATAGTTAAATGGCCAATAAGACATCACATGACACCAAAGCAGGTGTCCCTATTTATTCTATACCTCAGAATCTTACTCAGCCAGGATCCCCATCTGTTCTTGTGCCTGAAGATAATGAGCACATTCTCTAGGCTGTCATCTTTCCAGCCATGACCCAGAAATCCCACTGACGTCTTACGGTTTATATAAAAAAAATACTTTTCATCTACAGCATCTTTCCTGTGACATGTGAAAGCAGGAAATTCACCTATTGTCAAAGGCCAGGGTGCCCTAGGTCATGGACAGCCCAGAGCTGGCCTCAGCGGCACAGCACAGTCTAGAACACCCAAGGAACCAGGAGGCAGTGAGGACAATTGTCTGCAAACAGTGGTTTCAAAGAAAAACATTCCACAAGTATCTGTTTCTCCTCCAAACTGGAGACATAAGGACATCCATAAAATCAATATTCCTAAATTCTCAAGAGACAATCCCTTTTGAGAAGAAAGCCTCATCTTCTTCCCCATTTTCTGACACATCTGAGCAATGACAGACACGAAGGTGACTGTTCCATGCTTAGGAGTGTGGGTGAGTAATGCTTCTGTACAGCTGGATGCAGTGACATGTTAGCTCCTAAATGGATCCCGGGGAGATGAGTCAGTGTCCTCCATGGGGCTTTCCCCCTAAGCTTGGAGAGCCTCCCAACAATCAGCCTTCCAGGGAAGCACTCTATAGCCTCCCTGGCAGATCCTCTGCAGTGGGTCAGTGTCATTACAATCAACACTACTATAAAGTCTCTAGTGCTTGCTAACACTTTACTTCCAGCAGCTCTGATTTAATTAACTAGGCTGAAGTTGGGATATTGAGGGTCCCTCCTCTGTGTGTGTGTGTGGAGGGGTGCACAGATATGTACAGGCCGGAGGACAACCTGGGCTATCATTCCTCAGCAGCCATCACCTTGTTTTTTGAAACAAGATGTCTTGTTGGCCGGGATCTTGCCAATTAGATTAGGCTGACTGGCCAGTGAGTCCCAGGGATCTGACTGTCTCCACCCAGGGCAGGGATTCCAAGTATGTACAACCATGGCTCTTTTCTATTTAGGTACTGGGGATGGAACTCAGGTACTCATCCTTGCAAAACAGATACTTTGTGGACCGAGCTCTCCCGGTACCAGGTGACTCTGTCAAGCAAGCAACATTGAGATCATTGAGATCGACAGCTGTAGAAAGAACCACACCTTCCTGCTCCCTCCACAGGTGCTAAGGACCACAAATTATTTCACAACTAAAAATTATTCAGTAGAATGGGTTTAAAATTCACGAATACAACCTACTCGCCGCATAATTAAAAAGCCCTTGATACTGATCCCCGGGTCTTCCTGACCTACCATGCAACCTGCTCCGGGAGAATACAAAGTATCATTCTTAAAAGTAATAATATCTAGACAGCATTTTGTAGTTATAAACTAAGAAGATACAATGTCACATTTAACCATACTAAAAAGTGTGAAATACATTCCTACTGTTGCTGTGATAAATGTCAAAAAACTTCAAAGCTTAAAACCACTACTAATTTATTACTTTATTGGTCTGGAGGCCAAATATCTGCAATTCATACCACAAACCACAGTCAAGACTGGCAGAGATGGTTCCTTCAAGCATCAGTAGGATTTGTCCCTTGTTCCTTTTTTAGCTTCCAATGGTTTCTGCACCTGATGCTCAAATTAGGATTAACCACTTTTGTGGAGTCTGTTTGCCTCAGAAGCTTTTTGGATGAAGGTAAGCACATCTTTGGGGCTGCTGTGCAGTGGGCTAATGGCTGGCTTCACGGCTGTTCACACGTACACTCCTCTCTTGCTCAAAGGCCTTTGTTGGCTAGTTTGACACAATCTAGACTCTCCTAATGAGGGATTTGCTAGATCAGGTTAGCCTGTGGGCATGCCTGTGAGGGAATTGTCTTAATTATGTTAATCAAGGTAGGAAGACCCACCCTAAACTATTGGCTCTGCTGTCTGGGTTTCTGTTCTGAAATGTATAAGATTGGAGAAGTGAGCTGAGCAGGAGGCATTCATGTGTTCACTTCTCTCTGCTCTTGACTGTGGTTATGGCTAACTGTTTCAAGTTCCTGCCTTAGCTTTTCCCAAAGTGATGAACTGAACCCTAGACCTGTAAGCCAAAGTAAACATTTCCTAAAAGCTGCTTGTCCAGGTATTTCACACCAACAACAGAAGAGGAAGCTAGGACAATACCACCTTTTCAGGTGAGGACACTCAAGCTCAAAACTGTGTGACATGTACCCAGGTTCCATATCCAGAACAGCACCAAACCTCAGTGAGTCTAATCTCATTACTGCAAGAGACACACTTGATTGCTGCCACACAGGTGGCCACCCTACATTAAAGTGATGTTTGTGACATTTCCTCTTCCAAGCTTTTACCATCCTGTTAACAAGAAGAGTTTTCACTGTGACTCAATTATCATCTCTGCCATTGTATCCCCAAAGGAAACTAGCTGCCCGCTACACCACTTCCTCAGTCAGACCCCACCCTTAGACCAACAAGCCCCCTGTGCAGCAAGCTACAAAACAAAATAGACTACATCATAGCCATTTGAACTTAGTCATCTGGAGAATGTGGAAGATGGGTAAGCTCTCCATTTGAAATTTATGGATTCACAGCAAAAAGACTCCAGGAAAAGATTATGACAGAGCCTATCCATTTCCTCTGTATCGAACACAGTCATGTCGGAATCATAGGAAACCGTGTTTTAGTGACTTATTTTAGAAACATAGCTTATTTCTCTCTTCCTTACAACTGAGAGAATTGAAGAGCTGGAGTGGCATCTGCTAGTCCCAGCCAGCCATTTTCTGGAACAGAGGGTTGTTATTTCAGCCTAGGTCATCAGAAAGCTGTAAGGGTAGATCTTTACAACTAACTTGGGACTTCTCTACCTCCTCCACCCCCCACCCTTCCTCTCCTTCACTAATGCATCAGGATCCAGTGCTGAATCATAGTCACTTTAACAATGGGAGAGAGTAAACAAAGCCAGGCAAATCTCACTGCCAAGCCTTTGTCTGTGTTCAATCTGATGTGAAAATAGCAGATCAATGCTGCATTGGAATGCAACTGGCATCCGAGCAGCAAGCTTCATGACCTCCCTAGACTGCAGAGAACTCATCAGCACTGTCTGGAAAACTGGAAAACAGCATCAAAAAGGGCTGGGAAGGTCACTCAGAAGAGTTCAAGTGAGGAGTTAAGTTAAATGAGCTAATGGTGGTGGGGAAGTGGGGGATTGCTATAGAGAACAGCATAGCTTGTGGGCCTGGAATATGCAAGTTTCTGAACTGCCCTCCTATAGGATTATCGTCTGAAGGTGAAATGACCCTTAAGGGCAGCAAGAATCCCCTCTTCCCGTACCCCAAAGGGAGAGCTGTGGTCCTTAGCTCAGAAAAGCAAGCTACTGTATTTTGTAAAGGTTTTCCATAAAAAGGGTATGTTAATTTGTTTCTCTGCTGCAATGATAAAAACACTGACTACAGATAGCTCTAGGAGAAAGGTGTTTATTTTGGCTTACACCTCCAAATCACAGTCTGTCATTGGGGAAGACAGGGATCCGGGGACAGGAACTGGAGGGCGGTCAGGGTGGTCAGAGAGGAGCACTACTTACTGGCTTCTTTTCCAGGGCTTGATCAGTGATGTCTTACACTTCCCAGGACCACCAGCTTAGGAGTGGCACTGCCCACAGTGGACTAGGACCTCTTACATCAATAACCAATTAAGAAAATGCTCTATAGACATGTTCACAGGCCAGTCAAACAAAGGCAATTCTTCAGCTGTGATTTTTCTCTCCCCAGGTGACTCTTGTTTGTATAAAACTGACAAAAATCCAGCATAGGATATAGTGCCAGGAATTGATCTATTAGGATTAATCTATTAAAATGTAATTATATCATTAGTTTGGCAATAACATAGCCTCAAAACTCAAATGGCAGGCAGGATGGTGTGATACCCTTATAATCCCACACGGGAGGCAGAAGCAGGCAGAGCTCTCATGTCTCTGGCCAATCTGGTCTACATAATGAGTTCCAAACCAGCCAGGACTAACTAGAAGGACTTTTTCTCTGAAAGGAAGCAAGACAAGGTGGGGGGGGGGATAGGAGGTGGGAGGGAGACCTAACTAACCACTACATTGCTTAAATTGGGAATAAAGTATTCCGTTTTCCTCATGCCGTAATAACACCAGTGGATATTGCCGTACATTCAGGTACCAAAAGCTCCCTGGCTTCTAAGCCTACCTATGCCACCAACTTGGTATGTCACTCCAGAAGTCATTCAACCTCTCTGGGCAACAAAGTTTGCATTCATAAAGTGAGACGTGTGTGAACATAATGACCTCCTAAGATCTTTCCCCAGAAAAGTCTAAAAGCTTCCAAAAGACGTATTAACAAAATTATCTGACTGATTTCTGAAATTTGATTCTGAGTAGAAATGATGAGAATAGGGCCAGTGATCAAGACTCCTGACAACTAGATGCTGAAAATACCCAAGCTGGAAAACATCAAGGGCTTGGGCCTGGGAAAGTAGAAATTCTGGGTACCCAAATCATTCCTAAGACCCTGTGTGCCTGTCTGAAGGAGAGGTTTCATCATGCATATCACTGCCAGCACCTAGAGCCAAGAGCAGACCAAGAAGGAATGGATGATGTGGGGCACAGTCTTAGGATATAAACCCCAGGCAGAGTCATGGTTGAGATCCTTAAGTCCATGGATGTGTCTGGCAGAGATAGGTAGGTCACTGATTTGCAGCCACGGCTCTAGATTGAATCTGAAAACTCAACATCAACTGAATGCTTGGCCTCCAGCTGGCATACTACTTTTGAAAGCATTGGAAGCTTTAGGACGTGGGGTGCAGCTGAACAAAGCCAGTTCATGAGTCCTACATCTTGTGCTGGACCCTTCCTGTTCACTATTCTCCACGACGCAAAATTGTTTTTGATTACAGACTCCACTACCATGATGTTCTGCCCCATCACATGGGACACACAATCATGTGCTGAACCCTCTGAAGCCATGAGCTAAAACAGCTTTCCCTCCTTTAAGCTGTTCCCATCAGGTATTTGGATCTAGGGACACGAAGGCTCGTACAAATGGGCATTCTTGCCATTGGAAAGGGGTGCTCAGCCTTATTTCCTGTTCCTTGTGTTGTGCTTCCTGGTTTCATGTCCTCACACACAGTGCAGAGCCACCTTGGTACCCTTGAGGACCTGGAGAACCAGCCACAGAAAACACAAAGTAAACTCAGGGAACTGAGAAATCTTCCAGGGATCTAGATCCCTGACTGGCTAACTCCAGTGTGCCTGCTTAAGTTGAAGAACCCAGGGGAAGTGACAGGAAATTTGAGGACTTGCTATAAAAGCCATCTTCACATCATCATAATTATCACAATAGCATCACCTAAGCATTATTTACAAATTCTCATATGCCTGGTCTTTTTTCTCCTGTCTGATTCTAGATGCAGGGCAGTTGCTCAGAATAGCATTTTGTAAAACAAGGGGAATCGAGCATTTTTCAATCAGAGCTCTGGGTGAATGAAAACAGACACAGGCAGCGAAGAGAGAGAACCTGACCCTTCCACCCCCACGTGCAGACAACTGCTACAGAGTGGTTATATCACATCTCAGCTTTCAAACTGTCGAGATTACCGTAACGTTATAAGTGGAACAAAGCATAGAAACAGTTCTCTTTTCAGCTTTTAAAACTAAGCTCAAGCCAGACATGGTGACTTTCACCTTTCACACCAGCAGTGGTGGTCATCCTTGGCCACAGGGCAAATTCACGGCCATCCTGAGGCCTATGAGACTTTGTCTCAAAAATAAGTAAATAAATAGAACCACAATGATGGTGGTTTTGTAAATGTTCATTGTTGCACACCCTAGAATCCCATCACCTTGGAAGAGAGTGTTAATGGGGTATTATCTGTGTGGGATTGGTCTGTAGACATGTCTGTGGGGACTGTCCAAAATTAGTCACTGTGGAAAAACCCAGAGCACTGGGGAAGGGGGTGACCATGTGGAAGTGGAGAACTCAAGCTGAGCACCAGCAAGTGCACACACATCTCTCTATGCTCTGCCCTGACTGTGCCTCTTGTTGTGATGGTCTGTGACCTGGAATTATGAACTAAAATAAACTCTCTATCCTTTAAGCTTTTCTGTTCAGGGTGTTTTTTTTTTTTTTTATCACAGTAACAGAAATGAATCTAGAACAAAGACTTATGGGCATGAAATGACCCATCCAAGGTCACCTCATCTAACTGGGGTTTTCAAGGCTCCCGTCTCAAGAACTTGGCCCCCTGCATCCACATGGCTTTATTTTCATGGTGAAACTAGAATAACTTTCATATTAAAATCTGTCACATTTTTCTAATCTCTTAAGGCCTTTGAATTCACTGGTTTGAATGCTAGAAAGCAAAGCAATTTTTCAACACACACATACAGAGAGAGAGAGAGAAGCATTTTCAATGTAAGTAATAACAGGATAGAGAATACTCCCCACAGCCCAGTGTTGCTACAGAACTTTCTCTGAACTTCTGACATCACCTTTAAATGGCCAACCTTTCTGCTTCGTGGTCATGGTCCTGTTAGGGTCACTAAGGGCAAAAAAAAAAAAAAAAAAAAAAAGCAGAAAAATCTCAGACTGCAGTTCCATATTACTTACAGTTTGGCTGGCTATTGAAAGTGGGAGTTTGGCTCTGTTCACTCCGTTTTCAGGTACCAGCCTGTTGAAGACCCTTCTTCACCAGTTATTTAAAGTGGTTGTCATGGAAGCATCTAAACATGCTTCCATGTTCACCTAAAAAAGCTAAAAAATGTTTCCCGAGACATGTCTCTGCCCTGTGTTGTTGAATCAGTGGACATTAACCACAGTAGCAGAGACCATACCCCATGCTGAGGGTCAAGTCAGCTCAATATGTAGTCTGTTATTGCTAAGTCTCACAAAAATGAACAAAGCCAGTTAACCCTCCCCTCCTGAAACAGAATTGGAATCCCCTATTCAAGCCTCAGCCACCACCTCCAAAAGCAGCCCACATGCTAGCAGAGGTTTCTATGCAGTTCTCAGACACTCTGAGATTCCAGTTGGGGCCCACCCGCATACAGAGTAGCTGTGGCCTCCTGCCATGTCTCCTGGATACAGGAGGCCTTTGTTGGCCCCTTAGCTGTACCCATACACACTAGGATGTGGATTCTTTCCTAAAATCTAGCCTCCTTTAAAATATTCTCCCATGTCACCTCCCTAGATGTCCATAGTGACTCATGACTCTGAACTTCCTCACATCCTCCATCTCCTGTGGGCTAATCTCTAGCTGGGCAAGCAAGCCTCAGGTCTCCTTCCTGGGTCTTCCTTCCTGGGTCTAGCTGATCCAAGAGTTAAGACCTCAATGGCTCTTTGCACTGGAGACTTGTTCTTAATTAGTCCCTCGGTCCCAGCTGAGATTTCTCAATCCTCTTGAGATGGAGTTAAAATGACTGTCCTCATGATCACCTCCACCGTTTCCATGAGAGTTGCCAGAGTCTCACTACAGCACCCCATTAATTGCCTTGCAAACATCACAACTCAGCAAAATCTCCCTATTTTCATGGAGAGGAGGAAACTTGGACCATTTTAATAATAATAAAAAAACACATGTTAAGTTTATTTGGCAAGACCAGAACAAAGCTGAGATGAATGCTGGGATCTCCTGGCTTGTCCCTACGGTGTGAATCACACTCGGGGAGAATCTAGGTTTCTTATGCTTTAGGTGAAGTCAACTGCTGACTAGAGGTGAGCAGAAGAGGCATTTTCTATCCCACAGAGGCCCCTCGGAAAAGTCTCACAGCACAACTCCATATTACAGACAAGTGTGGGTGGTTCCCTCAGGTACCTACCAGTCACGGGCACTGTTCAGTAGCAGACATGTGCTTGCTCTACCTCGCAGAATGGGACAGAGGATGCATCTGCTCAAATTCCCACCTCAGTGCTTCTGATAAAAGCAATTGTTTGGAATAAAGCAGGAAGGGCTTCAGCACTCCCCACTGGTCCCATCTGAGCTTCTCGGCTGCTAGCTCAGCTGGTCTAAGTGAAATCAGCAATGGAGCATAGGAGGAAAGCTGAACAGACTCACACTCCAAGTTGCCTCAAAGTGCTTCAGGATTTTAATACACCACATTCCCAGGACACCATGACATAGTCATTAAGAGCAACAGCTCAGCTCCAAGATCTGGGAAGAGCTGGGACGGTATGCTATCCAGGTGGCCATATACTGTCTCAAGATGAACTGAAGTGTGTGTGAGTGGATCTCCAACTATGTAAGGAGGTTGTGTCTTTCAAAGGATATACTGAAACTAAACTCTGCAGTCCCTGATAATTTGGAACATGGGCTCATTGGAAATAGGATTGCTAAAGATATAATTAATTAAGATGAAGTCATGTAAAATAGGATTGGCTCTTCATCCAGCTTGAGGAGTGTTCTTATCAATATAAAGGTCATAACTGAGAGATATCCAGAAGTGGAATATCTCCAGCCTGGGGGCCAATCAAGTATTGCTAACAATGTGGGAAGCTACAGACCCAAGGAGGGATTCTTCTCTGTGGGCTTGGCCTTGGATGTCTACCTTCCAGAACACGACATCCTGAGTTTTGGTATGTGGGTCATAGATGCCTAGGGCGTTAATGTAAATGAAGCACCACACAAAGACCCCAATTTGGAAACAGAACCAAATAGAAAGAAAGAAATTGACAGAGGCCACTGGTGGTATCCAGGGACAGGGTGGGACTGCAAGGGTGCTGATGGAGAAGATGGCCATAAGAAAAGACATAACCAGAGAAGCTTCCATTTAAAATGAATGACAATGACCGCAGTGTACATTGCTGTCCAAGGTGCCAAGAACAAGAGACAGTGAGTGCTCAGCCCTGACCAGGACATTTATGTTGTACCACCGCCTCAAAGGTTCAGGAATCATGGTGGAAGAGGCAGCAGAGAGACTCTAAGAGCCAGCAGACAAAGAGAAAGGCAGTCATGCCCTCACACTGCTGTGACCCTGCAATAGGCCTGCAACAAATTGGGCCTATCAATAGTCAGCCATGGATCAAGGAGGAACCTACTAGCCTCACCCTCTCTGATGAACTGTTGGTGGGAGGAGCAATTGTCTTCAGTTGTGTGTCCCTGAGGAACACACCAGGTGCCAGTGGATAGTTCTAAACCCATGTTATAGCATAAGCACATCAATTCTCCAGCTTCCTGGATACTGCTAGGTATCTGATGGTTCAACTCAACTGTGATGCTAACCATCTAACATTATTACTACATACCATGTAGATTAAGAGCAGAATCAGAACCACAGGCTGTCCTCAATGCAGATATTGGATAAAGATTACAGGGCTCCCATGCATCTTCTTGGAGTTTCCTATGACTCCCACAACACTTACAACACATCCACCAACTGGAAACTTTTTAGTCAGGCCAACTGTGATGTCCATGGAGGTTCCCTTATGTAGGGTGGTTGAGTAAGCAGTTGCCACTGGAGACGGACTCAATTTTTAGTCCCTTTTTGTCTGCCAGCAAGTCTCTAAGCATGTGGTTCCTTCGGCGATTCCTTCCATTCTAAGGCACTGAGAATCCACCGAAGGCAACCAAATCATTGGCAAAAGCTCGGGTATAGCAGAGAGGAGTAAAAACAAGCTCTTCTCTCCCCTATATTGTAAGATGTTCCAGGAGTTTCAAAAGCTGACCCAAGATAGAAGTCAGACTTCCTAGCAGGGTCTTCTTGAAGACAAGGGAGATGGCCTCTTCAGTAAACTGTTTCCTGTGCAGACAAGCATGTGTTAGGTCCCCAAACCCACATAATCCCAGGACTAGGGAGATGGAAAGAAGCCAGATCTCTGCTCACCAGCCAGCTGGCTTCACCTCCTTGGTGAGTCCCCAGGTCAGTGAAAAACACTGTCTCATAAAGCAAGGTTCATGGCACCTGTGGAATAACCCCTGAGGCTGACCCCTGGCCTCTACATGCATGGGCACCCATCATGTGTTCTCTCTCTCCTCTCTCTCTCTCTCTCTCTCTCTCTCTCTCTCTCTCTCTCTCTCTCTCTCTCTCTCTCTCTCTCTCTCTCTCTCTCTCTTTCTCAGAGACTTGGGAATTCTATGGCAACTGCTGGGGGATGGAAGCCGGATAATTCTTGTCTTCGCAGTATAACCCCACACACCTACAGCTAAGTCTCCAGCACATATACTCCATGGCAAAAGCAATGCCATTTCCACATTGTGTCAGCTTGAAAATATTAAACACCACTGGACAAAAGTAAGGTTTCTTTTTCAGATTTAAATGCCTACCTATTTCACAATGAATTAGTCATGCTCTGGGTTTTGAAATATTTAATTCATTAATGATAACTCCAGCTCAAGAATTGGAAAAGACATGGTTTCTAGGATAAAATTAAAGGCAAAATTCTAAGCAGCGATTCACAGCTGCTCTATCTAAATTACTAAGCCATGTGACAAATCTGGTTGGCAGAGGAAAAAAAAATAATAGGGCTACATCTCCCCCCAGCTACCATAGCCTCTATATACTTTGTTAAATTGCTTTGCAAACAGCTAAATTCCCCATAATCCCCTGCCAGCAGCTTCCATTCCCTGGTGGAATGTAGCACTTAGTCTCTACTGCCAGAAAGACCTTCATCCTGGGCTAACTCACTTGTCCTTCAAAAAAGAGTTTTCCTAAACTCTATAGAGTTTATACATACAGCCTAGTGGTTTTTAAGACCAAGGCAAAATTGCTTTGTTATCTGTCATAATCTCCAAAGAAACATATATAAAGCCTTCCTAAAACACTACGCAAATGGAAATTTCCTCTTAATTGACAGGCAAGACTGGACAACTGATATTTAATTATATACCTCCTTATTTGATCTATGAACTCCACTATAATCACATTTCCAAAAACCTATATGAGACTTCAGAAATTTCGCCAAGGCTCCTAATACTTCCCAGTTCTGCTCTTATGACACCACAGAGGCTCACAGCCCATGTAAGAGTAGAAGAAAGGCAGGAGAGTAACCACAGACCCCTCCCTCTTCCCCAGATCTCAGGGACCCTCCACCCTGGAAACTCTACTCAGATCCCACAAAAGCCATGTATGCCAAGTTCCTTCCCAACCTCAGCCATCTTGTCTATTGCTCAAGGCAGAGTCAGACAGGCCCCAATGCTTTACATACCAGGCATTTTTCGGAGATAAGATGCTTGCCTGTGGCACAGAGTAAGCAACTTCAGAGCCAGGATTCATACCCACAGACCCTCTAACGATGACATACTATGGTGTTTTACTGGCTCCCACCAACAATTGGGAGAGGCACATAGCCCCTCACCCTCCCTCTACCTCACTCTACTCTAGCTTTCCTAGCATGCTCACCCATACTGTCCCTTGGGACCCACTTGCAAATTCTCTAAGACTCCTCAGATACCCCTTCTCTGCCTACTGTGCTCCTACAGTGCCCATCCATCCCTGTATCCATTGTTCACTACTTCCTGCTGACAATAAGTGATACTTGTATGACCTTCCCCAAGGCGGTAGCTCTGACTTTTCTACCATCTGCCCTCTGTCCCACGTGCAGCTTTGCAGTGCCTGGCTGAGATAGTCCATCCCTTAGCACTAATAATGCACTTTGGCAAATGAGGACATTTGAAGCAAGAGCTAAACCATAATGTGATAAGTCCCTGTGGGTAGCTGTGGGAGATGAAAAGGAGCTTATGACTTCCAAAGGGCTCTATAAAATCATCAAATACCATGTGAGAGATGTCTCTCCAAGAATGCTGGATTGGGCAACCAAGCCTATTCCAAATTATTTATTTATTTAGTCCATTTATCACCACCACCACCACCATTGTCATCCTTATTGTGTACCATGGCAGGTGTGTGGAAGCCAGAGGACAATTCTGTGAAACTGATTCATTTCTCCACCTCTCCATGGGCTCCCAAAAATGAACTCAAGGTGCTTTGTGACAAGCCTTTAGCTCTAGGCCATCTCTCACCCCATTTGTTATTTTAAATGGGCAATTGTTGATGTGGAAATCAGGAGTCCCAATGCATGACAAAGCACACAGGTGACAAATACATCTTAAACTGGGTTTTATTGTTGCTCTCTGGGATGAAGAGAAAGTGAAAGAGAACAAAGAGCCATTTAAAAGAAATTCAGGAGGCTGGGGGGGGGGGGCTTAGCAGTTATGGGCAACTGATGGTCTTGTAGACAGCTCACAAGGGTTGTAATTCCACCTCAGAGGATCTGATCCTTTTTTATGGCCTCCGTGGACATTCACATACACACACATACATTCACGTACACAGATACATGTATATACACTCACACAGGCATGTTCATAAATATAGAGCAAAATAAAATAAACCTAAAAATTTCAAGGAATTCAGGACATTTTCACTTAAGGTGATTTTTCACCCTTTAAAAAGGTGCATACTCACTCCCCATGCAACTGTTAGTCACGGGGGAATCATGTCTAAAGCAGACTGGACTCCATGGTGCCTGTACTCCCAATTAGACTAGAATGTGGTGCTGAACAAGCCCAAATAGGCTCAGCAATGCAGTAGGGCAGGCAAAGGCAGCAATGAAATTCAGAGTCATCATTCAAAATGTAAAATGCTGCTTATAGATTCCCCAAAACTGACCTTATATATCCTGTGCAGGCTAATTCTGAGAGACTCCACTGAAACATAAATAAAGACACATTTAAAATTACATCTCAACTCCACTGTGGTGCCAATTTAACGTTATGCTAATATGCTAGCTAAAGCACCAATTCTGCTCACCCTTTTAAAACTTAACCAGTCCTAAGACACCTGGACACTCAGTACATCTCCTCACTTGACCATACTCTGTCACTAGGAGGAACTGATTGTGAAATTATGTACCGACATCCCTAGGACTCAGGAAAGCCACTTTTCAATAATGTATGAAGTAATCTACGTTATTCTACTTTATGTCCATACCTTCAGTGGAAAGTATGGAAGCTTAGCTGCAAGAACTCTCAGCTGAATACCTCATTCATGCATCTATGCACCCACAGATGCATCACTTTCAGGAGCTCAAACAAGCCTTTAAACACCAACCAACTATCTCTGCTTGCATGTGTCCATTAACTTGACACAATGGCATAAAAATAAGATTACAGTTCACATGTTAACAAGCTTTGGACAGAATGCCAAAGTGGACTAAAAGTGCTTGTATTTTATTTTTTATTTTAATTTTATTTACATTCCTCTGTGTGTGTGTGTATGAGCATGCGCATGCGCGCACACATACACACACAAACACACACACACACACACACACACACACACACACACACACACACACGGTGCATGTATATGTATGCCTGCTTCTCTGCATGTTTACTACATATGTACAATACCTGCAGAGACCAGGGAAGGGTATTGGACCTCCTGGAACTGGAGTTACAAGCAGTTATTAGCTGTCCTGTGAGTGCTGGGAGCCAGACTTCCACCCTGTGAAGGGAGCCTGTGCTCAGAGCACTGAGCCATCTCTCAAGACCCTCTGTTGTTCACTGTAGTCAGTTCATGGAAGAAAAGTTGAGCTACTCCACCGACTCACACCGTGGACCTTGTGGAGCCTAGGAAGATATTCCCAAGTCTTCCAAACATCACTCTCTTGGAAAAAAATATGGATATGCTGTATCCATATTTGACATTAATATTTTGACCAAAGTACCTCTGTGGGTGTGTGGCATGGAAGCTTTGGTGGACACGTTCTTCTGTGGCTGTAGTGTGGCCCTCACTCAAAAGGGAAGCAGGATTTACTGCCCATGGCATCTACGGACAGGCCACCATTGTCAATATACATGGGCCCAGCTCAGGACAGTCCATGTCTTATCACCCATGTTTCCTTATTTACTCAACAAACTCTAAGCTCAGGCTTGCTCTAGTTTTATTTCCACCCCAGAAAAAATAAAATAAAAAGGAGGAAGCCAAACTTGTCCCCTCAGGCCCAGATGTCTCTACCTTAAGAAAAAAACTTTAAATCTAATTCACTGAAGCCCATCCTGGTCTAAACTCTTCCCACTTTACGTTTTGCTTCGAGCCCCCTTTTCCTCTCCTGGTGTAAGATATAAGGTGGGGGGTTCTTTTATAGTTAACCAAGAAAGAAAAAGAGCCCAAATCTTATTTTTCTAACACACATTGTAGACCTTTCAAGCCCAACAAAAAGGAGCTGGCTATAGCCTGGAGGACAACATAGGGGGCACCTGATGGCTGAGCTTTGACCTTTTGATGCTCCTGTTTGCTTCTGAGGCTCTTCTGGCTTTTTGTGCCTTAGCCAAGCCACCTTAGAGCTCACCTGTAGAGATATCACAATTTCACAGAAGTGAGGTTACCTTCTACATGGGCTCTATTATTTCAGAACAGGAATCATGGACGGGAAGCTAAAAGAAAACTGAATAGGGAAAGTTATTCATACATCTACCTACCAACTTCCCACCTCATCATCATCGTCCCACTCAACACATCAAGACTCAAATCCACGTTATCTTTTCTACAACACAATGAAAGAGAATTGAATGTACATGTGTATACAAAGGTGACATGTATTTGGAGGTCTGAGGTCAGTCTCAAGTGCTACCCACCTAGTTTTTTGAGATGGGGTCTCTCACTAGATCTGGAGCTTTTGGCCAGGTTGGGAGATTAGTGAGGCCCACCCATCCCCTGCCTCTATCTTCCTGATGCTAAGATTATGAGTGCATGACACCAACTTTTTAACCTGGGTTGTGGGAATCTAACTGAAGTCCTTATGCTTATATGCCAAATGCTTTACCAACGGAGCCATCTCCCTAGCTCCATGAATGAGACTTTAATGACAATCCAGGAAGCCACCCAACAGCCTGCAAGGCAGGGACTTGGCTGGTGGCACATGACGCTGAGCCATCAGATGGTCAGGCTGGATTTCTGAACCATGAACAGAATGTCTTGTTCTCTGAGAAACAATTCAAAGTTCACCTCAGGGCTGCAGAGTACTTGACCTACCAAGTTAGCCCTTCCTGTCTCGGGTTTTCTCAACTCTTGTAAATGGAAACAATGCACTTAGGAAATACAGACAGCCGGGCTTCATAACATGTTCACAGTAGATGCTAAGCTCCTTGTGAAGATCACAGAAAGGGTTCTGAGTTGTGGAAAGCAGCAAATCTGACGCTGAGGCCCCACCACGACCAGTGTAGACTCTCCAGAGACCAACAATATCTATATAAAACTCAATGTCAATGCTAATGAGTTCAATAATTTCTAATAAAAAGAGAGTGAAAAAAGACAGAACTGAGTTAAGCCTGGCCAATTTAATTTTTAATTTCCCAAACATTTGTGAAACTACAGCCATCTTCATATCTCAAAAATCCATAATTGGGTCTCTTTCCTTTCTGGCTTGCCCTGCATTTTCCACTGAAGCAGTCTTCCCGCTAAATAACCTCACCATTCACTGCTTCTACAATTATGTCACTGATGTAATTATTACCATTAGGACTCAGTTATTTGTTGCACTATAATTTCCAAATGAATTTCTGGCATAGAAACAAAATAGCCACAATAAGATCATTAATTACAACTCTGTTATTACTATATCAAAGAGTGGCTGGAATAAAAAAATCCTCAGACTTTCAAGGATTCCATTTTTAATGTATCTCTGTAGGAGATAAACAATCAGTAAAGATAATGGCTAGCTTGCTTTGCTATCCAGAGCATCTTGTTTTCATTGAGACTTCTCAATAACTACTACTAAAAACTTTGTGTGTATGTGCAAATGCACATGTGTGTTAATAGGTTTTCGGTAATGCAATAATAGGTTTTTTGGCCAATGCAGTAGCCAGATCAAACCAAATTGAGAAAGTAAAAGAATAAAAAAAAGCAAAGCAACTCCTGGGTGAGTCCTCTAATTCCAGAGATCAGAGCCAGAGAGGTCACATGCCTGAACTAAAGCAAGGAACTTTATATACCCTGTCCTCCACAAGCTGGGTTTGTCCCCAAGTATGCTCAAATGCTGATAGCTTTAGGTGGGGTCTTGGGTTTCTGTCAACTTCCGAAGAGGAGCTGCCACAGCCTCCAGGAAGGCAGAACTGGGCTTTTTGGCACCTTTTCTTTGTTGGATATTCTCTAAGAGGGTGGGGTTTACAGAGAGAGGAACAGGGATTTACTAGATCAAACAGGAGTGAGTTGGAGGTTGTAGCTGAACATGTGTGGGTGTGCATATATAGAGGCCAGAGATCAGCATAGCTATTTAGTACTCATTTTTCGAGTTTCTCATTGACCAGTGGAGCTTACTAACTGACCAGATTGACTATCTGCCCAACAAGCCCCACTTGTCTCTGTTTTCCTGATGCTGGGATCACAGGTGTGTGACACCACAGCCAACATTTTAAGGGGAGGCTGGGTTCTACACTCAAACACTTCATTCACTGAGCCATTTCCCCCACCCTACTACTACAAAGATTGTAGTATTATAATAACAGAGAGCCTCTCAATGCTACTAACAACGTGATTTAGGGTTTCCATCCTCTCCCCCCTCACACACACACATTTTCTAGAATAATCAGAACAATTGCTGTACCTTCTACCTGATCCTCTCAGAAGACAGCAGTTAACACAGAGAGCTTTGACTGCTCGACGTGCAGAGAATAAATGACTATGAAATGTTCAGCCCTAAATGGAATAGCCACACTCCCTCCTCAAAAAGCCCAGGGCTCTTCACAGGGTGCACAGAAAGACTGTAAGAGCCAGAGGTGGTAGATGATACCAAGGAAGTATTGTTTTCTGCATACAACAGGGCAGTTGCACAAGATCTATGCAAGCTCGGGATAGACAAAGCCCCAGGATGGGGAGTGGGGAGAGAGATGGGGAGATGGGCACAAAAGCCTACCACAAGCTCAGGAACTCTCAGCATTGACAACTTCATGTACAGGTAAAGTCAGTTTTCTTTAGTTTCTTTAATGACAGGTCAATGGTGATCCAGAGCAGGCCCTTGCTCCCAAGGGGAGCTGGCAACACAAACTGGATTTGATGGGAAAATAAAGAAAGCTCAAAGTTCACATGGTATAGAGGGGAAGGTGGAAAGGGCAGACATGGGAGCAGGTGGAGGGGGTGAATAGTGATCAAAGAGCATTGTGTGAAATTCTCAAAGAATTAATGAAAACACTTAAAAATATATAATCTATTTCTAAATTACTAAGACAATCCAAGTGGAAAATATTTAGAGGGTTTGGTAAAAATGCTTGGGGTTTAGTACCTATTAGTAGTTAGTTTTTAACTTTCAAAGGTAGAAAATACCAAAGTTACTTAGTACTTAAATTTTTATTCAAAACTTTCAGCCTTCATATTTAGAACCTGGTTGGGACTACCACTGCCATTTGGATTGTGTGCGTGCATGTATGCTAGTACACACGTGGGTACACATGCCTGGGCATGTGCACATTTGGGGAGGCTGTAGACCAGCCTCAGGTATCAGCTCTTATCTACTGTAGTGAGATATTTTATAATATATCACCACAATCTACCTTGTTTTTGAGACAGGGTTTTTCTTGACTGGAAACTCACAGATTCAGCTAGACAGGCTGGCTGGCCCACGAGGCACAGGGACCCAGGGATCTCCTCCACCTTCCCATGCTGTGATTACAAGTGTGTGCTACTTCACCTATCTTTTTCCATGGATGTTAGGGATGGGACTCATATTCAGACAGCAAAGTACTTCACTGACTGACCAATCTCCCCAGACCATCCTTTGTTCCTTTTACATTCTTCTACACAGTAAGGTTTGATTATACAAAAGTTAGTTTTAAGGCAGCATTTCAGTGACAGGGGGCTCTATACAACACACACACACAAACAAAGAGAGAGAGACTCACCTATCAGTGTCTCCTAAGTAATAAACACATTTAACTAAGCCAGTGGTAATAACCAGCCCTTTACAATTCTGACTACATATCCATCTAGCATGCTATAATTAGTGTAAATAAAGATAAGAGAGTGTCTTAGTAATAGAGCCCTCAATCAACCAGTGCCTTGGCAGACACAATATCCAAAATAGTGTGAAGGAATGTTACAAACAATAAAATAAAAAGCATGGTATTGCTACAGTCCTTAGAGAGATTTGAAACTAGGTAGAACTACAATATTTCATGCTTTTTAATAATATTAAAAAAAATCAAGCTATGGCCAAGAATGTATAGCCAGGCCCAGCCTTCAAAGAACCCATATCTGTCACTGTCTGGTTGACAGCTAGGTGTACACAGGGTAATGCTAAGGCCTGCAGGGTGCTGGAGGCAGCTGAACCGCAACAGGGATTCAGAGGCAGTCTCTGAAGAATCAGGATTCACATAGGGTAGAAGAATAAAGGGTAAATTATTCCTAAGGAGCCAAGGTCAGGGATTCCTAAGGGATCCTGAGGACTGGAGAATTAACGTTTGCCTGGAGAGGGGACCTTCTACCAGATTTTCCATGCTCCAGAAAAGCTACTGAACTGATTTTACGCACAATCTTAAAATATTTTAAGTAGTTTAAATCTAGGAGAAATCATAGCCAATTTTATATCAATAAATATAAATCAAAATACCCTATAACTCTAACATAACACCATTTCAGTGCATGCAAATATTCTCTTAAAAAACATTTTTTTTCCTTTGTTCTGTCAGCTTTTAGACCTGTGTCTTCTAAAGACAACTTTTCAGGGAGTCCTTGTCACTGTGGACAATGAGCTTTATCCTGAGTCATGTGGACATTAGGAGATGGGCTCCCACAGGTCCTGCTGACCTCTATTCAGTGCTGCTTCCAAGGTCAATACTGATTTCCCTGCGTCTGGCCCTGGGCTGGAATTTGTCAACACCATTCATTCAGTAACTCTGACTGAAAAAATTTACTCACCTGCTTCTTACCGTTGGACCATACCTTAAAATTCTAAGAATTTCACCTCTGAGGACTTTCCCATTGTTACTGTCCTCCCGGGGCTCAGGCCTTCACTGTCCTCTCTGACTGCTCTTTTTCCCTTTGCTTCGGTTCATAACTAAACTGGACTCATCATTTGAAAACAGCTTCACATTCACCTCTTCCTCATGATGCAAAACATATCTTCTTGCCAAATAACTACTGAGGCCCTGTTCTCACCCCCGTGCCCCTCTTTTCTTACACATTTCTACTGTGTCCTCCATGCTCTAGCCGTGTTGCTTTCCAGACGATAAGATGCACCCTCTCCTACCTCCCGTAGTTGTTGATTTTTTTACTGCTCCAGAAATGCTTTTTCCATCTGCCATAAATCCTGACAATTGCTACCTAGTCTTCAAAAGATATTGGAAACTCCTTTGTTCACCAAGCCTTCCTACATCCTCTGACAGGAAGTTATCCACCCCTCCCCTAAGCCTTCCTACATCATTACTTCATCCAGTATCACCTGGCATTTGCATCCCATGTGTAAAATTCTTACTCCTGCAATGTAACCCCTTTCAATACAAGTGATTCATTGATAACTTAGGATCCTCTGACCTGAAATGTTACATAATAGATGACACTGGGAAACTTCCTGACCCACACACATGAAGCCACAATACCAAGAACACTTTCATTGCCCCATACAGGTGTTTGTTACCGAGATGATGTTGCAAATCTCTGGACAGAGTGAGAAAGCTGAGGCAGCGTTCTGCAATAGCAGCATGGACCAACAACTCTAGAGCCATCATCTTTGAATTCTAGTCCCAGCTTTGTAACCATGGGAAAGCCTTTTAACCTCTATACCTGACTGTCTTCATCTGTATTTCAGAGCTTCTGATACAACCTTCTCCCTTTCCCTGTAGGGCTGTCAGGATGTGTAGATCAACACAGTGCATCACAAGTAACTAGTACTACTAATGGTAGCTATTTTTACTTTGTGGGGATATTTTCAATGTATAAACACAGGCATTTAGTAAGTTAGATGTGTAGCCGCATTGTTACTCGAAAGAAACTTCACTGTCTTGTTCCCATGTCTGATTGTATTTTGTAGCCTGGAAAGGCTGTGACAGACAGGGAAGGTGAAATTCACTGGAGTGGCCCTCTGTAGAATGAACTAAATCCTGTGCAACAGAGCAGTCACATGAGGCTTTGAGTCAGACAAACATAAAGCTTTCAGCAACCAAAGGCTGGTATACAAATAGCCATTGTCTCCTATAAATACTCCCATTGTTGGCATCCAGATGGGCACCCAAAGAGACCATTTGACTTACATATTTTGGCCACTGGTGCTACATAAACATGCACAGATAATAGCTAAGAAAGAACCCTAGCAGTGTACACTGCGTTTAACCTGATGAGCAAGCTCTGTGCCCAGATTTTTAAGCCATGTCGTTTAGCAGGATTTAGCTTATAGGAGCCTGCTTCAAAGATGCTCAAATGATGCAGTGATTCAAGTATTAATGGTGTGGCTAATAGCTGTGTCTGTGGGGCATCAGCATCTGTCATTCTCCTCCCCCCGAAGCATTAAGATACATTAAACACACTCTGCCACAAGTGCCTCACCTTGGTCTTATGCTACAGACTCATATACAAGAGAAAGATCAAAACAGCTAATAAACTTGATGTTTTACTACTTTTTACCCAAAGTCCATACAACAACTCTCATATCCAATGATTATAGTGCTAGGAATAACAAACTCATTCTATCATCTATATTTTAGAGCAAATATACTAATTACAAGAGTTATAACTAACAGGCTGATACTACACAAAACAACACACAAAAATTATGATCTTTGTCCCATGATGGCTGGAATTTCTATTTTCCCTCATACCTGAAAGAATAGTCCATATGCTTCAGCTAGTTCTCTTCATCCCAAGTATCAGGAAAGATTAGTGAGGGTAGACTGAAGGCAAAACCCCAATTTGCAGTAGCCTCATGCAGAAATGATATGCCTCTTCTTTGTCTTGCATTCTAAGCAGCTAAATAATAGGAGTTCTGTTACACATGGTTATTTGGGGGCCCAAGCCTCTTCCATCCATCATCCACCGTATACTAGGGATCCAGAGACTTCCCCAGGCCCTCAACAACTGATCAGTACGTCAGAGGGAAATGGTTGTAAAAGAGTTACCCCTCTCTGAGCCTTATCTCGTATCTGCATATATCCCATGATACTAAGCAATTGTTATGTTATACGTAGACACAAAAGGGATCTATTATATACCTTGTCAATTAAAGATAATTTTATCTCCTAATTTCCAGAGACTTCTCTCATTGTTACACAATGGCACCTAGTAGGTAAAATTCAGGGACACTATTAAACCTCTCACAGCATGGTTGGGTGCCTCCACAACAAAGAAATATCCAATCCCACTATTAAAATGCCAGAGACCAACCTATCCCTAGGTCCCCAGCATGGGGAGTACAAGTGTAACCACTTGTGTAATTCAGGCCTAGTCTCTATCGCAGTCGTATGCATGGTCATTCTGGAGTCCAGCATTATTTTCTACTAATCAATCCCAATGACTCACATGAGTAAGTCACTCATCTGTCTGTTCCTCTATCTGAACTCCTTACCAAGCCAAGGTCCCGACAGTCCAAGAATTCACAGTGGAATAGGGATGACAACCAGTGAGATTAACCAGTATAAGCAAAGGAAGATGATTCTGACTGTAGATGTAGGAAGCTTTCCTACAGCACTTTCTCAGCATACAAGGAAACTGCACTAATCAAGGGACAGAGTTATCAAGGACAAGACATTATACTTCCTGGTATGAGAATAATAGTAAGAGAAGAAGGTTGCGAAATGCTTTTCTCTTCAAATGTGGGGTTCTGATGCTATACTTGGGACAGTATAGACCATGGCATGTGGCAGATGTTGAATGAAACAGGAGTGAATAACAGCTGCCATTTATTTAGCGCTCACCACATGTAGAGTACGTTATGTAATCTCTCAATCTCTATCCCAGTAATCTGTCTGTCTGTCCATGTCTGTCTTGTCCTCATAATAGCAACAAACAAACAAACAGTACCCACCAGACCTTAATTATTCAAGGGTAAACTCAATGTTACCACATTTAAAAAATTGCATGCTCTGAACCCCTACACTGGAGTAGGCCCTGTAAAATAAACGGTAAGAAATCATGAATTGGGACAATCGTATCAGACATGTCTTTTATTCTCTTCCACTTTATCTTTCGATTCACAAAAATACTGAGTTAAGTACACACATTAAACTAGAACAAAATAGAGATTTTAATAGCTGACAAAATGACAAACATTGACTCTCAGAAAGTGGCCCAGAAAAAGTTCAAACCACCAGAGTTCACATAGTGAAGCTGCCCAGCACAGCATACTGTTCAAGTAAAATTGAAACCCATTGCTGAAGTCTTCTGAAAGAATTTGACACTAGTGTTTTCAAAGATGGCTCTTGCGTCAATAGCAGAGTGATTAGGACAAATAGAAAGTTCAAACCATACACCTTCTTCCCAAAGACAGGGTCATGTGGGGCTCTGATTCTTTTACTAAACTGTATGGTACTGAAGTATCTTTTAATGAATTTCCCTTTACAATCCCTCACCCCCGATTCGAGTATGGCTCACACTGGGTGGGGCTAAGAGGATGATAGGAGCTTTGGAGACAGCTCAAGTGATAAAGTGCTTGCCTCAAGCAACAAGGATGAGTCGGATCCCCAAAACATGGATTACACAAGTGGTGATGTACACTTGTACTCCCCCTGCTGGGGACCTAGGGATAGGTGAGTCCCTGGGTCTTACTAGCCAGCCTGCCTAGTCTACTTGGTAATGAAACTCACAACAAACAGAAACCAAAGATGGATGCCATCTGAAGAACAACACTTGAGATCATCCTCTGGTGTCCACATACATAGTCAGGCACACACACAAAAGAGAACAGCTGTGACCATATCACCCAAGTGTAACGCCTGCTATGGCAAAAACCTGCCATGTATCCAGGCCCAAGTCATTTGACTTTTCCAAGTTCTAGCCTCCAAGACAAACAGGTCTTTGGGCAGTTTAAATTGGAATGCTTAAATTACAGGATAAATACAGTCTATCACACTTGTGCTGTAGCTAACACCCCACCCTCCCAACATTTCTCAGTTTCTTTAAAATAAATTTTATACCTCTGCATGTTTGGGAAGAAAAATATCTGATAGCCTACCATGTCATTGGACCACCTTCTTCAACATGGTTTGTGTAAGACGCTTATAATGTGAAGCCCAAATCACCACATGAACAGCACAGACTTCTGGCATTGAGAATAAAACTGAATTTCTATGAACATCTTCACCCCCACTCGGCTGTACCCACTCTGCCTCCTTCCCACCACTGTCTATCTGTCTTTCTGATAAGGTTTGCATCTGAGAATTATGCCCTAAAGATTATGTAGAATACCACCTAGCATGAACAACTCATAAAAGGAAGAAATTTGTTCTTTACAAGTGAGAATCACCAAGGGAAAATAAATAAGAAAAGTGGCCTAGAGAAAGCACAGAACAAGTGCTTCACAAGGAGGACACTGAAGACTCTGGATGGCAGGCAGGCAACCCCTTTGCATAGCTAAGATGTAGATCAAGCCACATGTAACTCCAGGAAAACAGTTAACAAAACCGTGTGGTGCCTCCCATCTAGAATCAAAGAAACTGATTAGTGTTGCCCTTCCAATTTACAAGGATTCTACACTGTCTAGATAGCATCTTTCTTTCAATTTCTATTGCAGATTAGACTTGGTCATAAGGAAATGTCATTCTTGGAAACCTCCAAGGGCAGGCTCTACGCATAAGGTAAAAGAGGATCTGAAAACTAACATAGGCTTGTTTGTTTTTTTCCTTCTTAGTGAAGACATTTTCCATAGCAAACTAACAATCATCGTGTCAAGCAGTATGATGACCACCTTATGATATAATTCTCAAATACTTTAACTGTTATTTTGATATAAAAACCTAAGGGTAGATGAGAAATCAATTTAAATAGACCTAGCTCTACCATGGGAAAGAAATGAAAACTACCAACTTCAACTAGCAGTAAATATTTTGTATTTAAAAAAGATATTCACTAAATGCAATCTGTTCACCCAAGATTCCCGCTGCATAAGCAAGCTATTTGCCTTTTACTTAGGGATGTAATAGGGAATGAAGAAATCCAGCTCCTCAAAACTCGATGTCTTAGTGGTCATGATGATCCCACAGGGGAAATGGCATAAAATTACCTCCTGTGCTACATTCATGAAGGCTACAGAAGAGAAACCAACAAATTTCACTTGCTGTCAATCCAATACAGACTCTGCTCCCAACAAACAGCATAGTAGCTGTGGATGCACAGCTCTCCTCCGCAAGGAGAGAGAGAGAACACAGGGCTTATCATTTAATATATCAGGTGAACACGAAGAGAATCTGTGGAACTAAAGGTCTTAGCTGTTTCCTCCCAAGAGGTACAAGAGTCCACAGCCAGGCCTGGTTCACCTGCTATCCCAGGTGCTATAGCAGATACATCACAAAATCCCTCTGGAATCCCTGGGAAGAAAGTGCTAGGTCTTGTGTGTATAGCATCCCCACACCAACCCACTTCTATCATGTTTATAACATTTGGACAAGTTCCAGAAACATCCTTGCTTCAAACAAAAGACAAGGCAATTTGATTGTTCTTTGGGCTGTGTGATTTCCCTAAGAAGAAAAACATAGAACACAGACTCCTACATAAACATACCCCAGATGCCACCGCATGGCATCCGCCACTCAGCATGGACTGGTTAGACACTGATGGTGATGGGCAAAAACAGCCTCACCAGGACCTCAGGTTTAAGAGGCTCCGCTCCTTTCTTGTGTGGACATTCAAATGATTTATAAAGAACTGACAGATTCCAACAAGTCTTCATTGAGTGTTTATTGTATCCCTAGCTTTGGACAACAGCCTGGACCAGCTCAGCAGCAGCAACTGTTAAAAGATGTTTCTGAAACAGCTCATATTAGCTTTATATTTCTAGTATATATTTATATATTTATTATATTGCCTAGTTTCTTTGTCTTCATTAAAGTGTCTTAAAAACAGAAAACAAAAGTGTCACGGATAGAAAAGATGCACTCCAAGCTGGGCAGTGGCGGTGGCGTATGCCTTTAATTCTAGCACTTAAGAGGCAGATAGGCAGATCTCTGTGAGTTCGAGGCCAATCTGATCTACAAAGTGAGCTTCAGGACAAGCTCCAAAGCTACACATAAAAGCCCTGTCTCAAAAAAGCAAAAACAGAAGCAGAATAGGTTCATCCAAAGTAGATTCCTAAGCAAGGCGTTAACAACATCAAGCCACCTTGTCTCATCTCAGCCTCGCCTGCCCCGCTTCACCCTCTTCATCTCTGAGCTGGTTAAAAGCCCACTGTGTCTGCTGCAGGATGGCGAACAACAATCATAATACACAATACATGAGAAAGGCAATTTGTCCTGGTTTTCTTGTGGAGGTTTAGCTTTAAAATGGACTTTTGTGACCTAGGTGTTCATCTGTAGTAGACAAACTTGGGAAAACTCTCTGTCCAAGAAACCTGAATCCAGAAAAGAGGCAGCCCAATGACAACAAGCTTGAGAGCATTCTACAGACTTGTGGGCCCTCGCTTTGGCTACCAGACTACTGTCACAGTGATCCCAAGGCATTGCAACTTCCCCCAGAATTTTTATACAGAATGCAGAACTTGTCTCCCAGGAAGAGATTTCACACAGTGCTAACAACCTGTCAGACCCCATGAATGGTCAATGGCTGGGGGAATCACACCTTGACCAGGCCTGCTTGAGTATATATACCTCTGTCCTCCATTTAAACCTAAACCTCATGTGAGCTCTGAAGATGGACTCTGAGGTCATTGAGCCTCTTTATGTGCCCTCCTCCCAGCTTCCCACAGTGAGTACATCTCTCTTCTTTTCACTGTTGCTTTTCTCTTTTAAAAAAAAAAAATCTGACTTATTTGTTCTATATGTGCATCGCTGTCCTCCTGCGTGTATGTATATGTGCCAATGTGCCTAGTGCTCATGGAGATCAGAAAACATTAGAGTTACATATGGTTGTGAACTGCCATGTGTGTGCTGGAGCCAAATCTGGGTCCACTGTAAGAGCAGCACATACTCTTGATAGCTAAGCCATCACACTGGCCTCCATTGCTTATTGTTTTAACTGGCCTCTTGAGGATAGTAACTGAAACTAGCTTGTTAGGACTGCTAGCCCTAGCATTGACCCGGTATCCAACAAGATCATTCTGGTGTGTCCTTTACTTGGCTTGGAGAAAGACGCCGTGTCCTAAGTCAGCTCGGGCAGCTCTGGCTTCCTTGTAAGCTGTCTGACTTGCCTCCAGCTGCTTCTAGCTGGCTCCAGCTTCCTCCTGAGAAGTAGTTCCTTTGAAACTACAAACCACTTAAGAAAAATGTCATAATAGAGATGCTCCAATATTTCAATGTTAAGGCCTCAATGACAGTGAAGTACAAAGGGAACCGTTCTGTGAATACTGTAGGCTATAATTATTTAGGGGCAGTTATTGCCTAGGCTAGCTCACATACTGGTTAAACCAGGCTTGATCACTGGCATGTGGCAGATGTTGAATGAAACAGGAGTGAATAACAGCTGCCATTTATTTAGCGCTCACCACATGTAGAGTACGTTATGTAATCTCTCAATCTCTATCCCAGTAATCTGTCTGTCTGTCTGTCCATGTCTGTCTTGTCCTCATAATAGCAACAAACAAACAAACAGTACCCACCAGATCTTAATTATTCAAGGGTAAACTCAATGTTACCACATTTAAAAAATTCCATGCTCTGAACCCCTACACTGGAGTAGGCCCTGTAAAATAAATGGTAAGAAATCATGAATTGGGACAATCGTATCAGACATGTCTTTTATTCTCTTCCACTCTATCTTTAGATTCACAAAAATACTGAGTTAAGTACATACATTAAACTATAACAAAATAGAGATTTTTATTAGAATCATACCTGATAAAGAATAAGCACCCACTATTTAAATAAATACAATTGTTTATCCAATCCACTGTGATTAATGTTTCATGTGCTGGTTAAATTCTACTAGGATCCTACCTTAGGAGTTCTGAAGTGTCAGTGCCCTGGTACAGGAGTTGATAGAGGGCCACTCAGTCTAGTTAAAGCTGGCCCTTCTAGATGAGTAAGCCATTGGCTACTTGACGAAACCGGCAGCAACCCTCATGCAGTAAAGGGCAAATCCTCCAAAGTACACAAATTTCTCTAATATGGCCCTAATCAGATTTTTTTTCTGTTGTATTGCTTTGGTTTGATTTGATTGAGTTATTTTGTTGGTGGTGGTAGTTATTCTTTTGACAGAGTTTCTTGTACTCCAGGCTCCTCACTAAGTAAATGACACTGACCTTGAACTTCTGATCCTGTTGCCTCTGCCTTCCTTGGTTCAAAGCCCAAGCCACAAAATAAATAAATAAATTTGGCAAGGTGGTATTCATCTTTAATCCCAGCACTTGAAAGGCAGAGGTGAAAAATGGGAGTTCAAGGTCATCTTTAGCTACATATCAAGTTTGGGGCCATGTGGACTCTAGGAGACCTTATTTCAATAAATAATAAAGTAAAAATAAGTAAGTGCTGAAATTGAAGGCAAGTGCCACCTTGTCTAAATCCCCAATCATTTTTAATCTCACACTATTAATCCAAAAGAAGCCAATTTGCCACTAACACAACTGCTAGAGAGAATCACTTCCCAGACTGGCTGAGAAAGTTACCTCAGGTCCTTTTTGTATCCTTTAAACTGAGAATATTTTTGTGTGAATGCGTTCCTGCCCAGCTTCTCAAAGAAGCTGAACATAATTCTCTCCTTTGTAATAACACTATCCGTCAAGATCAATCATGTGAAATCTAAAATGAAAAGAAGTCAGGTTACATGAAGGTGGTCAGCCTTGTTACTCAGTCAGCACTCCTTTGCACAGTTGTCTGGTAAGATGGGAAGTCTTGGTGTTGCTTGCAATGTGTCACAAAAGAGAAGATTGATTGATCGGTTGGTTGATTGACCAATTGATTTTTAAGTACAAATGCAGGCTAAAAAGAAACCAATTTTGCTATGATGACTAACGATGAAAATCTTCACCTTCCAATCAAAGTGGTCTTCTCAGGGCAGCCTGGTAATCAAATTTAATTCAATATTTAATCACTATTTGTATAATCAGAGGATGCTTTTAGAAACATGCATCTTTCTAATCTTTAAAAAATATAGGACAAAAGTGTCTATAATGCCTTCATTGTGGTAGATCAAAGTCAAATCCTTTGTCAAAGATTCACCAATAATAAGGTGTTTATTAATCACTCCCTGTGCATAAATACAGTGGCAAATAACAAGTGGAGTCAGATTCATCCAGTCCCCATGTTGTAGGAGCTTTTGAAAAAAAATCCTTCAAGAAGCAGCTACTATGGTCCCTTGGAGAGAAATGAACCTCAGCTACTCTCACTGTTGGGCAGAACCCAGAATTGCAATAGCTGAAGGTCTCAAGCACTAAAGCTCTGAGTAGATGAGACTTAATGGCAAAAGACATCCTGGGACATCTCCTCAAAGCACCTCCCTTTATGTTAATCAGCTTTGATAAGTTTCTATGATATATTGACAAAACAGAAAGTCATTTCAATATTAAGTGATAATGCAAGTGTTCTTTGTAATAAATGATGGATGAATAAATGAACAAATGAATACGAATGAATGAAGAGGTTGAAGACAGCAGAGGCAATTTTTCAAGGGAACTTTGGGATAACGAAGAATCACTAAGGGACTACATGGCCCAGTTAAATGTCGAAAATGGAAGTGAACCTTTAGCAATAGGATGGAAAGAAGGAAATTGAGGCCACACAATGCACAAGAACCAAGAAATGGCACAGAAAGCCTTTGAGAAAACTATAGGCTAGCCACCCATCTACTGGATAGTGTCCAAGTCAAGACTGGAGGGGTTGGAAGATAGCACAATTGGTAAAATATTTGCCACATAAGCATTAGAACCTGATTTTGATTCCCAGAACTCTTGCAGAAAGGCCAGGCTCAATAGATGCCTGTAATCCCAAGATCAGGGAGGCAGAGGCAGGCAGGTACCTGGGACTTGCTGGACAGCCATCCCAGTCTTACTCAGAGAACCCTAGGCCAGTAAGAGACCCCATCTGAAAAATCAAAGTGGCTGCTACCTGAGCTAGAACAACATACAAGCTGTCCTCTGACTTCTAATGCACATATACACACATAAGCAAAACTGAATATTGGAAATGAACTTGGGAGTCAAACCATGGAAAACTAAAGGAGAGAAAGGAACATGAGCTCCCTCTCAGAAAATCCTGAAATATTTGTAAAGCATGGGAGCTGACCCTTGGACCCACAGTCCCAAAGAGAGCAAGCAAAGGAGGCAGAACACCCATACCTTCTCTCCCGCCTTCCTGACTACAGTGACTTCGAAACAGGAGGTGCCAGGAAATACTCATTTCTACCACAAGTCTCTACCTGAATAACTGACTCCATAAGACCATTAAAGAGGTCATATAGGACATAGAAATATATTTTAAAAGTTATTTAAATGTCCTTCAAGGTGAGTCTTACAGGACTTTCTTCCTTTCCCTCACTCAGACTATGTTTGCCCTTAGCCTAACCCTGGAGCTGCCTCCTCGACAACTCAGTCAACAGTTTCTCCTACCCTCTGTCCACCAGCTTTTCACTCAAGTGAAGCTGGACTGATAGGTGGCCTCTATTTCTTTAAGCTAAGGCACTGTGACTTCAGAGGCTAACTCAGTTTACTATGTCACTTCTGAGTACAAGAGCTGTCTTTGAAAATGACTTTAAGGTAACAAAAGCAAAACTTTTTCATTAAATTCTATGCTTTATTTCATTAAAGTACATATCAAATCTTAAAAAAAATTAATCGATGCAGGTAGATATCTCAATATGGCAATGATGTTTAAGTGGCCAGCTTGTTCCAACACAACTGTCTCTCTGGAAGCAGCCAGAATTGCCCACTCCCTCTGCAGGGCTTGGTCCATAGCACCCAGTTCTTTGTATAGAGAGCATGCATAGCAAGGCACAATTTAAAACCTTCCACCCTCTTAGGCAACATGGTGGCTAATAGAAACATGAATGTCCTAGAACACTCTAGGTGTCCTGTGAATGCATTGACCTGAAAAAAACCTCTTGGCCAAATTGCTTTTTCTAAACATCAAAATAACAGGAGTTATCCTAAGCCCATCCCTGCCTGCTCTTACCCTCTCTGTTTTTCTAAGGTTTCTGCCATAGCAGGTCACCTTCTGGGTGACTCTAGACCCACCTGCCCTCCTTTTCTATCCTGGGCTGCTACAAACAAAATCAGGAAGTCTTAGACAAGAAACAGATGGTAAGGGAGAAAGTCTGCAAAGGACATTTCTGTGTTACATAACGCTGGGCATGAGACCTGCTAGCATCAGCCTTGGAGGTAACTACTGGCCTATCACTGCAGAGTAAACCAGCACCCCAAATAGTCACAAACAAAAATTCTGCATTTCCTTTGATAATTAGCATATAAGCATGTAAGTAAATATACTAACACTTTAGTAAACAACAGGTTGGATAAGATCCTATTTTTAATGTATGTGTGCACACATGTGTGCATGGTGTATTTGTATGATATGAATTCACTTCCTGTGTTTGCATGTGTGCAAGTATGTGCACATCATAATACATATGTGGAGGTCAGAGGACCTGTGTGTTGATCATCGCCTTCTACCTTGTTTGAGAAAGTGTCCCTTTGTCATTGTCTGCTGCATACACTAGGCTAGCAGGCACATAAGGCTCCAGAGATTCCCCTGTCTCTCTTTCCCCTTTGCTATTGGAATACTGGGATTACAGACGTGTCCTTCCACATTAAGCTTTACTTGAGCCCTAGGAAGGCAAATTCAGGTCTTCATGCTTGCACAATAAGCTTTTACCCACTGAGCCATCTCCCCAGTCAATGGACCAGATTCTTTAAGATATTTACCAAGGATGGACTCAATAACTGCTCATGGAATAGCAAATACTTTCCAAGTCTGAGCCAGGCCCCACAGGACAAGAAATGTAAGTCACTAGTAGAACTCAGATTCTTCCCACTTTTATGTAAGGAATACTGAATTGTGGCTAAGGGGCTATAGAGCTTGTTTGGGATGAGAACAATATAACATGCTTCTGGGCAGGATTATGGGATTGATTGATAGCTGAGTCATTTCCTCTCTTGAATGCAATGGTCCTATAGGATCAAGGGTTGATCAAGCCTCTATCAGTTTGCCTTTCTACTCAGCAAACCCAGGAAAGGAACTGTCCGAAACAGACATGTGCCATACTCCTTATGACAGCAAAATCTGTAGCATCGCTGCTTATAAAGGATTGGAAGGAAACCCACAAAAATCCACCTGTCCTATCTTTTTTCTAAATCAGGCAACACATAAATGGAGACTTTGTTTCAAACTTGATGCACAACAGGGTGTGAACAGCACCTTGAGAAAGAGAAACAGGCAGCATAGTCAAGACGAGATGAAAACAAAGGGACCTCTCTACATTGTTGGTGTCTGGGCAGCCTTGGAGAATCCAACTGAGGAATTCAGTCTGTAAACAAAAGGCTACCTCTGACCAAGCCCAGCCATTTAGGGAGCAGAGAGCACCCTAAAGGAAATGACCATCAAGGAGAAGCTGCGTAGGCCTCCTCACAAGTCCAGACCCACCCTTTCCTTATCTCAGTCATTTCCAATTAGGCCTGCACTTCTTTGTCTTCGTGTAAAGCTCTCTGAGGGTGATTCATGACTGTGTCTCTGCCCATCACTCATCCTTGGCACCTCTCACAGACCTTATCTATTAAGCGCTCAAGAACATCTGCTGAATGAACAAGTGAGAAGGAGAAAAGCATTGGAACCAAAGGTCAGCTGTGCTGACCGAGAGCTGAACCACTTTTGTGTACCCCCAGGAAAAAGAGACTCCTAGAGGGGAAAAAAGCCAATGAAATGCAACATTTCTTTATGGATTATCACAACACATGATTAAAAGTCACAATAAAACCTAATACTACACTGTGGCTATCTTTGTTCTTGGACGTGCAATTACATGTGCAGGCAACTGTTTTCTTATGTGGAAAATTGTATGTAAGGCTTTTTTTTTCTCTATTAAAAAAGCCACACCCTTGGTTCTATTACATTATTACATTCTCTATTATTCCATCACGTGGCTTTTCTTCTTGCTGCAACCCAGGACACACCCTGAATTAGTGCTGACAGAAAAATCACTTGTCAAAATACCTCCATTCTAGTAGCATTTTAGTAACCTGTCTCTCCAAAGCCTTTGTTTCAGAGAAAGCAAGACTGCCCCACTCCTAATGATTTTCCAAGCTTTCAGTGGGATTAACACTGCTGTCAATCCTGGTTTTAAACTCACCTTTCAAAGCAAAACTACTCTTGACCTGATCGACAAATGCCTCATGTTTTTTAACTTTAGTTTTAAAGAGATTTGGGAATAAAACTAAAGAGTGACCACTACAGTCCTTGATGCTGTTATGGAGCAAGAAATCCCAGGAGCCCATGGCTCTCAGAAATCTGACTTCCATGAGAAAAACCTGGGTCCAGCCCTGGGTGACATTCTGGCTTCTAGGAGAGTATAGCAGTACAGAGGTGTGTGTCCTGGCCCTTCTGAAAGTGAGGTGTCCATGCACTCTGTTAAATCTCTGGTCTGGTTAAGTTGATCAGTTGATCACAACAGAACTATTCTTGGAGAGAGATGAACAGGCCAGAGTTTTTGTAAAAGAACCAAACCCTAAAGATAAAATGCAGAAGGGGGAGTTGAACTATTCATGTCTGTACAGATGAAATGTAACTGAAGTTCTGCCTTCTCTGTACCCTTTCCCAACAACCCTCTCTACCACCTCCGAACAACTTAGTGTCAGCCCACCCTGATCTTTACATGATAAATAATATTACAATAAATAGGTGGGAGAAAACAGTACTATTTCCTAAGATATTCACTGTACTTGGCCAATGCCCCTAACTGAGCACTGGTCAGACTTCTCATCAGCTTCTTACAATATCATTAGATGACATCCCTACTGTAGACAAAGGACTGACTGCCTTATATCCAAGCCCACATTAAGGTACAAATGTCTGTTCAGGCAGCATCAAAATTCCCACTAAAAAGTGGAACTAATGCACTCCAATGTAAGCTGCCCCCAGTGACCTCTCTCTCTCCAAAAGGAAAGGATGAAGTCATTTGCAATTTGTTGGTGGAACAAGACATTCAAATCAAGTCCCTAAGGTAGGGCAGATTTTGTTTGCTTGGTTGGGTAGCCCCCACTCCTTCATAAATGGGAATGCTGTGGAAGCAAAAACCACCCAAGCAGCCTGTGTCAGCACTGTGGGCCCAAACGACCCAGAGACACCCAGGCAGTTACCCAGATCATCGAGATTACCTGAATCTGTCACGCGTCCCTTTCACCCCCTTCTGCGTGATGACATCAAGTGGATACCATATGCATTTGGGAGCTGACAAGCATTAAGTGCGATTGGGACCCAGCTTTGTTCAGTCTGCAGTAAAATACATGCAGAAAGGGTTAGATACACGCGGCATAGACAGAAATCCAAGCACCCTCCAGGGCCTCTGGGACAGGAGTGGGTGTCCTGAGAGGGTGAGACTGGGGGGTGGAATGCTATCGCGGTAAGGAGGGGTCATCATTGCTCTCTCCAATAAATAACTACCAGATCCTCTGCAGTTTCCAACACACACCCCCACCCCAAATTCTCCCGCGGTAAAGCGGCTACCAGCAACAGTAATCTCTCAGAGTCAGGATGGAGAATACCATCATCTTGGGGCGAAGATATACTAACAAAATACACTAGTTAAACCCACACAGCTGGCAATTCGGGGCGCATAGTTACCCGCCCAGACACACACCAGGGCTACATCTGCAAGCATCTTTATGTTGCCCTGGCTGCCACCTCATTAAGTCACTGTCACTGTTTTGTCAATTACCCCACTGTTCCCAAATCTGTACAGCACTCCCCCCACCATACCCCCACGGTAGGCGGGATCCGGGACCAATGCTGTCCAAGCAGCTTCCTACAAGTCCGCTAGCTGGCTTTGTCCTGCCGCTGTCCTTCCAGGAGCAAGCGCCCCAGGCCCGTGGGTCCGCACAAAAGATCCCTGAAATCTGGCCCTCCGTTGGCTCCCCCTTTCTAAGAATGGCTCTATGGCAACTTCTAGCAGGGCGTCTGGGAGCGGGAGGGCAGGACAGGACTGAAGGGGGACGACCCGGGGCTAGGAAAGGCTTGGGGGGTATAGCATGGACGCGCGCGCTCGCACCTCAAGGGCGCGCGCAGCGCATGCACAAGGCGAGCTCCAGGGGGCATCCCAGGACTCAGTGGAACCCGAGGCAGCTGCCCCGGCCCCATGGCGCTTCCAACTCAACCCCAGAGAAACGCAACTCCCAGGACCACCTCTCCGGGAGTTTCCACTCTAGCTCCTCACTCCTTTATCCAAACAGGCTGCCCCATCACAGTCCAAGAGGTACCCTAAACGAATCCCAGGCCGTTGCCCTTCCCCGCTTTACCTAGGAGCTGGCATCCACGCAAACCCTCTTTGCACCCGGGACCTGGGAGCATACAGAGCCGGAAAACAAACCGAAACTCACTGACCTCTTTCGGCCACCAGCTTGGGCACTGCTATGCTGGCTGTAGCCACAGCATCAAGGGCAGCATCCCGGGGGTTCGCGCTGCCCGCCGCGCTGTGCCAGACCCGCGCTGAGGGCTGGCTGCTGCCCGCTCCTCCCGCCGCGGGTTGCGGGGCGGCGCGGGCAGAGTGGCGGCGGCGCCTCCTGCAGTCCAGCTCCCGGCCCTTCCTTCCCTTCGCTTCAAGAAGCGCCTTCCACCTGCCCCACCGCCCTCCGTGTCCCTATCGGACACCCTCCACCAGGCGCCGGGCACCGAGCGGGAGCTTTTTGTGTCACCCCCCAAGACCCAAGCGCTGAAGGGGGCGGGAGGTTGAGCTCTGCTCGGCGGCACCGCCCCTCCCCGGCGGCTCCACCCCCTCCCGCACCCTACACGGCAGCCTGGCCAGCACGTCCGTGTCTGTCTGTCCCCAGTCGCCAATCTCCGGGGGGAGGGGTGACGCGCCCTTGACCCACCGTAGACCAGCGAGCACCTGAACGTCTTACTTTCCCCCCACGGAAACGGGACCTGAGCGGGATCAGGTGTGACCTAGAGCCCAGGAGCCGGCAGGCTAGAGCAGCTGGCCTGGCAGAGGTGATGACCCAGCTGTGGCTCAGAAGTCAGTACGGCGGGGAGGAGGGAGGAGTCTAGACTGTTGCCTTTCCCATGGGTTCTTTTTGGCGCCCCAAAGTTCACTAACCCAAGCAGGACAGGAACCCATCAGCGTGGATATGCACCTGAGGAGGTCCACAGGGACACGTCACACCTGGACCTCCCGTGAACAAAGAACACAGAATAGGGAAACAGGGAGGGACAAATACTAAGGGCTATAAAGAAGCTTAAAGGGACTATGAAGCTCACCTGATTGCCCACGTTAAAGCCCAACTTTGGGCTCTGTGGTAAAGTGCTTGCCTAACAGGCACGAGGGCCCAGGCTTATCCGCATCACCGTCAAACTAAAATAAACCTACCTCCTACCTTAAGGCCATGCTCTTAGTGCTATGCAATCCCCCCAAATCTAAAGGGCTCCTCTAGTGGGGGGTGTCTGGTACGCGGTATGCCATGCCTACATTCTGGTGCCTTTGAGAATCCATTCCATCAAGAAAAGTCCCGTGTCTCCCTCTCCACGGTTCAGCTGAAGGATCCCTCCATTAACGCACAGAACAGATGGCCTCTCTAGGCTGCAGGTACCAAGTACTTGGACGGGTATCATGCTTCTTCCTGAGGCTGTGACCCTTTAATACAAGTTCTTCATGTTCTGGTGACTCCCAACCACAACATTATTTTCGTTGTTACTTTCACAACTGTAATTTGCTACTTTTATGGTTGTAATGTAAATACCTAATATCTGTGTTTTCTGGTTTTAGGTGACCCTCTGTGAAAGGTTCTTTGGACGCCCTGGCCCACAGTTTAAGAACCTTTGCCTTACAGGAAGCCCAGAGAACTACAATGACTCTGACCTAATGAAACAGTGTTGGCAACTGATCTTTCTTGCTTTACTCCACACTTACAACTTGTGGATGGTGTACCAAACAGACAGTTAAGTACACTGGGAAAAATCTGCATCCAAGAGACTGCTAAAGTTTGTAGTGCAGTCTCTGGGATCCCAGTAAGAGAACAGCTTCCTCCAGTCACCAGGCTGGGGTACCCTATTGTTCTCGTTATAATCTTTATAGCACCCCACAGAGGCTCCATATAAATATTTTAGGAACCTCCAGTTACTTTACATGAACATCTTCAACTTTAATACGGAATAAAAAAAAATAGCAGGGTGGTAGTGGGTAACACGTACCTTTAATCCCAGCACTAGGGAGGCAGAGGCAGGTGGATTTCTGAGTTTGGGTTATCCAGATCTACAGAGTGAGTTCTAGGATAGCCAGAGCTACATAGAGAAACTCTGTCTTGAAAAACCAAAATAAGGGTAGGAAAAATGTCTTTTGGAGACAGGGTCTTACACATGTACCCCAGGCTAAGCTGGAATTTACCATGGAGCACAGACAAGCCTTTCTGTCATCCTTCTGCCTCACCTTCTCATGTGCTGCTGGATTTACAGCTGTGAGCTACTATGATTTACTTGAAAAACTAACATTCTGTCATATTCTACTTAGGGGAACCTGCCATAGCCCAGGTAGGAAGGACAATTTCTACTGTCAGAAGTCAGTTGTCACCTTCCCTGGGAGGCTGAACTCAGGTTGTTCAGTTCAGTACCAGGGATCTTTATTCACTGAGTCAGTCGCATTGTGAGCCCTGGGAAAAATAATGAAAAGTTAACAACTTAGATGTTGGTCAGGGGCTTAGACTTAAGATGATTCATAGCACCCCAACATTTTACCAGTAGAGCCCAGCCCAGAAATATTATTATGCATGAGTGCCTCTCAAGATTGCTTTTAAGAAAGTAATTTCAGGATTCAGTAGTTATTCTAAAACGTTTCAGCACACACACACCCCAGTTGCTTTCTAGACAATTCTTTTGAATGGGAAATGCAAGGATTCAGCATGTGGAAGGTAAACATCTACAACTTTATTCATTTCCACTGACCAGATTTTAATTCACAGGTCATCATGGGTGTTCTGCCTTCTGTCCACTCTTGTAAAGCTGTCACACAGAGAAGGTTAATTAACTAAGGCAGGCTGCAATGGGACAGATCCTAATACACACTGGAGGCCAGAATCTGGACAGGCAGCTATGGTTTAAGTCAGAGGAAGAACAGGCAGAACATGTTGTAACAAATTCATCTGTGAAGGCAGCCAAGAGCAAGGCAGCTAAGACCAGTCTGAGTTTAGAGCAGAAGAAGGCAGGCATGGCCAGAGAAGCCGCTACTGCTCTCACAACCCATTGCACATGTGTGTGTGAGAACAAGTAGACACCTGAGATCTTGGGAAAACCTGGGTTAGAGGTGTGTGCACAGACCTGGAGACGAGATAAAGACTCGAATACTGGGTTTTGGAAGGTTGGTTGGTAAGGTGCTCCCTGTGCAGACATAAGGACCTGTGTTTCATCTCCCCAAACCCACATAAAAAGCCTGGTGTGGTAGTGCGCACTTCTGCTCCTTTGTAAGTCTAGCACTGGGGATGTGGAAAAAAGCAGATCCCACGAATAGCTGCACAGCCCAGCTAGCGAATCAGTGAGCTTTTCAGTCATCCAACCAAGAGACATCTTTAAAAATCAAGGTGAGGAATGGCACTTAGGTACCTCTAACCTCTGTACACATATATGCACTTGCATATTGATGAATTCAAACAGCCAATAGTTATAAAATATGGACTATGGTGCAGGGGGTTAAGATAAGGGGTGGGGGTAGGGAATTACACATCCTAAAGTCACAGAACTCACTTTCTAATAAAAGAACCAAATATTCCACACTAAAGTCAATTGTATGTGGAACACTGGAAAGGGTGAGGGAGAATACGGTAGAAACCAAGTGCATGAAATCTGCATGCTGGGAGACATGTTAGACGGATAACAGGAAACCTCATTCACAGACTGCTTTGGAACTGGGATCTAAAGACCATGGGGGAAGCACACAATGCCCAACAAATGAGGAAGAACCTTTCTGAGTAATAGCAGGAGTAGGGAAGGAGTGTACGTGGCCATGGGTCAGAAGGGCAGTGAATCCGGTAACACTGACAGATACTTCAACTTAAGGTTGAAATAAAGGACAGGGCTTAAGTTCTTATCTGCAGCATGAAGCAGAGATACTCCATAAATGTTTATTGAGCAGAGTTCTTAAATTATGAGAACCTAGGGTGGAGCTAGGATGATGCCCAAGCAGAGCCTCTACCAGGATGACAGTTGCATAAAAGAATGTGATGATCTTGTAGATAACTTTTGTGATCCTCTTCCTGGTTTTGAGGGCAAGGATCATCTTTCAACTTGTACCATGAGCAACTAATCCCACAAGGAGAGAGAACACCAGAAGGAGTCAAGAAGCAAAAAAAGAGGAATTGGGATGAGGAAACAGGCCAGCTCTGCCCTTGCTCACTCCTACAGGTCCAAATGTAGCCCAATATTGAGGGTGAGCTTGTTCAACAGGTAGCTGGCTGATGCTCTGCAAGTTGCCCTTTGCAAATTGCCCTTTGCAAAGTAAGGTCTTTCTCCCTCTGCTTCTGCATCTAAATGACTAACATGTCAACTTCCAGATAATCTTTTTTCAGATAGAACCCAGAGCAACTGGCTATCTTTAGTAAATATTAGAATGTGTCACATCCCTCATCATTCTTTAATTCTGTGCGTTAGATAACATGAAACAAAACTCTGATGCTTTGTTTCTGTTTGCTTTATCAGCATCAGGGATTGAATCCAGAACTGAATGCATGGCATACAAGTAGTCTACTGCTAAGCTACATCCCTAACCTGCTCCACTTTTCAACTTAGAAGTAATGTTTGTAATTATCCCCAGGAGATCAAAGTCAAACATTAGAGAAAAGAGTAAAGGGAGCCACAAGTCCTGGATGGCAGGGCCTCACCGTGTATGACAAGATTGCTTAGCATGCTGCCTTCCTATCTCCATTCTATGCCCATCTATTCCTTCTACTCTGAGGTAAGAATGCTCCATTCTCTCCGATGTCAGCCCTTGAAGAATACTGATTCCCTTCCTGAAAACCATTCAGGTAATGAGCATGTAGGCATGGGAACAATATAAAATGTGTTTGAATGTATTTGTTAAAAAATAGATCTTAAAACCAAATCGTTTAAATCACAAAATTTGTACAACCCAATATTTTAAACAATCATATTCCTTATTCCGGGTGTGTGCTGCAGTGTGAATGGAGGTCAGGGGACAACTTGCAGGTCAGTCTTCCTCCATGTGGGTCCTGAGTCAGACTCTGATTACCAGCCTTGGTGACAAGCTCCCTCATACCCTGAGTCATCTCACCAGCCAACCCAATCAATTGATACACAGGAAGGCAGTCTACATTTGAAACAAATGTGTTAAAACCTGCCTGTAAAAACTGACAGTTAAATTACAACCAAGTTGTTTAAAAACATCGAAGTGGAAAGCTACATCTAGATAGCTTTCACAGGCTCTCAGTGCAAAAACAGAGGCCCCCTCAGCAAACATGTCAGTCTCCTTCCAAACCATTCTACAATTTTATTCTCTAATGTAACACTTGTTACCACAAAGTTTACATACTCTAAAATCATCTGAAGACTCTTAAGGCATGAGTAGCCTAAGATTATTTGCTAAAAATTAACACTAAATGAAGTGTACATTTCAAAATTGGTTGTTACTTAGGCCTCTATTAAAGCCAGTGCCAACAGACTCATTTGTGATGATATATTGTATTTAATAAAATAAGAGGACAATGCCTCTCACAAAGCCAAGCCACAAAGATCAGGGAGTGGTGACCCAGGCCTTTAATCCGTCATTATCACCACACCTATTATATAGGCAAGGGATTCTAAATGAGAGAGGTTCTATATGACATGTTGTCTTACTTATATAGACCCAGGGCTATCTGAGGACAATGACATCTCATCTTGGAAAGAAAAAAGAGATATTAAAGCATTTTGATGACCGCAAAAGATTTTTATGGAAACTATATTGAGAATTGCTTTCTAAAAGAAGTGATAGGTTAAATGCACAAAACTCACTCCAAAGCCAAGTTGACATGGCCATGATCAAACCCTTAGTTTGGGTTCTGACTATAAGCAATTAATATGGCCATTTTGGCTTCCGGGATGAATATCCAAGTCCCATGGATACTGTCTACAGTAGCAGGCATCCACTATTTTCTTGCTATGTTCATATGATATGAGGTTGAATGAGAGCCTCGCTTCCACCTATAAATTGACATCTTTGATACAAGTATGGTAGAGGAATGTCATCATAAACTGTATTCCTTGCCATTCTCCCTGCTGAACAGGCTGACATGTCCTTGTGTGGTTATCCCAGGGTCCCCCATCCACATTGTTTGTCCTTGTCTCTCTCATCACGTGTCCCCTATTTTCTATTCACCCATGTAGTGACTACTGTTGTCCTGTCTTTCCTGCTGGCATTCACACGCTCTTGCTTTGATTTGGCCACCAATCTGCTGCTCTAGCAGCCAGACAGCAAAAGTGTTCTGTTCTGAGATGATAGAGAAGGAAAAGCCCGAGAGGATCTGTTGTTGAACTTGGAGGTCACAGCCTATGCCCCAATTAGGCCCAGCCATTCACCTGCTCACAATAAGTCAATTAAAAGATGAGATGGAAAAAGAATGTTTATCCAATTGGGAAGAGGGACAAGGAGGTACAGCCACCCCCACTCCCCATGCAGCTTCAGTTCTGCTCCTGCCCACCACTGCCTCATGCTTGCCTGGGTTTCAGACGGGTCCCCTAAGGCAGTCTGGCAAGTTGTTAGAACTGTGTGAAATCTCTTTCCAAAAGACAAGCTCCTTCTCTGTCTGGTACCTTTTCTTATTCCCAGCCTGAGTTACTGGGGAAATTTTCATTTCTTCGGTGTCCACTATTTCCATAGTCTGATAGTCAGACTGAGAAACACGGCATCTCTTTGGAATAGCTTCATCTGCCAAGCTGGTTACAGCTCCACTTGCGTTTTTCAAAACTCCAGTTTGAATCTGGTAACTTGCTTGGTCTCAGAAGCTAACTGAACTCCCTGCAGGCTCCTCATCTTCTATAGCTTGTGCCTAAGTAAGCCTGGCACCCGTGTCTGCTCCAGGTGCAGAGCAGGCCTTAGCCAACCCCTCCCCCCCTTCTCTGTCACTAGCTCGATGACTGACCCTCCTCATTCAACCCCAACTGAATCAAAATCGGTTTCTCTTGCACCGAGCCTAGAGTCTAGAGGAGCTAGTCAGAGTGCCCTCCAGTGGTGAGGAGGAGAAGCGACGCCCTTTGAATGAGGCCTAGAGGTCACAAAATGCCCTCTGGGACTCCCCACATGCTTTCTCTCCTTTTGTTGATTTAATGCCTTTCCCTACTGTTAATTTCTTCCCTTCTCCGCAGGTGGAGTGTCTGGGAGACAGTTAAGACTGCTCACTGGACTGCCAACACTTTCCCTTCTGTCTCCAGAACTCTTTAATAACATTTGTGTCATTTAGTCGGTTCACATGCTCCGTTTTGGCTCATTTGTTTGTATTTCTGATATGGGGTCTCATCCAGCCCCATGTCTTAGGCACTGCTCTATTCCTATGAAATGGCATCATGACCAAGGCAACTTATAACGGAAAGCATTTAATTGGGGGGAGGTGTTGTTTACTGTTACAGAGGATGAGTTTATGATCATCATGGCGGGGATCATGGTGGCAGGTAGGCAGGTAGGCTCACAGGGTTCTAGAACAGTATCTGAGAGCTCACATGTTATCTGTAAAGCAGGAAGCAGAGCATAAGTAAGATTGGGCCTGGCTTGGGTTTTTGAGACATAAAGCCCAATCCTATAGACACACTTCCTCTGACAAGGCCACATGCCCTAATGCATCCTAAACAGGCCACCAACTCGGAACCAGACATTCAAACATGGGCCAAAGGGACCTTCTCATTTAATCACCAACAGCCAGGCTAACTTGAAATTCACTGTCCCTGAGGATAACCTCCTTCCTCCACCTCCCAAAAGCAGGAATCATAGGCATGTACTGCCATCCTGGCTTTAATTTGTTATTCTTAAGGAAACAAATAATTTGGCTGCAGGGCAAGGAGACAAGACAGAAGCAGCCACACCCGTGAGCTCCAGGGCCCCTCTTCTTCTGGTTAACATTTATTGATTTTGAACCCAATTTGTCCCTAACCATCACCTGCAATATCCCAAGAGGCAAAGGGGTGCCCCTCTTTACAGACGAGGAGTCTGATGCCTGGAGCACTTGGGGAAATTTATAAGATGCTGTGAAGTAAACAATGAACACACAGTTGCCCCAGCTTAGTCAGATATGAAATACTTCCCTTAATCAGTACACTGAGTTCAGGTAATTCTTCCTGATTGGCCTGATAGGCATCACAGTCTCTTATAAGCCACTCCTCCTTTGCTGAAGGATGGCATGTGACTGACACTGTGGCTCCTCCTCTGCAGGGCCCTAAGAGTTCAGGTGAGCTGACCCCCTTATCCATACACTTATCTTCTTTGTCCCTTTCCTTATGCAGTTACTTAACTTTTCAGTTGGACAAGACCCAAAGATAAGATACTTGCAAGATTTCCAAGGACATTTCCACTACTTCTGCTTATGTTGAGCTTTACCAGCTAGATTCATTTTTGTCAGCTTTGGATGCTGTTTCTCCTCAAGTCTGCCTACGGTGTTGTGCTTTATATTATAGCTGTCAGCTTATACATCTACAGCATGGGGGGATCCCTAAAGACTGGCACTGCCCTCCATTCATTCCATACACCTATGCATACTCTGTGGCTTTATGCAGAATACAGTGCTACTGCTCTGTACACAGTCTGAAACTAACACAGGTATGTTACAAAATGCCACGTTGGGGATTTTCATTTGTCTTTCTGGGATCATGCTTTCCACAGCCCTTCTTAGAGAACTGTCTCTGGAATGTTTCTTCACAAGTCTGTTTTCTTCACAAACAGAATGGGACTTAGAGTTATTTCCAAATCCATTTAAAGTGCAAAGGCTATCAGGGAATAAGTGGGTGTGGGACAGAGTTGTGACTGCCATGAGAATGTTCACTCTGGCTTTGTAGGAATGTGGAGGGGTACAGCATCAATTTCTTCCTTAAAACTCTTCTATTACATTTGTTTATTAAGCAGTGGAACATGTGTATACCACAACAACACATGTGTGGAGACCAAAGGAAAACTTGCCGGACTTGGTTCTCTCCAATATGTGGGTCTCAGGACTGAACTGAGGCCTCTGGGATTAGTTACAGGTTGTCTATTGCTGTGAAGAGACACCTTGACCACAGTAGCTCTTAAAAAGAAAACATTTAACTGGGGCTGGCTTACAGTTTGAAGGTTCAGTCCATTATTATCATGTGGGACATGGTGGTACACAGGTAGACATGTGCTGGGAAAGAGATGCTACACGTCAATCTGCAGGCAACAGGAAGTAGACTATGACACTGGGAGTATCTTGAGCATAGGAGACCTCAAAGCCCGCCCCCACAGTGCGACACTTCCTTCAACAAGCTAATAGTGCCACTCCCTTTGGGGGCCATTTTCTTTCAAACCACCACACAGGTACTTTTACTCTCTGGACCATCACCTGCCACCAGTATTCAGTTCTCAGCCAAGGAATATTTTCTCTGCCTTTTGAGCTGGTTAATGCCCCTCAAAATTCACATGTTGAAGAATGTGTACATATTTAGGGACAGAGTCTTTCTACAGACTAGACCAAGTGGAGTCATGAGGTGATTCCTGAGCCAGATTGAATGATATTAGCAAAAGAAAGGAAAACCAGATACCAGTAATTAAGGTAGGTTGTAGTGGATTTAAGATGTTACATTGTAAATAGTTGTTCCACCTATGAGTTTAATAAAAATCACTGATTGGTCAAAGTCAGACAGGAAGTGTGGAAGGGGCTACCAGATTAAGAAAACTCTGGAAACAGGAAGAACCTAGCAGAAATGCCATAGAGACTCCAGAGTTGCCAGACAAGCCAGAAAATGCAGAGGACACCTATGCTGCTCTGAGAAAAGGTACCGAGCCGCATGGCTGAACAGGATAAGAATCATGGGTTAGTTTAAGGGTAAAGAGTTAGCAAGTTATATGCCTGGGCCTTAGGCTGATCAGCCTAAAATTCATATAAGTGTCTGCAGGTCTGTGGGTCTGCGGTTCTGTGGGTCTGTGGGCCTAAACCTTGAGGCTAGGCCCAAAAGTCTAGGACAGAAACCTCTTACTACAGGAGGCAAGATAATGTGGAGACATGGGGAATGGACAGACAAATACAAGCCAAGGAGTGCGAACTGGACACAGCCTTCTCACAGCAGCCCCAGAAGGACCCAACACTGCAGAGCCCTTGATCTCAGATTTCTAATCTTCAGAAATATGATCAATCCATTTTCTGTAAGAGCCACCCAATATGGGACACTGATAAGGTAGCCCTGGATCCCCACAGCCTACATGGGCTTATTATTATGTCTGGGCTTTTTATTTCCTGTGTTTACCCACATGGGCAGACTAACATAGTCTAAATGAAGAAATGGTACATTTATCCAATAGTGATGAAACATTCAGTATTTATGTCAGTAATGAGATACTACTTCATGCAATGATATGAAAAGATCACTGTACTAGTGTTATCAGCCAAAACAGAGAAGACCCCAGACCCAGATTTCTTGTAAGATAAAAATAAAAAAAAGATATTACATTCGCGAATGGGTTCAAGGCAAGAAGATAGCCAAGAGCCCTGATTGTTCTCAGGGTAGAATTTTTATACAGCACTTTAGGTAGGGGAGGGGGATACAGCACTCTGGTAAGGGGAGGGAGAGTTCTCATGATTACTCAGGTGGTCTTGCTTGAGTCACTGCAGATCAGGCTGACTGGGCAATGTGTCTCAGAGTGCAAGAAACAAGCCTTGTTTAGACTGGACATCCTACATGCAGCTGAGAAATCCTGTAAACAAAGCTCTGAGTCCTTGAGCAGACAGTCACTGAAACTGCCAACCTTGGTCAGCTTCAGGGGCCTCAGGGAGGGGCGAGGGAGGGTTTTGGCTTGGTGGGCAAACAGTTATCATGACACTAGAGAGTTAAAGGGGAAAGAGTCAAACAGAATTTTTCTATCATTTCATTCTTTCACTAGGCATGCTGTAAACATTGTCTCAATTCTCTTGCCACCCAACTGAGAGGCACTGTGACCCAAATTTTATGGATGTAGAAACTGAGGCTCATACATTTATGGGAATTTCCCAGAATATACTATTTCCACTGAGGGCTCAGCGGGGCCCATTAACCATCAGTTTTGTTCTTCTGCATGACACATCCTTTCTTCTGTCCCTATGTCTGCCACGTCCATGTGTGGCGATACATTGTGTACAAATAAAGCTTGCTTGAAAATCAGAGGACAGAGCCAGTCACAGAGCTAACCATAGAGGCCAGGCAGCAGTGACACACCTTTAATCCTAATGCTCAGGAGACAAAGGCAGAGATCTATCTGAATCTTTGTAAATTCAAGGCCAAACAGAGCCAGGCAGTGGAGGAACACACCTTTAATCCCAGCACTTGGGATCCCATGTCTCTGTTCCTAGCACTTGGAAGCATACAGGCCTTTATTCCTGGCACCAGGAAGTCTGAAATGAAATGACATGGCTGGGCAGAGAAAGGAATATATGGCAGGAGGAGACAAGTTTCAGCCCCCTTTCATTTAGTTTCATGCTTGCCTTTGCTCTTCCTATTCAGTCTGAGGATTTGTGGAGACAGGATCTACTCCGAGGTAGGTAGGTGAGAAGTGGTTACCGCTTGTTCCTGTGTCTCTCTGATCTTTTCACATTTGTCCCAATATCTGGCTCCAAGTTTTTATTATAAGATCAATTAGGATTCCTGCAATAGCCATGTGCAGTGGACCATGCTGACCAGTCTAGCAGGTTTGTAGAACTATTTCTTTTGTCATTGGTTGGCGCAAGGATAAAAATGTGGTCTAGTTGTATGCAATGCAACCTAAAAGGAAGTTGGATGGAAGGGTTTTTCACTCTTAAAAAGTCATCTATGAAGTAGTAGCCCCTCTCCTGTTACACAATCTTTATGTGATGTCACCATGGTAACAAACATCAGGTGACAATGATAGAAGCATTCCTAGAGAACCAGAGTTGGTGGCATCAGTTTTCACAAGCAGGCCAACCCCAAAAGTGCCCCCTTCCTGTTTCTCACTAAGAAATCAACTCTCTTACAGTCCAAGCAATTCTGTGTTGCTCCAGCTATGTACGGTTGAGCTTATCTCCAGATGGCATTTCTACAAGTATGTTTTGATTTTTCATAAAAGCCATTTTTAGATAGATTATTAAAAGCCATTAGCTGCAAATTTACTGGCCTGTAGAACTTCAAGACTCAATAAAGAGACACATTTCATTGTTTTTTTTAAATAGGATAAAATAAACATTAAATTTGCCATTTAAAATTTTCAAGTGTACAACTCAACCTGTATTAATTACATCTGCAAAGTTGTATGCCTATTACGACTATCCAATTTGAGAAGTCTTTTGTTGCTCTGTTCTGACAATGTGCCTACTAAACAGAAAGTGCCTGTTCTGCCTCCCCAGACCTTAGTGGCCACCACTCTACTGTCTGTCTCTGTGAATTTAATTTCTGTTAAGCATATCATGTAAGCAGAACCATGTATTCTTTTTTTTTTTTTAATTTAGCTTATTTCATCAAGCCTACTGATTTCTAGAGTCATCCACATTGTAACATGTGTCAAAATTCCCTTCCATCTTAAGGCCAAGTGATAGGACATTGATAGACCACACTTTATTATCCACTTGTCACTGAGGGACAGTTGGGTGATTTCCTCCATGGTAATTTGAAGGAGAATGGTTCCTATAGGCTCATATGTTTGAGAACATGTTCCCCAGGTAGTGGAGCCCTTTGGCAAAGATTAGGAGGTGTGCCCTTGTCGGAGTCTATGCCATTGCCAGTTAGCTCTCTCCTCCCTCCCTTCCTCCCTCCCTCCCTCCCTTTCACTCTCCCTCTCCCTCTCTGTCTCTCCCTTTATGACACAAAATGTAAGCTTTCAGTTACTGCTCCAGCACCATGTAGCCATTCCCCCTACCACGATGGTAATGGACTCACTATAGACTCACTTGCTAAAATTGTAAATCCAAAATAAATGCTTTCTTCTGTAAGGTCATGGTGTCATATTAAACAATAGAACAGTGACTAGGAAACCATCTTTTGCATTCATGGCTAACGATGCTCTGAGCACAGTGCACCAACACCTGTTCAAGCCTCTGCTTTCTCATCTTTTAGATACACATCAAATGCGGGCTTGCTAAGCCATTCGAAAATTCTCTTAAAGCTTCTAGGAACTGCCATATTGTTTTCTACTATTGCAAGACCACAGGATATTCCCATCCACTTTCAGTCTGTTTTCAGTTTGTTTTCTACTGTAGAGTGCTGCCTCCTTCTCTTCTTCTTTAAGCCATCCTAATAAGTAATAAATATCATCTCATCGTGCTTCTAATTTCCCTTTTTCTGAAGACTGAAATGTTCAGCTTCTTCTCTCATGTTCTTATCTTCTCTGAAGAAACAGCTGTTCACTGGCTTTTGCTTTCCTTGAATGCCAGTTTCTCTTGTGTTTGTGTGTCTGCATGTGTGTGTGTATCACACATATGTGGGTGTCTGTGGAGGCCAGAAAATGATGTGGGATGCCCTGGAGCTGGAATCATAAGTGGTTTTGAGATGGCTGCTACAGGTTCTAGGACCTGAATCCCAGGCTCCTGTGAGAATGGCAGTACATTCTTTAACTCTGAAGCATATTTCCAGTCTTGACAATAACATCTTTATAAAGAAGAGTTTCCAAAAGTTATGCAATTCATCAATTCCTCGAAATACTCTGAAGTAAGTCAGCCCGCCAGCAAATACCAAGTCCTGTGTGGTCTTCCTCCATATGGACTCATTACTGACAGCACTCATGCATGAATTCAGCACCCAGGTGAAGGCCTCCTCTGCTGTGCAAATCTATGCCAAGCAACTTTTCTAAACTGTGTGATGCCACTGATTTAAGGAACATAAAAAATAAGAACTGACCCATTGAAACCAGGTGCATAGACCAGTGGTACAGAACCAAGGACTCAGAAATAAAGCTGCATAGCTACAGCCACCTAATTTCCAACAGTGTCAAAAACGTACATTGGAAAAAAGAAAACGTCCTCAATAAATAGAGCTGGGAAACCTGAGTATCCATATGTAAGAGGATGAAACAGATCCGAAGCTTTCACACTGCAGAAAAAAAAAAATCAATTCAAAATGGATCAAAGATCTTAATGTAAAACCCCAAACTCTGAAGCTGCTAGAAAAGAATCAGGGAGAATGCTTCAGGAGCCAGTGGCTGCCCAGGACAGTCTGAAAACATACACCATGGCTCAGAAAACAGTTCTAAGAAGCCGCAAATGGGAGTACAGAACATTAAAACATGTCTTCACAACAAACGGGAAAGCAGCTCAGGGTGGAAGGGGATGTCTGCCAAAGAGTATCCAATGGGGGATTATTGTCTAGGATCCATAAAGAACTCCAAAAACCAAACACTCCCATACTCAAGTTATTCAAGCAACAACTGAGCAAATGCAGTAAACAGTTCTCAAAAGAAGAAATGTAAATGTTAATGGCCAACAAATTATATATAGTTTTTAAAAAGTTTAACATTTTAACCATCAGAGAAATGCACATTAACAGTTCATTCAGACTCCTCCTTACCCAGGTAGAATGGTTCATTAAGAAAACAAAGCAGTAAATGCTGGTGAGGATGTGGGGAGAAGGGCCCTTACAAACTGCTGGTAAGAGTGTAAACTGGGCAGCCACAATGTGAAGGTTCCTCAAAAAGTAAACATGGGAGTGCCCTACCAGATCTGAAGGAACATAAGTCACATGACCACAGAGAGCCCTCCACCTCCGTGTTTATGGCTGGCTGCTCACAAAGCAAAGGCATGCGACCAGCCTGGATGCCCATCAACAGAGGAATAGATAAAGAAGATGTGCTATATGTACATGGTGGAATTTTTCATTATCTGTCTCTACATATGAAATCTTGCTATTTGCAGGAAAATAAGTGAAAGCCAGACTCTGTAAGACAAATATTACATGTTATCTCTCATATAGAAAATCTAGATTTAAATGTAAGCATGTATAAGGCCTGGGAAGTCAGTTTAGTCAAGAAAGTGTTTGTCACACAAGCATGGGAACCTGATCTGAGTTGAATCCCGCCCCTAAAAGATGGGCATGGGGCTCCATGTTATATTCCCATTGCTGAGAAGCAAAGACAGACAGATCTTTGGGCCTCTCTAGTGAGCCAGACAAGCTCAGGTTGTTAAATTCTAGGCCACGTAAAATATCCTGACTCAAAAAACAAAGTGGATGGCACTCAACTTTGACCTCTGACCTCCACACATGCACACACCCTACCTCTCAGCACATGTATATATGCAGAACAATGAACATACATACACACATACACACATGGATGTGTGACATGAAAGTTGGAGGGAGGCTTGGGAAGAAGGCAAAGTAGACAGGATAATGGGGATAAATATCACACACTCCCTTACACATGGGCTCTAGAGAAACATGCTATCACGTATGACATAAAAACAGGAGGACCATTTGGAAAGAGGCAGGGATGTGGTAAGAGTAAGGTAAAAGGCAGGGGAGGGGACACAGGCAAATGTAAACAAGGTATAATGATACACATGTATGAATAATTAAAGAATAAACCTTGATTAATACCAAGACCCACAACGGGCCAACATCCAGAGAATAAAAGACTGTGGAGCGCTCAGCTCTATGTGTGCAGCAATATCATACCTCTTCTCCACAGGGTCATCCTAGAAGAGGGCTGTGACATATGTATACATGAAATTCTACAGTAAAACAGCCTTTAACACTAGTTGCTGGGTTATATATATTTCTCACAATGTCATTAAAGAACACTTTAGTGCGCTCAAATATGAATACTTACAAGTGTTTTGTCATAGATACAGTTCTCCTTCAGCTGTTGGTCATGGGGTAATATGCATTTTTTGTCTGTGTATCCCTGGCTTCTCATCATGGCTGCTTGAAATTCTCAGTTCACTCACATTTGTGCATAATTTTAGGAAGGTATATTGGACATTCTGATGCACTTCTGATGTGGCATGCTCAGTTCCAGATCATTTAGTTTTCCTTTGCCTCAGTGAAAGTGGAGTTTGTGCAGGTATGACAAAACATGCCTACAATCTCATCTGCTCAGGAGACTGAAATAAGAAGTTCAAGAGTCACAGGCCAGCCTGGGCTACTTAACAAGACCCTTTCTCAAGTAAATAAATTGAGTAAATAGTTACTTCTCAGTTTTCAGTTTTGTTATATAAATCCCTTTGCTTTGCCTCTTAAAAAGCAATAAAACAATAAAAATAGAGGAATAACCAAATGCTATCTTATACTATCCTTTTGGAGAATCTCACACAAAATGAAATGTGAGTTTATGTTACAATGCAATGACCCCATCCGGCCAGAGGTCCAGACCTACAGACCTGCAGTCCCAGATGGTTTAGCTGCCCACTGCTAGCTGCTGCTTAGGCCCCCCAAAATGACTCAGACACTTATATTAACTTCATGCTATTTGGCCTATGGCTCAGGCACATTGTTGGCTTGCTCTTACATCTTAACTCAACCCATTTCCATTAATCTGTCTGCCACGTGGCCCGTGGCTCACCTGTGTTCCTTACATGTTTCTTCTTTGGCATCTTGCTAAATCTGTGTCTCTGCTCTCCTTCTCATACCCATGCTCCAATTCCTCTGCCTACCTCTACGGTGTCAGCCATGGCCAAAACAGTCCTTTATTCACAACATATAGAAAGACATTCCAGCATCAGGTTCTTGCCCAAAAGTTGTTAAGAATTTCAAGGCAACAGAAATATAATATTAAAACAATATCAGGTTTTTTTTTTTACTGTGTCTTGCCAAGTCTGATCCTTCAAAAAATAGAAATTAGCATTATGTATTTTCATTTCTCAAGGATTTTCAGGAACTAAAGAGAACTAGATGTGCTGTGCATGAACAGAGGTAGAGGGATGGGACAACTAGCTGACTTAGGGAATTATTTCTGACCAAAAGTAGGGTGTTTTGTTTGTTTTTACTGTCTACACAGTCACTTTCTTGGTTCATCTCTGGTCCATTTTTTCTTCACATTTATTTATTTTTGAGAATTTCATACATGTGTACTATATTTACATCAATCCCACACCCTCTTCTCTCTCCAGATCCTCCATGTCCTCTCATCCCCACTCAAATTTAGGACCTTTTATTATTCACACACACACATACACACACGCATGCATACACATACACACACAAATGCAACATGCACACACAGACACAGACAGATACACACACACACACACACACACACACACACACACACACACACACACCATTTAGTGGTGCTTACATCTGTGTTAGGGCAGATTGCTTCAGACTGGATGATCTATCAGGACTTGTCCCTGGAGAAGACGTCTTGGCTTAGCATCCATTACATTACTAGCTTTTCTGTTGGGCTTTTCCACAGAGCTTTAACCTGATGCTTTCATGTAATAGACACTCAGAATTCTTACTTACTGGAAGGTGGTAGGTAGAGCACATGGGTAGCGATGGTTGAATGTAGGTTGTCCCTCTAAAATCCATGCTGAAATCTGGTCTTCAGTGCTGGAGTGTCATAAAGCAGAGTTTTTAAAGGATACTTGGATCATTTTGTGGATTCTGGCCACTCTCACAGAGCCCTGGTTATCTTTCTGAACTGGGTGAGCACTTGGAGCCATGAGCTGAAAGCAACATAACATCCTTATCTGATGGTAATTGCTCTTCCTGGAATTCCAGCCAGGAAAAAAAAAAAAAGCAATTTTCTTTGCCAACTTTCAGGTATTCTGTTATAGCAATAGGCTAAGATATGGACTAGATTTAAGAAATAGAAAATAAATTGATAAAAGTTTGGGGGTTGTTGTTTAACTTAAATGAAGGCAAAACCAGAACTTAATCTGGGAATTTCTGTTCACTGTGCAGGCACTGTGACCCCTCTTCCTGCAGGTGCTGATTTAGGGGGTTGGGTGAGATCCTCAGTCTGCTCTGAGAAATAACTGAGTCCTGGGTTCAGGGGTCTTACTTAGTTCAGCTCCAGATTTTGTCCTAGAGTTTGATATGCAGGGCAGTGATGTCCAGTGGACCACATCCTGAGGGGCCATAGGAGGAGGGTGCATCAGTCGGCTTTCACTTGTACTTCACACATTTCCTTGCTAGAGAGATCAGCCAGCGGCATGGGTGAAGCTGTCATGGAAGTATGCAGGATTATGGCGGAGACTGAATGCCTTCTCTTCAGCCGCTGGACATCTGAAGGTGACTTATTCTTTCTTTTCCTCTCCCTTCAGGGTGTCACCTCAGCACATCATCTCTGTTTGGGTTTTGACTTGAGAAGATAGAGACTGGTGGCCTTGACTTAATAGAAATGAAAAGATGGGAAGTTTTCAGGCAAAAGGATGACTTGGAAAAGCTAAGCTGGGCATATATGGAGATGAACTGGCGAGCAGACAGCAACACATCTTGAAAGCTGTAGCCCAAGTTCACACAAAGGTGATTAGGGTTCCAATGAGACAGGTAGCAGTGAGTGTGAGCCCCACAGTAAGAGCAGCTGTTCTCCATATCTATCATGCTTTTCACACCATGGTCCATTGGCTCCTCTAATAATCCTTTTTGAGAAGTACCACACTGCAAAGAATTGCAAATTGATTCTCAAAGAGTGTGAATGAATGATTGGTGAGGACAACTGGGCCCCACAGAGCAGGGTGGCTGCTTCTCTTCATGGCTGACCTTCCTTCAGAGCTGTTGGAGGAACTTTCAAGCCAGGAGGCCCCTAGGATTCATTCCCAAGCAAGGGAGATTTTAAAGCTAACCAGGGTATTTAATTTGCAGCTAGGCAAGGGCCTACTCAGCAAGGGCAGAATTGGTGAAACCTGGGCTGGGGTTGACAGCTCAATCAGTAAAGTGCTTGCTTTGCAAAGCTAAGAACCAGAGTTTAACTTCCAGAACCCAAGTTGTTGTTTTAAAATAGCCAGGTGTAATGGTCCATGCTTGTAATCTCAGTGCTGGGGGAGTATAGGCAGGGGCGGATCTCTGGAGCTAACTGCACAGCCAGCCTAGTCTATGTGGCAAGGCCAATGGGAAACCCTGTCTCAAAAATAAAGTGGGCTGCTGGAGTGTGGGGATATGTTTCAAATTTAATAGAAACAGTCTGAGATATCAGAGGGATCAACCCACAGATAGTCTAGGAGGATCAGACAGTGGTAACTCACACCTCTAATCCCAGCACAGGGATATCCTGGGAGTAGTGACCCACACTCTTAATCCAATCTGAGTTCGAGGTCATCTTAGTTTACAGAAGGAGTTCCAGGCTCCCAGGCAGGCAGTGGTGGGGCCATGCCTTAACTGAGCAAAGAGAGTATTTAAGGCAGGCATAGAAAGACAGAGCAGGCAGAAGAAGCTGTGGCACATACTGTTAGTCCCGGCACTTGGGAATCAGAAGCAAGAGAATCTGTGAGTTCAAAGCCAGCCTTAGTCTTCAAAGCAAGTTCCAGGACAGCCAGGACTGTTGCACAGAAAACTCTTTAAAAAAAAAAAAAACTGGAAGAGGTGGATATCTCAGACTGTTTTTATTAAATTTGAAACATATCTCCACAGAGGAGGGAATGAGAGGGGAGGGAGGAGGAGAAGCTGAAGTTGGGATGTAAAATAAATGAATAAATTTAATTTAAAAATACAGTGAGCAGTCTAGTGAGCTCATGTGCAGGAAGCCACACCACCTTCTTCATTTCTTCACTAGTAGTGTGTCACTGAGTGTAGCCACACTAGAAGGTGGAAGGGGCTAGGTTCCACTTTCCAAGGAAAGAGTATTGAAAAATTAGTGAGCTATTTAAAGCTATAGTTTGTTATTGGGCTTGGGTTTTTACCATCCCTACTTTTTTCAGAAACACAATGGTCTATTATTGAAAACAAAGACTATGTTCTCTCATCACTGCTTCTGAACACGTACCAATAATCTTTGGATTGGGATTGTGTTAGAATATTGTATTTTTAAAATTGTTACTTAAGTTGTTGACTTAAGTATCATAAAACATTGTTCAATAAATTTTGACTTAGAATTAGAACAGAATTTCCAATGACTTCTGAACTGGTCTCAAATACAACTTCTGTTCTCTACTGGGTATTTATGTGATATAGTATTTTTAGCATTGATCATCATAAAATCAAAATATTGATTGACTCTGAAAATCATTAAGAGGCTCTATGCCCTGCAGCCAAGATTAATTATGTAAAAAAGTCTCATTAATATGAAAACTTGCTTTAATATTTAATAAATGGTAAAATCACATGTATAGCAAAGAATTATTTTAAAATAAATTTCTTTATGATTTATTAACAGCAAACTTTTTCTTGTTTGACAAGGTTTCTATGCCTGGGGACAAAAAACAGCTGATCAAGCACAAAGGGGCTGTGAGTGGCCAAAGCTTGTACATCTGAGCCTGAAAGTCAAGAGAAGTTGGGCAGATACGGAAGGTGGAGGTGCTGGGGTGGGCAGTGAGAAAGGCAGCGAGAACCCTACATGAGAGAATCTTGAACTTTAAAGAGGGAATGTGCTGTCACTTCTATCCAGGCTATCTTGTAACAACCTACCTGTGCTTTGGAAGGGCAGAGCGATAATTGTCTAACACATAGATACTGAACTTACTAATTATAAATTTAGAAAGTTCTTTAGATTATATTTAGTACCATTAAATATGTGGAGTTATATAAGGGCAAACAGTATACAGAAAACAAGTCCACATGACACTAGGTAAGAATTATCTTTAAGGTAGACCCTCAGAATACATGAAAACCCATGATGTAGATGGAAAGGAAGTAGAAACCAGGGAAGACCTGGTAGCCTTAAACTGCAAACAGCCCTCTGTGGGTTCCATCTGGTCTCAGCAAAAGTGACCAGAAAGTTTCAGAGCATTGAGGAGGGGCTCCACACCCAGCTTCACAGGGACTGGTCTTGCTTCCTGCTCTTCCAATGTCTTGGCAGAAATGTTTAAACTTTTCTCCCCCCTTGGTTAAAGGGGATCAAGAGAAGAAACTGGTACAATAGGGTGTGTGCTGAGAGACCTTAGACTCCGCCTCAGTCTCCCCATGCCTTTGGGAAAAGCTCTCTGCTCCAGAAAGAGCCAAAGAAGCCTATGTGTGCTTTGGAATTCACCCTGGGGCTTACCTATTTTGTGTTCTCATGCCTCTGGTTCCTTCCTCAGTATAAAACTTTGGAAATTTTACGGAAAGGGGCCAGGGCTTGGGAGATGGCTACACAGCTGAAGTGCTTGTGGAGACACACTCAGTCGACACCTGGAGAACTTCTGCAGTGACGTAGACTTGTACAGAGAGGTGCAATGAGAGTCTAAGAAGGGAGATGACAGACGTGTGTCAGGAGGACAGAGAGGACTGTTTCCAAAGGAGATGGTGGCACTGGACAGGGGTCTTTCAAAGAACTGTGGCAACACACATGTATGTGCAGAAGAGAAGGAACATTTCAGAGAAAAGAATGAGGAGATGGAACAGCAAAGGCCACTCTAGTACTAGGGACAGCCTGTAATCCATATCTAAACCGCGCTTTAGGTAAGACACTTTGGGGCGAAGGGGTCTGGGAGCATGAGTACATCACATGGCTAGACCGCGCTGAACCCTTCCTGCTTTCCACCAAGCTCCCAAAGATAGTGACCTGCTCTGCTGCTCTTTCTCCGGTAGAAACCATATCCCTGATTCTCCTAAACGCCAGATGGGACGGCCATCTGTGATTCCATTCTTGGAAGGAAGAGCCTCAGAGCAAGCTGGTCAGACTAGCTATATTAGAGTGTTGGAGTTTTATTGACAGACCACTCCTCTGTGGAGAAGGAGGAAGAGTGATAGAGGGTGATTCCCAACATCCTTGGCCTCCACACTCACACCACAATGCTCCCATATGAGTACACACACATACATGCACACACACACACACACACACACACAAATGCTCCACACACACACTCACATACATACAATGCACCACACACTCACACCACACACACATGCACACACACACAATGCACCACATGCTCACACTGCACACACACACTCACACACAACATACATGCACACACACAAATGCTGCACACATATACACACTCAACACACACACACAAATTCTCCACAAACACAGTGCTCCACACTCTCACACACTAACACACACAAGGCACCACACTCACACCACACACATACTCACATATACACACACTGCACACACTCACACACACACACTCACACACGCTCACATATACACACTCTCACAAAGAAGATAAGCAAACAAAGTAGCAAGTCTGGAGCTTATATGCATAGCTAAGCTTTCCTAATATTAGTATCATCACACAGGTAAGGTGAGGGCCAGGAATGCCGCAAAGACACAGGGGTAGTAGAGAATGGAGAGCTGCTTAGGCTGCTTCATACCTGTGAGGTCCTATTGGGGAAAGGGAGATAGTTGACTAGTTAACACTAATGAATATTGTAAATATATGGATGTAAATAGATGGCAGATATGGAGATATATACCCATCTTTTCAATAGATATACAACTTTCCGATACATACACACATTATTAATATTATACTGCATTTATTATGTTATATGTATTATATTCATATATGTGCACATATATATGGAGAGAGAGATTATGGATGCACCCACACACACACGTACTTTACTTGGAGTTATCCTACACAGCAGATAATGCCCCTCCTAGAGGCTGTAGGTTACCAAATAAAAAGTCAGGTGCCAAATTTGGGAAACCTCACCTCACATTTTTGGCCATAGATTTCCTAGAGACCCTCAAAATAATATAGGCTACTGCCTCTGTTCTTGGTAAGACCCTATTGCTGAAGATAGCACACACTTCGATCATAGGTCATGAAGAAATCAAATTGATACTGACTAGGAAGTTTCCTTTCTGTTAGCAAACTTCCACATCATTGGAAGATGCTATATAGTCTGCTGGAGGCAAAAATGGCCAGAAATGATTTACCCACTTACAAACTCTATGAACTGCATTAATGACCAGAGTGATGATATATACCTGGGTATGATGATGGCACACACACTATTGGGGTAACCAAACACTTCCCGACTTGGTATAAGGCCCGCTCCACAGGACAAAACTCATCCCTGGCACTATAAATAATGTTAAGATCTTACGTAGGACCTCATAGCCCTCGGTGGTGAACTTACTACTCTCAGTCTATGAAATTTGCAGACTTCCTTCTCAATCCATTTCCCTGTACATATAGATGAGTGCAGCTCCCAGATCTCATCACACAAGTTTCTTTGTGTAGTAGATGGAATTAACTGAGACTCACAATGGAGACAAGAGCAGAGAATGCCAGCTGAGTGCTTAGACACAAATTCCACATATCTATCCCTCCTCAAAGGCTTGAGGACTCTTGTAGAAGAAGGAGCAAATTGTTGTGAGAGGCAGAGGTGTGGGAAGACCTGGGTAAATCAGTGTCTTCTGGGCATAGCAGGGCCACTGTATTTATGAACTCACAGCAGCTGTGGTTGCTGGCCCAGGGTAAGTCAGCCAACACTTTCGAGAGGTACAGTGAGGAGCACATGGGCCCCCGGCCCTCTAGAGCTATTAACAGTTGATGGTTTCTGAAAAAGGAAAAGCCAGTTTTCTTCAAGGGTGTGGCCTCTGATAGGTCAACACACTCCAGTGGATAGTCTCACACTCAGCACCAAGTGGACCCAGTACATTTTAGAAACAGAAAAGAAGAGGACGCTAAGCTGGGAGGAAGATGAATCTGGGAGTTCTTAAAAATAGAAGTAGGCGATAAATGTGAAAAAAATATAATCATAGTAAATTAAATATACATTATGTATATACACATATAAAGTTCTTAAAAATTAAAACTATGTGGTTTTAATTTGATGTCCTTAGGAAGGACACCTGAGGTTTGACCTCTGACTCCAGTTGTGTTTACACACATGTGCACACACATACACATGTGTATACTCAGACTACTGCTTGATAGAAAGTCTGGTTCAAATATTTGCTCAACATAGCACATAGTCACACTGTATAAATGTGATTTCAAACTAAATCAAATCTAAGCTAAAATAGAGACACAAGAAGCAATAGAGGAAAACAGTTTCTAATTCTGCCTGGGAAATTAGGAAAAGTCAAAATAAAAACAACACTAAGCAGTTATGCAAACCCTTTCAACAATTCAGTTTAATTGCATGGAGAAAACATTCTATTTAATAATGCTTACATTTTTTAATGCAGCATTTTAATCTTTGAAATCCTTCCAGGCACTAAATAATTGAATTTTCTAGATTGCATTCTTCAAAAATCAACCACATTGATTTAATGTTCCCATTAGAGTAGTTAAATGAAAATATCAACAAACTAGAAACAGAGGTAGTAAGAATCTCAGAATTACTGTCCATGTTGCTCAGATCACAAGCTCCTTAAAATGGGTACAGGAGGAGGCAGATGGTGCCTTCTTCTGGTTCTGGTAAATGGGAACCCACGGTATCAATGTGGACATAAGCATAGCCTCACCAGTCATCCAGTCCCACAGCACTCCAATCTCCCATCTTCAGCATAAAAAAAATAGTATTCAAAGCTTGAAAACCAGGACGGGTCGGGCAAGCCTATAATTATAGCTACTTTGGTAGATGAAGCAAGGAAAATCTTGATTTTAAGGCCTATTTGCTATATAGAGCAAGCAAGCATAAAATCAACCTGGCTGATTCATGAGACCTGTCTCAAAATAAAAAATATAAGAAGGGTTGCAGATATAGCTCAGTGGTAGAGTGCTTGCCTAGCATGGCACTTGAAAGGCCTCATGTCATGTCTAGGTTGAATCCTTATAGCACCACCACTGATAATGATGACGAAGATGATGACAATGATGATGACGATGATGATGATGATGATGATGATGATGAAAGACAACAGTGAAGACAATGCTTATGACAACAATGAAAAAAACTTACAAAGCTTAACTGGCCATCCTATTCTATTCACCTTTGTCTCTGACAGAGAAGTCAGGGCATTTGAAGCAGTTGGTCACATGGCATCCTCAGTTATGAACAAGGAACAATGAACACTTGCTGCTTTTGAGTTCCCTGTCTCACCTACACCATCCAAGACACCATTACGCAACCCAGGGAATGGTGCCACCCACAGTGGACAGGTCTTCCAACAATAATTAATGACCCCTCCCAGAGGCCAGAAGGTGAAAGTTTCCCAAAGTCAGCAAGGAAAAGGGAGAGAGAAGAAAGACACTGCTCTTTCCACTGCATCTTTAAGCCTGAGTTGAGACCAGAGATGGGAAGGAAGATGCTCGACTTCAGATGGAAGACAACTTTGATCAGCTCCTGACAGTGGCTTTCGGCTTCCTGAGACTGTCCTTAAAACAGAAAGCCATTAGAAGACAATAGGATCTTCCCATGGTACTATTCTGGGTCCAGAGACAGAGATCTGACAAAGCCATGAAGGGAAAAATAAATAACCACATGTGCTGTTTGTACCCAGTGAGATCATTAGACTTAATAACAACATATTCTTAAAACACGGGCTTTCTTGTCCTTACATGGCCACAATAAATACACTTCCATATAGTCTACTCTCTTAGTGGCTGTAATGACTAAAGTGGCCTAATGACATGGCAATCCAAATTCTGACAATAACTCTCACTAAAACTAAATAATGAAAGAGGTCACATTGTCATTAGCATGACATTACAACTTGTTTGGATAATGAAAACCTGGCAGGCAGTCTATGTGTTGCTGTTGTTCTAAGCAAACGTTTCCAGTTTTCCACTGGGACACAGTCCAAGCAACTAACCTCAAAGACTATTAAGAACAAGATTTAGAAGAAATGAATTCAGACAACCTTCAGAGGTCCCAAACTCCAGCCCCTTTGAAAGAATGAGATACAGAAATGATGTTCTCCTTTCTCGTGGAGACTATAGATTCCCTCTCGTCTAAGGTTGTGTGTAATGCTCTCCTCCCTCAGAAGACTGTGTATTATCATCCTCCCAGGAGACCATGTAAGCAGACTATGAAAAGGACTCCGGATTTTGAATTACTTAGACCTTCTCCATCTGTTCTTCACCTGACTGGACTCTGGAAGCATGCATTTATTTATTTATTTATTTATTTATTTATTTATTTATTTATTTGTTTGTTTGTTTGTTTGTTTGTTTGTTTGTTTGTTTATTGTGTATTTATTTATTATTATTTATTTATTATTTATTTATTTATTATTTATTTGCATATGCTTATGTACATGGTTTTCACAACTACTTATGATTGTTTACACATGTCACCGCACACATGTGTGCATGCATACATGTGCTTGTGTGTGTAGAGGCCTGGGGTTAACATCAGGTCCCTTCCCTGATTATATATTGAAGCCGGACCTCTCTCTGAGTCTGAGTTCCAGAGTTTGCTGGTTCAGAACCTGGATTCAGCTAGTCTAGGCAGCCAGTTTGCTCCTGAGGTTACCTGTTTCTGTCAAACTAAGATCTAGGGATGATAACTATAGTCCTCACACTTGAGCTGCAAGAACTTGAGCCACCGAACTATCTGCCCAGCCCACAGGAGTATTTTCTGGCACCATAAACTGCTTTTATTTTATTGGAAGGATCATGAAGCCTGACCAAGTGAAAAAAGTCAACTACACAGGGGAATGCGAAACGAATTCTCCCTGAAGCTTGGGATGTTTTGCATTTAGATAATGACATCATTTACAATAGTCCAGTGGCTCACTATTTGATGTTGCAGTCTCTCACCTCATAAAGCAACAGCAGTAACTTGTTTGGTAGGAACAAGATTATGTCTATTCATGAGGCTTCTGCCCATATGAATGAATTCTGTTATGGGTAGACTGGAGATAAAATGGAAACTTTAAGATGATTATAGGTCAGTGGTTTTTCATTGTTAATGTATAAGACATCCCAGAGGCATATGCTGAATACATAGTCCATGAAAAACACAATTAAATAAACAACAAGAAATGAACAAGCAACACCGAACACTTTGGGTTCTACAGAGTGTTCTAACATGTGTCCTCTTATATCCAATGTAACAGAACCAAGAGAACAGCACAGAAAGAAGCAAATAAATTAATTTTGCTTCAAACACAGCAGAACAGTGTGTAGGAGAGCAGTCCAAATTGAAAATATAAACCTCAGGATAAGCTGCAATGCTCAAAGGCATGAAAGCTCCATAGAAGATCAATCACAGAGGGTTATAAAATAATAGAGATGTGATTGATTGATTTATAGCCCTATTTGTGGTATTGTACCTACATCATAAAGGTCTCTCAGAGAAAAATAAAGTCCTGAGATAGGAGACTATTTTCAGTCTAGATTAGACAATGATCCCAACATATATGAGACTCTGAGGCACCTCTGGTCATCTGCTTTTATGTGACAGTTCAAAAGTCACTTGGTCATGATAACCAACCACCTTATTTTCTTGACTCTTGGACCTATAGTTACTCATCTAGACCACTAGATTCTCACCCTGCAGTGCTGGACCGACAGTTACTCATATAAGCTGCAAGCTTCTCACCCTGAAATGCTGAACCTATGGTTTACTCATCTGAGCCACCAGCTTCTCATCTAACAATGCCTATCTGACAAGAGCACTTGGGAAAAGACTGCCACCCTCAGTGCCATGGCACATACTGAAGAGAAACCTCCAAGCATGATATCTAGACAAGATGGATAAAAATAACTTAGCAGAGAATAGCACAGGAGGCTCACCAATTCTCTAATTTTCCTAAACTGTGTGTCCAACAATTCAACGTATTCTTACACTGATACCCAGAGTGACCATTGAATTCCACAAGTTGAAAGTGTCAACAGTTTTCCCTCATTTGGATGCCAGATAAATCATTCATGGTGTAAAGTCTGAAAATGTCCCAGGGACAGAAACCTGGGGCATTGAGAGACATTGTTCACTCTGAATATGGAGTGTCCAGAAGCTCAGAAACCCTTTGAATTGTGGTGTTCAGGGATTTTAAAAGATGTTTCAATTGTGTATGGCTATTGTTAAGTCACTGGCCATGATGACTGGACTCAGACTCCAGCTCCTCTCCCTGCATGAACCTTCTAATAAAAGCTTGCTCTTTGTGGCTACTTGTGGCCATCCTGTAGCTTGCTAGGTTCTAGTCAAGAGTCACATGGAAAAGCACTTCCAGTGATTAACAAGACATATCCCTGAGCATTTTAGGAGCTTTGTTTCAGGAAATAGGTGCAAAGACCATCTCTTTAAAGTCTTTTATCACAAACCTAAAAATGTACTCTAAGATCAAACTATTCAAACCACCTATCAGTAAAATGAAAAGTGGTTCATTTCCTTTCCCCTTCTGGGAACCGCCAGCATACACAATGGTGATTATGACTTTGTATCATAAGTATCTTCTATAAGTTGATTATGAATGATAGACAGTGGGAAGGATATTATACTCCCTATAGTGTTATCTTTGACTACTGAGTAAGCATTTTACTTTACTGAAAAAAACTGTCATAGGTAGCTTTAACCATTACCTTGACACAGTCTAGAATTATCTGAGAAAAAAAAAATCTCAACTGAGGCTTACTCAGATCGTACTGGTGTGTGGGCATGTGTACTGGGGACTGTCTTTGGGCTAGTTGATGTAGGAAGGTCTAGCCCACTATGGGTGCCACCATTCCCTGAACAGGAGGAGTCTTCCTCCATGATTCCTGATATACCTCCCAGGCTATGGGTGAGTTCTCTGGTTGTAGGTAATACTGTATGGAATAGCGTGTAAGCTTGGTTCCTGCCTTGAGTTCTTACCCTGGCTTCCCTCAATGATGTATATATCCTAGAAGCATAAGATGAAATAAACTCTTCCTCTCCTAAGTTGCTTTTGGTCGGAGTGTTTTATCACAGCAACAGAAAGGAAACTAGAGTAAACATACCAGGTATAACCACAGAAAATTTTAATATACCTAAAAATTAAAAGGAAAACCTCACCAGTTCAGATGCAACAATTTCACATTTGGTATTAAATTAATAAACGATATACAGAATTTTATGTTTGCAAACCCTTTCTTAGCAGGTCAAAAAATTAATTGCACAGTTGAGAGTTTTATAGCTGGTTAGATTCTATAGCCTTTTATTATACTGAACTTAGTTGAAATTCTGATTGTCTGACCTGACGGTTACTGTTAGATTCAGCCACATGTATAAAATTCAACAGATGTTAAACTGTTTCTACAACACAGTCCTTCAATTGGTTATTTTTCAAGGTGTGTTTAACCAATTTGCCAAGTTTAGGTTGTTTTATGTACATATATAAAACAGATTGTACACTTTTGTGGTCTATTCAATGTAATCCTCATAGAGAATATGATCCCAGTGGTTATTTCCTAGGTAATGACATCATTCATAATAAAAACTGCATCTTCTATGGCTGCAGTAGCACTGAGATATAAAGGTTATTTAACAATAAAACTCTGGGGAGACCCTAAAGGTTTTGTCAGGCTATAAAATGTGCTCAATTTCATTGTAAGTGAAAACAGACGTTTTTATCTGTACAATACTCGCTAGACTCATAGATACCCCCCACCCCGTGATTTAGAGTCAAATGAGATAGGAATCTCTAGGTCCATTATTAATGAATGAGACCTATGGTCTGTACAATACTCGCTAGACTCATAGACACCCCCCCCACCCGTGATTTAGAGTCAAATGAGATAGCAATCTCTAGGTCCATTATTAACAAGACCTATGGTCCAATCGACAGAATTACACTAGTAATTTAAAATGTATTAAATAGTAAAGGCCCCATGCTTATGTTCCTTATATTCTAAACCTGAGCTTTATATCCAAGATAAGTGTAGCTATCAGCCCTCATCAAAAAATCTCCTTTTTATAGCAAATGAAGGCCACCACAGAAAACCACAGCTGGCCATAAACCAAAGAGCAACAGATTTGGGGGAGTCCCACCCCAGTGGATACATCTATATCACAGCTCCTGCATCTAAGGCTCTGGAGCCTCTCAAAAGGAGTTGAAAAATTGTATAGTATATGCAGAATACCCGGAAATCTGCAATGAAAGTCTCTCCCAGAAATGTCAGCACAGACAAGAATGGAGCAATGGCAATATCAATGGATACTTGGAAAATGGACAATTTCATGTAATCCCACCCTAGACAAAGGGCTACAGGCAACTAAAGACTGCTGGGAGAAGGAGAATTAGCCTCTCTCGTGGACTGACCCTCATCGGTTGCGCAATGCAGACTGGTTTGCCTTGAAACCATAGATTGAAATCACCAATAAAATGGACTCAGCAAGGTGTGTGCATTGTGCACACACACACATAACATACCAATAATAGACAAAGAAAAAAGGGTTATCAGCTGGAAAGGTGCCCATGGGGGGGTTTGAGGGAGGATTTGAAGAAGGGGAAGAAAGAAGGGACAATAATACAATTATGTTCAATTAAAAATGTATTTTTATGAAGGTCTCACATGGATCTCTGACCTCTACATGAGTGTACAGACACACAAGTCGTCGATAGTAGTGATTGAAATGAAGCTGGACTCTAAGTCAATTTACTTAATGGGATAGTTTAAATGTCATTGGCCCTCATAAGTTTATAGGGAGTGAGACCAGTAGTAGATGTGGCTTTATTGGAGCAGGTGTGTTATCTTATAAATAATAAATCTCTGAAATTATAAGCCACTACAGTTAAATGTTTTTTTAAAAGTTTTTTAAAAGTTGCTGTGGTCATGGTGTCTCTTCATCGCAATAGAAACCCTAACGAAAAAACTTAATCTTGAATATAGGCTTTACAAACATATAAATATGTTTTAATACCAATGGCTTAGGAATGAGAGAGAGAAATAGAGAATAAGTTTTACAGTAAAGGGGCCCTCAGGATTTGAAAGCTGCTGTCAGGGGCTCAGAAAAGAGAGGGCTGAAACAGAAGTGCATTTCCCAGCACACTGTGTGTCTACAAAGACACAGTGAATTTAATATCCTTTTATCCACAACCAGTGTTTTGGAGAAAATAAGTGAGATTTTCAAGAGGCTGATAAGAGGCATAGACATAGCCAATCGGAGAACTTTATGGAGACTGTAGAGAGTGCTGAGGTCAGTGCAGCCAAAACACAGCGTGTGTGTGTGTGTGTGTGTGTGTGTGTGTGTGTGTGTGTGTGTGTGTGTGTGTGTGTGTGTGTGTGTGTATACTGTGTTTGTGCTTAGTTTGTGTATCTACATGTGTATCTATGTTATGTGTATGTGTCTGTGTGTATGTCTATATATGTCTAATGTGTGTTTGCCTCTAGTTTGTGTATCTACATGTGTGTATCTGTGTTATGTTTATACATATGTGTCCCTGTGTGCATGTTTATATATGTCTAATGTGTGTTTGTGTTTGTATGTATACGTCTCTGTCTACTGTGTGTGTATGTCTAGTGAGTGTATATATGTGTGTTTATCTGTGTTATGTGTATGTCTGAGTGGTGTTTATAAATTGTCACAAATATGCATAAACAGGAGTATTGGGCATTGGTGCTCAAAATATGGCTGAATTGAGCTCAGATAAATTCAACAGTCAAGAGTAACTGGTAGGAAGCCCTCCCCTGGACCTGTGTTTAAACAGCCCCAGCCTTCCTGGTAACAGAGTACTTTTTTGTTTACATATGTGAACTGTAGTTTCAAGAGACCTTCAATGAACATTGCTGCTCATTCCTCTCCTGCCACATTCGGCACCAATACTGAGCCCAACTCAGGGAAACAGCACAGGCTCTATTGCTGATGCTGCTACATTTATTTGTAAATTCCTCTTCACTAGGACAATAGGCACCTGTTGAGTTCCATTCAGAATTAGGGCCTGTGAATTCTCTCTATAGAAAAGTAATATTCTCTCTCTTCATATCCTTGTTAAAAATCTGTAGAGCTGTATCTAACACAAACATTCTCTCTAGATTTATGGCTAGCAAACTTTTTCTGTAAAGGGCCAGACAGTAAATATCTGACGTAGTTCCCGTTGTGACAACTGTTTTTCATAGAAAACATGTAAATAAATAAGCATGGCTGTGTTTTCAAAAAACTTTATTTATAATATGAGAAAGATCTGACACATGGGCAGTGTTTTCTGGCTTCTCCTCTAGTGAAGCACTATCACATCCCTTAGAAGTAGGCCAATGTTCAGTCCAATTTTGTAATTGGTCAATTTTAATTCCACTCAGTTTTCTTCTTCATGATGATAATTTAGATTAAAATTCTTTTTTCAATTGCAAGAGTTTGAGAGATTGTTGTTGTAGAATATTAGTTTAAGATGTTACATTTGTTTATGCTGGGAATATTTGCTTAGCAATTCAAACCTGTGCTGCATTTTTTATGTTGCATTTGTTTAACTCTGTAAAGCTGTGTTTCTTTGTCTGTCTAAAGCACCTGATTGGTCGAACAAAGAGCTGAATGGTTGATAGTGAGGCAGAAGAGTGGATAGGTAGGGCTGCCAGGCAGAGAGAATAAATGGGAGGAGAAATCTAGGCTCAAGACAGGAAGGAGGGCCACAGAGAAAAGGGGGAGAAGAGGATGCCAAGGGCCAGCCACCCAGATACACAACAGGAACTGCATAAGAAGGAAAGAAAGACATAGGATAGAGAAAGGTAAACGCCCAGAGGCAAAGACAGATGGGATAATTGAAGTTAAGAAAAGCTGATTAGAAACAAGCCAAGCCAAGGCTCAGAGAATTCTCTCACTAGGGACTTAACAGCATACCTGAAAGCTTTAGAACAAAAAGAAGCAAACTGACCTAGAAGGAATAGACTCCAGGAAATAATCAAATTGAGGGCTGAAATCAATACTAAATAGAAACAAAGAGAACAATACAAAGAAACAATGAAACAAAGAGCTGGTTCGGTGAGAAAATCAACGAGAGACAAACCCTTATCCAGACTAACCAAAAGACACAGAGAGAATATTCAAATTAACAAAATCAGAAATGGAAAGGGGGACATAACAATAGACACAGAGGAAATTCAGAGATTCATCAAGTCATAATTCAAAAATCTGTACTTCACGAAAGTGGAAAACCTAAAAGAAATGGACAATTTTGGGGGGATAGGTACCAGATAGCCAAAATAAAATCAAGACCAGATAAACAATTTAAATAGACCTAAAACCTCTAAGGAAATAGAAGTAGTTATTAAAAGTCTCCCAAACAAAAAGCACAGGGCCATATGGTTTCAATGAATTCTACCAGAATTTCAAAGAAGAGCTAATACCAATACTCCTCAAATTGTTTCACACAATAGAAATAGAGTAAACATTGCCAAACTCTTTTTATGAGGCTACAGTTACCCTGATACCCAAACCACATAAAGAATCAACGAAAAGAAGTATAAACTAATCTCTCTCATGACCATTGATGCAAAAATACTCAATAAAACACTGGCAAACCAAATCTAAGGAATACATCAAAAATATCATCTACCATGAATAAGGCTTCATTTCAGAAATGCAGGGATGGTTCAACATGAAAATCTGCAAATACAATCTACCATTTAAACAAATGAAAAGAAAAAAACCATGTGACCTTTGACAAAACCTAACACCCATTTATGATGAAGGTCTTGGAGAGATCAGCAATACAAGGAATATACCTAAACATAATAAAGGCAATTTACAGCACGCCAACAGCCACCATCGAATTAAATGAAGAGAAACTCATAGCAATCACACTAAAATCAGGAGCAAGACAAGGCTGTCCACTCTCCCTTTATCTATTCAATATAGTACCTGAAGTTCTAGCTAGAGCAATGACAACAAAATGAGATCAAGTGGATACAGATTGGAAAGGAAGAAGGCAAATTTTAGCTATTTTCAGATGATATGATAGTATACATGAGTGACCCCCAAAATTCTACCAGAGAACTCCTATAATTGATAAACACCTTCAGTAATATGGCTGTAGTATGAAGTTTCTGGCCCGGACTTTCGGGCCTAACCTCAAGGTCTAGGCTCTCAGACTCACAGACCCACAGAGACACACAGATACTTTTATTAATTTGAAGCTGATTGGCATAAGGCTCGGGCATATCACTTGCTAACTCTGTACCCTTCATCTAACCCGTGATTCTTAACCTGTTCAGCCATGGGGCTTGGTACCTTTTCTTAGAGCAGCATGGTTGTCCTCGGCTTCCTCTGGCTTCTCTCTGGCATTCTGCTCTGTGCTTCCTCTTCTCAGAGTTTTCTTAGTCAGGTAGCCCCGCCCACACTTCCTGCCTGCCTTTGGCCAATCAGCGCTTTTTATTAAACCAGTGGGTGGGACAATTATTTACAATGAAGCAACACAATCTCCCATGTATGGCAGAATACAAGATTAACTAAAAACAGTCAGTAGCCCTTCTATACATAACAATAAACAGGCTGGGAAAGAAATCAGAAAGCAATCACACTTTATAATAGCCATAAATAATATAAAACACCTTAGAGTAAATCTAACCAAACAAGTGAAAGACCTATATGACAAGAACTTTAAGTCATCGAAGAAAGAAATTAAAGAGGATATCAGAATATGGAAAGATCTCCCATGCTCCTGGATAGGTAGGATCAACACAATAAAAATAGCAATCTTTCCAAAAGCAATCTACAGATTCAATGCAATCCCCATCAATATCCCAACACAATACTCAAAGAATGATACTCTACTTCATCATATGGAGAAACAAAAAACCCAGGATAACTAAAAGAATCCAGTACAATAAATCAACTTCTGGAGGCATCACCATTCCTGACCTCAAGATCCACTATATTATATGGTAATAAAACCAACTTGATAGTGGCATAAAAATCAGCATGTGAATCACTGGAATAAAACTGAAGATCCTGATATTAATCCACACACCTATGAACCTGATTTGTAAAGAACTCAAGAAACTAGACATCAAAATACCAAATAACCCAATAAAAAGTTGGATTATATAAGCAAGGGGGTCAAGACCATGATTGGGAAATCTACAGAGTCAACTGAACCAAGCTCGTGGGAACTTGTGAATTTTAGACCGACAGCTGTGGAGCCTGCATAGTACAGGGCTAGACCCTCTGCATACAGGAGGCAGCTGTGTAGCTTGTTCTGGAGCTCCAGCATATGATCAGAATCTATCTCTGATGCATGCGCTGGCTTTTTGGAGCCCATTACCTATGGTGGGATGCCTTGCTCAGCCGTGATGCAGGAGGTAGGGATCTGGACCTGCCTCAACTGAATGCACCAGGCTTTGCTGATGCCCCATGGGAGGCCTTACCCTTTTGGGAGAGGGGATGAGGAGTGGGTTAGGGGGAAGGTTGGAGGAGTGGGAGGGGGATCTGTGGTCGGTATGTAAAATGAATTTTATAATATTCTTAAAGTTAAAAAAGAAAACTTTAAAAAAAAAAAACTCATTTCAAAAAGCCAGAAAGAGAGAGAGAGAGAGAGAGAAGAAGAAGAAGAAGAAGAAGAAGAAGAAGAAGAAGAAGAAGAAGAAGAAGAAGAAGAAGAAGAAGAAGAAGAAGAAGAAGAAGAAGAAGAAGAAGAAGAAGAAGAGATATTTCAGGGGAACCACGATGGGAGACTAAGGACTAAGTATGTAAACAAATAGTGTGGCTCAGATATGACAAGTCTGGAGTTCTTGGTGGCATTTGCTAAAACCAAACATAGCTAAATCTATTGGGAAATCCCAATTTCTCTTAACAAATAACCAAATATTTATTATTTCCTAGTCACCCAACACCTCAGAGCCAGTCCTTTATTAGTATTATCAGTGGAGACTGGCATAGTTAAACTCCAGACAATAAACAGAGAGACAACCATGATCAGAAAGCCTTCTGCCACCAAAGGCAGAACTGTTCCCCTCCGGCACATTATTATGATTTTTAATATTACTATAGATTCTTTGATGTCTCACTACCTTGATAGCGAGAGCCTAATGCTCTTCGCTTGAGTGTGGGTTATGTTTTGAGGAGAGCACCTGAGAAATTTCCAAGAATAGGTCCTAACAGTAACAGGCCTGTGGCTAGTAACTCCCAGGAGATGTGGTGCTTTCAGGAGAACTGGCTCTGGGCTGTGACATAGTCCGGCAGCTGTGCAGAGGGCCACATGGTGAGAACTAAAGCCAGAATTCCAGGATGACATGAGTAACTATGTTAAGTGCAGATCCTCCCACTCAGGTAAGAGGCTGTGGCCAGCTTTGTGGCAGCAATCACATTAGAAACCTCGTTCAGGGACAAGAAATCACTGTGGACCATGTTTGGGTTCGTAACCCTCAGAATCGATGTCAGCTAACAGATGTTTGTTTGTTGATGATATGTGGGGTTTGTTTGTTTAATGTTGCTTAATAATAGTCTTATTAGGCCCAGGCTAGCCTTGACTTCACTATGCAGATAAAAATGATCTTGAACTCCTGATCCTCATGCCTTTGTTTCCAAGTCCTAGCATCACAGCTGTGTGCCCAATGCCTGACTTTTTGTGTCAAAGCTGGTGTATTGTATGGTAATTTATCTTAGAGTGATTTGAAACCAACAAATTGAGAATAAATGAATGTGGCCAATAAGTCTTGTGAGATCATCAAAAACTGACAGCTTTTAATCCAAAAGTAGTAGAATTATTTCCTATGGTTCTCCAACCTCAGTTGTTCCACAGTTCTTAAGAACATTCTGCACCATTTGCCAGCAACTTCTCATTATAACATCTGGAACTGCATGTATTTCACTGTACCTCATCCTGTCCCAAAGCAAATGGTAGCTCACTCTGTTTAGAGCTCCAGTACCAAGACCCAAACTCCAGCAATAGTGGCTCTGCAGCCCTGTCCTCAGACCCCAGCAGTGGTGGCTCTGTGGCCGTGTCCTCAGACTCCAGCAGTGGTGGCTTTGTGGCTGTGTCCTCAGACTCCAGCAGTGGTGGCTCTGTGGCCATGTCCTCAGACCCCAGCAGTGGTGGCTCTGTGGCCGTGTCCTCACCATAGAATAAAGTAAGTCTTTGAGATAGGAGTCACGGGCCATGGACTATAGCTGAGGCTTTACTCTAATAATTCATTTCCATTTATTATCTTTTAACTCTTTCTTTTCCCATCCCCTTTCAGAAAGATCTTGTAACATCAGTGTATATGACCTACCTAATTTGGCTCTAGCCCATAAAAATGCCTTTCTGTTCTTGGCGCCCTGTGAGTAAAACTGTCTGGAACAGCTCGTTGCCATTGCATGCAAGTGATAAACAGTAGATTGGGTTAGGTGCAGAGCTAATCTTTGCTGGTTGATTCCTGGGTGCAGAGCTAATCTTTGTTCCTTGATTTCTGGGTGCAGAGCTAATCTTTGCTCCTTGATTCCTGGGTGCAGAGCTAATCTTTGCTCCTTTATTTCTGGGTGCAGAGCTAATCTTTGCTCCTTTATTTCTGGGTGCAGAGCTAATCTTTGCTCCTTTATTCCTGGGTGCAGAGCTAATCTTTGCTCCTTTATTCCTGGGTGTAGAGCTAATCTTTGCTCCTTTATTTCTGGGTGTAGAGCTAATCTTTGCTTCTCGATTCCACGTTTCCCACAACAGCCAATAGGCTTCTCCCTGTGGTGGACCGAACATACGCTGGTTACTTTTAGCCCCAAACAATGGAAACAGGTGTGTTGGCAAATTATTGCTTGCCAGTATTTCTCTCATACTTGTTCAAACATCTCGAAGTTGAGCAAAGGCTGTTGTAAGAGAAGGTATTCTGTTCTTCTCTAATTATAGGTACTGGGGAACTGAATTCAGACTGACACCAGGCAAGAATTTTTTCCCTAGATTTTTTTCAGAACTAAGAATAAAATAGAATTCTGATGGTAAATACATGTGCTCTATGTTTGTAGAAGAGAGCTTTCAAGCTAAGGAGATATCTCAGTCAATAAAATACTTCCTTTCCAAGCATGAGGAACTGAGTTCAACCTCCAGACCCATGTGAAGAAATCCAGGTATGCTGGTGCACACATGTGATCTCAGTGATGTATATCTGGGGAACAGTGGCCTGCCAGCCTAGCCTACTTGCAAGTTCCAAGCCAGTGGCAGAGTTTGTCTCACACAAGATGGAGTGGTACCGGAGGTTGTCCTATTGACTCCATATGCAAGTCTACACACATGTATACATATGCACATTCCCCACTTAAACATAGAACTTGTCTGCATCTTTGCAGCCACCATATCAATCTGAGTGTGACTCCACACAGTCACCTATACTGTAATCATCCTGCAAAAGAAATACATATCTTACCTGGTAATAAAAATTCCCAGGTCGATTAGTGAGTTCAGAGATCCGATCTGGTTGGTTTGATGCTCTGACCACAGCCTCTCTCTTACTCAAGAGTTTCTCAGTCACCCAAGGCCTCTGCCTGTCCATGAGCCCCAACCCGGGACCCATCTTGGTGTTTATCCATTTTCTTGCCTCTTAGTTCACACTTTGAGTCAGATTGTTTGAAGCTGAGCCAAGTTGATGGTTTTTGACAGTTTATTAGTGTTTTGAATTATTAGTAGGATCCACAATGATTTTGAATCTTATGCCAAACCCAAAGTTATTCCAAAATGCTTACTTCGGCAAAGAACATTAGAATGTCTGTCACATAGTAGACACTCAATAAATACTTATGCAATCTTAGTACATATGTACAATCTTTACAAAGTAGAAGCAAGATGTTCCTGGCATATGACACATTAGCTAGAGACCCCTTTAATGGCAGAGGACACTAAACAGAGCCCTACTATGCCATCAACCATAAATAAATTATTTCCTCAACATCCGTAGAAACGTTCTGGACACAGGTTTTTGTTCCTGGGGATATATAATTCAGTAGTTTATTCAAAAATGTGTCAGTCACTAAGGCTATATCTGAGTTGCTAGAATATCTGGCTAGCTTGTAGAAGATCCTACATTTGATCCTCAGGACCACAGAAATTTGGTGTGGTGGCACATGCCTGCAATGTCTGAATTGGGAAATGAATGCAGAGAATAAGACTGTGGGTCACCCTTGGCTACATGCAGTGTTGAGGCCAGCATGAACTGCATAAGACCCAGTCTCAGCAAAACAAATGGGCTCATTCCTAAGCTACATTTTGTTTGTTTGTTTTTTAGAAATGGGTCTCATATATCCCATGTAGCATTCAAGTAAGTGACCAGGGAGCTGAGGATAACCCTGAATTTCTGACCTTCTGAACACTATCCTCACATGCTAGGATTATAGACACACAACTCCATTCCCTGTTTTGTGTGATGTTAGAATTTGAATCCAGGGCCTCACACATGCTTAGCAAGAATTCTACCATCTTGGTTACACCCTGTTTTAGGGTTCTCTAGATGAATAGAACCAATTCACATAGATTAAGAATTCATTAAGTCAACTTACACTAACATAGTAATATCAGCTGAAGCTCATCTGAGAGCAGAGACTTGGATAAATGCTGGGTGCCAAGCATCTGGAGTAATCCAAAGTCACTGTCCCTTACTAGAGAGGCTGACAAACCAGCACTTGTTCTGTCCATAAGCCTGGGAGGTCTCAGCAGCCCCAATCTGGGACCAAACATGCAAGGTTCCTGGAGAGCTGTTGCTCCTTAGTCAATACTGGAAACCCTGGTTTTTATATCACCAAAGGAATCAGCAGCAACAGCAACATGAATCAACTCAGGGGTAGGAGAGGAGGCCATGAGAGCAAAGGGTAGTCATCTTCCTCCTGCCACACACATTCTATGTGGCTGATACCAGAAGGAGTCATCCATAATCCAAATGCACCTTTCCCGTCAATGATGGTAACCAGGACAGTTCTTCAGGCTTGGATTCCTACTCAGATGACTCTAACTGTGACACGCTAGAGTTAACTCAACCTTAACCTCTAATCCATTCTGGCCAGCCTTCAGCAGAGGGACAGAACACACAGAAAATAACAGGCTGGCTTTCCAAATCCATCCCATAAAAGAACCCTATGATACCCTCAACTGAAGTCTGGTGCCTCTATCAGGAGAACGCAGATATTTAGAGCCTTTCACAAGGAAAGGGAAAATCAATAACAGAAAGAGGACTCCTTTTTCCTTCTTATAGCACAGTTAGGTTGTTACCACTATTCAAATCAGCTTGAAAAAGAAAACTCTATGTGCTTCTTACCCAAATTGTATTTCTTTCTTTTTATCTTAGTCTGAGGAAGGGAAGACAGGGTCTTATACATCTGGCAGGACAGTTTTGTGGAACTGGCTCTTTCCACCTTTGCCTGGGTTCTGGGAATCACAATCAGATGGTTGGGCTTATGTGGGAAATATTTCTATCTGATAAACCATCTGGTTAGCCCTGTAGTCCCAACCTTAAAACAGACAGATAAATGCTTTGAACACAAGCATTGGAAAGAACCTAGCTAAAAGTCACAGGTAAACAATTCACCTGCTATAGGTTCAGAACCCTTCCTGGAGATGCTTGGGGCCAGATATGTCTCTGAATTCATCATTTGCATGCTCTCAGGAGCTGAGACACTATATATATTATGTACTACTTAACATTTCTATTGGGGTACAAGGCTATGCCTCTAACCAAACATATGAGTTACATCAGCATTAAAAGCATATCAATGTGCTGGTAAGTTGTGGATAAAGGCAGTAATTTCATATGTTAAGATTTGAGTCTTTCTATAAACAAGTCTGCTGCAGGCTTACAATAAACCTCTAGAGTTCTGAAGATTGGAGGATTTGGCACATACAGATAAGAGACTGTGAGTTTGTATTTTGCTTCAGGTCTTAAATAGCTCTGTGATATATTAAGGTAGCAAGACAGGAAAAAGTCAGGAATAGTATGTAACCTTTATCTCAGAAAGCAGAGAAAAGAGTATTTGCTTATATTTTTGAAATATGCTTATATATGGGATAGGGAGATGGTTCAGTGCATCATGTTTGCAAGGCAAGTGTGAGGAAGAGGACTTTTTAATCCTCAGTACCCATGTAAAAGCCAGACATGGCAGCATACATTTGTAACTCTAGCATGGGGAGACTCTGGCAGGCACTGGGGCCTTTTGGCTCAACCAGTTTAGCTAAAATAGTGAGCGCCAGGCTTAATAAGAGAGATTATCTAAATAATAATAATGCAGAGTGTTATAGAGGCAGACATCTTGTATCAACTTCTGGCCTCCAGAGACTGCTGCATACACACATGTATGCATACAACACACACACGTGCATGCGCGCGCGTGCACACACACACACACACACACACACACACACACACACACACACACACACACACAATTTTTGCTTATATAAAGAGAAAGAAAAAATTGTTTGTTGGAGGAGGGAGGTAATGCGAGCACAGGAAATAGAATAAAGAAGGCTGAGATAGAGGCTAACTTTCTTTAACTAAATCTTGACCACATCAAACCTGAATTCTAAAAGTGTGCAATCCTTGCAAATCTAAAGCAAAGTGCAGCAAATGAATGTGCAGCTGAGTCCAGAATCAGGGCAGCAAAATGATCACAGAGAGACTATCCCATGAGTTAGGACCACAGCACTCAAAGAGTAGACTTCAGTGAGATGTCACCTCGGGACAAAGGCACTATTAAAAGTCAGGTGGTTTATAGTTATCACCTTGTTGGCAGTTGCACCGTAATTATCATTCCAAGGCTTTGGCTAGTGTGTTTGGAGATAAAGCAAAGGAGCAGATGGATTGGTTGTGTTGAGAGCTGGTATTTTAAGCATCTGAAAGAGGGTTGCAGAGGCATTGTGGGAAAAGATAAGAGAGGCAAGGAAATGGAGGTGGGAGTGCTGGTGAGAACTCAGTAACCACTGAAAGGAGCCTACAGCTGAAGATAAAAGAAAAACCTGATGACACGTATTCACTCAAGTGGATTTTAGACATAAAGCAAAGGATAACCAGGCTACAATCCACAAATGCCAGCAGCTAGGTAATAGGAGGAACTTAGAGAGACATGCATGGATACCCTTGGTAAGGGGAAATAGAGATCTCTTGAGTAAATTGGGATCATATGGGAAAGGGTGTAAGGGGAGGTGGGAAAGGAATATGAGGGATTGAGATGATTGAGTTGGGGGAGGGACAGAGAGAGAGAACAACAAAATAGATATCTTGATAGAGGGAGCCATTTCAGGGTTAGAGAGAAACATGGTGCTAGGAAATACCTAAGAACCCACAAAGATGACCCCAGCTAAGACTCCAAGCAATAGTGGAGAGGGTGCCTAAACTGCCTTCCCCTATATCAAATTGACAACCACCTTAATCGTCATTATAGAACCTTCATCCTGCAACAGATCCACAGCTAAGCACTGGGTCGAGCTCTCAGTCCAGTCAAAGAGAGGAAGGAGCAATTATATGAGCAAAGAGGTCAAGATCATGCTGACCTGAGCCATTGGGAGCTCACAGACTCTGGACTGACAGCTGGGGAACCTGCATGAGACTGAACTAGGTCTTCTGAATGTGGATGACAGATGAATGGTGTGGGCAATTTATGGAGCCTCTGGCACTGGGACCAGAACTTATTCCTGGTGCATGAACTGGCTTCTTGGAGCCCATTTCCTACAGAGGAACACCTTGCTCAGTGTTGATGGAGAAGGGTCTTTGTCCTACCTCAATTGGATATGTCAGACTGCACTGACTCACCCTGGGAGTCCTTACCCTTTCTGAGGAATGGATGGGGGGATGGAGTTGGGATAAGTTGAGGGATGACCAGGAAGAGGTAAAGGCAAGGGAACAGTGATGGGTATGTTAACAATAAAGCTTTTAAATGATGATGATGATGATGATGATGATGATGATGATGATGATGATGATAATAATAATAATAATAATAATAATAATAATAATAATAAAAGAATTTCCATGCAGACAGAAGTTTCTGGCCTGGCCTAGCCTTGAGATTGGAACCAGCAGTCGTAAATAGTTACATAAAGGCTTATAATAGTTATAAATTGTTTAGCTTATGACTTAGGCTCATTATCAGCTAGCTCTTGTATGTTACCCGTTTTTATTAATCTATGTCTTGTCATGTGGCTTACTTGTACTTTTACATCTTGCTTTCTCAGTGGCAGCTTATAGTGTCTCCTCATTCTACTTTTTCTATGTTCAGATTTCCCGCCTGCTTTTAAGATGCTTTGCCATAGGCCAAAATAGCTCCTTTATTAGCCAATGATATTCACAGCATACAGAAAGACATCCCACATCACTTCCCCTTTTCTGACTAATCAAAAAGGAAGGCTTTAATTTTACCATAGTAAAATTATATATAACAAAGCAGCTGTTAAATAAGAATTACAGCTGTATTTAGTTTATTTTATTTAATAAAATTAAAGAAAGTATCTTATCATTTATTATATTTTTGTGAGTTTAAAGTTTTATATTTATTTTTATTATGATTAAGTAAACTATAATTATAACTGCTTAATTTTTAACTTTATCAAAGACTATATTAACTGAGTAAACAGGAAGTATATTATAAGCAGCTTTTACATTTTGGAAATGACAGAGACATTTGGGTATTTGGAGACATTTGGATATTTGGATAGTCACTTAAAGTTTTTTTTTTTTTGTGACTTTGGAGCATTTATCTTTAGTCTACAGCCCTAGAGTCTCTGGCAGACTTTTAGTAAGGAGGAAATTTGAAGGACTGTTTTGTCTATTTTGGTATAGTTTGTTAGTCACATTTTTTTTGTGTGTTCTGTAGACGATTGGAGGTCTTTTTTTTTTTTTTTTTTTTGAAAGCAGGAACTTGAAGGATTATTTTGGCAAAGTTCAGAGGTCACTATTTTATGGGTCTTATATGTTTAGTTTATATAGTGTATTGTTAAAAAGTTAATGCAAGAACAGTCTTTTGTCTAGTGGTTAAATTTTGTCATAAAGTAAATTTTATATGGAGCTTTTTGATGTTTATTATCTTTTTGAAGTAGATTTGTGCTGTCAAAAGCAGATATGTCTTACTGTCTAAAAAAGTTTAAGTTTTTAAAACATTTTAAATGTTATATTTTGTAGGTCTTTGAAGTGTTTGAAGATTATTTAATTGAAATATATCTTTGTGTATTTAAAAACTTAACTTACATGACTATAATTTGATTATCATAGATGACTACTAATTTGTATTTTTGATTACATATAATTTTAAATGAGATATATAAACATAACCTTTTAATGAAGAGTAGAAATATATAAATATAGTATAACAAAATTAACTTTAAATTTGTGTCAATAAACCAAATTTTATATTAATGTAAAACATTTTGAGATTAACAATTGTTTTTGGACCAAGGTAAATTTAATAATTTTTTATTTTTGTATATCATATACCCTTTTCTCCCTAAGAAAGGGATTAACTATAACAATTAACTATTTATAATAAAAACAAACATTTATAAACAATGTTTTGGAAATTTTGACGTAGTTTTTTATTTTTATTTTGTTGTTGATTGGGGGTGCTAACAATTTTATCGGGTTTTAAGGCTGGATCATCTTAGTTGGCAGCTTTGAAGTTGATGTGGCCATTTTTTATTAAATATTTTTTAGGGGGGTCTTCTTTGACCAAACTATATTTTCTTGGAAGTAGTTTATAGGTTTTTATCTTTTGTGGAAACAAAAGTAGAACTTGTTTTAAAGCAATATATCTTTAGACTTAAATTTTAAAGTCAAGATATTTTTTAAATATGTATGTTGGTTTAACTTAGCAGCTTTATAATTAAGTGCTTTTGTAATTTATTAACATTTAAAAAAATGAGAAGAAAACAATATAATTTAGACTTTTGTGTGTTTTTACATGGCATATGTATATTTTATTATTTTTAAAGGACTTTTTTATCCTTTTAAGACTATGTATATTTTTAAATATACTGTAAACTAAATTGTTTAGAGGTTTTTTAAATGTCTTCATTGTATATTTTTATCTCTTTATTAGTTTTTGACTATATCTCTAATCTGCCAAGGTGTGGCTAGGATTAAAGGCTAGGGTACAGAACCTAACTCTGCTCAGCATTACCCAGCTCTAAGATGTTTGAGAGCTTATCTTTATGACAGAGTTATTGGCAGGAACTGTGTCTATTAACTCAACTTTGGGAAAATTTGGGATCTACACTGCCACCAAGTATTACTCACTGCTCATAAACACCGTTTAAGTGTTTGGCACCAGGGCCTCTTAAAAGAGCCATTCAATTTTTGCTGCTAAAGCTGAGTCAGAGTCAGGAAACATCCCTTAAAGGAGCTGCACCTCTGCTTACCACCAGCAAAGAGAGCCCTCTTAGAAAATGTTGTAAGAAGCTGTCTTTGACTCTGTTCTCTTTTTGTTTGTGAGAACAGAAACTTTAAAATCTGTCATAGGCAGCCTGTACTTGACCAAGGCTTTTTGTAAGACTTTGGGAACACATGTTGCAGTTCAGGCTCTGTGGCAGGATTAAGGTGTCAGCCGATAGGGTCAGAAGACACTTCTGGGACTCTGGAGGTGGTGTGGCCAACCTGGAGGGGGTGTGGCCAACCCCATTGATAAGTGGCTGCTGGTACAGGAAGAACTCTCTTCCTGGTTCCTGGCTGCTGGCTGCTGGACAGACAGAATCAGAATCCATCATCCTTCCATCGTGCATCCATCGCTCGTCCATTGCTTGGATACACCAGTCCTTGTTCAGGTGCCACTATAAGCTGTTACTAATATCGTGAGTGTTAATTTATGTTCTAATAAATATTAATTTTGGACTGGCGCCTTGAAAGTAAAACTCCGTCTACAAGGCTCCATGCAGCAAACCCACCATTTTTTAATTTAAACTCGTATGCCACAGTCTCCGTATTATGACTCACTTAAGAGACACAATTCAGAAGCTGCTTTTGGCTATGTTTTAGTGTTTTAGAACTCCTTTTAAGCTTTTTCAATCTTCATGTGGGTATATGTGCCCCAAGTTGGAACACCATTTGTAATAAGAGTTTCTGGCCTAGCCTAGCCTCAAGACCTGGACCAGCTGTCTCAAATATCACACAAAGGCTTATATTAATTACAAACTGTTCAGCCTACGGCTCAGGCTTATTGTCAGCTAGCTCTGGCATCTTAACTCAACCCATTTCTATCAATCTATGTATTGCAAGGTGGCTTGTGTAACTTACCTGTACTTCATTACATTTTGCTTCTTGGGCAGCTGGACTGCATCTCTCTCTGACCCCACTTTTTTTTTGTTTTTAATCAATGCTTCAATTTTCTGACTTACTATAAGCTGGGTTGCCATAGACCAAAACAGGTTCTTTATTAACTAATGACATTTACAGCATACAGAAAGACATCCCACATCCCTCCTCCCCAGAGGGGAAATTTCCATTTCAAAGACATACCAGTGAGGTGGTCCAACCGGTGAAGCCACCCTCTGCAATCTGAGTTCAGTCCCTGGGACCCATGTAGTGGAAGTGAGAACTTACTCTTGAAAGTTGTCCTCCAAGCTCCATACAAGGTCTCTGGCACTTATTCCCCAGGCCCCATTTGAATCTAACCCATACAAAATAAATCAATGTCAGGAAGAAACTTAATAGAAGTATCAAGCAGATATTAAGACATGTACTTCCTTACACTCAGTCATGAAGGGGAACTAGTCGCCAAGACAGGTTAAAAGCAATGAGCTGAAAAGTAGCAAGGTCATGATTTGAAGTCCTGGGGCACTTTTCCATCAAAATCAGTCAAGCGCCAACTTAATGAAGCCCCCAGTTGACCAAAATGGGGCGACTTCAACATCAACAAAAAAAAAGGCTACAACAGATGAGCCCTGAGCTTGCCTTCAAGAAGCTCCCCTTCAGACCAAATCTAGAAGGTTGGTAAGGAGGTAAAAGGATTATGGAGTGCTTGGATTCCATTTCCTTGTTCTGGACTCTAAACTGCTTGCTTCTTAGTTCTAGGGCATTAAATCCTGGGCCTATAGAAAACCCTTTACCTCCCATGGGCTCTGGGATGAGCTAGCTGGTTTGGGTTGTTTATGCAGCTAACTCCACAGATGCTGTGATCTTCAGTGACTTTGATCCTTCGCATCCCTTCTAAACAGCAGCAATGACAGCACATGATATCCTTAACACCCTAATCACACTCTCCTCTCAAAAACCCTAGGCACAAGCAAATCTTCAGAAAACAACATTTTTCGTTTTCTGATATGCAAATGCTATGGTAATAACTCACTAGGGTCCTCATGAGTTGGGTCCCAGTTCTTCAGGGGATCATCTTTCTTACCTGGAATTGACAAAATTCGTCCCTCAAAATTTTCCATTTTCCTGACTAGTGGAGGTATTAGTTACTTGTCACATCTCTGCAACTAAAAAAAAGCAACTTAAAGAAGCAAGGTTTTACTTTGGCTCACAGTGTGAAAGGACAGTCCATCATGGTGGGGCAGTTATGGATGGCAATCCTGTAAGCGGTAGGTCACCTTCCACAGTCAGGAAGCAGGAAGTGATGAATGCTGCTGCTCAGCAGACCAGGACCCCAACCCACAGCACAGTGCCATCACATTCAGGGTGAGTCATGCCTCAGTTAACTTAACCTGAAAGGTCCATTCCTTCGGTGATTCTAGATCCTGTAGAGTTGACAGTGTTGATGGTCGCAACCCTTGTCCTCATGGCCTCTTCTTTTGGTTACAGGCCTAAGGCACAAATGTATCACTGAGCTTCGATCATGCAGCCAGCTGCTCTTCATACATTATTGTTTCTGGTCATGTGAAACATTGCTAACCATATTGAAAGCTCTTCAAGTGCAGGATGTGTTCTGTCTGTGGCTCCTCCTCCAGTGTAGGACTTGACACTCAGGTAATACCCAGCACACACTCGCTATTCAGCAGCTGAGTATGTGGCCAAGTGTCAAAAGTAGCAAGAGGTTAATCCTGGAGCCAGGAGCAACTGCAACAGTACTTCCTTAAGTCCTGGCATCTGCCAGCCTGTGTCCTATACTTACAAGCTGCACACAGTTGCTATTGTCCTGACATCACTGTTTCATGATTTTTACAATCTCATAGCCAAGTTGTCACCAAAACAATGTGAAGATAAAAGCAAGCTCAGTAATACATGGAAAATGCCACACTGCTAAATGTTAGAACAAACATCCCATTGAATGGGGAGAGATGGGTATTGTTACAGGATACTTGATCACACCCCCTGTGGCACCCTGAGACTGTGTTAATAAAGTTAACCTTGAATCAGGGGGGCAGAGCCAGCAACCAGCTGACCACAATTAGCCATAGAGAAACCAGGAATATGTATAGAGAAGATGCACAGGAAGGAGTAGGGAGGGACTTGGAGATTTCATACTCTCTCACCGAAGAAAAGTGGAGAGAGAGGCACTTGCTGGGTCTCTGGTTAAAAAGGGGGGTGTGGGGGTCAGGTGGTCACTACTCCCCAGCTTCTTTGATCTATAAAATTGTCACTTCAATATTTGACTCCCAAGTGTTTATTGTAATAGGACACCTTAAGTAAAACAATAGGGTCTCACAAATATTCTGAGATGGCAACAAGATATGTATTACAAGGAGTATGATTAGATCCTGTACATGTGTATATGTAATCTGAAATAAGCAGACTTTCTTGACTTCCCATCAAAAGTCATCTGGGACTCAAGGAAGATATAGCCCTGCCTAACATGTCCCTTCCACAATTGCTGGTGACAACTGGCTTTATCCTTAGTCACCAGCAAAGACTAATAACTGCTTTTATTATGTAATAATTTATTAGAACGAGTACTGAGACCTCATTTCCAGAGAATCAGGATTTTGGATGACAAAGAGGAATGTGACATTGCTAATATAGCCCCCACTAGAGCAAATATGGGATGTTGGTGTTCTTTATTTGTTTGTTTAGATGGTTAGTAGTCTACCAGCTGCTACATGCCAATCATTCATTTAGCCATCAGTAACTCACAGTCCAATAGTAAAAATATATATAAACATCCCACAGCATCACTGAACATGTATCTCCAGCCATGCCCCTACCCCTAGGACTAGACTATGTCTACTACCCTCAGTGCACTTCCTTTAAGTACTTCCTATTTCTTTAGCAGGTTTTAGACCCATTGGCATGTCTTCCCGAGAAGCCACAGTAACTCAGGACTGGCGTTAGCTGGCTGGATGGTCTCTGTAACCCAGGCTGGCAGATGCTACCCTCAACATATTGCAGAAAGGCTCATTTGGGGAGCTGAAAACATACACATACTCCCAGGGTTCCCCTCCAAACAAATGAAATCTGAGTGCCGGGAGCTGAGCCTGACAGCTATTGTTTTTTAAGTTCTCTGGGATGTCTAGTGTATAGTCAGACTTGGGAAACACAGTTCCACAAAGCTCAAGTACAAGTCACAGCAACTGAGAGTCAGACCACTCTGTCTTCAGGGCTTGCTGGTTCAGCAGGAGATTGTCACAAGTGATCTGTGTACACAGACATCTCTACAGAACTGGCTTCTCCACACCCTCCCCGCCAGCTTTCATCTCAGTTAGGCACATGTATGTCAGAAGTGTGAGAACCAAAGTCCCTCCACCTTGAGGCCTGGAGCTATTTTGGGACCTGAGAAGTTTCTAAACCCCCAAGGCCAAGTGCCCAAGGTCCTGGGTAATCAGAGGACATTGAGACCCAGCTGTAAAGTATCTTTTCCCCATCCTAAGACAACCAATCAGCCAGCAGCTGCCCACCCCATGGATGAGATAGCAGTAGTAAAGAAACTTGCTCTGGGCAATAGAAAGTAGCCCCCCACTTCCCAGCCTGATAAGGGCACTTCTGTGGTCTTTGTTTGGTCTTTGTTTTGAAAAGCTCTGCTTTGAGTAGGGAGGGCTCACTTCTCCACTGGCACTGCTGTATGACAGCAGGAGCTGAGCTCAGCTGTACAGCTGTAATAAACCTTGCTTTGCATTTGCATTCAGAGAGTACCTGTGATTCTGGGGATCTTTCTGGGGGTCACTGAGACTGGGCAGAGCAAGAAGAACTGAAAAACTTTAAATGATCAATAAGCCAAAAGTACTCTTACCCTATCCAGTTATGACCTCTGGAGAACACAGATTAGAGCATGTCTATGAGCCTTGTTTTAAATTAAATAAATAGAATAAAATGAGAAGAGGAGGGGAGGGGAGGGGATGAGAGGCACTTGCCAAGGGTATAAACAGTAGACTTTGGTACCCCAGCACCAGTGTAGATGCCACACGAGCATAGCAGCCCATCTAGGGCAGCGGCACACGAGAAATAAGGAGTCCCTGGAACAAGCTAGCTAGCTAGACTAGCTTAACCGGCAAGCTCTGGGTTCAGATGAGACTCTCCCTCAACATAGAAAGTAAAGAGTGTTAGAATGGCAGGCACTTCCCAGCACTCTGGCAGCATACAGGGTCACCCCAGCTGCTGGCATTTCCTGGGGCCTATGAGCATTTGCCCCCTGCAGTCAAGCAAAATATCTAGTCACCTCAGCCTTATATCCTGTGCATTTGCACAGCGGCACATCATTTCATAAGCCCCTTTTACACATATGCAGGATGTCATGTCATCCATATTCATGAACAAGTATGACCACATAAGCCCCCTGTACGCATATGCAGAGCCACTCTTAAAAGTAGACTCCACCTCTTTCCCATTCTCTCAGCACAACCTCCTTAAGTGGCCCGTTTCACATGCCTCTGTCCTTTCTTCCCTAATAACTCTTAAAGTGGGTGTTTGGCATTGTTCTGTGATCTGTTCTCACACACTCAACAACAACAGAGAGCAATCCAGAAAAATAACTGATGTCAGCCTTTATACATATATGCACACACACACTGCATGTATAAATAATTCAGGGAGTTAATAAAGGGGGGGGTAAACACTTGTTTTTACTCTCACCCTTACGTGCCTGAGCCAACTAACCTGAATCCCTGAGATCCTCACCTGACTCATGTGCTGTTAATACGATGCCTTTGGAGATTTGAAAGTGAATCTCATGCAGTGGTACAACCATGCTATTGTGCTTTTGTGTTCTAGTTTTCTGGCTATGCTTCTATTTGTGATTCTGGATCACATCTGGTCCCAGCTGAGGCTTGATCAGGGTGCTAATGGCTTCTTACTAAGTGCCAGAAAAACAGAAACAGAAATTCTAGTATGTCAGGTGGCAGATCATGAAGGATCTTGGATGGCTGTCTTTCCTGTGATTTGGGAATTTTTGTTTTGTTTATGAAATGTTAGCATAAACATCCTAGATGTGTTGTGGAAATATTCTAATCTCCCAACAAAATTTAATTTGTAAACAACCACGAGACCCTGAATAGCTTCTTAAAAGCAGCTCATTTTCTTGAATACAAACCAAAGATTAACTGGGGACAGAGCCTCTGCCTGGCCTTTCCATCGTTCCTTGGGACTGTGTCCTGTTGGCTATGGTTCTTACATTGCACAGCCCTTCTCTGACTCAAGTCTCTCAAGAATATTCCCATTCCCTAGGACAACTAGAAAGGCACTCAGCCATTTGAGGTCTGCTTAAACTGTGATTATGAACTTTATGTTCCATTTTGTAAGCTCTTACTGCATTTATGACTGTAGTTGGTTGCTGTTTTGGGTGCAGTAAAGTCAAACCAAACAGAAAACATGCATGTGCATGCACATGTGCACAGACATACAGACACACACACACACATACACACACACACACACACACACACACACACACACGATTCTTTGAGAATTTCATACACAGATAAAATGTATTTTAATCATATCCACCTCCACTCCCTGGCTTCAGTTCCTCAACCCCCTCCCAACTTCGTGGTCCCCTCTTTTAAAAACTGATGTACCGAATCCAGTGATTGCTGCCCAAGATATGCATGTATACAACACTATCCATAGGGGCATGAGAAGCCACCATTGATCATAACCCCAAAGAAAAATATCAATCTCTTTGCACCAGCCATCAGCTGCCCAAAGCTCCCCAGTTAGGGCCAAGCCTTGGGAGTCCCCCCCACCTTCATTCTGGGATTTTGTTTGTCTTGGTCTTGTATAAGTCTCGTACAGGTAACTACAGCTGTTGTGAGTTTATGAGTGAAATGGTCATGTCTTGAGGTAAAAGAGAGCATTCCACGGCTCTACCCGCCATCCTCCAGCTCTTAGGCTCTTTGTCCTTTTCCCACGACATTCTCTGAACCTTGCCTCTTTTCTTCTCTTCCTTTCTCTTCCCTCCCTCCCTTCCTCCCTTTTCTTTGTTGCTATTGAATACACGAGTCACTCTCAAACCTGGAAGTTACTATATAGTTCATGCTGGCCTCAAATTCACAACTCTGCCTTAGCTTCCCAAGCTAAAAAATAAGAGGTGTTAGCCTAAGCCATACAGTAAACCCTCTGTTTCCCTTCTAAAAAATTAAAATAATCAGCTTTCTTCGAAATAGTCATTACATTTTCATTTCTCTTTTCTATTCCTTTCCAGCTCTTGAAAGTGTTCAGAGACTAGTTAGGAAAATCTCACGGATGAACACGCCAGGCAGATCCAGGAGCAGATACCAACTTTGACTATAGAGTTACTCTAATTTAGCAGAGCACTTGTCTTGATTGGCATGTAGAAGCTAAGATATCTATACACAGAGAAATATACACATTTATGCATATATATTTATAATAATTTTAGAAGCTTAAAATAAATTTCAAAGTAATTACATACGGCACACAATGAAATTTCAGAAAATAGGCATCAGAGTTTGCTGGTTCTGTGCATGAAAGAAATAAAAACAATATCTGTTTATAGTTAAAGGGGGTCTGAGCGGCGGGGGGTTCCTAAGCAGTCTCAGGTGGCAGGTCTGTGGGTCTCAGACCTCTTGGCCGCCCGGGGCCCGAGAACCCTACTACTACAGATGGTGCATCCAACGTGGGTCGGTTATCCACTTAATGCCTGAGAAAGTTTAAAAAGGGTTTTACCAGAAACTGAGCAAAGGCAGCTTCCAAATTATGTATACAAAGCAGGTCTTTGTACAAAGAAAGCCTGGTGGCTGGGTCACATTCAAAATGGCGCCAGTGGACTGGCTGTAGGCAGTGTAAGCTGCAATCAGGCGGGTTCCTAAAATCTCACAGAAGACTCAATAGCATGTGATTGATTTTAGATTTCTGCTTATTTTAAACAAAAAGGAAACAAAGACGGTTTCTTAGTAGCAGCATTTTCTTGGTCTGTTTGCTGGCCACAAACAGAGACACGGTCCATTTAAGAGAACTTACTGATTCAGCTTCCTTGGCAAAAACTATGCAGCTTTTTAAGAGAGTGTATTTTAAAAGCTCTTATGGTTAGGAGATGATTAAGGATTCACAATAAAACAGATTCAGATGAAAAGAAAAACCTGTAAATGGGTTACAATGTGTGTAAAAGGTTCATAGGCTTCAGAGAGACTAGAAAGAGGATAAAGTCTTTAAAAAGAGAATAGAGTAATAAAAATATAATAAGCCACGTAAAGATGGAAAATAGACACAAAATCTAGATTTTGGTTGTTATTGTGTTTTCTTTTAATTTTTTAACTGTTAATGAGCTAACTGCAGAAAGACAATGGATTGCAAATGCAAAGGCTCCTAAGTTAAACAAGAATATATATTTTAAAGGTGTTTTGATTTTGAAATTTGTGTCTAAGGATTTCTTGCTTTGGAAAAGTTCTGCTTTTGTTTCCACAGAAGATGAGAACCTGTGGATTGCTTCCAGGCAAATATGGTTTCATCAACCAAGACCCCCTGAAAAAACCTGATGAGAAGAGATGGCCATATCAGCTTCAGAGCTGCAGACTGATCCAGTCTCAACAACTGTGAGATTTTCAACGCCCTATAATCAGCAGGAAGAAGTAATAGAAAACTACGCCCAAATTCCCCAAATATTGTTTCTAAATGTTTGTTTTCATTATAAATGGTTAATGGTCATAGTCAATCACTTTCTAAGAAGAAAAGGGGGATATGGTATGTGAATGCCTTTTAAAAAAATTATATTATTGAATTTACTTAGATCAGGTAATCAGCTGTTAATCTCAAAATGCTTTACATTGGTATAGATTTTGGTTTATTGATACAAATTTAAGGTCAATTTTGTTATGCTGTATGTGTTTTTCTACTCTTGTTTAAGGTATGATGTTCATATAACTGATTTAAAATTGTAATGTATAATTAAGAAATGAAGGTTAATAGTCACCTTTGATAATCAAACTTATAGTTAGGTTAGTTAGGATTTTTAAGTATGCAAAGATATATTTTAATTAGGTAGGTAATCTTCAAATACTTCTAAGACCTACAGAATATGGCATTTAAAATGTTTTAAGAACTTAGACTTTTCTGGACAGTGAAACAGATTTGTTCCTGGCAGCACCAATCTTCAAGAGAAAAATGGGCATCGAAGAAACTCCATATGGAGTCTACTCTATTCGTGGTAATGGTTAGCCACTGGAGAAGAACCTGTTCTTATATTGACTGCTTGACAGTATGCTGTTTAAACTGGACATGCAGGTTCCATAAGAAGATGACCTCTGAACTTTGGCAGAACAAGCCAAGATGGTCATTCAGGTTCCTGCTTTACAGAGAAAACTGTCAGACATTCTTCAGGACTCAAGGAGAAGCAACGGATGAACTGTGTCAGAATGGACAGAGCAGATTTCCTGCTTCACTGAAATGAAAAGAGACTTTGGGCCTGTAGGCTGAAGATGGATGCCCCAACTTTAAAAAGGAACTTTGGGTGACTGTCCAGGCAGATAGGTGTCATCTCTGTCCTTTCTAGCTTTTAGAAGTCGCTTGCACTTCTGGTTTACTTGGGTAAATATGTCCTTCTGTGGTCTTTGATGTAGTTGAAGATTAGATAGTTATAGGTACAGTTTTTCTTAGTCATTGGAAAGGTATATTGGATATGAAACTTTAGATTCATAAAGATAAGGTAAATGATAGAGTATTTTCTTTAATTTTGCTAAATACAAATAGACTAGATATTGTAACTGTAATTCTTGCTTGATAGCTATTTTGTTATATGTAATTTTGCTATGTTAAAATTGAAACCTTCCTTTTTGATTAGACAGAAAGGGAGAAGTGATGTGGGAATGCGTTTATGTATGCTGTGAATCTCAATCTTTAAATAAAGGAGCTGTTTTGAGTCATGGCAGGCACCATAGAAGAAGTAGGAGGAGAAATCAAAGCATAGGTAGGAGAAGCAGGGCAGAGTCAGAGGCAGATGAGCTGAAGCCGCCCAAGAAAAAACATGTAAGAAACACAGGTGAGCCACGGGCCACGTGGCAGGAAAGATTAATAGAAATGGGTTGATTTAAGATGTAAGAGCTAGCTAGCAATGTGCCTGAGCCATAGGCCAAACAGCATAAAGTTAATATAAGCGTCTGAGTCATTTCTGGGGGCCTGAGCAGGTGGCTAGGCTGATAAGGGGTCTCGGGCGGCAGGTCTGTGGGTCTCGGCCGCCTGGACCGAGAAACCTTACTACTACATATTTATAATAATTTTAGAAGCTTAAAATAAATTTCAAAGTAATTACATACGGTACACAATGAAATTTCAGAAAATAGGCATCAAAGTTTGCTGGTTCTGTGCATGAAAGAAATAAAAACAATATCTGTTTATAGTTTATTGCAAAGACACAGGAAGTTAAAACACAGACAATGTTGGTTTGTATCTGGCTTACACACAGACGTTTAAAAGGTATAAATCTTTTTAAAAGTTGGAGATAGCTTTAGACCTATGTAGGTGGAGGATATCCACACATCTGCCTGGATCTTCCTGCTCAGGGCAGGTAGGAGAAACCACTATCAGCCCAGTACTGTTTAAGAGCCATTATGGTGCGCAAATATATGGTGGGGTTTTGTAAAGAAAGGCAGAATGTTCATGTCCTTGGTGAGAGGAAGATCTGGGAGGCCAAGGCAGTTGGGATTAGGCTGATGTGGGTGACCTGCTTGCCACCTGGGACCAGGTGATGTTTAGTCCTAAGCTGTGGTCTAGGGTACATTTGGGTCCACGGTCCTACTGCAGCCATGGTTTGTGTTGCCTGTTACCATCTAAGGCCACGTGGATACCTGGGGGCTACCTCCTAGGGCAATGTTGGGGTCTGGGGAAGGTGCCACAGCTGGAGCCATCCATAGTGGCCTGCACTCCCACCCAGGGGCTACGGTGTCCTCTGGACCCAGGCTGTGGCCAAGGGTCATGTGTGGATCCATGGCCCTACCACAGACCAGGTCTGTGTTGATGTCCATGGTGCCTGTTGTCATTGAAGGCTGTGTAACTGTCCAGAGTCTGGGCAACCACCAGGGGCCATGTTGAAGTCTGGGACCATGATGCTGCTAGACCCGTATAGATCTGATTGACCCGCACTGCCACTCAATGCCCTGTGATATCTGCCCCCAAGCTGCTACTTATGGTCATGTCTGTGTTCATGATCCTGCTGCAGCTGGGGTTTGTGTTGATGTCCATTGCCCATGTTACCACAGAGACTCATTCAAACCGTATGTTGAAGAATGTAGGAAGAATATAGTCTGAGTTGGTTCTGCCCCTTACTGGACTGGGAAGAACCACCCCCCCCCCACACACACACACCAGAGTGCTGACTCTGCCTTTCACCACTTCTGGGATAATGGACCAATGACCCTGCACAGGAGAGTTGTTGGCCCTGCTCCTCATAGGAGACCTGGTCCCTGCACTTGAGAAAGCTGGCCCCACCCACACCACAGTGAGGGAGAGCAGGCTCTGTCAGTCACCCAAGGGAGATGGTCCCAGCAACTCAGACTGACCAACTCAGTTACTACCCAGGCACACATCAAGGGCTTTGAATTGGCACTCCCCAGAATCTACCCCATTTATGAGCTGCTGAGGCGTGTGAAGGGACTAATCCTATAGAACCATAGTTGCAGGATCTCCATGACTGGGGGCAACAGTGGAATATCCCAGAGGGGTTTCAGTGAGGGTCCAGTGATGATGGTGTACCAGAAGCCATGGGTCTTGGACCTGATCAGCACATTACACAATGAAGGAAAGCTGTTGACAAAGGGCAGCTAAGACAGATGAGGAAGCAATGGAGAGGCAGTAAAGATAGACGAGTGAGTGGTTGGTTTGTTTGAATTTTAAATTAAGATTATTATTTGTATTTTTTAATTTTACTTTTATTAATTCTTTTTAAGTTTTCCTTTGGTGGAGATGCTATAAGGTTAAAGGACAGATATAGATGGACTGGCAATGAGTAGGGTTAGGACGCATGATATGAAATTCTCAACGAATCAATACACATTACGTTTAAAAATGTTTAAGAGAGAGACTTGTCCTTTTTTTTCAGTGCTGTGGATCATACCTAGGGTCATCTGCATGATAAGCCAGCCACATTCCACTGAGAAGCACACCTTTTGGTTCAAGGTCTGCTCATAATTATAGTACGAGGTTTCTGGTCTGGACTTTCAGACCTAATCTCAAGGTTTAGGACCCATAGACCGGCAGACCCGCAAACCCACAGACCCGCAGTCCCACAGTCCCGCAGTCCCACAGAGACACACAGATGCTTTCAATAGTTTTTGGCTGATCAGTCTAAGGCCCAGGCATATAACTTGCTACCTCTTTATCCTTAAACTAACCCATGACTCATCCTGTTCAGCCATGAGGCTCGGTACCTTTCTTTAGAGCAGCATAGTTGTCCTCTGCTTCTTCTGGCTTCTCTCTGGCATTCTGTTCTGTGCTTCCTGTTCTCAAGAGTTTTCTTAGTCTGGTAGCCCCACCCACACTCCCTGCCTGCCTTTGGCCAATCAGTGCTTTTTATTAAACCAGTGGGTGGGACAATTATTTACCATGAAACAACACAATCCCCTACACATAATAAAAATATCAATTTAAAATATTTTTATGTCCTTTTGATTATACTGCAATACTTGGATTTACTTTCTAAAAAATGCTTAATTATTCTTGGTATTTATAAGTTTAATAAATTAATAAAGCTATGTTATTCTAAAAATATAAAAAGATTGTCTAAGTAAATACATTATAATCACTGACATTCTTTAATTTAAAGATGCATTTGTCCTGGGTATGCCTGTAATTCCACAAAGGGACAGAGACAAGAAGGCCTCAAATGCCATGTCAGTCTGGACTATATAGTAAGATCCTGTCACACAAAAACAGGGGCTAGGACATAGCTCATGGTCAAGTGCCAAGGACAGGTAGGACTTTCATGGCCTCCAAAGAGAACTTCATGCACACCGCCCAGTCATCCCTATTTCTCCAGATGGCAAGCTGGAGCTTGCTATCTATCACCTATGGCAATAGTCTGGGACCAAGCTTCATGGACTGCTGTTGCTAAGCATTTCAATTCTGTGCAGTATCCATCCAGAAACAGAATAGCCCATTCACATGACAAATCCAATCACCAAATCATTTTAGATCCTTGCCAGCAAAGTGCAGCTCTCATTTTTCATACATCTAACCAACATTTATTTTTCATGCTTTTGGTGATTATTTAGTTATCCCAGAGACTGTGAGGTACTATCTAGTGGGTGTTGACATGCATTTCCTCAATAGCTAATGTTGAGCTCCTTCTGGAGTGTCTAGACTATTTCTAGATCTTCTTCAAAGAAATGTTCACCATATGTTCTTTACCATCCTTTAAGTTAGATTATCATTTTGTTGTTGATTTCTAAGAGTGTTTTACATTTCTATAAAGCTAGACCTTTATCAGATATACAGATACAAGTATTGGTTCTTGTTCTATAGGCTGTTTTCTCATTTCCTAGATAATGTACTTGGATGCAAGAAGGTTTTGACTTTAATAATGTTCAAGATATCTGTTTTCTATGAATTCTGTTTTGGTTTAGGAAATCACTGCTAAGAGCAATGTCATGAGGATTTGCCTATATGTTTTCCCTAATTTCTTTTTACAATATCTTCTTACATTTAGGTTGATTTTTGGAGTAAATTTTTTATACTTTCTGAAGTGTAGGACAACTGCATTTCATATTCATGCACAGCGGTTTAAGCTCCAATTATTTAAAATATTATTTTTCTCATTAAGGTCTGACAAACTTTATTTGTCCATGGTATGTTAGTTAAATGGTGCTTTCAGCATCATTAGTGAACTTAAAGACTTTGGCCTAATAGTAAATTGAGTTATTAATATCTATCTTGCATGCTTGGAACTCTACTTATTTATGCTATCAGTTATCTGGTTTAAAAAAATAAATATATGAGGTTCAGTAGGTCAATATGTTTGTGTTCCAGCCTGGCAACCTCAATTCAATCCTCAGAACCTATGTGATAGAAGGAGAAAACCAGTTCCTGCTACTTGCCCTCGGAATAGTGCCCCTTCCACACACAGTAAAAAAATCAATGTGATGATGTTTGCTAGCTGAGCATATAAATTTACCCCTTCAAGATTTTTTTTAAACATAAGGACATATGTGTTTTCTAAGGGTTGATATAAATAAAGTCAACTGGTCATTTCAGATCACAAATAATAACAAAGCCAAGAGGAAGAAACTACCAGCACAGCACAGGTATAGAAGGAACATTCTGAGCTTAAGCTCAGAATGCTTGAATATACAGAGTCTAAAACAGGCAAGGAGGTATTAATTTCTAACTAGCTCAGGGATGATTCACAGAGTGAAAGAGTCTTATGACTTGTTTAACACAAATTATTAAAAGGTGGTAATTGAAAGAATTAAATAAGAATCTGGGTCTCTTTATGTTAAAATGGAAAAATCAATCTATAAGCACATGCAAGGCTCTTAACAAGAAGAAGAAATGAAGAAGCATTTGTGTGGCTTTTGGGGCTTTCTGGCCAAAACACTCTGTGGCACATTTTATGTTCTGCTTTTCTATTCTTCTTCATAGGTCTTCAGCTCTGAAAAAGTTTGAGTGTCTAGGAATCAATATGACTCACTGATGGGTTCTCTTAAATATCACTGCAAGACATTTCTTATCTTGGGCATCTGTGAGAGATACCCATAGCATTTATCATCTGATGACATTATCATTAACTTCCAAATTCAATCCCAAAATCAGAACACCAAAGCTATAGTGATATCCATTAAACCTAAACTATCTCTGGCATTCCCCAGATGTTCACTGCTGAGTATCACTAGGTTTGGTTTCTCACCTTATTAAAAAAAAATCACAGAAGCAACCTGAAAACTTGCAAGTTTTAGTAAACAATATCATCTTCATAATATGAAAACTCAAGATGACCAAGAAATACTAAGCCTCAGATTAATTACAAGTAATCAGTGATTCAAGATTACAAAGTTTTATGTCAGAAATATTTTATGCTGTGGGATTATGTTTTTGTACATTGTAAATATTTATCCTTCCTAGTGGTTTAACAAAACACTGATTGGTCAAAAGACAGACAGGAAGTGTGGGCGGGGCTACCAGACTAAGAAAACTCTGGGAGGAGGAAGAGCAGAGCAGAGCAGAGATGCCAGCAGACAGAGAGGAAGAAGATGAAAATGCTGCTCTGAGGAAAGGTACTAGGCCACTTAGATAATCATGGGGTTAGTTTAAAAGTATGAGTTAGCAAGTAATATGCCTGAGCCATAGGCCAAACAGCATGTAGTTAATATAAGCCTTTGTGTGATTATTTGGGACTGCTGGTTCGGATCTCAGGCTAGGCCAGGCCAGAAATTCTTAGTTCAATCTTATGTTCCTAATTTTAGCAAAGATAGTCACAACTGTCTATAAATAAGTTAATTTTTTTTTAAAGACTTTAGATTTCCTTTCTGGATGCTTGTTAATCTATGACGACAGAATATACAGGCCCCAGTAAAGCTGCTAAAGAATTGACAGTGCCTTATTGTTTATTTGTTTCAACTCCTGGGGTGAGCAATTAGTTAGATCCTAATAAACTGATTGCTTATTGTACCTCATGGGGGATTTTTATTTTCTACATCCCAATATTATGGCTATTACAATAAATAGCCAGACCCTTGGGTCTCATTATCCATAAGTATTTTCTGCATTTTTCTTAAATATACCGGAAGGTCCTTGCTATAAAGAACAGATTTTTAAAGATGAACATGAAAGAACTAAGGAATACCATCAGTGAAGGGATGATCAGGGGACTGTTGACAGCTGGTTCTACAGGGACAGACTGGATTATATGTGAACACTCTCACTGCAGACTGTGAGATGGTACCAAGAGGTTAGTAGGACCCCAGACACTGCTCTCAAAGCAAATGCCTTCATGGAAACAAACTTCATAGTCTAAGAACAGCCAAACACAAATCAATCCCCTAGGACCAGATGGCTAAGAGAAACTCATCTAATTGTGTTTACTCTTCTATTTTAAATAGGCAAAAGAAAAAAGGTCTCCTTTCTTTGTAACCTACTACTGACCCTCACTTTAGCTAGCTACAGCCCTCAAACTGGTATAAAAACTCTTTATGTGCTGTATATCTTCCAAGTGAACCTTAGGATTTGAGAGAAAATTTTTGAAAAAATATTATAAATGAATAAACCATAAAGGAAAATTTACTTAAAATTTAATGATTATGGTAAAAAAATCATTAAAAATTATTTCACACACAAAAATAATAAGATAATAGCAGCAATGGTTGAGTCTTATGCAAAATACATTCTTAAAGATCCTTTTGTGTATATGCAAGTGCATGCCTCATGTGTCTTGTCTTTTTTCTTTTTTCTTTTTTTTTTAAATTTTTCTGCTGCCTTTTAAGCTACTGCTGTAGTCAGCAAGTGCAACTCTGCTAGCAGCAGTTAGGCCCCAAAAGCCTGGCCAAGGAAGTCTGTTCCCTCAGGCATCGACTCTTTCTGAGCTATGAAGGTAACTTAACTAAATCTCTGTCCCTCTGAAGAATGCAAGATTCAAAGCTTAAGGTGTATTTCTGTTCCTCAGATAGGCTGACTAGGGAGTAACTCACCTCTTCTCTTTGCTTGAGTGCCCCCCAAAGCCCTGGTACTTCTCCTCCTTTCCACTTCCTGTCAGCTAATTGCTGCCGCAGCCTCTTGACCTCAGGTGAATTTCATTTAATCAAACACATCATTAAACAAATGTTCCAGAGCACAAACAAAAATAACACACCTTAAACTTATGTTCTACAACACGTGTGTGCAGGTACCTATGAAGGCCAGAAGAGGGTATCCAGTATCTAGAGCTGGAGTTACAGGTATGTAGGTCCTGGGCCCATTCTGTGGCAGAACAGCAAATGTTACTAAGCACTGAGCCATCACTCCAGTCCACAGCTCCTCTACTCTTACAGTCTTTGCATGGGTTCAAGAATAATATGTTCTTAACCAAACCAAGTAAGTAGATAAGTCAAATCTTTAATCATGATCATTCCAGAAACCTCTGGCTGGATGTGGGTGTACTTCACACATGAAAATAAGGTCTTCAACAGTAAACTCCCAGGGAAATGGCCCATGCTCTTCACTGCTCCCCTACTCCTAAAACAGGTCAGGAATGCTAACACAGTGGATGTCGGACCCTGATCCATCCAAATATTAGAAGCACTTTGGGTGAGGGAGAAAGAAACTGGATGTTTCTGAGCTCTGATCTGAGTGAATAAAATAATAAAACAAAAACACTTCAGAGACACAAAGTTCTGTTCTTACCCAGGGGGCTGAGCAAGGCTCGGCTTCCCTCTAATGCTTAAGCTTCTCTGTTATGCTACTCTAGGTTCCTGAACAGACGGGAACCTTTGTGGTTTTTGACAACGGTTACTCATATAAAAATGAAATTCATGAAATAAAACTTAAAGTTAATGATACTGATCAAAAAAAACCACCAATCGTCCCATGTGGTTAAATCTGACCCTTAGAGGCAGGAATTCAGACCTAAGAAAAAACAGTTTGATCTGTTGATCTGTTTCCGTTAGGACTGATGCAGCACAAACTAAAAAAAGAAAAACTAATTTCTCATCCCAACTTAATGGAGAATAATGAAATCACTGTCTATCTCCGGTAGCTAAAATAGTAATAATTTAAATAATCTCTTTAACCGCCGCCAGTTCCCCAAACAGAAGATGGCTTTATCCCTGCCTATGTTCTGAGCACAATGAGCAGAGTGTTGTAATTTAACATCCCTATAACTACAGTGCCCTATCCTCCCCTTATTCTATTTCTCAGTACAGGGCCATTCCTACCAAAGCCTGACTCTCACTTCACTTCATTGCACCTTAGCTGTCTATGTTCCTTCTTTTTAATGTTTGCATCTGTGAGTTCATCAGGTTTACAGAAAATGCCATTTCAGTAACCAGACATTCCAGGAGGCAATGGGCACTCCTTCAAGGCATTTTTTATCAATCCATGCAATGTACCACTACGTCCCTAAGAGCAGGCAGCTTCCCAACCTCAACCCCAACCCTGGAGCAGCTCCATTTCTTTCCCCAGAGTCTCAAAGCCTTCAGAAGCTTGAGGGAGGCTTGATGCAAATGGAGCAGGCGAGTACTTGTGCGGTAGTTACTGTGGGCTACTGGGGCCACTCCTCTGCAGGGCTGGACTATGCTAAGGAAGGTGTGTTTATTTCACAGTTTACAGAGTGAAGGACTAAGGTGGTGATAGTGAGGTGGCTGGGGCATGAAGTGCTTGTTGTGTAAGCATGAGAACCTGAACCCAGGTTCCATCCTTAAAACTTGGGGTGGCCTGAAAGAAAATGGCCCCCAAAGGGCATGGCACTGATGAGATTTGTGACCTTGTTGGAGTAGGTCTTTTGTAGGAAGTGTGTCACTGTGGAGTTGGGTTTTGAAGTCTCATATATGCTCAAGCAAACCTAGCAAGATAGTTCACTTCCTGTTGCTTGCAAGATATAGGATTCTCGGGTACCTCTCCAGCACCATGTCTCTTCACATGCCACCATGTCACACTCCAACAGTTCATTAAACCTCTGAAAACCTAAGCCACCCCAATTAAATGCCTTTCCTTATAAGAGTTGCTGTGGTCATGGTGTCTCTTCACCGTAACACAAACTAAAACAGAACCTATGTTCTTTAAAAAGCCAGAAGTGATGGTGCATGCTTATAAACACAATTCTGAAGGGGATGGAGACAGGTATGTGCCTGGGTTCACTGACTGGCCAATCTAGTGAGTTCCAGGTCAATAATGGATGTTGTCAATAAGAGATGTAAGGTAGATAGCAGTTAAAGAATGACAACTAAAGTAAATGTCTGGCCTGCACATACATGTGCACACACACAGAGACACAAATGTATAAACATACAGATGCACATTAAAGAGAGGGAGACAGAGAAAAGGGAGAGATAAAGCAACAGGAAGGCAGGCTCAGGGGCACCGTGCTTAGTGCTCCTTTGCTGTACGGCATCTGTAAATTTGGCTGTGTATCCTCTATCTCATTACATGGCCAGAAGCTCCTGTCCTGGTTAAACTCAAAAAGCATAGACCCTGGCCCCCTGGAATGCGAGAAGCAGAAAAGGAAAAATCCATACTGCTATTCTTGTCAGCTTAATAATAGAGAGCCTCAGATTCTCTATAAAATGAAAGAGATTCAATTGTGTAAGGGCGCCAGGTCGCAATGTCCCTGAGAACACTGCTATTTGGAGCCAAACATCCTTCTGAGAAGGGTCCTGGAGGTTTAATAACGTCAGTCGATTACAGCAAGACCTTGAGAGGGCATGGCCCAGAAGCACACATCTGTGGGTTGTCTATTACAGGGAGCCCCAGGTTACCTTGTGTGCAATTTTAGATCATCAAAGGTGACATTGGATGCTGTCTTCTAAATTTCAATCACAGCCTTAAACACTTTGTGATGTAGCTAGTAGCAGTTCTATGACTCTTTGGGAACAAAAGGCCACGTTTGCAGGGCTGGGAGAAGGCTCAACCACAGTAGGTGACCTGAGAGGCTCGTGCTGTAAAATCTAAGCAAAGAAAATAGGCTGACTTCATCCCAGACACAAGCTCGTTAATTCCCTAGGAACTGCTGCTGTCTGATACTTGCTATATAGACTTTCTCCTGTAGTTTAGAATCTCCATATCCTCTTAATGTGGCCCCTAAAGGAAAGTATCAAAGGGAAGAAGGAAATGTGTTCTTCAAAGGGCTACATCCCCATGAACTCAGTTAAGAGATGCAGAGTAAGAAGACAGACAGGTGAGTATCTATCTACTCTTAAGACTCAGTTTATCTAAGCTCAAAACCAGGTTAAATTAACCTGTGATGACAAACCTCAGAAAAGGGCTGACTCTGAGTGTGGTTGAGGACCTGGAATGGAGATGGAATGAGAGCACAAGTAGTTAATGTTGGTCAGTGCAATGACTCAGACTGGAACAGTGTTTGAGCCTGAATGCTGTGATCCTATGCACTGAAAGGAGAGAACAGACTCATGACTCTCTCTCTCTCTCTCTCTCTCTCTCTCTCTCTCTCTCTCTCTCTCTCTCTGTGTGTGTGTGTGTGTGTGTGTGTGTATGTCTCTTACACACATACATAAACACACAGAGAGAAATCAATAAATAAGTGTAAAAAGGATACAAGATGGCTTTTATGCTTAATCTTTGCATATGGAAAGTGAAGTTTCATGGTGCAACTTTAGAAAGTTGTCTTTTGATTTTAAAAGCTCTCTGTCTATATGTTAGCTCTAAAATTGAGGCTTAGGAGTCCCCTCTGCTATACTGGTTCTTGTTAAATGCCCCAAGAGTGTCAAAGCTTCTGCTGCCTTTGCCAGGCAGCAGCTATTGATATAGTCTAGCTTTTCCCAGACATGCCTCTCAATACCCAAGGTCTGGGAATGCAAACTGGTGCAATTCCCCTGTCTTGACTCCTGAAGACTTAGCCGCTCTGACTGTAGTATACAGAACTTTGTCAGCTCACTCTGCTGTATACCTTACTATACCTTTCTCTCAACATGATATCTGTCTATCAGTTTGTGCTGTGATCATGAATCACTGAACATGAATGTCTTAGTGATTTTTCTAATGCTGTGATAAGACACCATGACCAAGAAAACTTATCAAAGAATGTGTTTATTTGGAGCACACAGTTTGAGAGTCCATGACCATTGGGTAGGAAGCATGGCCCACGAAGAGAAGCATAGTGATGAAGCGGTGCTCAGCGTTCACACCTTGAGACACAACCACAAGGCAGAGAGAGCTAATTGGGAAAAGCATGAGCTTTGGAAACCTCAATGCTCACCTCTGTTGTAACATTTCCAACAAGTCCATATTTCCTAATTTTTCTCAAAGAGTTCTACCAACCAGGAACAAGTACTCAAACATTGAGCCTATAGGAGTCATTTTCATTCAGAGAACCTCAATGGTAAAAGTTGAGTTGAAACAGAAATGAAGAGCCCTTGAATCAAAGAAATTCACAGGGGATGAGGATGAGGTGCAGGGAACTTGGCCCTCAGGGCTCTCCCTCATCCCTGTGCCTTTCTCCCCCCATTGTGCTACCCTGTGGGTCTGTCTAATAGGCACCCTCCTATTCTGTTTAGGATTTCAGAGATGACTTAGTTTTGGTCAGTATACACATAACACTATTAGATATTAGAATCTATATACTTAATAGAAAAGATAAGAGTTTAAATATATCCTTTGCCAAACTCAGTGGGTAACATTTTAAAACAAGCACAGAGGGATTTTTCCTATGTTTCCTTTTGTTTACCAGAATTCTATACAGCATCTCTGTGGTCCAAGGTATAATCACCTTCATTTCACACAGTGAAATGAAGGAAGGAGTCTCTCTGTATTTGCTTTCCTCTAGAGCAGACAACATTCTCTAAACTAAGCTGTGACTTCTGAGAACAGGTGCTTGGTATTTGTTGGAAATAAAATAGTGATAATGTTTTTCTCTTGTCTAATAATTGTCTCTTTCTGTGCCCTGCCAGGCATTGCCTCCCATAAATCTTCAGTCTTGAATTAAAGTTCACACAGAAAGAAAAGTCTACTGACTTTAAGACATTTAAATGTAATACCTTTCTGCTTCCACATTAATTCTCTTTGCAGACTATACAAGGTCAAACACAGTGTTCTTCGTTTACGGCAGAGTTTTGTATCTGCAAAAAGAAAAAAAATGATTTATGTTATTTTAGTTTTCCATTTCTTATGGCATTTTAAATGTCAGAGGAGAATTGCATTCCCATTTCATAGATGAAAAGGCCATGCCAGAGAAAGCATTGAAGAGCTCCTGACATGGAGCTGGAGATGTAGCTATGATGTAGTATTTGCCGGATTCATCCCCAGGACCATATAATCAGTATGGTGGTTTTTAAGACCCTGCTCCTCCACCCCCCCCAACACACACAAACACACAAAACCACTCCAAAGGCTTGAGATTCCACATCACTATTACAAGTTTTAACAAATCCTCTGTTTGAGAGTCACTGCTTCAGCACTGACTGCTGATAAAAATCACTGGAAATCACAAGGTGGGCTTTGAGATTTCTAAAGAGAGAGCCTGAGGTGGTTCAGCAGGTTTGTCATTTCATGATGGCCACCTCAGAAGCTTGGTGGCATGGAATGCAGTAGATTCTCCTTCAAGGTCACATTCTATCTATTTGATGTTTACCTTTTACTCAAGAAAATGTGAGGCATCATGGTGCTTCCTGATTCCCCTGCATGCAGTCAAACCTAAAGGGGGTGGGTGTCTATTGGAACATGCCACAGAACCATCCACTCCAAATGGAGGGTATCTATTGGCTTCCCAGAGAGACTCCTCTCAGGATGAGCATCTAGCAAACGCTCCTGGCATGTCAATGAGAGCATCAACAGTTTTAAATATTTAACAGCCCTCCGATGAGTAAGGAACCAATCAGTCAACATTTCTCAGAAGCAGAGAAGATGAGGGAAGCCAATCTCCATATTTGTTAGTTAGAAAAGGGTTCACACATTGTTGCATGAGCAAAAACAGCTACAGAATGATTTCCAAATCTTTTTGGTGGCTTTTTAAAACATCTTGTAAGTTGGTTTCCAAGACATTATCCACCAACTTTGATGACTAATGAGGCTTCCCAAGATAAAATAGAATAAAACTTTGAGCTGCTTTTACTTACCTTAAAACCTACTCACTTAAGGAAGTCCCAAGCCTCCAGTCCACTACAATCAAAGTATGGACTGCTTTCAACCTGGGACTAAGGACATTTACTATAAAAGAACTCAACTTGCATGTGTCCCAACCCCAAGAACGTTTCCTTGTTTGTGGGAGGGCCCTTGCAAGTCCCCAAAACTTCTATGGAAGAAGACTTCTCTGGACAGCTCACCAGACACAGGTAAGGGGAAGGACTGTGACCTGCAGAGGCATGAATCATCCATACAGCTCACTCTCAGTGGCCAAGTCAGCCTCCTTCTGCCATCTGAAGCTGCCTCCTAAATGGAAGCAGTTCTCTACTTTGCTATTCATCATAAAGCAAGTGCTGAAAATGCAGAATGTATCCCCACATCTCCCACACTCCCTCACATCCCCACACCAATCACCACCCTTACAGTATTAGTTATGGAATCAGAACACATTTATTCTTGCAACTAGACAGATGTGACCCTTTATTGCTGTCCTGTGAACCTTCAAGGGGTCAATAAGATAAATAAGTGTTTTGAGTCTTAGATACTCCCAAGTATTTGAAAGGATAAAAATCATACAATTGATATCAAGGATGTCACTATGGGTCAAATTTAGCATGCCTGCATTGGACATACCATAAGCCAGTATAGTGTGAAAGGTGGCCACTCAATATAAAAGTTAAAATTGATACACAATGCATCCATACAAAAAATGTATAAGTGCGATGTATAAGTACAAAAAAAGAGAGCTTCTTGATTTCATGAAGGCTTGTTAGAGGAAAATCTGAGCCAGCCAGGGATGCAGACAAGTATCCCGTGAAGAGATACCTACTGAATTGAAGGCTAGGAAAGACAAGGCAAAGACAAAGCATATGCCTAGGCCTTGTGACAAGCAGGTGGCAACACTTAGGAACGAAAGGAAGCTAGCATGGCTAATGTACAGAGAGAAAGCAACAGCTTCGATGAAATACAACAGAGGATGTGATGGGGCAGACCACACAGGGCTTCAGTTAATAATCTGGCCGTGCAATAAGAAAAATGAGAAGATACTAAATTGCAGTCAGTAGTGGGGGCAGTGGCTATGACAAGATAAGATTAATGTTTCAAAGTGTTTGAAGTATGGACAAGGAGTTGGACAGAGTGAGAGTGTACATGTGAAGAGCTCATGAAGGTCTTGGAAGACAGAGAAGGTCCAAGGCCAGGGAACTCAATTGGAGGTGGGGGACACTGTGAGAGCTCCTAGGAGGAAGAAGTGCAGACTTGGGCTGGGTATATGGCACAATTGGAGGAGTACTTGCTGACTTCTCACCATATAATACAAGACAGGTTCTCAGTCCCAGAACTTGGGAGGTAAAATCAAGATCAGATGTTTGAAGTCATCTCAACTACATAGTAAGTTTGAGACTATCCTGGACTACATGAGATTCTGTCACAGAAGGGGACAAGCAAAAAGGGAGGAAGAAGAAAGGAAGGGAGGGCCGGTCCCCATTCCCTCTTCTTTTTGGAAGTCAGCTTTTATATGTGCACGCACACACACACACACACACACACACACACACACACACACGGGCACACAGCCATTAGTGCCAAGGTTCACACCTCCAGAACATATCTCAGTTCTAATTATGGTTGCTGTAGTCCACTGTATGGCATCCTGGGGTCATTTCTCCAGACTGCTGGATTGTGAGATTCCAAGTTCTTCAGTAAGGACCCTCCCTAGCAATTGATAATCCTCTCAAACTGTGAAAACTTCTGTGGCTTCTTGGTTCCTTCAGAACAAAAGTACACTGCCTAAGCTCTACCAATGGGCACTACAGTAGAAGAAATGGCATCTTCACGAAGACATAATGACCCATAGCTTATCATGTCTACCACATACAAGACACATCTTTCCTAGGGAACACTCATACTTGTTGATTCTTTTTAGGAGCCTACCACATATAGCACATGAGGGGAAGAGATCTATGGGCAAAGTAAAGTACATATGAAAGCGTTACCAGAACTCTGCCTCTACATAATGTGTTCTCTTCTAAATGCTTCACTTCCTCTACCCCTGAAGTCATAGGCTTACACAGTCTTCAAGTTTTCCCATCACTTACCATCTCACTAGTAGTCATCAGTCCATCAGTCCCATCATCTGTCAGGAGAACAGGGACCAGAGCCTGTGGCCGAGATGGTCTTTGAATTGGGAATTTGTCAATTCTCAGCTTTTTCAGATGCATTTATTTTTATGAGGTCCTTAATACACCATGGAAAGTTAAAATTAAATTCAAGTTGTCTTAATTATACATTCTCCTACCTGCCACTTTTTCCATAAGGGATGAGACAAGTGTGCTGGCGTCCTCACCTTTGGCTATTTTGACAGCATCCGTCAACTTTTATGATTTGTTCCCTCTCCTGGTTCGGTAATGCTTCTGCCTTTAACTGTTTATTTCTCATTCCTCAGTTCTGTCACAAATGCAGCCTGGTTTACTTGGCTCATGTAGGCTTCTCAGGGTTTCCCTTGGTTGCATCTGAGTTAGTGAAAAGCTATAAAGTGTTCAGTACAAGCATGTAGCCTTCACTAATCTCTTCCAGTTGCTAGAGCAGGGGTGGCTGTCATGGCTTGAGGCCACATCCTTCAGGAACACCAGCAGTGCCCTCTTCATGCCAAGCAAATGGCCTCATGACGTCTGTTCAGTGACAGACTGTGATGTCTGAACCATGCTCACCAAGCGTTTAGTGAGACTGTGTCCTTACTTCCTTAGCCCCACTGCTTAACCAATTGGCATTGATATCTGCTTCTCATTTCAATGACCTTTTCTGACATTTCAGCCTACTGCAGCCACTTCAAATATAATGTTATCACAGTAGTGAAGTGTTCCTAAAAGTCCATTCCTGTCCCCTTCCTACACACACACACACACACACACACACACACACACACACACACACACACACACACACACACACACACACACACACACACACACACACACACACACACACACACACACACACACACACACACACACACACACACCCAGTGTTGGCCAGCTGCTGTGATTTAAGAAGAACAAGCCGAAAGCCTGTCTCTGGAAGCAGCTCTTCTCATTGCCAGCAGTTTGCAATTGTCAGATATGCCAAACAGCTTGATTGATGCAGTTCTGTATTATTTCAAGTCCTATTTCCCTGAGTTCCTTATGAAAGGGATTACCCCTGGACTGTGCTCAAATTGGTAGGAAAATGCCACCCAAACATGGTGAAAATATCTGGAAAGCTTAGATATTGAAAGAAAAAGCAGGCTTAATGAATTCCAGGTATAAGGCATGCAACATTAGCTCTATATTGCTACTGCCCTGCAACACCACTTCCTGATCTCCTCAGGGACTGGTCCCAAAAACTGCACAGAAGCATTGCTGTCAACCAGGGAAGTTTTAACTGAGAAGAGCTGGGGCTTCCCTGAGGTAGCCAGTGTATCAGCATTTGGTATAGTATTAATATGTGGGATTACAAAATATGGGGTAAGGGCAAATGACCCAAACGGATCTGATACTGCTTTGGGAAAACAAACCTCGGGCTGAGGTGCACTTCCTTGGCACAGCACACCTTTAGCATGCACAAGGCTTTGGGCTGGGTTACTAGCATCACAGTAAGGAAGGAAGATAAAAGAAGGGGGAGGGAGAAGAGGGGGAGGGGAGGAGAGAAAGTTAGGAGGAGGGGGAAGCCTCTCTTAATTCTGATAGTTTACTACTACATTATTCCTTCAAGAAATAGTTAGCCACCTTCTCTACTGACTTATTTTATTTTGTGAGTATATGGTGAGTGGGTGGGTGGGTATTGTGTGGTTTGCATATATGTGGGGGGTATATAGGTCAGAGATCAACTTCAGATGTCATTCCTTAGAAGTTATGTACCTTGGTTTTTCTTATGAGACAGGATCTCTCACTAGAACAGAAGTTCACCAGGTATCTGATCAGTGCGTGCAGGAGTTCTCTTGACTCTGCCTCCTCAGCCCTGGAGTTAGAAGTATGTGCTTGGCTTTATATGCGGATGTTAGGGATTGAACTTGGGCCCCCATTCTTGCAAAGCGAACATTTTACTTATGGGGCTACCTCTGGTCCAAGTCTATGATGTGATTTCTACTTCTATTCAGTTGACCTCACTTGAACAGCCACGGTAATAAAAGAGGACCTCATAAATGCCCCCTCTTTTCAAAAAGACAGCTGGCCCAGCAATCCAAGAGGGGGCTCAAGAATGAGAGAACTGGGCATGAGAGATATGAATGACCTTTCTATCCAACCACTTGCATGACTGTCCTTGTCAGATGGGGGGGGCACACAAAAGTGGCTGTATTGTGCCACAAACCCACATTAGAGTTTCACCACCTATGCACTCTATTCTATTCTGCTGTGATAGATAATTAGTCCATCGAGGAAGTTACTAAATACGCAGGAAAGCTTTACCTTTGCGGTATCGCTCTGGAAACCTGGAGGTAGCCATCCTCCATGGAGACTGCCAATATTTTATCTTCTTAGGGTTTGACCATTTCAAAGATTTGCTACTTGAAGGACAACAGCAACACTATTGCGCATCCCAGGTGGCCAGAGCGTCAGGGCCAACACAGTGCAAGCAGACAATCTGGTTGAGCAACAAAGAAAGGATAGCAGATTAATTCTTCCTCCATGAGTTGGCCAAACAATGTCTCAGCAATTTGTGAACAAACGAATCTATTACTGAGGATTAGCCACCGAGAACCCTTGGCAATCATCTGTGGTCAGCAGTTCCAAAATTCTGTCGATGTCAACCATCAAAAACTGTTAGCATTCAGTTCCGCCCTATGGTCTCTGGAAAGGAGGCAGTAAAAGACTGAAAAGCATCCGAGCTATCAGTGTATGCTCTTCTGGGGGTTTTGAGGCATATTTACAAATGCTCACCCAGAGCCAGCAGGAGCCTCTTGACTTGACCGAGAAGGGTTATTTAGTTAATTAACTCACTGGGATCAATCTAATTTCCAAAGATTCACCAGGCTGCTCAGAGCCACTGATGCAACAGCCACACATATAACAGCAATGGAGGTCGAGCCATGTTCAATGTGATGTCTGCACTTCAAAGTCACCTAAAGTTTTGGCTTCAGCCCCTAAAGTAAATTTTCTGAACACAAACCAGGAAACTTTCCCCAAAGGCTGTACTTCAAGTAGAAAAGTAAAGTTCTCAACCCCAAAAGATTTACTTACATAAGTGACAAGTATTCACCAAGAACCCAGGGCGCCAGAGTACTTGGAAGTGAGAAAAGTGTCCTGCCGGGAGCTTGGTCAGATACTGTGACAGAGTGACTTAGCCAATTTTTTCCCTTCAGAATGTAGTAGTTTGAACTAAAAATGAATGGATTAAGGTGCTAAAGATGCAACCAGGGTTACAGAGTACACACCAAGCATGTATACAACATAACTGAGTGGAGTGGTAATTCCAGCAGATGAGGATCAAAAGTTCAAGGTCAGCCTCAGCTTACATAGGGGATTGGCCTGGCCCTGTCTCAAAAAAAAAAAAAAAAAAAAAAAAAAAAAAAAAAAAAAAGAAAAGGCAAACTATAAAATGTAGCCTTGAATATGTTGTTGTTTTTTTTCCTAACATCTCTTTAGGGGCATGACTGGGACCTGGTAAAAATATACAGTGCACTGTGTAAAACTTGAGTCCTTGAAAAACACATATAACTGACAAGGCTCCAAGGGAAACTTTAGCTGGCTAGTTAACTTCAAGCTAATTTGATCACCTGACCCCAATAGCACTGGATTTTAGAGATCAAGTGCCCCCCAAAGCCCAAGGTACAGGGCAGTAGCAAACTGCCTGAAATTGGGAACATGCTTCCTTGAATCTGGCCAACAAATAATGCTTCTGTGGCAAGCAGAGTTTGGGTCAACAGTAAGAGGGGCCAGCACTATATTGTTTGGAAGCGCAGAGGTGCCAGTTCTCAGGCCCTGGGTGTCTGTCTTCATGACCTCAGTAAGCTGGCATAGGCTGAGAACCTGTTATAGGAGAATTGCATGCCTATGGGAAGGAAGTATGACAATGTCCATAAGTTCACTAGAGTAGGCTAGTTTTGAAGTTAGGTGTACACATGACAAAGTGAACCACTGACTCAACTAAGATCCTTCTAGGCATAGAAATACAGACATTTACCTGTGGGCAAAGCTAAAGCTAGAATTTTAATCACATTTATAAACTGACAATTTGTTCCCTACAACTACGGTTTTATTTAATTTATTTGCTAGCCTGACTTGACTATTAAATTATTTCTTGATTGTACTTAGATTTAAAATTTGACAGGGATCAGTAAGAGTGAATTAGTCAGGTGCCTCTTCCAGAAAGATACCACAGCAGAGCAAATAGACTGCTGCCTTACAAAGAGCCAGCAGCTCCAGGAATATGTGAGGGTTGATAGTAAAGTGAAGAGAGCTTGACAATATAGCTGGGAAGCACTTATCTATAATTCACCATCATGGAGGTGTGATGTCAGCTTTTTAAATAGTATAGATGGGGGGAGAACAGTAGGGATAATGGGGAGAAGATCCCTCCAAGAATGTGGGGGGATGGAGAAGAGAGTCCCCAAGATGACCAAAGGATACAGAAAAGTGTGTATATGTGGTGGGGGTAAGACCAGCAGAGAAAATAATGTTGTTTCATGTTGCCAAAGGCAACACTGAGTCAAACTCAGCAGCCTGGGGCACATAGTGATCTGTACACCACTTTCAGAGACCGCTGAGTTCCTTCCACTGGGTGAATGGATGACGTCATTTGACAAGTCATCTTCAATCATGTCAAGTGTCTAGGACACAGGGCGACAGCAGCAGGACTCAGAGACTCAAAGGCAGCACTCCCTGGGATTCCAGCCCAGTTCCACTGCCACCTCATCCCATTACTTTGTTATTTACGCTGTTATTTGGGTTGTTTTATTAAGGACCAATACAATACATAACAAAATCTGGAGGTCACTCAGGACTATTCCTTGGAGCTTAGTATCTAAATTAAAAGTATACATCCTTTCAGATGAGATTTAATGGAAAGATATGATGTAATAAGATCTAAGAAAATGGGATGGAAAGTTTTGTTGGTCATTCTCTTCTTTAAAACATTTTAGGGCCAGTGGGATAAGTTAAAGGGCAAGGGTACTTGCCACTAAGTCTGACAACCTAATTTCAGTCCTTGAAATCCTAAGTGGTGGAAGGAGAGAACTGATTCCGATGAACTGGTCTCTGAGCTCCACACATGTGTGCTGGGCATGTGTGTGCCACACATACAGAAAAAACACTATTAGATAGCGATTGATGGAGATATATAGATGATAGATACATTATATATATATTTAAAACTTTACTTTTTATTAGGATAAACTTAATATACCATACAATTTGTGGCATTTACCACATTCACAATTTTGTAGAACCATCTATTTCCAAGAGATGTCCAATTCCATGAACTAAAATCCATACTTGTTAGGTAGCCTCTCCTCTCCCCACACCTCCCATCCTTGGCAAACACACCCTTCATTCTGTCCCAGATAATGAGATTTTCTATCTCAGACAATGGTCACAGATGAATCATAAAAACATGTCTTTTTGTGCCTCTCCACTTTCAGAATTTAACATGATCATTTTGTAGTTCATCTATATTAGGACATGTATCAATTCTTCATTTCCTTCTACGGCTGAGTGAATTCTGGGATTTGTTTATTCATTCCTCTGTCAGTAGACACTTGTGTTTCTACCTTCAGGTCACTGTGCTATCTTTTCCTCTTATATGCTTTTCATACATACTTATAGTATATAGTTCCTCTTATATGCTTTTCATACATACTTATAGTATATAGTTCCTCTTATATGCTTTTTTTTACATACTCCAAACTTACCTTTCTTTATAATGTGACTTTCCTGTTGAAAGAAAGATGTTATTGGTAGTTTATTTGAATGGGATTCTATGTGAGATGAAAACAGAGGAGTAGAACGAGGAAGAGTTGGGCCAGGAACAAAGACTGGCATAAAGGAGACATGAGGAGCCCCACTTCAGGGACAGGAAGTATGGGGACACACTGAGGATGCTGGGTGACAGTCACTCACTATTCCTCCATATGGTATGACACAGGAAACAAATGCCTCCTGGGTTTCTCTAGTGCAGATATTTTAATAAAGGCTATCATAAAATTATCTTAAGTCCTAAGTTTCTTTTATATAACCACTTAAATATTTATTTTAATTTTAAGTTGCAAATAATAATGTGTGCTGTTCTGACACATATACACTGAAAGACTCAACATACCCGTCACCCCAGATATTTTTAATTTCTGTGATGAGAACTTGCAAGACGTAGTGACCTCTACCTCTGTCACCATAAGAATGTCAAAATTAATCTTTAAAAGATAATGGAAGCCAATTGTAGTGACTCATGCCTTTAAATCCCAACACTGGGAACGTGGAAGCAAACGGATCTTGATTAGTTCAAGATCAGCCTGATCTATAGAGCAAGTTCAAGGATAGCCAGGGCTACATAGTGAGACCTTGTCTCTGAAAGAGAAAAGAAAGGAAGGGAGGGAGGGAGGGAGGGAGGGAGGGAGGGAGGGAGGGAGGGAGGGAGGGAGGGAGGGAGGGAGGGAGGGAGGGATAGGGGAGGCAAAGGATTTTGAAAAAGCTAATCTGTCTGTGTTCCTGAAATAGCATAGCAGTAAAAGCCCTTGCTGCTGATGGACCAGCCTGACTCCATTTTAAGAATGGAAGCCATTTTTGTTATAAAATCAGAACAAGTTCATTTCTGTTTTCTGCAAAATTCAAGTTTGGCCATGCTTTAACCTTTTTTTGAAATTTGACATCTTCCCCACCCTGTAGAGCTTCACTCACAACTAGACACACCCTGATAAGATAAAATGCTCTGCCAAATAACACTGAAATGTTCAGACAGGTTCCTATGTAGCCAAACTCCCCTGGAAACCCCCAGCCTTGCAATCTTGGGCAATATAAACCCAACGCTCTCCTGTGTTCAGTACTATTTTCAAACCCCGATTTAGGGAGATATTCCGATCTGAACAAAAATAAGACTTGCTTAAAATGATCAAAGAATTTGGGTAATGGTCTTTTCTCTTGTTTGGTGGGATTAACAGCTGCCTGTTGGCCTGAATAGAACAGTACAAGGAGAGAACTGACTCCCACACGTTGTCCTCTGACCTCCATATGGTGTTCTGGCACAAGCACCCACATGCACACTTACATGAAATAAGATTTTAAAGTTAAGCCATGGGTCAGCATGGTAGCACACATTTGTATGTAACCTTAGCACTTGGAAGAGTGAAGCTGTTCTCTCTTTCTCTCAATCTCTCTACATGTGCAGTGAGGTTAATGTGCCACTGTGAACATGTGGAGGTCACAAGACAAGATATCTAGCTCAAGAGGGGCCAGGGATTTCTCTCTCCTCCCATCTTGGCATGAGATTACTGTGATTACAGATGCACAGGCTCTCTTAGTTTTACATGGGTTCTGGAGAGCTGAACTCAGGTCTTCATACATGCAAGGCAGCTGCTTACCCTTAGCACTATCTCCCTGTTAAGCTGTTGGTTCCTAAGTTCAAGAGCAGCCCTTCAATTCCAAAGAGATAATTTTAAAATGTCATTAAAAAGTTACAAAAGTCATCAAGTGGCTCCTGGACCGTGGACTCTGGAATGGGAGTTTTCCAAGTGTGAACCCAAGTCAGAGGTAACCACAGAGTGGTATTCCAAATGAAGGTGAAGGTAGCTAGCCACTTCCCAGACAATTGTGAGGACATTCAGACCATCCTAACAGAATACAGACCACTGGGGGCTTAAATAACAAAAATTTAGTTTCTCAAAGTTCTGGAAACTGAAGTACAAGATCACAGTGCCTTGGGTAGCCATGCCTTCTGTGAGTCCTCTTCCTGACTTGTAGTCAGCTGACCACAGTTGGGTTGCATTGTGAAGCCTTTTTTTCCGGACTTGTAGACAGCTGGCCACACTCAGGTTGCATTGAAGAGGCCTCTTCCTGACTTGTAGAAGGCTGGCCACACTCAGGTTGCATTTTCACCTTACAAAATCTTCCTCTGTGCCCTCTGGGGTGTGTTATCCTACCCACATCATCTGATTTCATCTTCATTAGTAAACTACAGCTCCGCCCCAGACAGCACATTGGGAGTTAGTACTTTAATATGAATTTACATAGTTCAGCCCCTAGCACCTATTGAATCAGAAGTATTGAGAAAGGGGTCCAGCTTAACTTGAGCCTTAGCAGATCCTGTGGGTCATTCTGGTATGCACTCACATTTGAGAATCATTGACATTGACTGAAAAATGAGGAGCTTGATGTTTTGGATACCTGCATTTCTAAAGATTTGTGCATTTGTTCACCTGAGTCTGTTCTTTTCATCGGCAGTGTTTGAACTTTAAAAGGTAGCCCATAAAATCTGCCAAGATGATCGACTGTGTTGTCCTCTCTGTTAGCAAGGTTGAGTGTTTTCATTAAGGACCTTTTGGAAGTACCAAAGCAATCCACACGAGTGAGAAGGAACTGAGCCAAATCCTTTATGGGGCTCTGAAGGGCTTTCCTACTGGGACAGCTGCCATTAGAAGGGAAACCTGCATTATCTGCATATTAAACATGGCCATTTGGTCCCTGACCCAGCACTTGTGGGAGACTGAAGTTTGCAGAGAAAAATCTAAAATCAGAGAAAGGCTCTGTTGTTCCTCTGGAAGCATTTTACCTGTAAGACCTATAGTTACAGAGGCAAACAGACAGACCCTCTTATTCTAAAAAAATAAAAAAAAAAAAACAAGAAAAAAAGACATACACGCACATGCGCGTGCATGCACACAAATGAAAAACAAAGCAAAAGACTCCCCCCAAAATGAAAAGGAAACAGATGTTATTGAAAGTGAGTATGGCAGTGTGTCTATATGTGTGGCCAGAGGCCCAAGTTTGAGTCTTTAGAGAGCCACACAGCCTGGGGCTGATCCTGAGAAGAAAATGGACAACTGACAGAAGATGCAGGAGCCATTCAAGATGGGGATTCCGGCAAGCTCAACCCCAGGAGGAAGGAAAGGAACCTGAGAAAAATGCAACATGGATTTAACAATTGTTTTTCAAAGGAAAAATAAAGAAACAAGGAATTTTTAAATTGTGAATAGAAGTTTTGTCAAATTTTATTTTTTGCTTCTTTCTGTATGGTCATAGATTTTCTTTTTAACTAATGGTTAAGTGTAGCTTTCACCCTGAGTCAAAGTTTTGGTTTTAATTTTGATTTTGCAGAAGAAAGAGACCATTACAGAAAATCATAACTAGTCAAATCTCAGTGGACAACTGGCCCTGGAGGAGGCTGAACCCCAGCTGATACATTTACAAAATAAATCCTACACCCAAAGAGCCGTGCACATCACGGAAGAGAGGGGCAAAAAGATTTTAAGAACAATAGAACTAGCAAGTCTGCTATGAGATTGTGCCTTCTAGGAATGATGGGAAGCTAAACCCATGAAATCTCAACAAAATGGCTGCTTACACAAGACCAGAACAGTGACAGCACCAACTGACATGCCTTGTGGATGGGAGAAATCTCTGGGGCTCAACCTTAGGGAAAGAGCTAATTACCATACTGATCAAAACGCTTCTCTCACCCATAGGTTGTTTAGATGTGTGTGTTGAGGCTAAACACTTCAGGATTTCTTAGTGGCCTTTTGGCTTCTCACTTAACTTTACTTAAAGAACTACTCTATAGGATTTCATCTTTTGATATTTCTAGAACTTGCTTTATGAAAACTGCATGTTAGTTTTTATAAAGGCTCAACATGCATTTTAAAAGAATGTGCACTGACGTGGGAATGTTGTTCTGTATGCTGTGAATATCAATCTTTAAATAAAGGAGCTGTTTTAGCCCATGACAGTCACCATAGAAAAAGTAGGTGGGGAATCAGAATAGGTAGGAGAAGTAGGGCGGAGTCAGAGGCAGACTGAGCCAGTTTCCCAAGAAGAAACATGTAAGGAACACAGGTGAGCCATGGGCCACATGGCAGGAAAGATTAGTGGAAATGGGTTGAGTTAAGATGAAAGAGCAAGCTAGCAATGTGCCTGAGCCATAGGCCAAACATCATAAACTTAATCTAAGTATCTGAATCATTTTGGGGGCCTAAGCAGCAGCGGGCATATAAGTGGTCTGGGGCTGCAGGTCTGTGTGTCTGGACCTCTGGCTGCCTGGGGCCAAGAAACCTCACTGTAACAGTGCACTCTGCTTCTTCCATATGTCAGTCATATTACGTATATTCATAGTAGGTTTCTTCAGCAGTTACTGACTGTGACTTTACTTTTTTAAAATTACTAGTAGGTTTTTCTGTCTTTCTTAGACATAGTCATTCTTAATTTGGTATTATATTTTAGTTACATTCTCCTTTCCCTTTCCTCCCTCCAAGTCTCATATGCCCTTCCCCACTCTCCTTCAAATTCACGGCCCTTTTTTCATTAATTGCTATGGCATTATAGATAGATAGATAGATAGATAGATAGATAGATAGATAGATAGATAGATAGATAGATAGATAGATAGATAGAGATAGAGATATTCCAAAGTATAACCTGTTGAGTCCATATCATGTTTCTTGTAAGGATGCTTTCAGGGCAACCAACTGGTGTGCTTTTCCATGGGGAAAGCCCCTTCCCTCATTGTCTGAAGTTCTAGCATTGAGGCTTCACAGGTTTTCCTTGTGCAGTGTGGCAGGCTATAATCCACAACCACAGAAGTCACAGAGTGAGGGAGTAAGGGAGAGAAGGATCTCCCCAGGGAGGGGAATAGGATAGACAGTCATGGTGGGAGGGGCTGGAATGATAGGATTAAATGGGGAAAAGAAGATCAGAGCCAGGTAAAGGGAGGAACAGAAGGTTACAAATATGAAAGGCACCTAAACAGAATCACCAAATAATGGGGAAGACAAAGACCCAACTAAACATCTTCCACACCACCAAATGAAACATTCAGTGCCAGGACTGAATACATCTAATTGAATTGTTGGCCAAAAGGGCCATATGGGAACTCCCAAACAACCCAGGCATTTGCCAAGGGTTATTTGCTCTCCAGAAATGTATTATAAGCCCTGATTGCTGAAGATAATACCTACATAATTCACTGAACACAGAGAAATTAAATTGGTACCTAACTGGAGCCTTCACCCCATACTGACTAGCGATCATGGTGCTGGAAGATACTCCTCCACATGCTACCAGAGGAGAAAGGTAAACTATTTCCCAGCTATACATGCTTCAATATACAATGGTGACCTGCTTGCAAGATGAACAAGTGTATCACAACACAGTGCTTATGGGAATTACCAACCAATACCTGATTTGATTTAAAGCCCACTCCATGAGATAAAACCTGTCCCTGACACTGCTCAGGTGGCCAAGAACCTGAGACTAGATGACCCATGGACCTAGGAAAAAAACAAATACTTCTGTTAGCAAAAGGAATATAGCAATAAAATGATAAGAACATTCTGCTGTGCTCAGCCATCATTGGAGAAGCTTACTCCGGCAGCTGATGGAAACAGATACAGAAACCCACAACTGGACAACATGAAGAGAATGAGGGACCTTGAAAGACTCAGTCCTACATTGATGTTTCCATCAAATCCCTTCCCCCAGGGCTTAGAGGACTCTGTGGAAAAGGATACAAAAGGATTGTAAGAACAGTAGAAATGGAAAACACCAAGGAAACAAGGCCTTCAAGACAACATAAACTCACAGAGACCGGCAGCATGCACAAGGGCCTGCTTCTTTCAAGGTCTCTACATATTGTTCAGTTGTGTGTCTCGGTATTTTTCTCCATTTACAAGGACAAGTGAGGTTCTATAGCCAAGGGAGGAAGAGGACACAAACCCCTATACCCAATTCAGAAGCTATCTGCAATAGATAATTGCTGGCAAAGGAAAAATTAATTTTCTCCAAGAGAATCTCACTGGATATACAAAGCATACTTAAGGGCAGTCCCCATGCCCAGCAGAAGATGGCCAATACAAACCAAACTTGATGGCACTGGAGGAAATGTTTGGGCCTAATATGCTTTCTATGGGGTTTTTGCTGGTGTTGGTGTTGTTTACAGGTCTTCTGATTATATATTATAGTTTCTGATTTGTGTTTTTAATAGGATTCCTGTGTGTACCTTTTTATATCTTTATGTGGGTTTTATTGTTTATTTTTTATTTTATTTTATATACTTATTTGGTTTCTAATGGGAGAAAGAAAATATATGGATTCAATAGTATGAGGGTGGAGAGCATCTGGAAGAAGTTGATGGAGGAAAAACCATGATCAGAATATACAGTGTGAAAAAAATATATTTTTTTCTTCACTAATGTTTCTTCTCCAATAAGGCTTAATGTATTTCAGGCTATGCTCTAAGCCTCTAAATTAGCCTTGAACTCTTGGCCCTCATGGTTCTTCTCTCAAAGTTCTAAGATTACAAAGTATTTATCACCATGTGTGGTTGTTTGTGTTTTGTTTTGTTTTCAATACTGAAGAATATATGTCATGTTAATATTAATATCACAATATAAAAATTATTACTTTTAAAAGTTCCACAGTCTTTAAAACTGCAAATGCTTTAAAAGTTTAGTCTCTCCAAAGTACACAAGGTTGGGGCTGGAGTGATGGCTTAGCCTTGAATTCAGTCCCCAACACCCACAAACAAGGTGACTCACAACCACCTGAAACTCCATCCCCACAGGATCTGACACCTTGGACTGGCTTCTGTATTTAGTCAAAATACTCATAAAAGTAAAATAAAAATAAATAAAATCAAAATAAATAAATGAAATGTCAAAACATCCCTTTCAGAGTTCAAGCTTCTCTAAAATACCCAGTCTCTAAATTGCCTGTTCAAAGCTCATCTAGATCCCTAAGTCTCTTCAGAAGTTCAAGATCCCTTTACTCTGGGGCTCCTATAAAAGGAAAAACAAGTTCCATCCATTCTATTCCAAGAGGAAAGAACCAGAACAGTGACAGTCAGACCAAAGAGAAAGTAAAGTTCAACAGTATTATAAAGTTCAGTGCTTGACATCTGGGACCCATTCATGTTCCTGTGATTCTGCCCTCTACAGCACACTCAATTGTCCCCTAGGCTCAGGTCACTGTTGTTTGATGCCCTCCTTAATTTGGGCCCATTGCTGAAGATACCTCATACCTGAGTAATATGACCTGAGGAAATCAAGCTGATGTCTACCTAGAGGCTTCATCCCTACTGACTGGCCTTCATAATGTAGAAAATATAAATGTTATGGGGTGGGAAGTGAACACGTGGTTGAGAAAGAAAAATGTTAGAGGGATAGAAGAGGAATTAGTGGGCAGAAGAGGGTCATAATGCATAATAATGTTTTATTCTAAACAATAAAAATAATTCTTTTATTAATTTTAAAAATGCTGCCATTACTCACTAAGCTGCTTTTAGATGATCTTAATCCATTAAGGCAAGTGAACAAAATACAGCCTGGGTGCCTTCTTATTCACAGCATTTATTTCCCACTGTTATGGTAACTGACATCTTAATCAGGCTGTAGGTAGTCAGTGTCTGGTGAGACCTAACCCCTGTCTCTTAGACAACAGTTCATGTTATCACCTGGAGAAGATTGGGGGATCTCTCTGGGGTCTGCTTTATAAATTCCACTCATGATCACTTCCCAAAGATCCCCAAACACTACCACATTTAAGATGATGTCTCAATATAAATTGAGGGGAAACAAATATTCAATTCATGGTAGTGACCCACTAGTTGGTTGTGATCTTAAATCTTAAAATAAAACACACACACACACACACACACACACACACACACACACACACACACACACACACACACCTCTATATATGTATGGTATAGTTTTTAAAGCACTGGGAGTTATAAAGAATTTGTGTACTGCTCCATGGCTCTGGGTTCTAGTCATCATTTATAATGTTGTTCCTCTGGGAAAATGTATTCCCATTTCAAACCATAAGAGATTTCCCAGCCATTTTGAAGTGCTCAAAATCTGTAGACTGGAAAATTTTTATCTTAAGAGTTCATTTACAGCAAAATCTAAAAGCTGAACCAGCCTTCATAAAAGGTGCCAGCACAGGTGTAGTACTCTTGTGGAAGCAGTCATTCCTAACAACTCTTCCCCGTGCACAAAGACTTACTTTTCATTTCTGAAAACAGCATGGAGAGACCTGCCATCCCTGTAACTCACAGATTGGGAGTTACTTGAATATGTTTGCTACAAAATATAATTCTTCAGCAGCCTGATGGTTTTTCACAATGCATTTGGCTTCCCCTCACCCCAAGTTTCCATCTGCATGTAGTCAGGGCCAGAGGCTTCCTTTAAAGACACACATTAAACATTTCATACAGTTATCGTAGAAAATGTTGGGGTTAAGAAGTATATAGGCTTCTCCTAGTTCATCATTTTAAAAACTAATTCCATAATTCCTTCTGTTTTCTCTTTGAGGTTACCACAGGTAGAGGCACAAAGTCACCACTTGCCCATCTGCTACTGGATATTTCAGAAAGATGAGAAAGAAAGCTAATGTCCTCTCTTCAAGTCTTCTGCTTAATCAGCTGTTGGCTTGCAAGTTTCCTGAATCTTTTGTCCTGAGACATGGCAAGTATCAATCTAAGTCTAGTAGTGTTATATAGCGTATGTGTGAAATTGTGGATGCTATGAGGATGCAAAATGTCACTCTCTTTCCATCCTTTTTAAAAATGATTTTGGGAATGTTTCTTAACCTGTCTAAATAAGCCTAAGTATATTTATGTGTAATGTATTGTTGGGATAATCTTTTTGTACACTGTGTGAAGATGTGTCTCTATTTGACTTCACCTGCTTAAGGTACCTTCTGATTGGCTTAATAAAGAGCTGAAAGGTCAGTCGCTAAGGAGGAGAGGATATGTGAGACTTCCAAGTAAAGATAGGAACTCTGGGAAGGGATCCAAGATAAGAGATTTCCCAGCCAGACACGGAGGCAGTTGGTTGTACTGAGCCATGTGGCAGAATGTAGATTAGCATAAATGGGTTAATTTAAGTTGTGAACAAGCTTAAACTAAGGCCAAGCTTTTATAATTAATAAAAAGTCTCCATGACATTATTCGAAAGCTAGTAATATAGGGAAAGACCCATTATAATATATCAGTATAACAGATCTGCAAACAAAAGGATCAGGAACACTCTATTAACAGATATTTGAGAGGCATTTATTATAGTTTTGCTAAATGTTGAAAGGAGAGGGTGTTATAATGAGATTTTTGGCCCTGTTTGTCCAGAGGCTCAGGCCCACAGACATGTCATCTTAGACTGCTTAGTTGTTGCTTAGTTACCCACTATTTTTTTTTAGTGACTTAGGCGTTTATTAATCTTATGTTGTTTGGCCTATGGTTTAGGAACATTGCTAGTTAGTTTTTTTAAATCTTATCTCACTTTAATTAATTTATTTATTACATGGCTTGTGGCTTACCTGTGTTTTTACATGTTGGAGGGCATCTGGCTCAATTTGTCTTTGACTTTGTTCTTTTTAATTTTTTTAATTTTTCACTTATTTTTCTACAATACTCAATAAGAATCAAAACAGCTATTTTATTTAAAGATTGATATTTATAGCATATAAAAATGTTTTTCACATCAAGAGGGCTCGTTTTAATTTACTCCAGATTCTTTCTTTGAAAACAAACTCAAAAATATATTTCCTGAGCCATGGGTGGTGGCACATTTTTTTAATACCAGCCCATAGTAAGCAAAGGCAAGCAGACCTCTGTGAGTTCAAGGTCAACCAAACTTATATAGAAAGTTTCAGGCCAACTGGGACTACATAGAAAAGAGAGAGGCAGGGAGGGAGGCAGGGAGAAGGAGGGAGGGAGGGAGGGAGGGAGGGAGGGAGGGAGGGAGGGAGGGAGGGAGGGAGGGCAGAAGAAAATATATATGTGTTTAAATATATATTTATTTAATGGGCCTTCTAGTTCAAGGTAGAGAATTAAGGCTTCCATTTCACATGGTCCCTTTCTGCCAGACCCCAGGAAATCCAAGAGTCAACCATCAACAAAGAGCCCAATGAGGGAAGAGTTGCTTAGCAACAGTCTCCTCTGATCAGTATAAGCATCATAACTTTGAACCTACTGTTATGGGATATTTTGCACTCTGACCTCCCAGAGATTGGCAGTAAAGTTAAACTTTGAATGGGAAGATGGAGTCAGCATTCCCCTGGCCAGAATTAACCATAGAGTTTTTGGTGGACCCAAATTAAGATAGAGAGACACAGGAAGGAATAGAGAGGGGCTTAGAAAGATTTGTGGGCCTTTTCAATCTGAAAGTGTGGAGAGGCAAGGTCATTTAATCACTCCTCCACTGCTCTTTGGGTGTATCAAGATTTTACCCCAATATCTGACTCCTGTGCTTTATTTAATAATATAAGTAATTGCTTCACCTGGTGATTCGTCTAGCATCCAACACATGGCGAGATCGTTTGGCAGCTTTTAAAGCTGTAATTTCTCTGTGCCACCGTGGGTCACTGGCTTTTTCTGCCAATTGCAGGGGGCCAATTGTCGTCTCCCTGTAACAGCTGCACCCTGGGATGGGCACCCTAGTCTGAAACACTGCAGTTGTAGTCAGCCAGTAGCTCTGCAGCAGCCTGAGAAGCACCCCATTGCCTGCTCTGTTATTTAGGCAACTGTGTACCTAGTCATGGGGGTTTCTCTTCCCTATCTCCCTATGTTCTCTTTTTAGGCAGCTCACTTCCCTCCCTGCATTTCATGTGAGCAACTGCAGTTACCCTCACTCTGAGTGTGCAATGCAGACCAACAACAACCAGCTGCATAGTGCTAGCCTGACTCTGGGCATCCCACCACATCAGCCCTCCCTGACTGCAGAGACAAGCATCTTCACAGATTTACAAATACAGTTTAGAACTGATGGTCACACTTTGACTCTATGTCATATAGAAGCTTTGAATGCTTGGGACAAGATTGAAGAATCAATAAAGAGGATTGAGCCATTTACCAAAATTATACAAGGTCCAAAAGAAGCCTTCACTGATTTTTTTTTTTTACAGTGGTTGGCTTCAGATATAAATAGAATGATATCAGATCCAATTTCTAAACAAATATTATTTGAATCTTTGACTTTTTGAGAATGAAAATTCAAAATGCAAAAGTGTGATTGGGCCTTTAAAGGCAAGAACAGTCCCCATGGTTAAATGGTTCTGAAATACAGCTGATATTGGTCTCCTAAAGTCATAAAAGATATATCTCTTTTGAGTATCAACAATGCTTAAGTTTTCCATTGTAAATAACATTTCCTCCTATCAGCTATCTACAAAGAATCTGGAACCGAGATGGGGCCCCCACCGCAACAACTCCTACCAGTGAAACAAGAATAAAAGGGAGAGTATGAGAGAGAGAGTAAGAGACAGGTAGACAGACAGACAGAGGCAAACATAGAAAAATCAAGAACCTGGTGTGCACCAATCAACAATTGTTTTCAGGAAATAGACTATTCAAAAATAGCTGCAAGATAGCTCTTTATGATTATCCTTCAGATCACACTTCTAATTAGATTTCCAGATGGAGTTAACTACTATTCTAAGAATGGTTATAGATGTATATGGTCATTCCATTAAGAACTAACCATTGTTTTAGTTTTTACAGGATCCCAAAGAGATGCCATCGCCCTTAAGTCAGCAGGAAGCAACCTTATGAAAGACTACGCCCCCTTTCCCAATAAGTTTTATGCTCTGAGGGTTGTGGGTAATTATTATTCTAATAGAATAGTTATAAGTTAAAACTGGGTGAAGGACAGAACTATAATATAGCATCAAAGATCTCTTTTGAAGAAGAGAGGGGGGATAGATAGGATAGATAAAGGTAGATTGTTTTACCTACCTATACACCATTCTAGCTGAATGTATGGGCTAAGCTAAAGACAATTTGCACTGGCATAGATATTTGTATATTGATACAAATGTGAAATCATTTTATATGTTTAATTGTGATAATTTGTACATTGGTACAAAGTTTAATCTGAGATTGCTTTATATAACCAAAGCAACTTGTACTTCGATATAAATCTGAATCTGTAACTACTATGTAAAACTGAATCTGAAATTGCTATATTTTATGTATGCTTCTACCTCTGTTTAAAATATTTGCACATCATAGTCATGTATACTATGCAATTACTACCTTCATTTAACTATACTAGATATAATGTATGATTGTACTAGTTATAATGTATGCACAAGATGTTTTATATACCTCTGTTTAGATGATATATATGTATTTACATGTCTAAAATGCTGTGTCCACTTTACATGGTAATATACCCCTGGCTAATGTTTGATAGTCCTACTAAAGGTCATTGTTCAGGGATTGTACACCCCTTATATAGGTATTCTAATTTTTAGTACAGGGTTTATTCCTTAAGGTGATAAGAACTGCAGTCAACATTACTTAAGGTATCATATCCCAGTCATATCAGATACAGGTTAGAATATCATAGATAGACAGGAATCTTCAACCATTTCATAGACCCAGAGAATATGGCATTTAACACTTGAAATTCGGCCATGAGAGACACGACGACTCCTGGTGTCACTGCTCCTTTCCCAAGATGGTGTTGAGCATTGAGGATACTCCATTGGAGTTTGTCCTTTTAGCAGAGAATGGCCGGTTGAGTAAGGAACTGTCCTTACCTTGATTGCTGACAGTACACACATGGTGTCAAGCTGGACAAACAAGTTGATGGATGGAGACTGACGAAACCTGCCTGGACAGAATAAGATAGTCCCTCCAAAATTGCCCTGCTTGTAAAAAGATCTGTCAGATACCATAGGCCAATAGCCAATATAATAGATGCTCCAACGGTGCACAAAACCAGAGATGATTGTCCAGGTAGCTGTGTTGCTGTCCTCTCCCAAATTTTGGAAGCCACTACTTCCATGTACTTCTGACTTTCAAGTGATACATCTTCCTTCTCAGGTCTTGAAGGGGTTGAGGAATAGGTATTTAAGGTTACTACCTCATAATAATTCCTATTGTACATAGTCTTAGTTTAGAACCTTCTTAGTTAGACAAAAGGGGGAGATGTAGTGTCAGCTGATAAGGTCCTAAGATGCTTGTCCAGGGTCCCGAGCTCCGGAAGGGATGTGGCCAACCTGGAGGGGGTGTGGCCAACCCCATTGATAAGGGGCTTCTGGGACACGAGGAGGTCTCTTCCTGGTTCCTGGCTGCTGGAGAGACAGGATCGGAATCCATCGTCTGTCCATCACTCGTCCACTGTTCCAGACTCCAGTCCCTGTTCAGGTGCTACTATAAACTGTTACCTGTACTGTGAGTGTTGGTTTATATTTTAATAAATATCTATCCTGCACTGGTGCCTTCTAAATAAACTTCGCCTACACCATACTGCTCTGGATGACAGAACAGCTTCATTGGATAAAACAAAAATTTCAGGAGAAACCAGAAAACAAGTATTTTGGCAAACTTTTATAAATGATCAAAGACCAAAGCTAAAAACACAAATAAATTACATTGTAATTTAAGGTTACTAGATATGGGTGCAGAGGTATCAATAATTTTACCGAAATCTTGGCATCCAGATTGGCATCTTCAGGAGGTAACTATTCAGCTTTTATGGATTGGCATAATAGGAGTTTCTGGCCCAGGCTAGCCCTGAGATCTGGATATGCTTGGAGTTCCACTGTTGTTTAGCCCCAAATAATCACACAAAGTCTTATATTAATTACATGCTGTTTGGCCTATGGCTTAGGCATATTGCTATTGAGCTCTCTCATATTAATCCATTTTCATTAATCTGTCTTGCCATGTATCTCCTGGCTTATCTGAATTCCTTTACATCTTCCTCTCTTGGCAGAAGTTCACAACACCCCCTTTTTACTCCATCCTTCTTCCCCTTCATCTATGCTTGGATTTCCCAACTGCTTCCTAGCTGCTCTGCCACAGGCCAAAACAGTTCCTTTATTAAGCACTGATATTTACAACATACAGATTGGAACTGTATCTTAGGTAAAACAAAGCACAAGCTGGGGCAAATGTGTAGGGTTAGAAGAACAGGTAGAAAAAGTAAAGTCATAAGTAGCTAATATAGCAATGAATTTATGAGGACATGAGTTATTACAGCAAGGGAAAACACAGATTAACAGTCTTGTAATCTCAGAAACAAACCACAAAATAGAGAATGCTTCTGAGAGGAAATATTAAAAATTATTATCAAGAACAGTCATCAATCATTAAGGTTGAAGATTAATCATGGTACAACAGCTGTTGATCTACTAACAGCCTTACTTTTAAAATGGTTAACTGACAAACCCATGTGGGTATAACAATGGCCTTTGACATCAGAAAAATTACAAGCCTTAGAATAGTGGGTACATGAGCAGCTAAATGCTCACATTATTGAATAACTGAGTGGTCCTTGGAGCCCTCCTATATTTGACATTAAAAAGAAATCTGGAAAATGAAGAATAACAGATTTGAGAGCTATTAATAAGGCAGTCTAATCAATGTGCTCTTTACAGCCTGGAATTCTCTTGTTTTCTTTATTACCTAAAGAATGGTCTAGTATAGTGATTGATCTAAAAGACTGTCTTTTAATATGCCTTTGCAAGAATAAGAGAGAAAAGTTTGCCTTCACGGTGCCTGCTTATAATAATTCCCAGACAATTAAAAGGTACCACTGGAAAGTTCTTCCACAAAAAAAATGTTAACAGCCCTACCTTGTGTCAATATTTTGTACAACAACCAATAGAAACAAATCATAAACAGTTCACTCAATCTATAGTTTACCATTATATAGATGATATTATGATTTTCATGATACCTTAGGGAAAATGGTTGATGAAGTAAAGAAAACGTTGCCTTGTTGGAACTACGAATTTATCCTTAAAAATATAAAGAGGAGACCCTATTAATTACCTAGGATAGGGGATAGGCTTACAAAATTTTCAACCACAAAAGTACAAGTCAGTAGAGATCAATTATAAACTCATAATGATTTTCAAATATGTCTAGGAGATATTAATTGGCTATGGACACACAATTGTATTTACTACTCAAGAACTAAGTAATTTATTTTAAGTTTTACAGTATGATAAAGAAATAAATAGTCCAAGAAACTTATCAGCTGAGGCTGAGAGGGAATTGACTTTGGTTGAAAAGAAATTATGTGATACACATGTGGATCACTGGGATCCAGAGCTTGATTGTATCCCAGTCATATTACCTTCTTTAGATTCCCCTACAGGAGTTCTTATACAGAGAAAAGATAACATCTTATAAGTGATTTCTAACACATGGAGTAAAAAATTAAAGACATATATAGAAAGGTTTTCTAAATTGATTCTGGAAAGAAAATTGAGATTTCATCAATTGACAGAAATAGATCCAACAGAAATTGTGGTACCTTTTACTAATGCTGATATTTCCTAATTATGGACAGAAAATAAACATTGGCAAAGAGCTTATAGTAATTTGGGGGGGAGAGACTAGCAACATATATTCCAAAGCAAGAGATTTCAGTTTACAAATAGAATTAATTGGATCTTTGCTCACATTGTATGAGGAACAGCAATTTCTAGAAACCCTAACTTCTATACTGATTTAAATAAATAAAGGCAAGTTATAAGTCAAGAAATTTAAGTGTCTAAAAGCCCTTATGACTCTGTTCAAAAGTCATAATTATATGCTATTCTCATGGTATTATTAGATTTTCACAAACCTCTTAGTATAATTACTGGCTTGAAATATGCAAAGTAGTTTTATATATTGAATCTGCTGAATTTATTCCCAATGACCAAAAATCAAATTTGTTAAATATTAAATTACAAAAAGTCAGAAATAGCATCGTGCCATATATAACACATATCAAATCCTATACAGATCTACCAAGTGCTATAACACAAGATAATGTGGTGATATATTGTATGTTTAATAAAAGTCAGTTTGGAATATTAGAGGGCAGAGTCCACCCACACTTAATCCCACTACTCAGAAGACAGAGATCTTTTTGAATTTCAGTGAGTTCAAGGCCTAACAGCCAAGCAGTAGTAGTTTGCACCTTTAATCCTAATTCTAGGATTATGATAGAGTTGGACCAGGAAGTAAAACAGCAGGGTGGGGAAAGAAAAGGCAGAAGTTGAGCATTCTGGAGAAGCAACCAGTGAAGCTGAGGATGCATAAAGATAGCACATACCATGTTCAGTCTGTGAAGTTGGCTGGATAAGAATTGACTGTGGTCTGTTTCATTTCTCTGATATTCCAGATTTTCCCCAATATCTGGCTTTGAGTTTTAATTATATACCAACTAGAATTTATGTAATATTTCTTACTTAACTTTTGGGGAATGAATTCACAAAAGAAGCTTCTTGCTAGCCAGAGCTACATGTGGCTGAGGAACTACATGTGAGGCTAGGTTTTCTGTTTTGAAGTTAGCATCCAGTCTTAGACAGAGCCTACCACATGTATTTCTTCTTCACATTCATCTGGGTGAGTTTTTTGAACAGCAGCTTTTTTTTCTTGGTGAGATTTTTTTTTCCTTTGTAGGTCCCTTCTTTGGGCTGCTACCACACTAGGTGTCTGCCCCACTTCATAGTTATCAGAATTGTCATTGACAACAAGTTTGGTGAGTAAATTGGGATTTCTCTAAAAGGGAAATTTGATTGAGAGAGATTTTTTCCCCACATTTAAAAAGGAAGAATAATACGATAGAAGGTGTTATGTCTTTGTTTGACATTGCTCTAGACAATTTGAAACTGGAGCCAGTAAAGGAGAAGATAAACAATGAAGATTGGATTATCATAATTTCTATTATAACTATTATTTTTAATCATTCTTGTTGTTTTAGCCCTAAAAAATTGGTTTTTATGAGTGCCAAGTTGGATCATAGGAATGGTAAGATACAAATAATAGAAAGCCTTATTAAAACAGATCAAAAAGATATTCAGACCCAGACAGAGAAATTTAAAGATCTGATCTCAATGCTGCCTTATATGATTACAGAGAAACAGCCTAAGGCTTTAAAAGAGCCAACCTAAGTATATCAAGTAACCATACAGGAATTGCCAAATGATAGAAATTATGTAAAATTTGAAGGGGCTCCAGTACAAGTGTTAGATTTACAGAGATTCAAAGAAATAATAGTCGCTTATGGTATGCATTCGCCATTCGTATAGCAAATGTTATATTTCTGGTCAACTTGTAACATAATAATTCCTAAAGACTGAATAAATATGGTTACAGATGCTTTGGACTTCAATTACAATGGAGAACCTGGTGGAAGGATGAATCTAAAATCATAGAAAAAACACAGTGGAGATAGAGGATTTGAAATCTCCTACAACCAACTTCTTCGGAAGGAAGATTATACTAATATAGACATACAATCTTTACACAATAACCCTGGCTTTATCTCGAAAGCAGCCTTAGATGCTTGGGATTGAACTGAACATGTAGGAGAAAAGTAAAAAAAGTACAAAAACCTTAAGAAGTAAGAAAGAAAAGTACGAAAGTAACCCAAGGGCCCAAAGAAACCTTTATAGAAATCTTACAAAGATTAACTAAATCAGTAAATAGGATGGTACCAGTCCAGAAGCTAGGCAAGTGATAACTGAATCTATGACTTTTGAAAATTTGAACTCACAATGCAAAAAGATAATTAGGCCATTAAAAGCAAGGTTAAAACCCTTTAATTGAAGTCACAAAGCAGTTAATATAAAATCTTATACCCAGTTATGATGATAACTGGGTAAAAGCAGTGATTTGTAGAGGTTTAAGGAAAATCAAACTACTAAATGTTACAACTATGGAAGGCAATGTTACATAAAAAGAGATTACAAACAAGGTAGCTCCAGAAAAATATCTTTGTTAAGAATGATCTCAAAAAATGTTCCTCCCTTCTGTAGTAAGCAGAAGGTTTGGCAAAAGGAAGCACTGGACTAATGAGTAGAGGTCCACAAGAGATAGAAAAGGTAAGTTTTTGCCTTTGGGAAACACTCCAAGGAGGCTTTTACAAGCCTCTATAGCAAATTGAGTTCAGTCTTCTCCTGCCAGCATGGAGGAAAAACCTTCCCAGTGCAATTAAGGAACCTAAAGCCTATTCTAAAAAAAAAAAATACTGCTCTGGACAATAAAAAAATTTATATAAAAGAGAACAAAAAAATCCAGGAAAAAACATAAAGCAAGTATTTTTGGAAAACTTCTATAAATGAACAAAGGCCAAAATTAAAAATATGAATAAATGATATTGTCATTTAAGGTTTTGTAAACACAGTGGCAAATGTAACAATAATTTCATCAAAATGTTAGCATAAAAATTGGCCCTTTCAGAAGGTAAATATTCAGTTTTGGGGGATTGGGACATTATCCCAGGTAAAACAGAATACAAGAAGGCTTAAATATGTAGGGTCGGGAGAAGAGAAATGAAAATTAAAGCCATATGTGGGTAACATTGCTATAAATTTATAGGGATGACACTTGCTGCAACAATCAAATACTCAGCTTAATATTCCTCTAATCTCTGAAATGAGCCATAAACTAACACATATTTATGAAGAAAACATTAGAAGGTATTATGAGGAAAAAGTCACCGACCATTTGGATTATACAATAACAAGGCACAACAGCTGCAGATCTTTCAAAGGAACTCACATTACTACCTTTAAAATGGCTAATAGAGAATCCTATATGGGCTCATCAGTGGCCTTTAACAAAAGAGAAATTGCAGGCCTTAGAACAGCTGGTACAGAAGCAGTTAAAAGCTCAGGATATTGAAGAATTAACCAGTCCTTGGAATTCTTCTATATTTGTTATCAAAAAGAAATGGAGAATCGTAACAGTTCTAAGAGCAGTAAACAAGGTAATTCAGCCAGTGGTTTCTCAACAATCTATAATTCCCTTGTCTTCTCTATTACCTAAATAATGATCCATCATAGTGATTGACTTAAAAAATGTTTACTTACTATGTCTCTATGAGAACAGGGCAAGAAAAAAATTGCTTTTACAGTGCCCACTTATAATAATTCTCAGCCTTTAAGGAGTTATCAAAAGAAGTTTCTTCGGCAGGGAATGTTAAATAGCCCCACTCTGTGCCAATATTTTACTCAACAGCCATTAGAAGTGATATGTAAACAATTCCCACAATCTATCATTTACTGTTGTGTGAACAATATCTTATTGGCTGACTCAAATATAGATACATTAGAAAGAATGTTATAAGAAGTGAAAAAGGTTTTGCCTATAGGGGATTAATACTACTGAAAAAAATACAAAGAGGAGATTCCATTAGTTATTTAGTTAAAAATAGGTCAACAAAAAATTAGACCCCAAAAGGTACAAATCAGGAGAGACAGATTGCAAACTCTTAATGATTTGCAAAGATTTCTATAAAACTTTTCAAATGTACACACCACTACTGGGAAACAAACAAACAAAAAACATAAACTAGATAATTTGTTTAAAACTTTAGATGGTGACAAGGACTTAAATAGTTCAAGAGAATTATCAGCTGAAGCTGAGAGAGAATTGACTTTGGTGGCAAAGAAATTACAGGATGTACATTTAGATTGTGTAGACCCAGACATAAACTGTAATCTTGTTATTTATTTTACACTATAAGTATTCTCCTACAGGAATTTTAATACAAAGGAAAAATATTATATTGGAATGGATATTTCTACCACATAAATGAAGCAAGAACGACATATGTGGAAAATATTTCTGATTTGATTTTTAAAGAAACATTAAGACTTTGTCAATTGATAGGAATGGACCCAGCATATATTGTTGTACCTTTAAGTAATTAAGAAATTGACCAATTGTGAGCAGAAACTGAGCCTTTGAAAAGAGCTTTTAGTAATTTTGAGGGATAGATTAACAACAGATATCACCAAAGTAAAAGAATTCAATTTATAAAGGGAAATAACTGGATTCTTCCTCATGTTGTATGGGGAACATGAATTTCTGGAACTCCTATATTTATACGGAGGCAAATAAATCAGGAAAGGCAGGTTACAAATCAGAAAATGTAAATAAAATGGCTCAAAGCCATTATAATTCTGTCCAAAAGTCAAAATTAGTGCTAATATGATGGTATTAATGGATTTAACAGAACCTTTTAACACAGTCACTGACTCTCAGTACACAAAAAGAATTGTTTTACACATTGAAACTGCTGACTTTATTCCTGATGAGTCATAACTAACTTCAATATTTATTCTGTTATAAGAAATAATTTAGAATAGGAATCATCCCTTCTACATAACACATATCCAATCCCATATGGTTTGCCAGTATTTTATTTTACAGAATTTTGAAAAATAAAATATGTACAACATGCAATAGATACATTTCCAGGATTTCAATGGGCAATTGCTTTGAGTTCAGAAAAGGCTGATTCTGCAATAGTACATTTGCTAGAAGTTATGGCCATCATGGGAATACCTGTACAAATTAAGACTGACAATGCTCCAGCATTTGTCTTTAGTAAAATGAAACATTTTTTGCTTATTATAATACAAATATATTATAAGCATAACACACAATCCTACAGAGCAAGCAGTTAAGAAAGGGATCAAATTGAGCTCTAAAGAATATGCTAAATAAACATAAAGGGGTAACAAAGACTCCCAGAAATAGCCTACATAATGCTTTATTAACTTTGAATTTTCTTGATGCTGATGAAAAAGGAACAAATATTGGACTTGGACTACAAACTTCTCAGGACAATTTTGAGGTGGCTAGCTGGGATGAACCAGCCTCATAGGTACTCTAGCCAGGACTTGAGAAAATCCTTGAACTTTCTCATTATGTAGAGACTGGACAACAAATAATACAGCTACCTATCTGAGGACTTGACAATTACCAACAAAAATTCCCTTTTTGTTAGTATCCCCTATATATCATCACCACAGGATAGCAGATAGTAAATTTAAGAACATGATGCCCACATTTTCAAAAAGTGGGGTGGATAGTTTTGGGCCTTTCAATGGATAATTGTCATTTTTTTTCAAATGACATATTCAAAGTTATTCTCAGTTAACATTAGAAATTCAGAAATAAAATCCCAACAAGATTAAACTACTGGTTTAAATTAAAACAGTGATTCTTAAGAATAAAACTTATAGAGCACAATGTGTCAGCATTTTTAGGGATGGACAAGTTAGTATTTTTGATTACCAGAAGCCCATGGTGTAGTATATAAACTATGTATCAAAGTCACAAATTGATATTAAGGTAATGGTAACATAATATGAGTTTTGGATGTATCTCACCTAGTTAGTGGAGTGTTTGACTTGTATTCACATTATCAACAACACCTGTTACAGCTGTGGTTATGATGTATACTTCTCCTTTTCATAAACTTATCATCATTATTTTTTTAGTACATTTTTTATTTAAAAAGATTTTTTTCATACCCTCCACTGTTCCCCCTCCCTCTTATCTTCCTCATCCTCCTGCAGCCTCCATCTTACCCCATCCTCCCATGGACTGAAATTTCTTACAGAGAGAAAAATGTATTATCAGGGAGAGAGTACAGGACAAGGCTGGGAGCCTCCTGCCCATATGCAAGATGTAGGGCAAGTATTGGGCATGAATACAGTTAAGCTACTAAGGATCCGACATAAAGAATAGTTAGTTGGCTGAATTTTAAGTCTGGTGTCATAAAAACTGAAATTAGGAATATGTGCAGAGTTTAATCTCTATCTTAGATAATTAACCAGTCTAAGCAAGAAAACCTGGCATAGTAATTAAGTTTCTCTGTACCTATGAAGTTGATTCAACCAATCAGAGAGTTGGCTCTCTATATATATCCTTGTGAATTGGGCTTCTTTTCCTGAGAAAGTTTATCATTAGCAATCTAAAGTTACTTAAAAGCATTAAAGAAACTGGTCTAATCTAAAGTTACTTTAAAGCTTTAAATCAGGTAATAGTATACAGCTGTCTTGGTAATTAGGGAGATATAATTATTTTCCTATGTCAACCTGAGCTGCATATAACACAGGCCCTAAGTGTCTCATAGTTCTCATGGAACAATAGGCCTAGTTATGAAGCATACTTTTTTATTCATCAAAATTATACATCTTTAAGAGAAATTGCCTTTCTGAAAATCCACAGATATAAATGTGCTCAGTAGAGGGAATATATTCATGAGATAAACACACTACAGTACAGGCAGTGAGGAATTCCCATATGTTTAGGAAAAAATTCCAATAGCACATGTGAAAATTACAGATAATATTCCAGAGTCTGTGTCCCTGTAGCCATGTGTAACAAGGTTTCCCACCAGAGAATTATTTATCTGATGGGCTGACACCTTAATATTAGTTGCTATCTGCAATGCTATGCCATGACTTTTGGCAGATGAGTCATCAAGAGAAAAGTTTTCAAGAAAAAGAGTAAGTTAGACTAATGGTATAAATTTCCAACAGGATAAAATTTCATAAATCCTCCCAAATGGGTTTTTTTGCTGTGTTCTGTACAAACATATAAGGCAAATGGTCTTTTGTAGTCTCAATTCAATTAAAAATTATAGCTGGATTTGGAGTGAGAACATGGCTTTTTTCTTCCCTAAACCCGAGCATGTTAGTTAAAAAAAAATTCAAAATCTCTGTCTCATGTGAGAAAAGACATGGTATGGGATGAAAGATAAATCAAAATTAAGGGACTGTTCTCATAATCCTTTAGTTTATTCTGTCTCTTTAATTTTTTTCTTAAGATATAAATGATATCTAGAAATTTATAAGATTATATGTATATATTTAAACTTTCTATCATGATATTAATGATCATATAGAATACTAACAAATTCAATAAATAGGTTTTATCTAGCTACCTGTACATGATTTTGGGCTTGAGTCTGAAGCAAGTAACTAGGAATTAAGTTAGTATACCCCTGATGTATTTAAAAGATTGTGGTTCTTTAACCTCTCTGAGATCTACTGTATATAACATTTAAAATGTTTAAGTTTTGGGTAGTGAATCATAAACTTCCCTGTTTCAATGAGGTTTCTAGTCTGACTGCTCCACAGTTTGGACCCACCCACCACTGCTTATCTGGACCAACAATCCCAAAGTCCCAGTGAATCATACAGACGCTTATATTAACTCCATGCTGTTTGGCCTATGGCTCAGGCACATTCCTAGCTAGTTCCTTCATCTTAACTCAACCCATTTTCATTAATCTGTCCTGACACATGGTCTGTGGCTCATGTATGTTCCTTACATGTTTATTCTTTGGGTGTCTGGCTAGATCTGTCTCTGACTCTGCCCTCTACCTATTCTGATTTCCTTGCCTAGTTTTTCTATGGTACCTGCTATGGGCCAAAACAGTCCTTTATTTAAAGATTGATATGCACAGCATACAGAAAGACCATATCACCTTCCCTTTTATTTAGACAAAAGAAAAAAATGTTGTAGGATACTTTGATCATACTCTGACACTCTAAAGCCTGCCAATAAAGTTAAATCTTGATTTAGAGAGTGGAATCAACATGTCTAAAATTAACCATAGAATTTTTTGTCTGACCCAGATTAGGATAGATACAGGAAAGAATAGGGAGGGGCTTAGGAAGATTTACAGGCTGTTTAGAGGCAGGTCATCTGATTGTTTCTCTATTACTCTTTGGATCTCTCTTTTTTTCTGTCTGATATATAACTCCCAAGTTTTGTTTAATAATAGAACAATATATGTAATCACTTCATCTGGTACTTCAACCTCATACACATTATAAACAAATATTAGTATCCCAACTTTAAAGACTTTCTTGTGGAAAATCTCAATGTAATTGCATGATATAATATCATCAACTTGACTACAGGTTATGTGATACATTAATTAACTAACATTGAGGGCTTGGGGAAGAGGCTGCCTAGCCAGAAATCCCAGATCTTTAATAGAGTTGTTGGTGTTTGTCTAGGAGATTACCATGTTTGTTTTCTGGCATGAAATTTAGCTAAATCTTAGTTAATATAAAATTAACTAAGAAAGACAAAAGACCAAACTCTAGGCCTGGAAGATTGCTGAACATACTCTGGTTTGTTGCATGAATGAAGAAAACTCAGAGCCATATCTCTGGGAAAGGTGGAGATATCAGAGAGTAAGCACCACAGTCAGATCTCACCCAGCTGTCTTCTAGATTTCTCAGCCTCACTCCTCCTGGATTCTTCTGCTTCTCTGTCTTTCTATGTCTGCCTTAAATACCCTCTTCACACAGTTGTTTCATAACTAGGTTAAGATTAAAGGTGTGGCACCACCACTCCTGCCTGGGAGCTTGGAACTCCTTCTATAAACTAAGATGACCTCAAATTCAGATTTTCTGGGATTAAAGGCATAGGTCACCACTCCCAGACATTCCCTGTGCTGGGATTAAAGGTGTGAGTTACCACTGTCTGATCCTCCTATACTGACTGTAGGTAGATCCCTCTGATATCTCAGACTGGTTTTTATTAAATTTGAAACATAAGCCCACACTGGTTCATATGTTTTGTGGGGTCCCTGTTGCCTCTCCTTTCCTCTGTTGGTCTGGTTTATGTATCTACTCCCCTGGCCTTCTCACTTTTTCTCCTCACAGTCTCTTCAGGGAACAAGAAGCAGTGATCTCATTAGCTTGCTTTGCTTTCTCCATCTATATATGCCTCCTTCCCCAAATTCTGCTCCAGTTCTATCTCACTAAGAAGACTCCTAAGACAGGAAGAAGGAAGACACATGAATAATAGGGAAAAGAATACCGTGCAGATGCTGGGAATATAAGATATAAGGGACTTGAGGCAGGTGAAAACCATGTATTTAAGGAACAGACTGATCTTTCAATGCAAGAGAAGATTATAAAGGACACTAAGTACACAGTAAGAATCTAACATAGTCCCCAAAGTTTCCTATACTTTTTCTTTTGCTTCTAATATCAATCCCTAATAATAGTATCTGTTTTACTAGGGTCTTGAGTCTAGCACGGGGTATCAATGTAGTAGAGTAGAAGACACCAGATCATGTGGTATAATCTTGATCTCCTTGACGGACTGAAAACAGACTAACTACTGTTAAGACCGTATGAATACTGCAGCGCAGCAAAGACTCTTGGACAACATGTGGGTGAGCCTCTTTGATTGGCAGTAATTTGTGCATGATGTCACTTGTCGGTAGAATATTATCATCCTAACTCCTTCAGAAAAGAACAAACAGCTCTGTGTTTGGTTTCTGCACCATTTATCTCTTTGGATGACTATTTTGCATTTTCTCCAGAAAATAGAAATATTTGATGAGTTCTGTGATTCCTTCTAGCTAATGATCACAACTAAAGGTGGATTGCAGAATTTTCTAACTTCACAATGATATGAACTGTATTCAGTGCAGTTAGTGACCCAGGTTATAAAATCCTTGTAATGTGTAGAAAAATTTTGAGCATTATCTGAGAGATAAACCACTAGACAATTTTAGAAAGGAGAGCCACAGATAATGCACATGTTAACAGGTCACCCAGGCTGCCCTGCAGAAAGGGGATAGAAGATAGGTCATCAAAACATGGTTAAAAGTGATGAAATGTCCAAGAACTCACAGGATGTCCCTGGCTAGGCCTCCGACCAATAGTTGAGAGGGTGCATAAACAGGACTTCCGCTATAATCAAATGAATAACAACCCTAAGTGTCATTGCAGAACTTACATCCAACAATGAATGGAGGTGGAGGCAGAGATCCATGGCTGAGCACTGTGCTGAGCTCCTGATCCAGCTGAGAGCAGAGGAGGAGAGTCTGTATGAGCATGGGAACAGGGATTATGAGAAAAATTCTCACAGTGCTGGCTGGCTGGAGCTCTGGGGAGCTCACTGAATCAAGAATAACCACTGGGGATCCATCTGGAAAAGGAGCTAGGCCCTCCAAGGATAGGCAACTGTTGATTGGCATGGACAGTATGTGGAGCCTTGAGGGGTGGAATCATACTGTGTTCCTGTGCATAGGCTGGCACCTTGGAGCCCATTCCCCATAGAGGAACACCTAAGCCAGTCTTGACTTTGGGATGGGGAAATCGGACTTGCCTGGAGTGGATTTATCATGCTGAGCTGACACACCTTGGGACTTCTTGACCTTTTGGGAATGGGGAATGGAGAGGAGGAGGAGGGAGGCTGCAGGCTGACTGCAAGAGATTAGGAGGAGGAAAGGGAGGGGAAGCAGGGAGATATATGGATAAAAAAGACATTTTTAATAAAAAAAATAATAAAATAAAGGGGGAAAAAGGAAAGAAAAAGTGATTGAATGTCTAAATAGCTACTGCACTGATTGTTAGGAGCCATGATAGGAGTTCGTACACAGAGGGAGAGCCAAGCAATGGTGAGAAATCAGATGCTGGCTATCAAAGTGCTACAAAAGGTACATGTTTGCCAGGACCTAGGATGAGTAGACTGAGTGATAGGATTAAAGGTGTGGGTTACCATGGTTACCACACTCTGACCTTCATAACTTGACTGTGGGTGATTCTGTTCTCTGATATTCCAGGCTGATTTTATTAAATATGCAATATATCACCACAGTTAAATACTAGTTTATGATGTTTACTATGTAGCCAAGTGGAGAAGCCACTTAAATAACAGGTAACTGGAATAATGGTAAGTCTGGAATGCTAGGTAACTGGTATTACTTTGGTAGTCACAGTCCTTAGGTGATACATAAAGTAATAGAACAAAGGAGGTCATCTGTGCAATAAGAAGAAAAGGGCTGGATGACTGAGCCCCGGCCTATGCCTCCATTAAAGCCCAGAGCTGAGAAGAAACTAGCAATGGAACTTCTGTTTCCCCCAGTGTATTTACATCAATGATGACAACAGAGGCACCGAGAGCTAACCCAAGGTGTCTCCAATTTATAACTACTTACAAATGAAGATTTGGTTTCCTCCAAGGGAATCTTTTGGGGGGAAACAAACTACTCTTAAGAGTAGGCTGCACGCATAGCAGTAGATGGCCAACAGAAACGGAACTCAACAGTACCGTTCAAGTTTTGTTGTCTCATAATGCAATGTCAGAGCACTTCCTTTTGTGAAAATAGAAAAATCCTGTAACTCTCTCCCCCTCAACCCCTTCCTGAGGTCCCTGAAACTAGCCAAGGTCGAGATGGCTGCTTGAGACACACCCAGAAGCCTGAGCCTGATAGATACTTCCTGAATTCCTGAGACCCACCTGGTGTGCAGTTTGACCTTCCAAGATAAGGCTCTGAGACCACATTCCAGATCTAGCAACCTAGGTGGGGTCACCCAGGAAAGTCCTACCATGAGAATTGTTAACTGTTAACTGTTTAAAGCTTGTACAATGAAATGAATGTCCCCAGGTGGTCCCCTGCTCACAGGTCTCCTGTTTGCATAAGACTTTCACAGGAAATAGCTTGCCTGCCTGCATTCCTAAACTCTGTAGCAGACCTTTGGCCCCGCCCTGTTAGCGCACCAAGTCCACCCTGTTAGCAAGCCGAGCCCGCCCATACCTCCTCCCCTATTTAGAATAGGGTATAAGAATCCCGCCCCGAGAATATTCGGGGCCCCAGGCTTTTCTGCAGTGCCTGGGGTCCACACATGTGTGTACCGGTATTCATATTCATATTCATTAAACTCTCTTTTTCTTTAATGTTAACAGTGGTCATTAGTCGTGGTCCTGGGGTGTCTTGGGGTGTCTTGGGGTGCCCGCCTACTACACTTTTAAAAAATTTTATCTTAATATTTATTTTTATTTTATTTACATATGTTTTTTTCTATTCTCTTTTAACCCCCCAGATCCTCTGCATATCGATTATGGCTTCCATTTTAGTGTTTTTAAGAGATTCATGAGTGTAGAAATGGGTAGGTCCCTGTTTCTTATACCTTCTCTTCAGTTCTTTCCTGTTTGTTTGTATTTTCCAATGCTGATGTGTTAGTTTTTGTTTTATCTTATATTTTATGTATTATTACTCATAGAAGTCTATGTATTTTCTAATGAGGGATAGAAAAAGGGGGACCCATATAGGAGGGGACATGGAGAGAAGCTGGAGGGGTGGGGGGACAGAAACCATAAACAGTATATTTTGTTGAAAAAAATCTATTTTCAACAAAAGTGGGGAAAAAAAGAATACAACATGTGATCCTAACAGACTCCTCATTTACTATCAGTAGTAAAAGTTGATAAAACACGTGCTTTGTAAGCTCAAGGACCCGAGTTTGGACCCAGAACCCATGTAAAGCCAAGCACTATGTGTCGCATGAATGGGATAGATCTCTGAAGAAGTTGGAGATACTAGAGGGAATAAACACCACAGTCAGTTCTTACCCAGCTGTCTTCCAGCTTCCTCAGCCTCACTTCCCTTGAAATGGCTCCCTCTGTGTTTCTATCCTGTCTTAAGTACTCTTTCAGTAATTAAGGTATGGCCCTACCACACCTGCTTGGGAGCCTGGAATTCCTTCTATTATCTGAAGTGACCTTGACTCAGTTGGGATTAAGGGTGTAGGTCACCACTCCCAGGATAGTCCCTGTGCTGGGATTAAAGGTTTGAATCACCATTCTCTGATTTTCCTAGACTGACTGTGGTTAGAGCTCTGGGACTTCTGGAGCTTTTACTAACCCCCCACATAGACTGTGGGTAGATTCCCTCTGATATCTCCAAAACTTCTGAAACTTTTATTGAATCCCCACAACTATGTATTCATATCCCTGAAACTAGGGAAGGAGCATAGGGTCAGGCAGATTCCTGGAGCTCACTGCCCAACTAAATTCCAGGGTCAGTGAATAAAACTGTCAAAACAAAACAAAACAAAAATCACATGGTGAAGAGCTATGAGGAGGAGAATACCCACTGATCTCTTGTCTACACATACACACACACACACACACACACACACACACACACACACACACCACATACTTACACAGACAAACACACACACGTGCACACATACACATGCACACTAATTGTTATATTTTTACTGTATCTGTAGTTCATAGCAGTTCCTATCTGCAACCTTTGAGCAATTATTTTTGCAAAGTGAGCCAATAGGGAAGAGCACAGGATAAGCACCAGAAGCCAATTCAACCTAAAATCTCTTTTCTTTGTCCCTAGAAAATACATGAATCTCAGTGAACCCTGGATATTTGATTGGCAGCATGAGTTGAGAGGTGGAGGGTCACTTTGTCAACTGCTAGTTTAGCAGTACTGCATAAAAAGCTTTGTGCCACTCAGGAATCCAAGGTTAACTCACAGGCTTTATCAGAGTGCCCTGTCAACTTGCTGGGGCAAGTTATATGGGAACAAGTTGGTCTGATCTGGGCTCACTGGAACAGCTAGACTGAGGCTATCCTGCTCTATGAGCCTCTCATTCTGTTCCTGGAGCACAGACCTAGGCTAACCAGGCTCTTATCTTCTCATGGAAGTTGGCAGCATATACAGTTTGTGAGCAGGAACATGCTAGGCTTCTTAAAGCCAAAGTTAAGGACTCCACATGCTGCTTTATCCTGTCCTAGTGGGTGAAGTCAATGCATGTTAATACAGGGCTGCAGTTCTTAATCTGTGGGATGTGATATCCTGCTTATCACATATATACATTACAATTCCTAACAGTAGCAAAATTACAGCTAAGAAGTAGCAATTAAATAATTTTATGGTTGGGGGGGTCACCACAACATGAGGAACTGTGTTAAAGGGGTACAGTACTAGGAAGGTTGAGAACCACCAATATAGGGAAGTACATTCTTCACATGAGGGTTGCAAAGTCACAAGGCAAAGGCACCTTTACAAGGAAGGGCAAAGAGTCAGAGTGAGTGATGTGATCACATTTAGTGATGGTCTCCCATCCATAGACATCAAAGTTGACAGAGTCACAAGCGTTTTCTCTTCTGACTTTGAAAAGTAGATGAGAAGAACAGAGTGGCTGTGATTATTGTGTAAGGCCCCCTCCCTTTTGCTTGTTTTAGCAAATTTCTCTTACCCAAGAAGTAGAGCTAGCAACAGCAAGTTGTAAGGACAGTAAGCAAACTCGCCTAAGACATATTAACAGGACAATAAAGATTAGCCTCACTGATAAAAGAAAAACTGCAGTTAAGACTAAGTCCAGGTGTCTAGAGTAAAGACAAAAGAATGTGGTTAAGAGCCGTGGTCAGGAAACAGCCCCCAACCAAGGATTCAGCTGGGCAGAGGGGGAAGGGAGGGAAAGCAGTTACATAGCTATGTGATCAGGCCCAGCCGAATCAGGGAAGGAATTCCAGAAAGAGATAAAGAACAAAAGAAAAACAGCAGGCCTGGGGGTGGGTGATAACCAGGTTGTTTGGTCAGGCTGGTTGGCAACCTGGGGGCCCTCACCCCTCAACGGGTGATTTTATTCAAACCAGCCAATGAAAACCTTGTAACTTCGCTTCTGCTTCTGTATGCACGCTTTTGCTTCCCTAACCCTATAAAAAGGCCCTAAACAGAGGGCTGGGCGCGCCAGCCATCCCAAGTGGCTCGGTAGCCTGCAGGCCCTGCGTTATTCAATAAACCTCGTGCTGTTTGCAGCTGATCTGTGGCTCGGTCCTCCTTGGGTCATGGGGTCTCCTCCCGAGGAAAGGTCCGTTTCGGGGGTCCCAAACCCCCGGGGGTCTTTCAATTGCACCTCTACTGCTTGGGGACACAGAGCACTTGAGAAGCCTGTCCATGATGTAGACTGTGAGAGGTGAGCAATAGAGGGGCAAGCTTTCCCAGGGCAAGCTTTCTCACAGCAGCTCTTCATGGATGCCTTGTACAGCTCTGCTGTGGGCATGAAACAGGGTAGAAATGTGCCCAAGGGGACACAGGATGGAAAAAGAGCCCTGGAGTGTAGTTTCCATTGTACCCTGGTAGTGAGACCCCTAAAGAGACCACCAGAGATGTGAACTCTCCAAAATGTAAAAGCAAGTTTTATTGAAGAAAAATTCAAGCCGCATAAGGAACACTGTCTGAGCACACTATTGCAGTGGTGGCCAGAGGAGGTGCCTGCCCCTCTGCAAGATGAATTTTTAAAGGCAAAACCACAAAGTTATACATCAATTAGGGGTCTCAGAACAGATTCAATTCTGATTATCTCATTTTAAGGGACTTTTCAGAATTCCTGTTATCTTAGTCTTTAATTTGTGTAGTTGTTAGTCAAACCATTTTTTATAGACTATCTCCTGTGCTGGGCACACTGTGATTAATTAGTTGCTAGGAGATTTCCCTAGGCTATCTCCTGTACTGGGACATTTTGACTTTGTACTTTCAAGTCCCTGTAACCTATGTCAGTGAAACTCAGGCCTGCTTCAAGCTGAGTTTAGGCACTTGCATAAAATAGAAGCTCTTCCCTGGTTCTTCAGTTTCTTCTTCAACTAGCAACTGCTTAAGGCCTTCCTCACTCCCTAGAATCAACTGCAGTTTTCTAGTAATCTCTCTAGAAACCCCATTTCTAGAGAAAAGACCTGTACTAAATACCTTGTGCAACCCTAGTGGAACCTGGTTTTATCTTATCAGATTTTAATTCTATACAAGGGTCCTCCAGAGCCTCCTTACACCCTCACTTATCAGAAGAGAGAAAAGGAAGGGACTTAAACAATCTTTACAAATAGAATTTGATAGTTCCTCAAATGGCATATATTACTAATGCTAAGCAAGTTAGTTGGAACTTTCCCTCAAGGGGACTGTATTCAAATTAGACTATTTCACCTTTTCCCCCTTATCCCACCTTCTCTCTTCATGATTAAAGTCTATATTAAAAATACCTCTAATAAAATCCTCACCTCGACTTCATTCTGGATAATCATGAAGTTCTTTTGGTTTGGAAGTCATAAATTCTGGTTAGGCTTGAGCCAAAGTCCCTAAAAGATTAAAAGAACTGCTTAGGCTACTGAGGGTGACAGTGTAATGTGTTTGACTCTCACTGCTGACAGGCATAGTGTTCATGTTTCTTCAGGAAAAGACTAGGCTAATTCAGAACAACACCTGTTATTGAACTTTAGAAATAACCATCCAAACCAAAGCATCTGGGTGATTGGCTCTGGCTGGTTGCTAGGCTACAGACAAACACAAGCAGCTTCTTGATTTCAGATAAACACATTAACTTGTAAACTGATTGGATCAGGCATGCAAAGAATGGTGAAAACTTAAGACGGCAGCAACACAGACATGCAAACAGCCTCACGTTGAAAAACTGCTCATGGATTTTTCTGTCTACCACTGGCTTAAAAAAAAAAAAAGAGGACAGAGACAAATTTGAGGTGATGAACTGTAACATGTTAGATGCAATTGATTTAGTAAGGAAAGGGGTGTTAATTTAGAAATATCAATACTACAACCCTCCTGGTGCATTAGTAGAAAGAACCACACTGAGGCTCCCTAATGGCCTGATGGGCCTATTGTCTCATTGAAACAGCGAATGCCTCAAGGATATGGCACTCAGAATAAGTGAGCTTTAGTTTTCCTACCAGAAGTACTTGCCCTTAGTGAGAAAGCTTGAAAGTCAAGGTCATCTAATGAAATGTTTAGGGGCAAAACAACTCCAGCACATATCATTCTGATGGTCTCTGCATTTCCCACCCAAAATTAAGGTCACTGCTGAGATCACAGAGCATCCTGCACTGCCTGTCCTGATGCTTATAAACTCTGGCTTATTATCTGTGTATGTGACCATCATCCTATGAGTGTAAACCAACCTGTTTCTGCTTCAACTCTCATGTGCTGGGACCTAGAACACTTGTAAGATGGGAGAATGCTGCCAACATTTATCATTTATCTGGGACCCAGAAGAGAGAGGTGTAGGAGTGTTTTGAGGTGATACATGCTTCATCAGTAGCCCTGCCCTGACTTCTAAAAGCCTCCCCTCTTCATCAGGGTCACTGTGCTTGATACTCCAATTGTTCTTAATTGTCCTTCATTCAGGTCCTGAGAACACTACAACCCCATCTGGCCCAACCTACAGCACACATAAGCCTTTCTGCTATGAACACTACTAAGTCTCCCTCCCCCACTGAAATGTTTTATCTCTGGGCTGCAGCTCCATCTACAGATATTCTTTTTCTTTTTGTATGTGGTATGTATGTGTGTCCCCACAAGTGTGGAGAGGTATATATGCATGTGGTATGTATGGGTATTCACATGTGTATACTCACATGAGGAGATGTATATGCACACATATATATGTGAGACCAGAAGTGAGTATCAGGTACCTGCCTCTGTCATTCTCCATCATAAAGATGAGGCCATACAATACTTTCATTTCTCTTGCTGTAATAAAACATCATAAACAAGGCAACTTATACAAGAAAATTTTTTTGGAGACTTGCAGCTCCAAAGAGGCAGGAATCCATGATGATGAAGTAGAGGTGAGTGGTGGCAAGAACAGAAACTGAGAGCTCTTATTTTCAGACCTGGAGGCATTAATATGTTTGAAAACATCCCCATATATCCCCTTTTGTGTCAAATTTTTAAAAAATAAGGTTATAGCTAACATAAGAACAACCATATACAATAGGTACAATAATTATATACAATATATACAAAAAATAAATGAGTAATGTCCAGTCCACTAACAATTGACAATTCAAAAAAAATATTTCATTAATTATTCTATTTTAATGAGTCCAAAGGATTATACCTAGTTCACTTTCTTTCTAACTTGTATTACTAACTAAAAACTATCATTTTGATGTCTCTTAAATTATACACTTTAACTTCAAAGTTTCTTTTCTAAAACTGTCACTGGAAAACTATAACTATCTCATCTTCAACTACCCCAGAGACCCAAAAAGGAAATAATATTTACCCAAGTAAATAGGAAGTACAAGCAACTCCCAAAACTAGAAATGACAGAGATGACACCTATCTTCCTGGACAGTCACCCAAAGTTCCTTTATAAAGTTGGGACATCCATCTTCAGCCTATAGGCCCAGAGTCTCTTTTCATTTCAGTGAAGCAGGAAATCTGTTCTGCCCATTCTGGTATAGTTCAGTTGCTTCTTCTTGTGTCCTGAAGAATATCTGACAATTTTCTCTGAAAACCAGGGGCCTGAAGGATCATCTCAGTTTGTTCTGTCAACGTTCAGAGGTCGCTTCCCTAGGGAACCTGCATGTCCAGTTTAAACAGCATATTGTCAAGCAGTCAATACAAGAAAAGGTTCTTGTCCAGTGGCTAACCGATGCCACAAAGAAAGTAGACTCCATATGGAGTTTCTTCAATGTCCATTTTTCTCTTGAATTAGATTGGTGCTGCCAGAAGCAGATCTGTCTCACTGTCCAGAAAAGTCTAAGTTCTTAAAATATTTTAAATGCCATATTCCATGGATCTCTGAAGTGTTTGAAGAAGACCTGTTCATTTAAAATACATTTGTTTGATCTTGAAAACATATGTTTGAATGCAATGTCTAACTACTAACTTGCATTACTTTATATTCTAATTAGTTGGTAATAAAAACATTCACAGACTAGCAACTTATATTACATTGTTAGATGAACTGAATAAGTATAATACCTTGAACAAGCATAGAGATATTTGTACTGTAACACATTTAATATCGATATACACAATTTGTATACAATATGCAAAAATCCAATCCAATGTAAAATATTTTAATGTACTAAGAGGTTTCTGGCCCAGACTTTCAGGCCTAGCCTCAAGGTTTAGACACTCAGACTTGCAGAGACACACAGATGCTTATAATAGTTTTAGGCTGATCGGCCTAAGGCCCAGGCATATAATTTGCTAACTCTGTACCTTTAATCTAACCCATAACTCTTCTCCTGTTCAGCCATGTGGCTGGGTATTTTTTTTTAGAGCAGCATAGTTGTCCTCTGCTTCTTCCGGCTTCTCTCTGTGTTCTACTCTGTGCTTCCTGTTCTCAGAGTTTTCTTAGTCTGGTAGCCCCGCCCACACTTCCTGCCTGCCTTTGGCCAATCAGCGCTTTTTATTAAAGTGGGATAATTATTTACAATGAAACAACACAATCTCCCACAATTTAAAGCTAGTAAAACCTTTTAAAAGAAGATTCAATAATCTATCCTTATATTCTATATATATCTATCCCCTTTTTCTTTGTTTTTTTAACACAAATCTTGATTCTAATCATTCTTGTTAAAAATTTTTTCTAACCATAACTATTAACAATTTTTAACCAATTAACCTAAACAATGACAATCATGCATAACCCATTGAAAGACCAAAAACAACCCACCCCACCTCTTGGGAATGTGGGTGCTGTGTTCTTAAATTTACTTCCTGCTTTCTGTGGGCAATGACATCTTTTGGGGATCCTGAAAAGAAAAAATTTGTTAAATGTCAAGTCCTGAAATAAGTAGCTGTGTCATTTGCTGTCCAGTCTTTGAATAACAAGAAAGCACATGGCTTGTCTCAAGTCCTGGCCATAGTAGTCTGTGAAGCTGGTTTATCTCAGCGAACTGCCTCAAAATTGTCCTGAGCAGTTTTTAGTCCAAATCTGATCTTTGGTTGGTGTTTGTCAGCCTAGTGTCTTTGTCATAATCCGTGTGAAATCATCGTTGTGGGGCCCCATCTTCCTTTTGGATAATTCAAGTTCGAAATTAGACATTGTCATAGATCACTGCAGAAAACTGATAAGACCTAAAACCCAACACAATATACAGGAAACTAAATATATAACTATTTATTCAGCATAGGATTAGTAACAATAGAATAGTCCCTTATTTTTTGTTATTCTTCTGTCCCATATCAGGGGCTCTTCTGATAGGATACAGAGATTTTGTATTTTCCTTTAACAAGTATGCTTGAGTTTAGAGAAGGAGAGAGCCACACTCCAACTCTAAAGCCAGCTTTAAATTATAATTAAACTGAGACTTCAACTTACAAAATAATTTGTAGAGGTTAAGCAATGAGATTTTACCCTATGAAGTATACTGGTACCAATAGTTACGACATTCTTTTGTTTGTAAATTTTTCTGGATAGCCTCCCTTTTGCTTTAGATGTGTAGATGTCCAAGCACTTTTAACTTCTTGAAGATGGTATTTCCAGTTTTCTGTAAAGACAAAAACAAAAACCTGCCCCAACCCTTTGTTTTTTTCTTACAACTGAAAGAATTGTAATATGGGTGGATGAGCTATTGATTCTTATTTTCATGAAGTTTCTCTGGTTCAGTTCAAGTCTTTATTAATTTTGATGGTATCCATAACTTTTCTTCACCTGTGGAAACAAAAGCAAAACCCCTTCCCCAACATAGCATATACCCTGGCTTACATTCAGAGGTTAGTACATCTTTGAAATAAATAGGCTGATCTAGTTCAGCTGCTTTTTCTATAGTTCAATGCCTTTCAGCAGCTGTTGTTACTTTCTCATTAGCATTGAGAAAATTAAAGTTAATAAAGCATTATGTAGTCTATCTCTGGGGGTCTTTGTTATTCCTTTCTGTTTATTTAGCATATCTTTTAGAGTTCAATTTTATCTCTCTATGATTGTTTGCCCTGTAGGATTGTGTGGTATTCCTACAATATGCTTTATATTATAATAAGCAAAAAATTTGTTTCATTTTACTAGAGACATATGCTGGAGCATTGTCAGTCTTTATTTGTACAGGTATTCCCATGATGGCTATAACTTCTAGTAAATGTGTGATTACAGAATCAGCCTTTTTTGAACTTAAAGCAGTTGCCCATTGAAATCCTGAAATGTATCTATTGTATGATGGACATATCCTAATTTTCCAAATTCTGTAAGATGAAATACACCCATCTGCCAGATTTCATTTCTTTGTATGCCTTTAGGATTAGTTCCTGCTGGCATGGAGTTTGGTTATAGAAGGAACAGGTGGGACACCTTTTTACAATTTCTTTGGCTTGATGTTGAATGAAAGAGAAATCTTTTTTAATTCTTTGCTATTGACATGATGCTTTTTAATATGTTTGAAAATATCCCCACAAGGCATAGAGAGAGAAACAGGAATGGCACGAGGCTTTGGAAACTTGTCCCCCCCCCCCAAACACACATATACACACACACATATACTCACACCACACACGCACACACACACACACCACACACACATACATACCACACACACATACACATCACACACATACACACATACGCCCCCCCCCCACACACACACACTTCCTCCAGCAAGGCCATTCCCCAAACAATCCTATCAACTGGGAACCAAAAGTTCGAATGCCTCAACCTGGGGCTATAGTTCTCACTCAATACATCACAGGCAGGGGCTCTCACTTGAATTTAGAACTCATCAATTCAACCAGGCTGTCCAGTCAGCTCGCTCCAGGGATTTTTATCTCCAGTAACCACGCGCTGGGAAAGCAGTTAGCTCACATCACCTGCTTGGCAGCTTGTGTCAGGTGTAGAGATACAAAATCAGATCACGGTGCCATGCTTTCACAGCAGGCACTTTACCTACTGTGCCACCTCCTTGGCCCCTGTTCGGTTTGCTTGCGTTATAATTTATTAAGAACTAGAAATCCCAGGAAGGCTGGGATTGTGGCATCTCTGCCTATTACTTAATATCCATGAATTTCTGTTCACTATTTAATACGCAGGGCTTCCCTCTGAGGTTAACATTTGGTTAATAAATATTGATTGAACTGGACAATAATTGCAATATATCTCACTATCTACGAATGTGTCTACAGGTGGCAGATGTGCTTGACAGCAAACTTTATGTTGATATACATTCTTTCTTCTTCCTTCCTTCATCTCTTCCTTCTTTTTGCATAATATATGAATTTTGCATTATATGTAGTAGAAGAATTTTCAGTCCCTACTGGCTTCTCCCTAAAGATCTTTGACTTAAAGAATAATGTTCATGAAGTGGTATATGCCCATAGTTGCAGATTTGTTAAGTAGAGGCAATGAGGGCTCCATAAATTTGAGGCCAGTCTGGTCCACACACTGAGTTCTAAGCCACCAAGGTTACACAATAAAGACTTCTTTAAAAACATGGGGCAGGCAAGCCTGAAAAATATCTCAGTGTCACCAAACCTGATAATCTAATTTTGATCCCAGGAATTCCTATAATGCATTTATTTACTTCCACACAAGAAATAATGGCACATATGTAATCAAACACACACACACACAAATGGCTTTTAAAACCCTAATGAAGCAAAAAAAGATCAGAAATAGCCATTTCCTTAGAGACTTCATTTTCACTATCAAATGAGTCATTAGTGAGCTTTGTATCTCAAGCATTTAGCACGGTTTATCACTCATATTTTAAAAACTCCTTCTACGCCCACTCTGCCACATATGGCCACTGCTTGTTTGCAAAGAATGCTGATTTGCTTTCAAACAAGACTATCCCATATGTTCATGATTCATCCCCTTCCTGTTTTTGCTTCATTTGTTTTACAGTCAGAGTTTAATTCTGAAGCTGTTGCTGTGACAGGAAGCAATTGGGGAAAGGAGTCCAGAGGGCCGAGGGGAACACAGAGATGCTGTACTGTTTGCAGAAGGGCTCCATGCCTATTAGAATTGAAAGGCCCTTGAAGGGTACACAAAATTCCCACAAGAACCACCCTCGTGGTTCAGGTCAGGGAATGGAGAAGGAAGGCATGGCTCCAGTGGTATCTGGTGCATGACAACCTCACTTCACACAACTAAGCCTAAGTTATGGTTCAGCTGCTGGTCAGGGATCTTCTAAAAAGTGCACTTCCTGTTGTGACAGCTAGTTTTGATTGGTTGTTGGCTTGACATAATCCAGAATCTGTTGGGAATCTATGAGGAATTGTCTAGAGCAGTAGTTCTCAACCTTCCTAATGCTGTGACCCTTTAACACAATTCCTTATGTTGTGGTGACTCCTAGCTATAAAATTATTTCATTGGTACTTCATAAATGTAATTCTGATACTTTTATGAATTGCAACGTAAATATTTGATATGTAGAATCTCTGATATGCGACCCTTGTAAAAGGGGCATTGGACCCCAGGTTAAGAACTGCTGAACTAGGTCACGTTGGCCTGTGAGGGATTTTCTTAACTGGGTTGACTGGGGTGAGAAGACCTACCTTGGATGCGGGCAACAGCAGAGTCTGTACCTGGACTGCATGAGGAGAGAAGAACCGACTGTGAATGCATTAATTAGTGCTCTCAGGTCTTGACTGTGGATACAAACAAGGTGACAGTGGCTGCAAGTCCCTAGACCTTGATTTCCCCAGAGGTGAACATAACCTGCAACTGAGGACCAAATAAGCCTTTCTCCCATAAGGTGCTCTTGGGGGAGAGGGAGAGATAGTCTGTCACAGAAACAGGACAGGAAGCTAAGACATCTGTCTTCCGGGAATACTGATGTAGTTGAGGAACAGATTGGGTGATGTTTTCTGGTGCCCATATGACTCAGTGTGTAATGGGGTAAAACATCATATAAAACTCACTCACTCAACAAATACTGTTCAGTAGAATGCATGCCATAACCCTTTATAGATAAAGGATATGATAGTGAAAACAGGTTATCAAACCAGACTTATTGAGAGAAGAAACCACTAAGCAAACATATACACAGTAGAACTTAATATGCTTTTGGGGAGAAGACGGGAAGAAAGCTAATGAAATGAAGGAGGTGATGTCAGAGGGTTATCTGGAGGATGTTTTGTTTTTAATGTATATGTAGTGTGTGTGTATGTATGCATGTTTGTAAATACACATGCACAACTGCATGTGTGTGTGGGTTCAAGGGTGATGACATATGCCTTCCCTGGCCGTTCTCCACTTGCATATTAAGGAAGGGTATCTCTGGGTGAACTCTGAGCTGGATGTTTTTTGGCTAGAGGGCTTTCTCTGAAATTCCATCCCTGCCTTCTCACTGAGATGAAGAGTGAATTACACCCATTTAGCTTTTATATGAGTAAAACTCAGAATCTGATCCTCCTGCTTGGAGTGCCTTACTGTTGAGCCATTTCCCCAATCCCAGGGTTATTACTTTAATAGGGAAATCAGAGAAAAGAATCATCATATCCATAACCTATTTCTTCCTCCCTTCTCCCCCTCTTCTTTCCCTCCCCACCCCTACCCTCTCCTTCCTTCCCAAACTCACTCCTCCCTCTTTCCCTCCCTTCTCTCTGTATGGTAGAACATTAGAATCTATTCTCTGAGTTTTCAAATACATATCACAATTAACAATAATCACCACATTGTACAGCAGATCTACCTGAAACTCTGTATCCTTAACCCCTGATCCCTAGAGAGGCCTCTGCTTCTACCAATTTGAATTTCTATAGATTCTTTATATCATTGGGACTATGCATTCTGTCTTTCTGTACCTGGGGCCTCTCACTGGGCATATATTCTCCTGGTTCATTCATGAGCCACAAGTGATAAGATTTCACCAATGGTTCACTTTTAGACTACAGTAAGTTTGATGCGCAACCAAAATGCAGTTATTTTTTTCTAACTTGATGGATTTTTAACTAAGAAAATATTTTTCTTTTAATCTTCATAAAATTTAGAATATGAGGAAAGGTAGGAGTTAAGAATAGTGGCTTCCTTATGTGTTAAAATAATGAACAAGTTTTATATCACTGTAATGGAAATTTCACTGCGAGGTGTTGTGAAAATAGAAAAATCCCGTAATTCTCTCCCCTTCAGCCCCTTCCTGAGGTCCCTGAAACTAGCCAAGGTTGAGATGGCTGTTTCTCAGAAAAGCTTTGTTCCCCCATTGCCTGGCTGGGACTGCATTCCTAGCAACCTGGTGAGACCACATTCCTCATTCCTGATCTAGCAACCTGGGTGGGGCTACTCAGGAAAGCTCTACCTGAGAACTGTTAATTGTTTGCCGAGGCAGGAACTTTCTGAAGCTTGCACAATGTGTCCTGCTCCAGGAAATGAATGTCTTCAGGTGGTTTCACAAAAAATAGCTTGCCTGCCTGCATTCCTAAACTCTGCCCTAAGCTGACCGTTGGCCCGCCCTGTTAGCGGCTGAGTCCGCCCTGTTAGCACGCTGAGCCCAACCATACTCCATCCCCTACCCAGAGTAGGGTATAAGAATTCTGCCCCGAAAATATTCGGGGCCCCAGGCTTTTCTGCAGTGCCTGGAGCCCACACATGTGTGTACTGGTATTCATATTCATTAAACTCTCTTTTTCTTTAATGTTAACAGTGGTCATTAGCCGTGGTCTGGGGGTGTCTTGGGGTGCCCTAGGGGCGCCCACCTATTACAGTGTCATGAGTAAATTTTTATCTTAGATAGTTTTCTTTATAAATCAAAGTTCTGCTTTTTTGTCAAGTTAATTTTCTTTATAATGCGGAAATCTCCTTAAATAGTCCAAGTAATGACCACTGAGCCTTTGCTCATTTCCCGTATACTGGTGGGGTTACTACTTTGGCCATACACAAAAAACAAACTTCACTTTACGCTTAAGGGATCACCAATTAGATTTACATTATAATGAAAATAATACACGAAAACAACAAAGCAAGAGTTCCAATTTATTAAATTTTAAGGAAAATTAATATGTATGAGTGTTTTACCTGCTGGCTATGTATGGCATGCATGCCTGGTGCCCTCAGAAAAGGATTCAGAGGCCTGTGGGATTCCAGGTATGAATGCAGTGGTAAGCTAGCCCCACTGCCATAGGGAAGTCATGTTGTACAGGTATGACCATATGTATGTAAGCATGTATGTATGTAGGTGTGTATGCATGTATGTATGTATATGCTCTCTGTTCTCTCCTTTAAGGACATGGCTTTCAGTCTCAGCTGTGAGTCATCTCCTACATCTTTAGGCAACACTTCAGTAATCCTGGGGTGTTGAGGAAAAGGCAGAACTTACTGTAACGACCTGTGTGAGCTTTCCCGCAGCGCCACCTAGCAACGGCGTCTTACATCTCATTGGCCACACTACTTGCTTCCTTGGCTGCATGCAACCCAAGCTGATGTCAATGTTTGTTCAGTCATATTTCAACCTTAAAAACATTTTTACAATTCTGCTAGTAAAAACAAAACAGAAACACTCTCCAAAAACAATGGCAACATAATGGAGTTTGGTTGGCTGTAAATACTGTGTTAACATACCCTTTAGCTCTACCCATTGTGCCTGTTTGACCTAAATAGCACACCCTGTTGTAACTCTGCTGTAGATAGCACGACTAATGTTTGGCAGATGGCGTTAGCTTCTAGTTCTTTCTCAGCAACTAGGAGATCACTTTTATCTGTTATAAATTGATTGAAATCACCTGCCATTCCTTTATACCTATGCAGTGTAACATTTTTCCATTAAAGAACCTAAAACTCAACCTTAAAGTACAGCTGAGGCCACCATTTTCTGAGCATGCACACCATGAAGAATGATGAGATTTGCTTACACATGAGCAGACCACCAATTATACCATTTTCCTTACCACTAATTACCCTTCTCTCACCTCACACCATTTTCTTTATCAAATAAATATACCTAGGTCTTATCCTGTAGGAGGTATGATCAGGCTTTTTCTTACTTCCACAAAGTTGATACCTCAGGATTAAACTCTGTTTTGCAAAACTTACAGATTCATGGTTGGCATTCTGCATGGGAAGCAAAATAAAGCACAAAATTGACCTTGTTTTTCCCCTGTTGATTCTTCTCACTGAAATGAAGAGCAGTCAGAGGCTCTGGTAAGAGTGTGAAGTCCCCAAAATACCACTTTTGTCCCAGGAACCAGTGAGCACAGGGAATAGAGTCAAAACCAGAGGAATGACAAGATGGAGCTGACCCTTTGGAAAGGAAAGCTTAGCAGAAACCCAGAGGACCCACAGCTACTTTGTTTAACCCTGGGAGGCTGGCAATGGGTGACATAAAACTAAAGAGACCCGAGTAGATGGAACTGTTGGTTGTTTTAGCCAGACCTGGGAAAGAAGATGTCTTATTCAAACTTAGTTGAGTAATTTCATTTCATCTAGACACATGTAAGATTCACCCTACCTTTACGTTTTAAGTGCCTTGGATCTTTCTCATACTGTTGAAGATGTAGATTCATGGGCCAGGGCAGTGGCTCCAGTGGGGTACACATTCTCACCTCAAGCCTAAGGACCTTAGTTTGGTTTTCCAAGGCCCACATAAAAGCCAAACAAAGTCAGGGGGACATGTCGGTAATCCCATCACTCTCTGTTAGTGAGATGACAAATGGATGGAGAATCTCTTGGAAGCTCTCAAGCCACAGTATGCCCTATGCCAGAAACAGCAAGAGATACCTGGCTCAGCAAGGTGGAAAGTAAGAAGTAACTTCGACAAGTTGTCTTCTGATCTGCACATGTTTGAGCAAGGCTCTTGTCTCAAGGATGGAAGTCTAACCTCCTCTTCCACAGGAGGAAGCACACATGCAAGGTCCCCTGGGGTCAAAAGATCTGCCTGAGGCTGACAGCTCCAAAGGCAAAGCAGAAACTTGCACTTATGTGTGCGTCTTAGTCATGAGAACCCCAAAGAGATCACCAGCGACACAAACTCTCCAAAACGCAAAAGCACAACTTATTGACAAGAAATATAATCCACGACAACAACCTTGTCACACCTTCATAGTGGAGGCTGGAGGAGGTGCCTGTCCCTTTACAAGCTGAGTTTTTAAAGGCAAAACAACAAAGTCACACATCAATTAGGGGTCTCGGTACAGACACAATTCTGATTAGCTTGTTTTTTAGGGACTTTCCAGAATTCCTCTGTTATCTTAGCCTTCAGGTTGCCCAGTTTGTCTGGTTGCTTGCCAAACCCTTTTTCTATAGACTGTCTCCAGTGCTGGGACATTCTGTGGTTAATCAGTTGCTATCAGATGGCCCTAGGCTATCTCCACTATTTCCTGTGCTAGGACATTTTGATTTTGTACTTTTGAAGTCCCTCAAATCTAGGTCAGTGAAATTCAGGCCTATTTTAAGTTGTGTTTAGGGACTTACCCAAAATGGAGGCGCTTCTCTGAGTCTTCATTTCCCCCTTCTCATGGGCCTAATGGAACACAATCAGGGTTTTAGACAGTCCCTCTCTGTGTCCCTTTTGGTTACAGGCATATAGCTGTTGAGTTCTCTGCACCATAAGTTGGATTATACCCAATTACTCTCTGATATATTGGAGTACTCTATTTATGGCATAGGGCCCAAAGGTGATGGCCAGGAAAAGATTGTCAAGGGTCCTGTGAAGAGTGAGATCACAGCAGCAAACCAGGGGGATGTAGAGTACGAATTTTCGATCCAGCTCTGGCTGGCCTCATGTTCTTTCTTTTAGATATCCTTTTCCGTAACTTGGCCATTGATTCCTTTACAACCCCTGAGCGGTCCACATGGAAGCAGCACTCCTCACTCCTCCTTAGTCCTTCAGAAAAATGAGGTCTAGTCCTCTCCTATTCTCAGGACCAGCTCTGCTAGGGAAGACAAGGAGTCATGGAGGTGTGAAATGGAGTTTTCTAACTTTTCTATATCTTCATCAGTGGACAGGCAGAGGCTGTTGCTGAGTGGTTAGAGATGCGGCTCCTGTGGCTAATCCCACTAGGCTAGCCCCTAATGGTGTGGATATGGTGAGGGTTGTAATTGGCTCTCTCTTATAGCACCAGGGGTTCACATGTTCAATTAGGTTGAACAGATCTTCCCCAGTGTGGTATATCAACCAAGGTACTAGCCTGACTAATACCCTTGAGTCTTACTGAGTGCTGTGACATGTGCACACAGGGTCAGCCCAGAGTAACAAGGATAATAAATGGCTGGTTTGTTCCCACGTGGTTGAGTGTGGCTGTAGTGGACTTGTACTTTGGTGGGACCTGTCCTATACACAGACCTTGGCCCTCTACCCGTCGGAGCATTAGTGAAGCTTTGGTCTGCCAGCGGCAGTGTTGGTGGTCAGTGGTGGTACCATATTTGCCCATTACTGCTACCCCCTCATAGAAAGGGAGTATCATAGCAGTGCCAGGAGGAAGCTGTCAAACTAGATGTGGTGACATTGAGGAGCAAGTAGGACTTCCGGAGCAGAGAGAACAGTGGGTCTTTGTATGCCAGACTGGGGGTGAGAGTAGTGTCCCACGGTAACATGATTTGACTCAGGAGTGGTATAGTGCTGGGTTTCTTGGGCTCAAGCTGTTCTAACTAGGGAGGACTGAGTACTGTGTTGGGCTCCACCTCTGCTTTTATTAGGGACAGGATGTGCTGAATGGTGAAAGTTAGGCCAGGGTTGTATCCAGAGTGGTGGGTGGTACAGCCACAACCCCCAGGTCTTACCTGTGGTCCAGTCTGCTTTCTCTCCTTGGTCAGTAAATGATATGAGCATAAAGTTACAGTGCCCTCCTGAGGTACCTGCCTTACTGTGATCAAATCTCCTTTTATGGGGGATTCCACCCTATGTGTCCTGTTGACTCACAACCCCAGCTGGCACAATGGATGTCTTTGAGCCTCCCACACTTCTGGAGTGAGCTGGGCACACATAGTATCTGAGTTCCCGAGTCTTGATCTTGGCCAGTGGAGAGTGACATCTGTACCCTGTTGGCATCCTGACTGAGTCCAAGTTCCATGTTTCTGCTGCCAGGTCACAGAGATCTACATACAGGTCCAAGAACCAGGAGTCCTTCGGGTCTATTGTGGAGGAGGTGGAGTTCACTACAATTCCAGCCTCCTCATTGATGATAAACCAGGCTTGGTTCCAGGGTGTTTGTGGGTTGTTCAGGTGGCTTATGCTGATGGGGGCTGTTGGGAGCAAGAGCAGCAAAAGCAGCACAGGTCTCATTTCTTTTGGCAACGGAGCTTGAGTTTCAGCTGGTTGGAGGGGTGTCTGGATGCCTTCCAGGTTTTCTCCCGATGTTCTGCCAGAAGGGCAAATGGGTCTGCCACACAAGTGTGGGAGTGGTGAACCCAGGTAGCAAGTCTGTCTACCTTGAGAGTGGTGGATGTGGTCAGGATGACAACATAGGGTCCTTTCCATCTTGGTTCCAAGGTCCAGTGTTGGTGTCTATGGATCAGGACCCAGTCTCCCAGTTTGAACCTATGGGTAGTTGGGTAGAAGCAGCTTCATAAATGGCACAAATTTTTGGCCATATGTCCTGGTGGGTGAATTGGAGCCTCCGAATAGCTTTCAGTAGGTCCTGGTCATCCAGGGAGGCAACCAGCTCAGTCTGCAAGCTTTGTATCATAGGTAGGAGGTTCCCATACATGATATCAAAGGTGGTAAGTCCTATCTGATAGGGTGAATTACATACCCTAAGTAAGGCAAAGGGGAGAGTAGTCACACAGTTTGCACCAGACTCCAAGGCTAATTTTAACCAAGATCTCTTTTAAAGTTCATCCTTTCTACCTGTCCTGAGCTTTGGGGTCTATAAGCAAATGAAGCTTCTAATCAGTTCCCAGTGTGATGGTTACTCCCTGGCTTACCTGAGAGATAAAGGCAGGGCCATTGTCTGATCCTATCATGACTGGAAAACTGTACCTGGGTAGGATCTCCTCTATCAGTTTCTTTGCCACCACGTTTGTGGTCTCATGCTTGGTCAGTTATGCCTCAGTCTACCCAGAGAAGGTGTCTATAAACACTAACAGGTATTTGTATCCAAATCTTCCTGACTTGACTTCAGTAAAATCCACCTCCCAGTACACACCTGCTCAAGTCCCCTTTTGTCTGACACCAGAGTTGGAAGAGGTTGGCAAACCATTAGTCATCTGGCAGGCATAGCATTTGAATACGACTTCTTCAATATCTTGGTTATCATTTTGTTTTTATACAATGGCCTGTCTTAGTAGATTTTGCATCCTTCAGATGCCCAGATGGGATAATTAGTGAATATTTCTGAGTATCGCCAGTCCTGTCTCTCTTGTCCATCTGCTTTTCTCCATTAGCCATCTATTATGTGGGCCACTGGCAGGGTATGGATCCAGGCTAAGTCAGTTGGAGGGTATTGGGGGGTGGTCTGTGGCATACTTCTAGCCTCAGGATCCACCAAGACTGGAGATAACTTCAGAGTGGATGCCACCCCCTCTGGTTGTCTGGTCTGCCAGGTGCCTTTTTGGTGCCCCAGGCAATGGATAATATCCATTTTGGGGGGTTTCCATATAGCCTGCAGGAGCACCAGAATATCTTGTTTAATTTTTTTTTTTTATCATCTTCCCTTTTGCTGTCAGCAAGCGTATTTCCCTGTAGATGGCCCCATGGATATGTGCAGTGATGAAGGCATATCTGCTATCTGTATAGATATTCAGTTTCTTCCCCTTTCCCATTCTCAAATCCTTGATTAGGGTAATCAATTCTGCATTTTGGGCAGAGGTCCCTGCTGGTAGGGTTTCTACCCAAATGATGCCCAAAGTGGTGGTTACTGCTGCCCCTGCATACCTCTGTCCATCACACACATAACTGCAAACCAGGTTTCCTCCACATCTGGCAATGGTGAGTCTAGCAGGTCCAGGCAGATGGAGTAGGCTTGGGCTAGCATCTCTGCATAATCATGAAGTGGTGCCTCAAGGTCAGGGTCTAGCAGCAGTATGGCAGGTTAAGGGCTTTGGGTACCTGGAATGTTATTCTGGTGGGGTTGAGAAGTAGGGCTTGATAATGAGTCATTCTGGCATTGCTCAGCCAGTGGTTGGATGGCTGTTTAAGGACTGCCTCCAGGGCATGTGGGGTGGCAATGGTTAAGTTTTTCCCCAAAGTTAGTTTATCAGTGTTCTTGACCAGCATTGCCACTGCAGTTATGATACACAGGCAGGGGGGATCATCCTGTAGCCACGGGATCGAACTTCTTGGATAAATAAGCCACAGGTCTTTTCTAGGGCCCTATGGTCTGGACGAGTACTTGTTCTGCTATCCCTTTATTTTCATCTATAAACAGATAAAAATGGTTTGTTTATATCAGGCAGTTCAAGAGCTGGAGGCTCTAAGAGTTTTTGTTTCAGGGCATCGAATGCCCTGTGTCTTTCCTCCATTCATGTGAAGTTGGGTGTGGTCTGGGTGGCCTCATATACTTTGCCAGCTCAATAAGCCCCTGGGATCCATAGGTGTCAGAACCCCATTGTGCTAAGGAATTTCCTCACCTCCTTGACAGTCCTAGGAACCAGTATTTTTAACACCATCTCCTTGTTGGCATCTCAGAACCACCTCTGGCCCCCCTTCAAGAACATACCCCAGGTATATTACACAGTATCTGTAGATCTGGGCTTTCTTGGCAGAGGCTCAATAACCCAAGTCTCCCAGGGCCCGTAGCAAGTTCTCAGTTCCTTTCCCATAGGCAGGTGCAACCAACAGGTCATCCTATTACCACAGGCGAATATTAGGGTTTTGGGTTCTGTACTCGCTCAGATCCTCATGGAGGGCCTCCTCAAAGTTGTTAGGGGAATTCTTGAACCCTTGGGGAAGTCATGTCAATTGTCACTGAATCTGATTTCTGGATCATGCCACTTGAAGGCAAAATATTGCTGGCTCTTGGGGGCCAGGAGCAGGCTAAAGAAGGCATCTTTTAGGTCCAGGGCTGAATACCACTGCCGGTCTGGAGGCAATGTATTCAGTAGGATATGAGGGTTTGGTATGGTAAGATGTATGTCTATCACCCTTTTATTTACCTCTCTCAGGTCTTGCACTGGTCAGTAGTCTTTGGCGTAGGGCTTTTCAACTAGTAACAGTAGGGTGTCCCAGGTGGACTTAACTGGCTTCAGTACAGCAAGGGTTAATAACCTCTGTATGTTGGGGGTTATTCCCTTCTTTGCTTCTTGAGACATTGGGTACTGTTGTCAGACTTTGACTGAGTTTGCATCTGCCTGGATTTCCACATATATCAGAGGTCTGTGCTTTGCTAGTCCCATGCCCCCAGTCTCAGCCCATGCTAGGGGAAACCTTTGCAACAATTTCTCAATTTCTGGCTCAGGGGATGCTGGTTTATGATGGAGTCTATATTCCTCAGGCAGGCTAGCTATCATCAACACCTGCACTGCTTTCCCATTTTGATATAACAACTGTGCCCCTTTGCCTGAGAAATGGATCTGGGCTTTCATTTTTAACAAAAGGTTCCAGTCTAATAGTGGGTAGGAATGAATGGGTTGCCCATCCCATTCCCAAGTCTACCATTCTTTGGGTAGTCCATGAATACGATTTGGTGGCCGTGGTCCCTTGTACTCAGGTTTTCCTGGTGGACATGGGTCCATCTGATGTCAGAAGGAAGGAGTTCTCTTCCCCTGTGTCCATCATGAATCTTACTTGTTTCCCCTCCACTCTCAGTGTTACCCTAGGCTCTGGGAGGGATCTGAGCCCCATTCTCCCTAGTCACTATCTTCTTTCAGGGTTGCAGAGAGCAAGAGGGTAGCCAGGGGTATCCTCCTCTTGTTCTCGGGACAGTTTATTGTTCAATGCCCTTCTTTGCAGTATTCACATTGCTTCTTCTCTACCTTAAGGTTGGTTTGAGATCACTGGTTGCCATGTTTGTGTGGTTCGATCAGTCTGACTCCTGCCACCAGGAGGATCTTTTCATTCCTCTCTATGTTGTGCCTGCTGTTGCTCTAGTATCTTGGCTCCACTTTTCTCGTCTCCTCTTTTTTCTTCTTGCTGCATCCTCTCTCTCTCATCGCTCTTTTTTCTGTTCACCTGTCTCTCTTAAGATAAACTACTTCTACCACTGCCACTAGTTCCTGAAGAGATTTCTCCCCTAATCTTTCCAATGACTGAAACTTCCTCTTAATATCTGGGGCTGTCTGATTAATGTAGGCAAACATCACCATCTGAGCCCCCCTCCTCAGTCTCAAGGTCATATTCATGTACTTCTGGAAGGCCTCTAGCAAGTGCTCCAAATAGGTAGTCTGGCTCTCATTCATCTCTTTCCTGACATCATAAACCTGGGCCATATTGGTCAGCTTTGGGGCAGCCACTTTGAGACCCACCAATAGAGCCTGGTGGATGGACCTGGAGCCTCTCCTTAACTTGTGTCATGGTAGTCCCAAACAGGATGGGTGGTAGGGAAATAGGCATTTATGGTCACAGGATCAGTGATGGGAGCCCCTATAGGGTCTGGAACCAATTTCTAGGCAGCTTCCAGGATCCTATTTTGCTCCTCTAAAGTGAACAAAATGCTCAAGAGCTGGCCATAATCATCCCAGATGGGCTGATGGGTAAAAAGAATAGTTTCTAATATGTTAATTAAATCTTGGGGGATCTTAGAAAATGGGGCATTCTGTGTGTGTCAATTGTATAGATCACTGGTCACAAAGTCAGTAATGAAAGGGTTGATTCCCATCCTTGTCCACTGGTCCAGCAGGTCAGAGGGATAAGGACACCATGGTGTCTAGCTGCAGGATGGCTCCCTGGTGTCTCTTAGTTGCCTGGACTGGGCCCTGTAATGGTAGTTCTGGTTGGGGCTTCAGGTTGGATAAAGATTAGTTAGCTGAGGAGGAGTGTAGGATATAGGGAATAATTCCGACTCCTCTGTTCCCCCTTGGATGACTCGGGCCTTTGAGTCTCCCTTGGGCCTCAAGGAGAGCACTTGTGAGGAAGAAGATGTTAGTGGGGGGCAGTAGGTTTGGAGTCAGGACTTATGGGTGGCTGAGGCAGGAATGGTTTGACTTAGGAGAGGGGTTCCCCCATCCTGTCAATGAGACCTCTCCAAGTAACTATGTAGGGGGTTTGATCTGAATGGACTGTTCATGATATAAATATGACTTCCTCGACTCTGTGAATGATTTTATAGTCAAAGGTCCCTTCATGTGACCAGCCAATACCAAAAACAGGCCATTCTGAGGAACAAAAAGTTATCCATTTATTTTTTTCTTAACATGTACTCTGATATTGTGAGCAACCTCCTTTATGTCCTTCCAATGAGCTAAGGTCTAGAAGGGGAAGAGGGAGAATACTCAATAGTCTGACCTGGTATGTGCAAATGAGAGATGAACAGAAATGTACTAACAAGACAGTCAGACAAGAGAAAAACAAGGGCCCATAATAGAATACTGCAGTGCAGAGGTCTTGGTGGTCAGAGGACCAGGAAAGAGTCCCCTTTCTGCCCAAAACTGTACAGATGAGATGGGGTGGGCCCAGTAGGGTCTCCTTGTTCCAAGAATTAAGAGGGGACCCTCTTAGGTCCCCAATAGCAATTTTCGACTTGAAACCCCCTCCCAGGAGTAGAGATGCCTCCCACTCCCTCCAGGTATGCTTTACATGCATATCTGCCAAAATAAAACCTTTCAGATAGTCAAAGAAGAACAGAGCCAAGACAATGAAAAAGAACAGTCAGAATAAACTTACCCAGTTGGTTGGTGTAAACCTTTGGGCTTGGGGGCTCAGGGGTTATCTGGGGATCCCAGACAAGCCCCCAAATGTTGTGCCCTGGTTGTGAGAACCCCAAAGAGATCACCAGAGATGAAAACTCTCCAAAACGCAAAAGCACAACTTATTGAAAAGAAATATAATCCATGACAACAACCTTGTCACACCTTCATAGTGGAGGCTGGAGGAGGTGCCTGTCCCTTTACAAGCTGAGTTTTTAAAGGCAAAACAACAAAGTCACACATCAATTAGGGGTCTTGGTACAGATACAATTCTGATTAGCTGGTTTTTTTAGGGACTTTCCAGAATTCCTCTGTTATCTTAGCCTTCAGGTTGCCCAGTTTGTCTGGTTGCTTGCCAAACCCTTTTTCTATAGACTGTCTCCAGTGCTGGGACATTCTGTGGTTAATCAGATGCTATCAGATGGCCCTAGGATATCTCCACTATCTCCTGTGCTAGGACATTTTGATTTTGTACTTTTGAAGTCCCTCAAACCTAGGTCAGTGAAACTCAGATGTGTTTCAAATTGGGTTTAGAGACCTGCTCAAAATGGAGTTACTTCTCTGGTTCTTCATTTAGTCTCCTGGGTCCTTCTATTTCACCCTGACAAAGTGAGATCCTATCTATGTACCTGATGCCACTTTCTACCAGAGATACCATTTTTCAAATTTTAATGATCCTTTAAGACATTTTGTTAAGAATCACATTAAGGTCTTCTTTGACTAACAAGCTAGTTTTCTTTTGAAATTACACACCGACTCTGTGCTTACTTTTGAGGAGTTAGGAAAATTGTTACGAATTAGATATGGGAACGTTTTAATTTCACTAATTGGCTAAAAATAAAAACGAAGGGAATAATGTCTCCAAATCCATCCTCAGAGCTGGCTTTCCCCACAAATCATCAGGTGGTGATCCCCACAGGAGGTAGGGTGACCCATTACACTATTGGTCTGTATCTCAGCTACCACCTCTTCCTCTGAAAAGCTTGCCATGACCCATTTCTCTGGATGAAGTCCTCTAATATATAACACACTTAGGATTCTGTTTCTGGATATGACAGACTAACTGCAAGCAAACTGACCCTTCTGTGATAATCAACAATACCAGTTGATAACATCTAAAACTAAACCCTGATGCTACAGTTTCAGACACTAAGCAAAGGTAGCAGAAATCTGTGATCTGGAAGAGACACATCCTGGAATACTCTTTTCACTTCTGGAACTTTCCAGGTATGGCACAACGTTATAGGATATGCGATCACACTGTGAACCCCAAGATAATATTATTTACAAGAAAAACCTGTTCCTATGTGTATAGTATGCCTCAGCCATAGCATATACCTTTAATCCAAGAGCTTTCTGTTTGAATATTTTAACAGGATTAAATAAAAATCAACCTTAGGTCAAGAGGCAGAGCAAGCAACCAGTTGACAGAACATAACCACAGACAGTAAGAGGGGGTCAGGAGGGGTGATACACAGCAAGTAGAAGGGAGTCTGAGTAGTTTTTGTTTGAGAGGGCATAGGAGAAAATGTTCTTTCTGTAATGACAGCAAGGAAGAAGCAGTTGGGTGCTTTGTTTGCCTCATTGAGCTGGCAGGTGAAAACCCCAGCACCTGGCTCCTGAGTCTTTTTGGTAAAATAGAATGATAGAGAATAAGTTACAAAACAAACAACAAAAACAAAAACAGCACAAGGAGCAAGTGGTCCTGCAGAGTGGAGAAGACAAGAATCAGAAGCTACAGAACAGTTTAAAAGTAAAGGGTGAGTTTCCTCAAGGAAGATTACAAGCAGGAATCTGCATAGAGGACTCCTTGAGCTTTTTACTAAACCCCATTCCTGAGCCAAGTCTCCCTGTGGCTGCTCAAAGACAATGAGGAGAAGAGAGTGCAACTCACAGAGCCTAAAGAAGCCCAGAGAAGTTCAAGTGATAAAATAATAGCACTGATTTGGACACCCAAGAAAGAACCTGAAAAGCCCATTCTACAGTTCTCCTAGCAAGGCTTTCGACCAGCTTGGAATAGCAAAATAATCTGCAATGCCAACATAACAAAATTTAATGTTCTAGTAAATAATCCAATAAAGCATAAATTACCAACTCAACTGCAGTATTCATAACTTGTAGCATACAGTAAGAAATGAGCAGGAGCATTTATAACCAAGAGAAAAGGCATCTGATTGACAGGTCTAGCAATGATAGAGAAGATGTAATTAGCAAATAAGGATTTTAAAAGTATGCATGCATGCGTGTGATGTAGGAATGCCTTTGTATGCTGTAAATAGCAATCTTTAAATAAAGGAGCTGTTTTGGCCCATGACAGGCACCATAGAAAAAGTAGGAGGAATCAGAATAGGTAGGAGAAGCAGGGCGGAGTCAGACAGACTGAGCCACATGCCCAAAGGAGCAACATGTAAGGAACACAGGTGAGCCACAGGCCATGTGGCAGACAGATTAATAGGAATGGGTTTATTTAAGATGTAAGAGCAAGCTAGTAATGTGCCTAAGCCATAGGCCAACAGCATGAAGTTAATATAAGTGTCTGAGTCATTTTGGGGGCCTGAGCAGCAGCGGAAGGCTAAGGAGTCTGGGGCTGCAGGTCTGTGGGTCTGGGCCTCTGGCTGCCCTGGGCCGGGAAACCACATTGTAATATGCATGTATGTGTGTATGTGTAGGTTGGAGATAAACCTCAGGCCCTTTTGATTGTGTGGCAAGCACTTTATGGAGTGAGTTAACTCACACTAGCCCTGAAATAGTTGTTTCCCTAAATGGACTAAATATTTAGAATAAACTTCACCAAAGACATTAGGTAAGGGCTGATGAGATGGTGGCACAGGCAAAGGCATTAAACATTGAGCTTAATGGCCTGAGTTTGGTTATTAGGATCCACTCATGGGAGGAGAGAGCCAACTGCTGTAAGTTGACCTCTGACTTCACAGATGCACTGTGGTATGGGCATGCCCATATACACACACATCAATAAATGTGATTATTTTTTTAAAAGAAAATATGTAGACACTAACATATTAGCACACTAGTCTTAGTGAAAACTTAAATGACATCAAACAACTACTAAGATGGCTGAAATTTGAAAAGTCTCAAAGTATGTGGGATAACTGGGCCCCTGCAATCATTTGGTGGGAATGAAAAGAATGGCATGAGTATTTGAGAATAGAGTTTGGACATTAAAAAAGACCATATGCCTACTATATAATTCTAGATATTTCTCCAAGTGAAAAGAAATTATATCTTCATGTAAACATATTAGTATGCATATAACTATGACTTATTATAAGTCAGCACCCTGACTTATAATAGCATTAACTGAAACAATCCAGCCAGGTGGTGGTACCTTAGTCCCAGTACTCAGGAGGCAGAGGCAGGCAGATTTCTTTGAGTGCAAAAACAGCTTGGTCTACAGGCTCCAAACTACACAGAGAAACCCTGTCTTGAAAAACAAAAGCTTTTTTAAATCCAAAATGCTAATTAAGAGATGATAGTATGGTCTGGATATGAAAAGGCCTGACAGGCTCATGTGCCTGACTGCCTGGTCTCCAGCTTGTGGCACCATTAATGAAGGCTGTGTGTGACAAGTCTATCTCTGACCCATCAGTCAGCTCCCCAAAACAATACAGAGACTTCCTTTTAATTATCAAAGCTCAGCCTTAGCTTAGGTTTCTAACTAGCTCTTATAACTTAACTCATTTCTATTAATCTACATGCTGTCACTTGGCTCATGGCTTTCACCTCATGCATGTCCTGAATCCTCTGCATCTGGCTGGTGAATTCCTCCCCCCCCCCCCTTCTTCTTCTCGGGGCTCTCTGTCTGGAAGTCCCGCCTATACCTTCTGCCTAGCTATTGGCCGTTTAGCTCTTTTATTAAACCATTCACAGTGACATATCTCTCCACAGTGTAATCAAATATCTCACTACAGTTGTGAAACCCTCAGGAGGTACAGCTTTGTGTCAGGAGTGTCACTGGGGCCTGGATATTGGGTATATATCCCTTCAACCTATATGCCAGAAGAAAACATTCCTCTGAAATTTCTTCTTCTGAGGTGATTTGGCCACAGCATCTAGAAAAGCAACTAAGACAGATGGCTAAACAAATGATGACATATGCTAGGTCAGAAGCTGTGAAGGAGCTTATATTGTCATAGTTTCATGGATATGGGCAGAAGACAATGTTAATCCTCACAATACTTGTGGTAATCAGAATAACACAGTATTCTCTGCTGCAAACCTCATGGATGCCATGGAGAACACATCATGGGCATGTTGGAGGGGAAGAAACAATAATATTTGAGCTGATTGGGCAGGGACTAGGGCAAACTACTATCTCCCCCCCCCCACATAGGTATGTATAGAAATTCTATAAGAAAGTCAAGATTGTATTGGTGACTGTCATCGAAGGTCTAATTTTTGACTACTGTAAAATAAATGATCTTAAATGTAGGTCACAACTAAGATAGAAAGAAATTTGGCCCCCAAGGCAAGCATGATCCAGAAAACATTCTCAAAAACAAAACAACAAATGTGCCTTTGGGTCTGCTCCAATGGCAGAAAAGCCAGAGTCAGCAGAGCCCTGTCTGCAGAAGCTGCTCCATGTGCACAGCAGGGAAACTGTAGCCTAACTGCCCAAGGCCAGTGCTTCTGGGGTGAGAGCTACATGCCGGAAAATACATTGAAAGCAGTTTAGCCACACCTAACAAGAAATCCTCCAGAAGAGAGATACCACCTGCCCCAGCAGCCCATCACCAGACATGGTGTTCTACCTTACAGAAATATGTCTTACAGCACACTTAATAAGCCTGTTTGCTTCCTACTGTGCTCTAAAGAATTAATTCACTCACCAACCCAGCAACAACAATTCTACACCTCATTTAGCTGAAATGACACCTGTTTATTACCTTTAGTTTCTGATGGTTAAAGTCTGGGCATGGATTCTTTACTCAAGATCTGACAAGCTGAAATCAAGGTGTCACTAGGCAGAGCAGGGCTCTCATCTGGAGCTTGGAATCCTCTGAGTTCAATCAGGGTTCTAGAATATTGAGTTTCTCCTGCATACAGGTGGAGCTCCTGTTTTTATTATCTCAGTGGTTCTTAACCTGTCAGCTGTTATCCCTTTGGGGGCCAGACAACACGTTCACAGGGGTTACATATCATATATAGCCTGCATATCAGATATTTACATTACACTCATAACAGTAGCAACTATAGTATAGTCAGAGGATCACTACAGCATAGGGAACTGTATTAAAGGGTTAAAGCATTACGAAGGTTGAGAACCACTCTATTAGCTCTTGAAGCTGCCCTTAGATTCCAGCAAGGTTTAAAGGCTTAGGAGAATCTGCTTCCAGAGTGCTGCAGTGGAGTCTACACTAGCAGAGTCTAATGGAGCAAGAATCCTGTGGGCAGAACAATTTGACTGTCTACTTCTAGAAGGTAAAGGTCACTTGGTTTAAGATCTTTTGTTGGGATTATATATGAGTCAAAGCATAAACCTTCATAGCCTGTATATTCAAGGGTTCAATATTATTGATATCCTATGGTTTTGATTGCTAGAACTTGGTTCTTAATTTCATCTACTATGTAGAGAATCTCAGGAGATAATTCACACCCTCACCAGTGCTGACATACTTGAGGAGTGTACCTTATAACTTGCAGCAAGAAAAATGAGGGGCGTGTTTAGATTGTGACTAAACATGAAGGCCAACAAAGTTTGAAGTCATAATTAAGGTGGACTATTTCCCTCATCAACTAGAGAGGTTTAAACTTCAAGTATAGATTATCACTATACTCTCTTTGCTAATAGGAATCATCCTTGTCAAGTCTCAACTGATCAATAAAGGAACTGGCCAAGGCTAGGGTATGGCTCTGAGGTAGAGGCTTGGGGTTAACATGTAGGAGGCTCTGAGTATATTTTGCATTGTTTATACCTAAGTTAGCAAAATATTAAAATTAAACAAAGAAACTGGCTAATAAGTGATAGCATTCAACATTCTGCTAAATTCATTGAGAGCATATAGGCCAATAGCCCTCAGCTTCCCTAATGCTACTACTCTTCAATACAGTTCCTCTTGTGGAGACCCCAACAATAAAATTATTTTCATTGCTACTTCATAACTGTAGTTTTGTTACTGTTATGAATTGTTATATAAATATCTGATATTCAGGATATCTGATACATGACCCCTGAGGGCTTTTTGTCCATAGGCTGAGAACCATTTGTCGGAGTAATGAAACTAACTTAGCAAGCTGAAATCATATTAAGCAATAATAATAGTCAATAGGAAAAATGATCATTATATGACCTTTAAAATTTTTGTCAGGACATTAAAAATTCTTACTGTTGGTAATAAATATAAAGAAAAAATAGTTAAGAAATTAATTTACTTAGAACCTTATAATTCATTAGTAATGGCTTTATTAAATTATAATTCATACATTATAAAGTTAAAAGTACATCTCCGTAATTCTCAGCAGAGTCATGGGATTCTGAAGCCATTGCAACAGTCTAGTTTCAGAATATTCTCACAGCTTCAACTGCTCCCCAAATCCCATGGCCATGAGCAGTCACTGCTCAATCTCCATACTTTTTCAACCCTGGGAAAGCACTCATCTACTGTCTATATGGGTTTCCCAGGTAGGGCTGACTCCACAATTGGTAGTCGTGTGTAACTAACTTTTTAAATACACCATGTTTTCAAGGGTCACTCATGCTACACACGAGTTAGCTTTCCGTTCTCTTAAGGGCCAAATAGAATTCCATTGTGTGAATACATAACATTTAGATTATTTATCCATCAGACATTTGGTCACAACTTGACTTTGGAATGTTGTTTTCCTGGCTGCACGTTTGATGTCTCTCAGTGCTGGTGAATCAGTGTTCCCACTGTGAGCAGTTTTTCCCAAAGCTCCATTTATATTTGAATTCATTTCCCTTTACATCATCACTTCTCTTTTTTTGGCTGCAATTTCATTTTTTGTCAAACAATTTTCTCTTTCAGTTATTTATTGCTGTAAAATATCATAAGGCTTTGTCAGTGAAAGGCAAAGAGGCATAACAGCTACACACCTGTCTCCATGAACTGACTAGCTCCAGATAGAGTGACCAATAGCTGATAGACTCATGAACAAGTGATAGGATTGGTCACTGAAGATGGTGTGTACCTTCAATTTACACAGTGATGTGTGGACTAAAGTGCTAGCAGTAAAGTTTGTTCTTGATACTGTCACTTAGAGCAGTACACTATGGTCATTGAAACTTGAACATATACCTGGGAATTGGTGCTATTAACCTGAGTATAGTAACTGAAATCCAAGCTGGCCCAAACTGCAAACTGATGACTGCCTGTATTCTTCCAGAATGCAAGTACATTTTTTCCATAAGAAATTAGAATACAAAGAATTGGTAATTGGAAAAGACTCTTAGGCATGCCAATTCCTTCATTTTAGATATATATTAGATTTTAAAATCTAAGTATATCAAACTAGAAAGTACTGAAGTCTTCTGTGCTCCTGCCAGTGGCAGAGGAAGATGGAAATTTAACATTACAATCCTCACCACATGCTCTTCTTGAAGAAAACTGACAGGTTTCTGTGCTGATAGGTAATCAGAGGAAGAGCCGTTGTCTTCTTTTTCTCCTGACTCTCTTGTCCCCGCACTCTTTTTGCCTGGCCCCTCTCTTTGCTAGGTCAGTTCTTCTCCAGCCCCCTGCTCTTTGCACATGGGACTCCCATGGTATTCTAAAGAAGCAAAATCTCCATTCCCCATCTCACCTGGACTCTCTGGGACAATGCCAGAAAAAGGCACTCGATTCAAGCAAAACTAGAGTCCTGAGAGCCATCTGTGTGCTTAGAACTGAACTTGGGTCCTTCCCAAGAGCAGCAAGTGCTCTTTATCACCGGGACACCCCTGTAGATACATTTCTTGACATTTTTATGTGCATCCCTCAGATGAGTTCCTTAACTCTTACATTTTACTATCACTGAACACTTGCTACCAAATACCAAATTATTGGTATTTGGTCTAAGTGGCCGACCCTGGTCAAATGTTGGAAATACCACAACAAATAAAAATTGTCCCTATCCTTGATGAAGACTAGTAAGCCCATGAAGTCATGAAAGCTTCAACTATTCTTCTGCAGACAACAAGAAGACATCTTATTAGAGGAAAAACTTTAAATGGTATGTATGACCAATACATAGAGAGACTGGGCCTGGGTTATAATAAAATTGCAAGAGTTTTATGTAAAATGTTACCTCTCTCAGGAGGTATGAAATATCATGTTTAAGTTATGAGTCCTATATATTTTTCTGCTACATGCAATTATATATGAGATCATCAAATGGACACCACTGTATATAGTTTGTGTTCAATGTCTTCAGTCAACCTTAAGCTTTTGTGATTTTTCACATTAATAAAGTGGCTGTAGCCCATTCATTTAACTATTGCATACAGCCCACTACAGGAATATTACCAAGAGGCATGCCCCTCTCTCTTTTTCTCATTTGACATCATGAAAGAATTTATTTGGGATCAGAATATAAAGAACATATAACAATTTCTAAATGAATATTCATTAGATTTCTTTTACAACTAATTCACACCAAATTACCAAACTAATTTTACATTACTTCTTCTGAAGTGAGAATTTTCTATGACTTCAAATTTGGTATTTTAAAATTTGAAGGAAGAGAATATATTCATGTATGTTTTGCCATACCTTTGTTTAAACTAAAAAGCACTCTTACTGAATCTGGACTTTCCCATTTGGTAAGACTGGATGATAAGTGTGTTCAAGGACCTTTCAGTAGATGCCTGAAATGTAGTAATAGGTTTTGACCCGGACTAACCACAAGGTCCAGACCAGCAGTCCCAAATAAGCTGTCCACAGCTGCTCAGTCCCAACCACACAAAGGCTTGTGTCAATCACATGCTGCTTGGCCTATGCCTCAGGCACATTGCTAGGTCTTAAATCTCAACTCAAATCATTCCCATTAATCTGTCTTGCCATGTGGCCTGTGGTTTACCTGAATTCCTTTACATCTTCCTTCTCTGCAGCAGCTCACATCATCTCTGACTAGGCCCTCCTTCCTCTTTCTCTATGCATGGATTTCCCGACTGCTTCTGAGATGCCTTGCCATAGGCCAAAACGATTCCTTTATTATTCAATAATAATTCGCAGTGTGCAGAAAGACATCACACATCACTGAAAATTACCAGGAAGAATTAAAAAAGAGAGAGGAAGGAAGACTTTACCAGATGATTTGAAGAAGATACAGAATCACAAAGTCTAAAGAATAATAATTCAAGTTGAGATGTTTCAGTACACGTTGATATGCATTTGATTGCCAGGGTCTGAACAACTTGAGAACTAGCCAATAGAAGACTATGCAGACAGAGCAGGGAGCTCCAGAGTCAACTGACACTCCTCAATAAGCCAAACTTTCTGATCAGAGTGTAGTCAGAAGTTTCTGTCCCACCAGAAACTCTCAAATACCTGGCAGTTGCTTCCCAAAAAAATTGACTCAGAGTTTAATTTTATAGTAACTCCTGGACTAGTAGTTCAGGCTTATTATTAACTAGCTCTTACGCTTAAATTAACCCATAGTTTTTTATCTATGTTTAGCCATGTAGCTTATTACCTTTTCTCATTGCATCATTCTCATCTTGCTTCCTTTCATATGGCTGGCATCTGCTTCTCTGCCTTTACTCTTCCCAGAATTCTCCTTATCTCACCACCTCACCTCTACTACTTGCCTGCATACTGGCCAATCAGTGTTTATTAAATCAATACCAGTGGCAAATCTTTACAGTGTACAAGAGCATTATCCCACATTTTCCCTTTTTCTTCTTTTTAAAATAAGGATCCCAAATCTAATCTCCTTTGTATAGCTTTTTTCCTAACTTGTAACTAACCCTCTACCTAAACAAAGACAAACATCCATAATCTATTTTTTTTGGGGAAACAGGAGTATAGTTCTCGAGACTACTTTCTACTGATTGGAGGCACTGGTAATTTTTGGGGACCCAAAGAAAATTTAGAATTATGGTCAAATACTAAGTGGAGTAGTCTGTAAGCCTCAATCATCTTAGCCAGCAGTCTTGAAGCTGTTCTGGATGCAGAACTCAGAGAAAACTGCAACAGAGGTGCTTTGAAACATTGGATCATCTGGGCCATCTGTTCCCACTGGAGATCTTTCAGGGAGTCTTCCTCAATAAAACCTTTTTTTTTTTTTTTAACTCAGAATGAATCCACAGTCTTTCATTTTCTGTGAAAATTAAAAAGATATATTATTTCTCCAAAGTAAAATGACTTTCAACTTAAATTTTGAAGTCAAACCATTTTCAAAATATATAGGTTGGATTAATCCAGCAGCATTTGAAATCAAATGTCTTTTATCAGCTGTTGCTCATTCCTCAGCAGTCAAACAGTTCAAATACAACACAATAACATACAGTATCCAGACTCTCTGTGTATTTTCCATCTTTACGTGGCTTATTATTTTTTACTATATTTTGTTTTTAAGGAATTTATCCTTTTCCTTTTCTCTTCCAAGTCTGAGTATATTTTTAAACACTGTAAATCATTTAGAAAGATTTTTTTAATCCAAATCTGTCTTTTCTGTAAATCTCTATCCTTTTCTGACCACAGAAACCTTTAATCTGCAAAGGGAGTGACTAAGGTTAAAGCCTAGGCTATGGCAGCTGGCTCCACCCAGCTCCTTGGTCTGTGAGAGTTTAGCTTCATGGTAGAGGTACTGGCAGTAGCTATGTTTACCACCCAACTCTTAGGAATTTTAGGGTTCACACTGCCACCAATTAGAGGACCTCTGCCAGCTGCTCATAAATATCATTTAAGTGTTTGGCACCAAGGCCTCTTAAAAGTGCCTCTTGGTTTTTGCCACTAACACTGAGCCAGGAAAGCCTCTCTTAAAGGAGCTGTGCTTCTTCTTGCCATGAACAAATATAATCCACCTGAGAAAATACTGCTACCAAGAAGTTGTGCTTGATACTGTTCCTGTTTTCTCTGTATGAGCAGTAACCTTACATCTGTCATATGTAGCTCATGCTTGTACCAAGGCTTCTTTGAGATTGTAGGAACCTGCCATGCCATGTTGTAGCTCAAGCCTATCCACTACTCTGCACCAAGGCCCACTTAAGAGACATAGGAAGCTCCCTTTTTGCTCAATTTCTGTGTTCTAAAACTCTTTTTAAGCTTTCTCAGGCTTTATGTGGATGTATGTGCACCATATTGAAGTACCATTTGTAGTCAGAAGTTTCCTGGTCCTGCCTAGTCCCAAGGTTCAGATGAATCTCTTCCACCCATAGTCATTCAGCTGCTTATAAAATAATTATTCAGAGGCTTAATTATTAATTACAAGCTGTTTGGTTGATGGCTCAGGCTTATTACTTGCTAACTCTTAAGCTTTAAGTTATCTATGTTTAGCTTGGTACCTTTTCTCATTGCAGCTTTCTCATCTTGCTTCCTCTGCAGCTAGCTGGCATCTGCTCCTCTCTCTCTCTCAACCACAGGGCCAGTAGTTCAGGTATAATACTATCAAGCTCTTAAATTAACCTATTATTCTTAATCAACTCTGTCTTGTTCAGCTATTCTCTGTCTGGGGACTCTAGTGCTTCAAAATGTACCGGATGCTCTCTCACCACAGGGAATCCTCCAGCCTGCAGAGCTCAGGGTCTGTGCCAGCTGTCCATCAGAAGAGCTTCCAGAATGAATTTGCTTCTGAGGCTTCACATCAGAGGCTCCTGGTGAAGCAGGAAAGGGGTTATACTTTTGTCACCATAGAACAATGGGGAATCATAAATACTCCAAATGTGTAAAAAGTGTGACCCAAAAAGGATCCCTCTCCCCCAAGTCAAGTTTTAAAAAACAGCAGGAGAAATATTCTCATCAAATTGGTTTCTTACATAATACCCCAGCATTACTATTTTGTTCTCTCTTTCCTACCCTCTTCCCTCTGGTGGTGGTGGTGATTGTGTGTGTGTGTATGTGTGTGTGTTTTACCAGAGAAAGATGCTGAGGCCCTGCTCTATTACTTTCTGCTCTTCACTGGGAAACAGGGTCTCTTACTGAACCTGGAGCTAGCAAGCCCCAGTGGTTTTCCTGTCTCTACCTCCTACCACAGCACTGGAGTTACAGTTGTATGTTCACAGGCATATCTAGCTTTTTACATTGGTTCTGGGGATTCAAACTCCAGTCCTCCTGTACATGGAGCCACTTCCCAGCCTCTTCCTTTCTGAAGTAGAGTTTTCTGTATCACAGGCTGGTCTTGAACTTGCTGTGAAGCTGACAATGGTTCTTGACTCTTAATCTTCCTGCCTTAGCCTCTAAGGGCTTGGTTTACAGGTGTTGCCATGATGCTCAGTTTATGCAGTGCTGGATATCAAACCTAGGGTTTTCTGCATGCTAGGCAAGCATGCTACCAACTAAGCCACACCCTCAGCTAGATCTGTGATTTCTTCCAGTAAGACTTTTGCCAGCACTCAATCTATATTCTGTAAAGTTCCCCCACCTCACAGCTAACCAACTCCCCCAGATCTTTCCTTACTCCTCATAATGCAGTGATTGTGCTGATAAGGACCCCTGCTTGTCTTCACAAGCTTTAGCCTTTGTATGGGACTCTGTGGAAAAGTCTCTGCCAATTGTGACAAGAAAAATCCAAGCAGCATAAATAGATCTGAGGGACCATGGTCTTTATTCTCTTGAGCCATTCCGGAGTTTATCCTTGTTTAGTTTAGTGGGAAAAAAATGAAGCAAACCATCCTGGCATATGCTTAGGCCATTTAGACCATCTGTTGTAAAAAGAAAGAAAAAAAATTCACACAAGGGGTTTTAATGTTTTAGTTAAGCAAATGCCATTATTTAGGTGGTGGTGGCAGGAAAAAACAGACTTCTTGGCAAAGCCTCAGAGATTTTTTTTTTTTTTTTGCTTAAAATGTTTAGAAGCAAGAAATTTCTACTCTTTCTTGTCCAAATTGAGTCTAAGTAGTCAAACCAAAGCAGTGCTATAAAGAAGTAATCTACATTTTTTGATCAGTCACCTCATCCTCAGCAATGAGAGCATCATTGTTCCTCTGGTAGCAGCTGCCTCCTGTTTCCCTTCCTTGGGACAGAGCCAACAGGCTTCCCCAGATATGGAGGTCACCACAGAGGGGAGAAAGAAAGTGAGCTTCCCTGGATGGCAGCTACCCCAGTTCCTACGAGGAATCACAGTTACCAGCCTCTTGGAGAGCCAGGTAAAGATCTGTGTCTCCTATGAAAACACCAGAATCAAAGGTCATAGAAATTTCTGGTGGGGCATGAATGTGGACAAGCCATGTCATTGGGGGAATGGAGGCTCTGGTGGCTGGTAAGCCTTCCTACCTTTGTCTTCTGCCCATGGACCTTGTTTAGCCTACAGGTGGACAAGATAACATACAGAAACAAGCTCAGAATTTCTACCTGCACCCAAAAAGCAACTGAGTAGGTTTGAGAAGGGCAACTAGGAATGAAAAGAGCAAGAACAGAGCTTTACAGGAGGAAGTATTAGCCTATTAAACACACACGCAAACACTCTCACACACACACACAAACACACACACACACTCTCATGCACACACATATGTGAGTGTGTACACACCCAAGCATACGCACTCATACACACAGGCACACACTCATGCACAAAATACACTCATGCACACACACAAAAACACACAGGTATACACACTCATGCACATGCACACTTACATACTTATGCATGCACACATACCTGCACACTCATCCATGCACGCATACACAGATACACTCATGCACACAACACTCATGCACACATACACACTCATGCACACACACACACTCATGCATGCACACATACACACACTCAGGCACACACATACTCATACACAAACACACACATATACACACATGCACGCAAACACACACATACACATGCACGCACGCACGCACCTACAATCCATATCAAAGCATTCACTGCACTAAGCCAAACTCATACAGCTGAATCCAGACTCAACAGCTTTCTTTTTGCTGTCAGTAGCATCCTGGAGGAACAAGAGTAGCAGATAAAAAAAGGAGACAGTGAGTGAGCTCCTGGGTCCCAGGCTCTCATACAAGCAGGCCCACAGGATGGATCTCAGGTCCTCACCTCATTATTCTCTCCTCTCAGACTCCAGCGCATTCGGTCAGCCTCCAAGGACCAGAAAGCATTAAGAACAGCAGTGCCAGCCATCAGACTGACAAGAGATAAGATCTTATAAACCAGAATGTCAGTTAGCATTACACAAGCCTTGGGGCTTAACAATGAAATGCTACCGGAAGGCTTCACCTTGATTGAGAGACTGCTCTTGTTATACTGCAGCCCTGTTACGAGGCATACCACAGAATGTCTAATGTCTGCCAGGTCTGGGTGAGGAGGGAGACTTGTGTGCAGTGCTGCCAGGTCTGGGTGAGGAGGGAGACTTGTGCGCAGTGCTTCTGGGAGCAACTACCCTTCTGCATGCTAAATAAGTCTATGGATGCTGCAAAGTTCCCCAGAGTCAGGCTCTACTCAAGTATATCCCCGAGGGAAAGAGAACAGGCAGTTTCAGCAATAGCTTTCAACTTTCTAATTTCAGTTGGATCCAGGAATGCACCTTGTCAATGAGAAAAGTTCCAGAAACTCTTCACCACTTCAGAAAAACATGACTGGAATGTTCCAGAAAATCCAAACCACAGTCATCTGGACATTAAAGATGACTTGACTCTACTTTCCAGTTTGTTTGTTTATTTTCTTCATTCTCATTTTATGGCGAACTGAGAGACTCCAACCCATGTGCCCAGATACAGCCATTAATGTGCTCTGGCTTGAGCTTTCAAAATGGAAAGGCAAGAATGGGAATCCGTGTGTGTGGTGGTACATATGCCTTTGGGGTTAAATATATCTAGGAACAGAAAAGCACGTTTAGAGGCACCTCATACACAAAGACAGAAAATATTACAGAACAAAGAGGGAACCTTTGGAAAAGAAAGTAGAGATGTGTAAGCAAAGTCCACTGCAGTGTGTCTTAGCAGATAGAAACTTACTCTTAAGGGAGTTGAAAGTTGGATGATAACTTTGCCACCAGGAAGAAGCATGGCTTTCCAAAGTCAACAGTGACTTCCCCAGGTACGGTACAAGGACAGAGACTGCACCATCCAAGCACACAGGCACAGCCTGGACCTGGCTTCAAAATGCAGTGGAATCAAGGGGACTCTTCTTCTGTTCTTTGTCTTGGTGCTTCTGTAACTCACCTAAGTCAGGACTTGAGGGCTAGGTCTCAAAGTCCAAAACAGAAAAATGGCTGATGATTCTGCAGAATTCATCTCCTGAAGTACAATCGTTTCTGATATCTTCCTTAATAATTACCACAAACTCAGTGTTTTAACCAATGGATGTTTAACCTCTCACAGTTCTAGAGGCCAGATGTCCTAAATCAAAGTAAGGCAGAGCTGCAGTCTCCTTCATATTGTAGGGGAGGTGTGTGACAGACTTCCTGGAGAATGGGCTACTCACCACAGATAGGGAACTGACAGCAGACAGAACTGATAACACTAAAGTTTAACTTGGTAAACTAATGGGTTTTACTGAATTACTTACAGGAGCTGAAAAAACTCAAAGATGACTCACCAAATCTGGACACCTAGAGAACACTGCCCAAGCGGGCAGCTCAACAGCTTGGAGTGTACCCTTCCAGGAGGCTCAGCTGGTCTTTATTTCTTCTAGGCAGTTGGCTGTTATCAGGCTGGGATCCCTGAAAGTCTCCTTGCAGATCAGATGGTCTGCAGGCTTTACTATTTATATATTCTTGGTGTGTGTGTGTGGGGGGGGGGGTAGTGAGTCTGGGTAGTCCAGGAACTTCCAGAAGCTATTTTGGTTTTTTTTTTTTTTTTTTTTTTTTTTTTTTTTTTTTTTTTTTTTAAATTTCTTTTCTTAAGGAACTCCCATATAGTATTTCATCTCTATTTTAAAATACCTGTTGTTTCAGCTGCCTGTAAACATCCTGTCTTAGGGAGTTTCCCTCCAACATGTAATGTTCTACTATCATATCTCAGAAAACTGCAACAGGAGGGTCCTTCTTTACTTCTACCAGGTTCCAGTGGCTACAGGGCTTCAGTCACTTGTAGCTATATAATTCTAGTCTCTTCTTACATTGTCTAGGGGCTTCCTCCACCTTCTGACTTCTGTCCCTTAGAATTTTATCTCAAGATTCTGACTGTCAAGACTTGGACATATCTTTTAGGAAGTCGCAGAACCTGCTCACTATGGTATGTATACTTCAGATTTCTGCAAAATTTCAATGATTTGTAAACAGAGAACATATACTCAATCCTTTATTGCTGATGGAAAGTAAACTCTCATCCTTTTCTGCATTTACTACTAAAAAACAGCTGGTGTGCACCCCCAAGGCTAATGCTGAAAATCTGGTGCAAGAGCATCCCAAGCCACCTGCCTTCACAGAGGAAACATAGCAGCTAAACTGATTTGATTATGGAAGAGAACATGCCTAGTTTTCATAGTAACAGCTTGGATATGGTGTAACAAGCAAGATGGTTGAGGAAAATCATCTAATGTAAAAAAATAAATAAAATTCCCATTAATAATTGCGATTTCTTGGACAAATTATTCGTATGCTTTACTATAAGGTTAGGTATAATATTTATCTAATAAGTTATGAAGTTCAAATAGATATGTATTTTAAACTTTTAAAACAATGTTTGGTATATGTAATGACTACACAAATGTTCACTTAATTTTCCTTTAAGTGTAAAATAAAATACTTGACATGATTTTGAAATACTCAGTTCTAACTGGGATATCTTCATCAAACCCCTCCCCTCAGGGCTCACAGAACTATGCAGAAGTGGAGGCTGAAGGATTGTAAGAGCCAAAGGTGATGATTACAAAGAAACAGTGTCTTCCAGATACAACAGGACTAAGGCACATGTGAACTCACAGAGACTGTGGAATCATGCACAGGTCCCACATGGGATCCCAGTGCTGAAAGGAACATGGGCACAAGTCCCCAACCTCAACTATCTTCAATTGATAATCACTTGCAAAAGAAAGATGACTTTTCTGCAATGGTATCTCACTGGGTATACAAACCACACTTAACAAGGGGTACTCAGCAGTAGATGGCCAACACAACATGAACTCACTGAGGTTTTATTTTGTATTTGTTTGTTTGTTTATTTCCTTTGAAGCATTTTTTTAACCTTACTGGTCTTTTGTTGAATTATGATTTCCAATTTTGTGTATTTATGTTGTGTGTGTGTATATGTTTTTCTTTTCCTTAAATTGTTTTATTTGTCAGTTTGCATTCTAAATAGAGAGAAAGAAGGCTTGGAGTTGGATGAATGGATAAAGTCTGAAAGGACATGAGGGAGGGAAACTATGATGGCAATCTATTGCATGAAAAATTATTTTCAATAAAAAAGAAAAACTTCAAACCAGTAAGATTTGACTAACCCACTCAAGCATGTGGCTCTGGCATATCTTGTCCATCTCCCCCATTCCCTTTGCCTTGCTAAAAAACTGAGGTCCAGAAATCAGAAGTCCCCTTTGGTTCACCTAATTAACATGCCCAATTAAAATTAAGTCCCTTATCCTAACATGGGTTTCTCCTTTTACCTTTATAAACTGACATTTGCCTGTGTCTCCTCTCTATGCAGAAGCAGTCTTTTGTCCCTAGGGACAACTATCCCAGCCCCCTTTCCCTTCCCCTATTTCCTTTACCACCACACCCTAGCCCATTCTAGTACAGACCTCCCTTTCTCTTAAAAATGGTGTCTGCAAGGTCATTTTTTGCTGTTTAGTTCCTGAGACAGACAGCAGGCATGCAAACTTTTCTTCCTCACTAAATAAAGATCTCTCTGTGAAAACAGGTGTTTAGGTTTGGTTTGTGTCTAATTTGGGGTCTGGAAGAAAGCCCTGACTGTTTGGGAATCTTCTTCAAAATTTATCTAGGTTCACAGCTTCAGAAAGTTTGGTCTAGAACTGCTTGACCTCAGGTACTTGGACAAACCATGATGGTAGTGGGAACATGTGGCAGAGGAATCTCCTTACATTATGGTAGACAGAAAGCTGAGCAGAAGACAGGAGGGGCCAGATAGAAGACACTCCCAAAGACGTGTAGAGTGAACTACTGCCTCTAATTAGGCCTTTCTCCTTTAGTTTCCACAACCTCCCCAAATAGAGTCACTAACTGAAGATAACGTATTCAATATGTGAAAGTGTGGAAGACATGATGGACTCAAACCACGTGATTCCATCTCTGTTCCCCAGAGTCACATGGACATCTTACAGCACAGGATGTAGTTAGTTCATTTCCAGAAGCCCCCAAAATTTTTAAAGTTCTAACATCGTTCAAAACTCTAACTCTGCTAACTCTATTAAATCTGAAGATTATCACATGGTTATGACCTCCTATTTGTTTAAAGAGAGGCTGGGGAGATGGCTCTTGCTGCCATGCAAATGTGAGGACCAGAGTTTGGATCTCCAGCATTCATGTGACAGCAAGGTCGGCATAGTGGCCTCCCAGAAATCAGTGTTCTGAAGGTCAAAACAAGAGATCACTGGAGCAAGCTAGCTTGCTACATTAGCCAAGTTAGTGAGTTCCAGGTTCAATTAAGAGTCTCTGTATTAATATAAGAGCAATCAAGGAAGACAGGTAACATGAACTTCTGACCACCACATGACCACATACTTGTGAAACTCATATATACATGCATGCACACTATACATTTAAAATGCAAAAGAAGAGTTACAAACTCGTAAAATTAATTGGTCAAGACCAAACATTCTATTCCTAAAAGGGCTTTTCTCTAGAATTTAGAATGCGTGGTAAAAGGGAAAGGTCATAAAACTTGCAAAGGGTTGCACAAATAAAGGAAACTCTGAGCCAGATATCAGGGAAAGGCTAAGATATCAAGGAGAGGAAACAACACAGTCAAATCTCACCCAGCTGTCTTCCAGCTTCCTCAGCCTTGCTCCTGTGGCTTCTACTGCCTGCTCTGTCTTTCTATCCCTGCCTTAAATACACTCTTCACCCAGATGTTTCACATCCAGGTTAAGAGTAAAGATGTGACACCACCACTGCCTGGCTGGGAGCCTGGAACTCCCTCTGTAAACTAGATGGCCTCAAACTCAGATTTTCTGGGATTAAGAGCATAGGTCACCACTCTGGGATATTCCCTGTGATGGGATTAAAGGTGTGAGTTACCACTATCTGATCCTCCTAGACTGACTGTGGGTAGATCCCTCTAATATCTCAGACTTGTTTTTATTAAATTTGAAACATCCCCACATATCCCCTTTTGTGTCAAAATTTTAAAAAGTTATAGCTAACATAAGAAAAACCATATACAATAGGTAAATAATTATATACAATATATACAAACAATAAATGAGCAATGTCCAGTCCATTAAAAAATTGACAATTCAAAGAAAATATTCCATTAATTATCCTATTTTGATGAGTCCAAAGGATTATACCTAATTCACTTTCTTTCTAACTTGTATTACTAAAAATTATTATTTTAATATCTCTTATACATTTTAACTTCAAAGTTTCTTTTCTAAAACTATCACTAGAAAACTATAACTATCTCTCTTCAACTACCTCAGAGACTCAAGAAGGAAATAATATTAACTAACTAAACAGCATGGGCAAGCAAGCAACTTTCAAAAAAATGTAAAAATGAAACAGCTGGTTACCTGGAAAGTCACCCAAGGTTCTTCTGTATCATTGAAGTATCCATCATCAGCCTACAGGCCTAACATGTCTGACAGACTCCTTTGCGAAGCAGGATGTTCTCAAAGACCTTGCTACCTTGTCTTGGCAAGATTCAGCAATTCTCTTCTCTGTGTGTCTCCTGCTTGTCCAATTTGAACATCACACTGTCAGCAATCAAGACAAGAGTACTTTCTTGCCCAGGGGCTAACTTTTGTCACAAAGGTCAGCTCCATATGGAGTTTCTCTGATGTCCATAATCTCTGAAGTAGATTGGTACTGCAAAGAGTAGTTGTTCTATTGTTATAAAAATAAGAAGAACCTATGTTATTAAATTCTATATTCTCTGGATCTCTGAAGTGTTTGAAGACCTGTTCATCTAAACTATATTTGTTTGATATTTAAAACATATCTAATATGACTTTAAATTTGATTGTAATGTCTAACTATTAGCTTGCATTAATTTATATTCTAATTAGTTGGTAATAAAAACTAACATGGACTAGCAATTTGTATTACATTGTTAGATGAACTGAATAAATATAATAACAAGCATGGAGATATATGCACAGTAACAAAATTAATCTCAGTATACACAATTTCTATACAATGTACAAAAATCCAATCCAATGTAAAATATTTAAAGCTAGTAAATCCTTTTAAAACAAGATTCAATAATCTATCCCTATGTCCCATATAGCTGTAGCCCCTTTTTCATTCTATCTTGAATCTAGTAACTCTTGTTTAACATTTTTCTAACCATAATCAATAACAATTTTTAACCAATTACCCTAAACAATGACAAACATCCAAAACCCATTGAAAGACCAAAAACAACCCACCCCACCTCTTGGGAATGTGGGCGCCATGTTCTTAAATTTACTTCCTGCTGTCTGGGGGCAATGGCATCTTTTGGGGATCCTGAAAAGAAAAGTTTTGTTAAATTTCAAGTCCTGAAATAAGTAGCTGTGTCACTTGTTATCCAGTCTTGGCATTTCAGGAAAGTGTACAGCTTGTCTCAAGTCCTGGCTATAGTAGTCTATGAAGCTCAGGCATCTCAGGGAGATGCCTCAAAATTGTCCTGAGCAGTTTGTCGTCCAAATTTGATCTTTGGTTGGTGTTTGCCAGCCTAGTGGCTTTGTCATAGTCCATGTGAAATCATTGTATGGGGCCCCATCTTCCTTTTGGATATTTCAAGTTCACAATTAGGCATTGTGATGGGTCACTGCAGAAAACTGATAAGACCTAAAACCCAACACAATATACAGGAAACTAAATATATAACTATTTATTCAGCATAGGATTAATAACAATAGACTAGTCCCTTATTTTTTGTTATTCTTCTGTCCCATATCAGGTGCTCTTCTGATATGATGCATAGATTTTATAATTTCCTTTAACAAGTATGCTTGAGTTTAGAGGAGAGAGCCACACTCCAACTCTAAAGCCAGCTTTAAATTATAATTAAACTGGGACTTCAACTTACAAAAATTTGTAGAGGTTAAACAATGAGATTTTACCCTACAGAGTATACTGGTACCAATAGGTCCGATATTATTTTGCTTGTAAATTTTTCTGGATAGCCTGCCTTCTGCTTTAGATGTCTAAATGTCCAAGCTCTTTTAACTTCTTGAAGATGGGTATTTCCAATTTTCTGTAAAGACAAAAATAAAAACCTGCCCCAACCCTTTGTTTTTTCTTACAACTGAAAGAATTGTAATATGGATAAATTAGCCATCAATTCATATTTTCATGAAGTTTCTCTGGTTTAAATCTAGTCTTTACTAATTATGATGGTATCCATAAATTTTCTTCACCTGTGGAAACAAAAGCAAAACCCCTTCCTCAACATAGCACATACCCTGACTTCCATTCAAAGGTTAGTACATCTTTGAAGTAAACATGCTAATAGTCCAATGCCTTTCAGCAGCTGTTGTTCCTTTCTCATTAGCATTGAGAAAATTCAAAGTTAATAAAGCATTATGTAGTCTATCTCTGAGGGTCTTTGTTATTCCTTTCTGTTTATTTAGCATATCTTTTAGAGTTTGGTTTGATCTCTCTATGACTGTTTGCCCTGTAAGATTGTGTTGTATTTCTGTAATATGCTTTATATTATAATAAGCAAAAAAATGTTTCATTTTACTAGAGACATATGCCGGAGCATTGTCAGTCTTAATTTGTACAGGTATTCCCATGATGGCTATAACTTCTAGCAAATATGTGATTACAGAATTGGCCTTTTCTGAACTTAAAACAGTTGCCCATTGAAATCCTGAAATGTATCTATTGTATGATGGACATATCCTAATTTTCCAAATTCTGTAAAATGAAATACACCCATCTGCCAGATTTAAATTCTGTGTATACCTTTAGCATTAGTTCCTGCTGGCAATGGAGTTTGGTTATAGAAGGAACAGATGAGACACCTTTTTACAATTTCTTTGGCTTGTTGTCAAGTGAAAGAGAAATCTTTTATAATCCTTTGCTATGGACATGATTTTTGTTTTAAAAAATGAAACCTTGAGGCCTCTAATACATTTCCTATGAATAATTTATCAATTTCATCATTACCTTGAGCTAAAGGATCTGGCAGACCTGTATGGGACTGAATGTGTGTTATATGGAAGGGATGATTTATAGTCCTTATTATTTCTTGTAATAGAATAAATAATGAAGCTAGTTCTGACTCTTCATTAACAAAATCAGCTGTTTCAATGTGTAGAATAACCCTTTCTTCATACTGAGAGTCTGTGACTATGTTAAGAGGTTTGGTAAAATCCATTAATTAATACCATCACGATAGCATATAATTCTTACTTTTGAACAGAATTAAAAGGGCTTTGAGCTATTTTACTTATATGGTCTGATTTGTAACCAGCCTTTCCTGATTTGTTTGCATCTGTATAAAATGTAGGGACTCCAGAAATTGACTTATCTCGTACAATACGAGGAAGAATCCAATTAGTTTTCTTTAGAAATCCAATTCTTTTGCTTTGAATATATTTGTTGTTAATATCTCTGCAAAAATTACTGCAGGCTCTTTGCCAAGGTTCACTTTCTACCCATAATTTGTCAATTTCTTCATTAGTAAAAGGTACAACCATTTCTGTTGGGTCCATTCCCGTCAATTGACAAAGTCTTAATTTCCCTATAAAAATCAGTTCAGAAATCTTTTCCACATATGTCTTTAATTTCTTACTTGATTTATGTGGAAGAAATATCTATTCCAATATAACATTTTCCCTTTGCATTAAAAGTCCTGTAGGAGAATGCTTAGAGGGCAAGATAACTAGAATGTCATAAAGGTCTGGATCCATATGATTCACATGTGCCTCCTCTAATTTCTTTTCCATCAAAGCCAATTCTTTCTCAGCTTCAGGTGGCAATTCTCTTGGACTATGTAAGGTTTTGAACAATTATCCAGTTTATTATTTTTAATTCCAATAGTGGGTCGTAAATTGGCAATGTCTCCTAGTAATCTTTGAAGATCATTAAGTGTTTTCAATCTATCTCTCCTAATTTGTACCTTTTGGGGTCTGATTTTTTGTTGGCCTAGTTTGTAGCCTAAACAATTAATGGAATACCCTCTTTGTATTTTTCCTGAGGCAATTTGTAATCCCAAAGCAGGCAATTTTTTTTTTTTACTTCTTCAAACATTTTTTTTTTTAAGGTATTGATATTTGAATCGGCCAACAAGATGTTGTCCATGTAATCTAAATTATAGATTGTGGGATTTGTTATGTATTTGTTCTACTGGCTTTTGTACAGAACACTGGCACAGAATGGGGCTATTCAGCATTCCTTGAGGGAGTACTCTCCACTGATATCTCTTTACAGGCCAAGAATTATTGTAAGTGGGCACTGTAAAGGCAAATTTTTCTCTGTCTTGTTCTTGTAAAGGTATTGTAAAGTAAGTCTTTTAAATCAATAACTATAATAGACCATTCTTTAGGTAATAGAGAAGGCAAAGGAATCCCAGATTGTAGAGAGTCCATTGGCTGGATCACCTTGTTTATCACCCTTAGGTCTGTTACCACTCTCCACTTTCCAGATTTCTTTTTAATAACAAATACAGGAGAATTCCAAGAGCTGGTTGATTCATCTATAGCTGAGCAATTAACTGCTCCTGTACCAGCTGCTCTAAGGCCTGAAATTTCTCTTTGTTCAGGCTATTGATGAACCCATATAGGCTTCTCTGTTAGCCATTTTAGAGGTAGTGCTGTGCATATCTTTAAAAGATCAGCAGCTGTTGTGACTTGTTTCTGTATAACCTGAATGATCTGTGACTGCTTCTAATAATAACTTCCAATGTCTTTTGTTTCTGGAAACATGTGATAGTTTATGGTTTATTTCTGTGTTTGGAGGAATATTAATCCGTGTGTTCCATTGTTGTAATAAACCTCATCTCCATAAATTTATTGCAATGTTAGCCTCATATGGCTTTAATATTCCTCTCTGTCCTCCTGGTCCTATACACTCAAGCCATCTTGCACTCTGTTTTACCTGGGATAATGAACCAATTCCCCAAAACTGAACATTTACCTCCTGAAGGGGCCAACTTGGATACCATGAGTCTGGTGAAAGTGATACATAAGTCCTGGTGTCCAATAAACCTTCAATAATAACATCATTTATTTGTACTTTTAATTTTGGCCTTTGTTCATTGATAGAAGCTGTCCAAAATATTTGTTTTATATTTCTCCATGAGTTTTTCTTTTTCTACAGATTTTCTATCATTCAGTGTAGTATGTCTTTTTAAAATATCTTTTAATTTTTTTAATTGTGGGAAGGTATTTCTTCCACAATGTCTGGGTAAGATTGGGTTGGATTTGATATGGGGGCTTTTGAAAGCCCCCTTGGGGCATTTCCCAAGGGCAGAATGTTACCTTGTCTGTCCGTTGTTGATCTGTACTCATTCATCTGGATGTCTTCCTTTCCCACACCTTCTGCATACTCCAGAAGGGAGGGGCACTCTCTTGGAATTATTCCTAACAAAAACACTGTTTCTGGGAATCCCTTGTTTACAATCTCTTTTTATGTGACTTTGCCTTTCACAATTATAACATTTAACATTTTGACTTTTTCTTATACCTCTAGAAATAAGCTCTCCTACTCTATTATCACCACTATCATAAGACTCTAGATTGTCTCATGAATCCAGTCCTCCAAAGGTGCTGACCTTGCTTTTAACAGTCTAAGTATTTTTCTACATTGTACATTAGCATTCTCAAAATCCAGCAATTCAATTATTATTTTCCTGGCTTCTAAGTCCCATACCATCCTGTTTACTGCTGCAGTTAATCTGTGCAAAAATTCTGTAAAAACTTCTTTTGGGCTTTGAATTACTTTCATGAATGATTCAGTTTTCTTTCCTATTTCTTCAATCTGATCCCAGGCATTTATTGTTGCCATGCACATTAATCCAGAGCATGTTCATTGTATAAGGATTGCCTTTCAATATCAGCATAATATCCCTCCCCAGTAAGTTGGTTTTGGGAGGTTTCTATGCCCCTGGCTTTTCTTCTTTGTTCTATTGTTTTAATCTCCTTCTTCCACCATAATTTCCACTGTAAAAGTGGCTCAGCCTCTAAAACAGCCTTAACCATATCTAACCAATCTTTAGGGATGATCTGGTTACAGTATGACTTAGCATTTGTGTTACAAATGGTGAGTGCATCCCATATGTCACAATTGCTTCTTTTACTTTCCTTAATTATAGCATTTGTACGGGAGCCTAACTAACTTCTCAATCATCTTTATCATTGTGCAATTTTTTAAAGGTTACTGGGTATATTAATGTTGCCTGTTTTTGTCTGATTGTAGATGATCTTGCTGAATTGGTTCTTCATATTCCTCTGTTTGAATTTGAACATCTTTGTGTTGTTGCTCAACAGGCTTTCTTAAGACTTTTTTCTTGGCATTTACATTGACTTTTTAAATGATAAAGCAGAAATCAAACAAAAAATATTCATAATAAACAGTATGCTAAACATTATGGTAGTCTCATCTACTTTATTTATCTTTTCCTTTACTGGTTGTAATTCCAAATCGTCTAGAGACAGATCACAGGAAGATCAAAACCCTCCATTGCCTTAAACAAATTCCTCCCTTTAAACATAATTTATTTACTCACCAATTTGTTGTCTGTGATGATTCAAATGACTGTGAAGTGGAGCTGCTACCTAGTGTAATAGCAGCCCATGGAGGGGTCCAAAAAGAGAGAGAGAGAGAAAAAAAAAAAAAAAACCACAACCCACCAGGAGAAAGAAGCCACTGTCTGAAAAACTTACCCAGATAAAATTGAAAGGAAAACATGTGTGGCTGGTCTGCCTAAGACTGGAGGTTAACTCAGAACAGAAGCCTAGCCAGCAGGCAATTACTCCTCAGGCCAAGTGTTGCTTCGCTGGAAAAAGCTGTTTTTTGGGTGGGGAGGGGAGACATTTGTGCCCCAAAGTTGAATGCCAAGTGTTCATGAATAAAGAAAACTCAGAGCCAGATCTCAGGGAAAGGCTGAGATATCAAAGAGAAGAAATAGCACAGTCAAATCTCACCCAGTTGTCTTCCAGCTTCCTCAGCCTTGCTTCTGTGGCTTCTACTGCCTGCTCTGTCTTTCTATCCCTGCCTTAAATACACTCTTCACCCAGATGTTTCACATCCAGGTTAAGATTAAGGCGTGACATCACCACTGCCTGGCTGGGAGCCTGGAACTCCCTCTGTAAACTAGATGGCCTCAAACTCAGATTTTTCTGGGATTAAGGGCATAGGTCACCACTCCCGGATATTCCTTGTGCTGGGATTGAAGCACTTCTGATCCTCCTAGACTAACTGTTGGTGGATCCCTCTGATATCTCAGACTGGTTTTTATTAAATTGGAAAAATATCTGCACATCAAAGGATTAGAAGGGGTGGATGGGGAAAGAGAGGAGGAAGGAAAAGACGACTCTAACATAGTCATCCTGCTGTGGTTAGAATGCTTGGCAACCAACATATCACTCCTGCCCCCTCCTTATATGCAGAACAGCATGTGCATTGTGAACAGCTGGAGGAGGAAGGAGAGTCTATCTAGGTGGTTTTATTCTACCAACCATTTGGAAACAGAACTTATGTGTGAATATCATTCTTTAAATAAAGGAACTATTTTGGCCTATGGTGGGCACTGTACAAGTAGGTGGAGGAATTGGAGCATAGGTAGGAGACAGAGGGCAGAGTTAAGAGAGACATGATCCAGCCGTCCAAGATTCAACATGTAAGGTAACACAGGTGAGCCATAGGCCACATGACAGAAGAGATTAATGGAAATGTGTTGAATTAAGATGAAAGAGCTAGCTAGCAATATGCCAGATTCATAGGCTTATCAGTATAAAATTAACGCAAGCATCTGTGTTTCCCTAGACCATGAGGCTATAAGGGCCAGAAACCTCTTAATACACAGAACTTCCACCACTTCTTAGTTAATGACCTCAATGTAATAAGTTAATGAGTTTGTTTCTTCTACTGGCTGTGAATAATAAATATTTCCTAAGTCTTTTTTCTTTTTTCTTTTGACATAGTTTCTCCTGTAGTCCAGGCTAGCCTTGAACTTCTAGTCCTCCTGCCTCTACTTACAAAGAAAGAAAGGCAAGCAACACCACATCCAGCTTATGTGGTAATAGGCAGTGAACCAAAGAGCTTTGTGCATTGTGAGCAAGTACTCTACCAATTGAGCACAACCCAGCCCCCAGTCTTCTCATTATTGTAAAGCCAAGCTTCTCATACAGGGAAGCCTCAGTAAGCATGAATTCCTGTAAATGTTTTATTGCTAGATTAAGTCCTTTACTTCTGAATATAAATTTCATTCTAAAAATGCATTGGATCATTTCCTATTTGAGAATATCTCATCATGGATCCATGCTTATCTGAATTCATGTCTCAAGGCCTGTCTCAGCATATTGCTTATACTGAACTTTCTCTCTGTGAGTCTCAAGTATTTATTGCAAGTGTCACTCACAGTGAAAATGTCTCACTCCAGCTTCACTCAACAACCATAACTTAAATACAATGTTCAGTACACAGGGCACTCGGTACAGAGGTAATATCTAGTCTGTATGTAAAGCTTGTGCATGAGGAATTTGAAGCATTTAATATTTTAATGTAATTTTTCATAACTAAAATGAGAAAAATACAGTGCCACAGGCAGGAATTTTGTCACTGTTTTATAAACACCTCAGTTCAGACACAGAGAGGCTTGCCTGAGGTCACTCACACACTAATAAAAATCAGAGCCCTAATAATCTGTGTGATGTTCATTACCAAAGAACATAGAGTCCTGTCTCCAGGACTTGTAATCTTTGCATTTGGGAAGCAGGTGTGTCCCTGGGGTTCAGTGGTCAGCCAGTCTAGATGAATCACCAGGTACAGGTTAAAACTGAGTCAGAATCAATAATAACAACCAAAAAAAGCCAAGTGGAGAGTGACTGAAGACAACACCTATGTGGCCCTCCTCCTCAAGGGCAAGGGAACACACAGACACGCGCGCACACACACACACACTGCACACATACGCAAGGGAACACACAGACACGCGCGCGCATGCACACACACACACACACACACTGCACACATACAAATGCATGAAACAGACACACACTCATGCACACATACAAGTACATACACGTACACAAAATTAAAAGTAGATAACAGTTATAGACAAAATATCAATGTTAAACTGCTTGTATTTCCCATAAAGTTGGTCAAGATAGTTATCATATATAATTTATTTGAGTAATTAGCAAATTAGCTACTTGATTTTTTTGTATTACATAAGATTCAACTAAGACCTTGTTGACTGCCACCTTCATTATGCCTGTCACTAAACAAAGCAAGGTGTCTCTGTTTCATGCTTAAATTCCTGCAGCTGTGAGTTCCTTTGAGAAATCAGAATTCAATCCTAGACTTCCATATGAAGCCTACTTTAAGTAATTGATCTACTGATAGTAAGTACCTAAATTTCTAATGTCAACAAATTTGTCAGAACCATAAGGATCGTTAAATTTAGGATACTTAAAGAAAAGAGGCACTGCTTTCCTCATGTAACAAAAAGCTGAGGGTAGCAAGATGGTCCAGTGGGGGAGTCAGCACAAGCATGAACACCTGAGTTCAGATTCCTAGTATCCACATGACTACACATGCTTGTATCCCCCGACTTGGGAATAGAGATAGGAAGATCCCAGGAATTCACTGGCCAGTAGGTCCAGCACAATAGTGAGCTTCAGGTTCAGTGAGAGTCCGTCTCAAGAAATGACTCAGATGCTTATATTAACTTCATGCTGTCTGGCCTATGGCTCAGGCACATTGCTAGCTTGCTCTTACATCTTAAATCAACCCATTTCCATTAATCTGTCTGCCATGTGGCCTGTGGCTCACCTGTGTTCCTTACATGTTGCTCCTTTGGGCTTCTGGCTCAGTCTGTCTTGACTCCATCCTTCTCCTCCTACCTATGCTGATTTCTCCTCTTACTTCTTCTATGGTGCCTGCCATGGGCCAAAACAGCTCCTTTATTTAAAGATTGCTATTCACAGCATACAGAAAGACATTCCCACATCACCTCCCCCTTTCTGTCTAATAACAAAGGAAGGTTTCAATTTTAACACAGCAAAATTACATATAACAAAATAGCCATCAAGCATGAAATAGTTACAATATCTAGTCTATTTGTATTTAGCAAAATTAAAGAAAATATTCTATCATCTACCTTATCCTTGTGAATCTAAAGTTTCATATCCAATATACCTTTCAAATGACTAAGAAAAACTATACCTATAACTATCTAATCTTCAACTACATCAAAGACCACAGGATATATTTACCCAAGTAAACAGGAAGTGCAAGCAACTTCCAAAATCTAGAAAGGACAGAGATGACACCTATCTGCCTGGACAGTCATCCATAGTTCCTTTATAAAGTTGGGGCATCCATCTTCAGCCTACAGGCCCAGAGTCTCTTTTCATTTCAGTGAAGCAGGAAATCTGCTCTGCCCATTCATCAGTTGCTTCTCCTCGAGTCCTGAAGAATGTCTGACAGTTTTCTCGTAAAGTAGGAACCTGAATGACCATCTCGGCTTGTTCTGCCAAAGTTCAGAGGTCATCTTCCTATGAAACCTGCATATCCAGTTTAAATAGCATGCTGTCAAGCAGTCAATATAAGAACAGGTTCTTATCCAGTGGCTAACCATTGCCACAAAGAAACTAATCTCCATATGGAGTTTCTTTGATGCCCATTTTTCTCTTGAAGTAAATTAGTGCTCCCAGAAACAGATTTGTCTCACTGTCCAGAAAAGTCTAAGTTCTTAAAAAATTTTAAATGCCATATTCTGTAGGTCTTAGAAGTATTTGAAGATCACCTATATAATTGAATTACATCTTTGTATACCTAAAAATCTAACATGTATTTCTTAATTATACATTATAATTTTAAATCAGTTACATAAACATATTTTAAGCAAGAGTAGAAAAATATTTAAACTTTCTCTTTCACCCATAGGAACATGTCTTCCATACCTCTCATTCCGCCTTAGGATTCCTCTTAGAAAAACTCCAGCCTCTATCTACATCTGGTACCTGATCTGAAGGGCCCTAAATTCACTTGCTTTTGTAATAAAATTTTGGTTTCAATATCCCTTAAATAACCACTCCAAAGGCTGCCCAACAGTATCCTAGGTTCCCATATTATTCTGGACCTTTACAAATACTTCCAGAGATCTGGGAAATAGAGATTCCCCAGTCAAGTCTCCCCTCCCCTTTTATCCAAGACCTGTTAGTTTTTGTTTAGTTGCCCCTCTCCCCCTGCCTCCACATACACTGTGTCCTTTTAAGTTATCACTGATGGATCTTCAAGTCTGATGCAGAGTGGGAGCTGAAGCAGGACCTAGCAGGTGTGTGTGTATGTGTGTGGGGGAATAGGCCAGCTGGAGTGTGTGTACACTTCACATACACCTCTTGCTGGATGTTGCATCTCTCAGTTCCCTCTTTCACTCCTCTCTCTATAGCCAAGGCTCAAATACTTCCTACTTGTAAGCCTTCTTTGTTCTTAGCTTACTGCATTAAGTTTTACAGGGATTCAGCTGTCTTATATGTAGGAGTGGCATTAAATTGTTTTATGCTGTTCAACTTCTATTGAAAGCTGGCTCTGGAGACTATTGCTATTCATTTTATACTTCCTTGGGTTTGGTTTAACTCTCTAAAACTTTTTCTAAGGTATAAATCTTATCTCAAAATTTGAAAGACCATTATATAATTTTTCTGTACCTCAGGATTTGTAAGCACATTGGGTATAATTGAAAATACGTAAAATCTATAACAAAGGAGTTAATTTAAAACTCCTAGCACTGGGTTATCTATTATACATAGATAATCTTAAAGGAAACATGTGGCTTATTGCCATCTTAGCTGCTGTCCCACACTGGGATGGAGGTAGCCACATGGCTGACAGCCATCTTTGCTAGGGTTAGATAGGATGGATTTTGCCATGCGATTTCACTCCCATCTTGATTAAAAGTGACCACATGGCATAACCAACCAAGGAAAAAATAACTCCTCCTAGTTATGAAGCACAAACCAGATGATTTCTCTATTTGAGATTACACTAATGATCCTCCCTTATCAGACTCAACCCATGTTCTTTCCTTTCCTCTTCAGCCTCTCTGGTTTCCCTTTCTTCCTCTCAGGTGCTCACTGGCAGCCCCTAGTCCTCCCAAGACTTGCTCTCTCTCGCTCTGCCATGGGATCCCCTTTACCTCCTCATACATGCTAAATTTGCCAAGGTTCTCCCTTTGTGAGAAGTCCTTGGGGAAGACAGCTTGGTCAGGACACATTCTCTACTCATTATGAAAACTCGCGAATAGAAAAGGATCTGTGTTCCAAACTGTTAATTCTTCCACCTTTATAAAGAATTCCAATATATTACCCAATCTTAAAACCTTGTAGTCCATGTCTTGTATTCAATTTTCCCTCAGGACTGCAAGTGAGTCTGAGTCCAGACTACGGCGTATGCAGGTAAAATCCAGACAACTTGCCTCCTGAGCTGTCTCTGTAAGCCTGCTCTTAAAGTGCTATTTCTTCCAGAGTTTCCATGATATTAGGACCAAGCTTAAACATCTAGAGAGGAAACCCCTAATGCCACAGGCAGAAGTTTTAGCAGTGACCTTCAAGGTGTACCACAGGAGAGATGAAAAAGAACTGGATACAAAAATGTCTGACGCTAGTAAAGGCCTTTTGTCTAGCCATAGCAACCACCTAAGCTCCCTGGCCTCCCAAAGCCCAAGAACCTTCTCAACCCCATTCCTGCTTCAAATGTGGTAAGAAGTGTCACTGGATCTGGGCTTTCTCATACCCTCATGAAGCACCTTGACCATGCCCAAGGTGCCACCATAAGAGGCACTAGACTGTTAACTGTTCCTATGTCCCTCACAGTGTGGGGACATCAAGACAGATTGCCCTCCAGCTGACCTGCTATGTGGTTCATCTTCTTCCTTCTAGACACTAGAGCCACATTTTTTTTTTTTTTTGTCCTGAAAAAGTTCTAAGAACCTACCTTCTTATTCTCCTGTCAGAGTAAAGGAACAGCCCTAGCAGGCTTCAAACTCCACCACTTAGCTGTATCCCACTCCTCCCTAGTGACACCAACCTGTTCCGTCCCTTGCTGGGAGGGAACCTCCTAGCTAAAGTTGGGGCCTCTATTTTTTCACACTTATGATCCCCTAGACCCCTTCTCCTTTTCCTCCAAACCACTCAATTTGACATATCTTTCCCTTTACTGGCCTCAGGTGTGGGACAAAGACCCTCCATAGCCAAACATCACCCCCTCTCATCATTCAGATGAAAACCCATCAAATACATTACCCAGACTCAATACCTACTCTCTTTCTTCTTAAGAAAAGGCCATCTGTGCCCCATGTCTTCCTCTTTCCACACCCGTACCAACCGAGCCTAATGGTTGGTTCAGGATATATGACTTACTTGCTTTCTTACATGGTTTCTTTCTACTCCATAGTTTTCTTAAGCCCTTCCAAGCCTCTTCCGTGTTATTTCTCCTTATCCCAGCTGTCCTGGAAGTCTCAGTTTCTCTGTCTCTCAACTCCCACTTGGAGCTTATAGAAACTCATCTGGTAGAACTCATTTGCCACCCTTCCTTTCCTCCTCCATGAACTCAGACTTTTATTAAAGCCCCACTCTGTCACTACAAATATTTGGCCTCTGAACAGTTCAAAGGCTAAAATTGGCATGCTTAGTTTTCAATGGTGGCAACTTCTGTCTGCCACTGCACACATGATCTGAAAATCTTTTATATCTAAATGTTCTCTTTCCTCCTCTATTTTTTCTTTTCTAGACCTGTCCAGGTAACTCTTACACATGAATGTTTAATGACTAAGAGACCCTCCCACCTCTAGCCAACAGCCCATCCTAATAGGATCAGGAAATTGCTCTGTATCAGGCAGTTAGAGACCAATTTAGTTCCCATAATTCCCTATTCAGCTCTTTTTCACTGGGGCTTACCCCATGCCTGTTTGTTTTCTCTATGACCAAAAGGAAGATTGCCCTAAAAAAGTGGCCAGAAACTTAAAGAGCTTACCTGTATTTGTCTTGCAAATACCATGGCATAAATCTGAGCCTGGCTGTTCTGGAGAATGCTGGTAGTGTGTCCCTCCTGGGACAAACTCATGATTACCATTCCTGTCATCACCTATTGGGACTATTACGTTGTTAGACCTTGATGTTCATTTACTGCTGTGAGCCAAATATCACATCCACCTCTTATCTCCCCCCATCTCTTTCTTCAGGATAGCAGACTGTTTTAACAGCTCAGGCACATACTTTATGGGCACACTGGATTTCTCGGACTGTAATAATATCTTGACCCAGAGTACTGCTACCCATCCTCTGAGGCACTCAAGTTTATTGCTGCCTACCTGCTGAGTGGTCTAGAACTTGTGCCTTGGTGTTCCTTTTTCCAAAAATAGGAGTGATACCTGGCAAGGAATGCTTGCTGGCTCCTATCACAGGGCTTATAGCGGCACAGCATGGTAAATGAGTGGATCATGTCTTACCCCTTCTTTTGGCCCTGGGAATAACTGCTGGTGTTGGCACTGGAACAGGGATGGACTACTTCTCTCTTATCAGTTTTCCTCTCAGTTTATCCAGGATCTCCAAAAAAAGTCTCAGGGCCAAATAGACATACTGGATTTTGTGGTGTCATAAAATCAATGAGGATCAGGTTTTCTAAATTTACTAACAATGGAGAAGGTTGGTCTTTGCCTCTTCCTCCGGGAGGAATGTTGCTTCTGTATTAGCCAATTGGTTGTGGTAAAAAAAAAAAAAAAAAAAAAAAAAAAAAAAAAAAAAAAAAAAAAAATCCAACTGCTCCAGATGGATCTCCAAAAATGTAAGTAACTTGATACCTCTGATTAGTGGATCACTGACAGTCCAGTATGGAAATGGATACTTCTTAACATGGTTCTTCTCTTAACTCTACTAGCCTTGTCCTGTCTGAAAAATTTTTTGTCTAGATTTCAACAACAGATCCAAAAGATTTCTAAGCAAACTTTTAATCAGCTGCTATTACAGGATTATGAAACCCTGGCTAAGGCCTGTGGCCCCCAACTATGACCCAGTGGTGAAGATAAAGTTTACTCCAAGAACTTCTGAGCCCCCAAATCAACAGGAAGTAGTCTAATGATAGCCATGCTTCCTTTCCCAGCCTCTGTTTATTAATAATAAACAAAAAAGGAAGAATATATGGTAACAGATCTAAGCTCACCTATGGTTTTGAAAAACCACCAAACTCCACCAATCTCTGGTCTCAAAATCCTGCCATCTCTATCCTAGAAATCTCTACCCTAGAAAACTCCTCCCTAAAGAAACCTGTTTCCTGCTCAGTTCTTCACCACTCCTCATCTGGGCAGAGGCAGCCACCCTCTTGTGTCTCTCCCAATAAATCTTTTATGTGAGGTTTACTGTGTGGTATGATTGTATTATTCCTTGGCTCCTGACTGCCAGGATACCCTTCCCTTCCAAGCTGTAACACTTACAATAACTGCCTTCTCCGCTCTACTGCAAGATCCTCAAGGGCATGGCTGAGTACATATACTGTGTATTCTCACTCTGCCTGGAGACACTGGGTATTTGATATTCGATGACTATGGCAAAAGGCTGTTTTAGTTCATATCCCTGATTATGTTAATTAAGGCAACTATAGCTATCATGCTACTGTAAGCAGATCAAGTGCTAAACATATCATCTGATGTCTTCTGTCCACAGAACTATTTCTCAGGCATGCCCAAGGAGCCTCTGCATACCCCAAGGGCACATGCAGGGTGTGGTAATTAGAAGTTTGTGTTTTGGCATCAGACAGAATTAGGTTCAGGTTGACTTGCCAGTTTAATGATTTTGAACACGAAACAAGGCTAAATCTTACTTTGGTTGTCACTGTGCAGGCTACATCTAGGTTTACTCCATATGTCTCTGTGTGTGTGTACTTTTAGTACTTCTTATTTTAATATTTTATTCAATTTTAAAAAGATTTAAGTATAAGTTTTGCCTTTATGTTTGTCTGTGTACCACTTGGGTGTCTAGTGTCTGAAGAAGTCAGAAATGGCATCAGATTCCCTGGAAACTGAGTTACAGATAGTTGTGAACCAATATGTGGGTGCTGGGAATCAATCCTCTTACTCTGCAAGAGCAGCCAGTGCTTTTAACTACCGTCCTGTCTCTTTAGCTCCTTGTTACTTGTTAAAAAGAGACTTGAGTAGTTGTAAAATTGGATTTTATTACAGCATTTTTATCCATCTTCATCTTGTTGGCTCTCTCACCGTCTCTTTCCCGTTCCCCCATAGTGGTCCTTTACTCTTTCCGTCTCTAGATGTCACATGTATCCTATTGCCCTTTACCCTTCCACAAGAACTTTTCTCCTTTATGGTCCCTTTATAGTTTCATACCTATATCCACATCCATACCTATATGCAAACATAAGAACTGAAATCTAGGATGTGAATGAGAGAAAATATTTGGCATTTGAGACATTCTTCTTGAAGCCTGGAATCCAGGCTGGGCTCCTTGGGTCTTACTTGGCTCCGGTAGTTGTAATGACTCATTTTTTATATTAGAAAATTTCTCAGTTCCAAGGAGCTGGGGACATAGCTCAGTTTATAAAGTGCTTGCCAAACAAGTATAAAGACCTGAATTGGATCGTCAGTACCCCTAAGTTCAGCACCCAGCCAGCCTAGCCTACTAAGTAAGCTCTAGGCCAATGAAAGACCCTGTCTCAAAAAGTAAGGTGGGCAGCTCCTGAGGAAAGATATCCAAGGATGACCTTTGGCCTTCATGAATGCTTGGATGCACAGACATATACATGAACGCACTCACTCAACACACAATTTCATCATTCAAGCTTGAAAATCTTGCAAATGACTCAAATTGGCCTGGCTGGCCTAAGTCAGATGTGCACTAGTAAATCAGTCAACTGTGGGAAGAGGCAAATAAACAAAACAACCCATTTAATTCCTAGAGAGACACCAGGCTTAGGGAGGTCACAGCTGTCCCCAGAAGAGAATGCTGAGCAGGAGCACAGCTGCCCACTGCACAATCACACTGTTTACTAATTTATACAAATATTCATGAAGAAACCACATTAGTATAATGCTGAGTCAGTACTTAGATGGGTAAGAGGCCTGAGTGATGGGAGTTAAGTAGAAGAGGAACACAGGGAAAAATTGGAAGATGAGAGAAACCACAGAACACACAATTTCCCTCCCACCTCATCATCTAATGGGCCACATGCATTTATGTAAAGTGATTTGTGAGGAGAATAAAACTGTAAGTGCAAGTTTCCTAACAAATTTGCAAGAATGGTATTTTCCTCAGCCTCGCACTCAGTCTCTACTCTAATGCTTCATCTTTAGGTACATTTTCACAGTTAATAAACTCCTGAAGTTCACATTGCATTAGACTTCCTTCACCTTCTCCACTTCAGCATCCTATCCAGGAGGGCACTTAGTGGTCAGGCCTCCTTGACTTTCCCTGTTGCTGGCATCTTTGTAGTCTTTTTTCTGATGACCTTGACAGTTTTGAAGACTACTCATCAGGTTTTTGGGGAATATTTTTAACTCTCTCTGAATCGAGGTCTGACCATTTTTCTCATGATTAAACAGGGGTTATAAGGTGTCAAGAGGAAGGTATCCCTTTCTTCCGGGCACACCCAGTGTATGCACTGCTACCATAACTCTCACTGTTGATGCTAACCTCAATCACCTGACAGCAATTTCCAGGAAAGGACTAAAATAAACTAAGGCATATCAAGAAAATAAACTTCATTTTTCTGGTTTCAAACTTGAAAGGTATTACTTCTCTTCAGCAAGCAAAGGGCCTATTAAGACACTGATCACAGATTCTTAGCTATTCTAAGGAATATTAACACATTGAAGGTGAAAGTATATGTAAGGGCTGACAACTATCTTTGTCAATCACATTATCCAAGTCCACTGAATATATTAGACTAAAACTAACTTAAATGGTGTGGTGGCACACATTTGTAATGCTGGCACTCAGAACTAAGCCACAAAGATCACAACTCTGAGGCTAGGTTTGGCTATAGAATCAGACCAGGTGTCCAAAGAAACATCATGGAATCACTGCTATTTGTTGGCATATGATGAAAGTCAACCTAATTAAGTCATTGCATGAAAATAAATTATCTGTTCATGTAAGAGTAATAGTCAAATTTTTCGACATTATAACAATCTTGTTAACTGATATATTCATTATTTCAATATTCTCTTAAAATATTTTACTATTTACATATGCATGTGTTTTGATCAAACATTCTCTATCTTCATGAGCTCATTCTTTTAAAATACTCACCACATCCATTAGTGTTGTCTGTATGTCCATGGGTGTACGACCATCTCCAGGAACATAAAAGCAGTGTCTCAGGGCCTGGATCACTGAAAACAGACTGTCCTTCCCCTAGAAGCTATAATTTGTCAATAGCTCCTCAGAAGGAGGTTGGCACTGCATGATCCCCTCTCCCATCCATGCTGGAATCTGGGCTACCTTGATCTTGTTTTCACAATTTCTGACCAATGTGTCATTAAAAATTTTAAATAATAACGCTTTTGAAAGTATTGGATCACAAGAAAGCAAGCTGAGAGTTGTGACTATGTTTTTCAGGTTGAGGATGCAAAAGAAACTCCAGCAGGGACAGACAGGGTAGTGAGTGATATGCAGGCAAAATCCCCCAGCATGTTCTGAAGTTTTCCCAGTTTAACAATTATAATAAATATCCTTTGCCAGCTCCAAGGGGAAAAAAAAATTCAATTAAATGTCCAGCACCTTTTTGTGAAAACTGTTGGGGAACATGGGAATATTTGTAAAATATGCTTACTCATCAAGAGGGAGATAGTCTAGAGTAGCCATGTAGAAGTTGTGGGCATGGGCATCCTACAAAAATTGATTTCATTGACTAACAGAATAAATGCATTTTTAAATCTTTCTAACCTAGATGTTTCCCAAACATGCACTGGGGAACCCTTTTATGATCACATATTTATTCACCTACAACAGATGCTTTGAAATTATCTTCAAAATGCTGTTTGTGCATATAAATACTACAATTCTAATGGTGAGTCCAATAACTTAATCCATTTTAGTGTACTTGAGAAAATTATAGACATACATGTCAAACAATTTTGTTTCTTTATAGAATTACATTCATAAATCTATTGTTATAAACTGCACCAGTGCAGAAATGGGAAATGCTACAAAGACATTACGAATGTACAGAAAGCATGTGGTACAATAAACATAAACACTTCAAGGAGAACATGGGCACTGATGGCACAGAAACTACTGAGGAAAGGATAGATGGACGAGGTCATCTTTGCTCTCTTAAAGGGCCCCTGAGTACTAGTCGGATGTCTCCATTATTGAGTTGGTTCATTCTCTCCACCCTCCTGATGTAAAGCCCACATGGCTGCCACCAAGAGAGGAGACACAGCTGTTGCCTGTCTTTAGAGGTCCCCTGAACGAGTAGCATCAGAAACTAATTTCAAAAGAAGTAAAGGAACCCTTTACTGATGACAGTATGTAAACGTGCAGGTGGTAGAAGGAAGGGGGTCTGATGTGTGAGTACCCTGAAATCTGTAATGAGGTTTTCATGACAAATCACTTTCCAGTTCAGTTGCATCACTGATAATGGCGTTAATGTCATTTCGCATTTATAGCCATTTATACTCCAACAGTCCCCTACCACCAACTCATTATTTCCTAACACAGGGTCTTATATAATGCATATTGCTCTGGACTTGCTATGTGGCCTGCAGTGTCTTTGAATATGTTATCTTCCTCCTGAGCTCCCTAGAAACTGGGATTATAGAGAGGCCCGTGTCACCACACCCAGTTTGTAATATAATATTTCTGAAATGTAAAAAAGCATTTTAAGCTCTGAGATTTTATATACTAGACAGTAAAATAAGTTTATTGGTAAATTATAAGCATTACAGTTGTTAGTATCCAAAATTTATTCATGATTCACTGTATGTTTTTTCTCTGTCATTCAATATTTAATTTTTTCAACTTTAATTCTTCTCACCACAGGGTTTTACAGCCCAGGCTGGAGTCTAAATTTCAATAGCCTTGAACTCATGATCTCCTGCCTATACCTCCCTAGTGCTAAAATCACAGATTATTTGCCACTGTTCTTAGTTTATGCCCACTTTATTGAAGCTTCTCCTAATGCAAACAATAGAGCAGGGAAAGCTGTAGCTGCAGAAGCATTGTCTTCTGTAAACTGGAACCAACCCAGAGGTAAGTATGTGCTTCAGAGAACATAAGACAGAAAGTACCTTTACCAATGCTGTTATAAAAACATTAATTATGGAGCTGGGAGAGATGTCTCAGTACTTAAAAAAAATACTATTCCTGCAAAGGACTTGAGTTTTGTTCCGAGCACCAATGTCAGGCATCTTACAGACCATAATTACAGCATCAGGAATTGAATACGCTCTTGAGGACTCTTGTGTAATGGTAAGTGTTTACACAGTAGGCTGACAAGTTACTGAGGGTCTAGAAGGACAGACAGGTCCATGATCTGCCAGTATCAGCATGTTGCAGCAGCTCTTAGCTACCACCTGGATTGCTATGGTGATGCTGAGGTCTACCGTATCAGGACCAGCTCTTCTCTCTCAATACACTATAATCTGTTTACTGCCATACCATGAGGCATTATCACAAATAAAAATTAAAGTATATTTTTCTCAACTGAACTTACTTTTCTAGATTATGCTTGCATACCTGCCAATTTAAAATATGTAGTAATTTGTAAAGAGCTTTCTGGTCATTAATGCAGACCAGTAATAGCATAACTTAAATCAAAAGCAATTATTTTTTAAAATAAGATACATACCAGCAAAATATTAGCCAAGCACTTAAAAGCATTCTAAAGGCAACTCTATACTATACAGGTCACTGTATAAAAAACCCAAATAAAAATTACTCTCAGGTTACTTCATTCATTGGAGCATACAAAGGGATAACGAAACCTAGTGAGATGGCTATAAGCCTCTGGTCTAGCTAAAATATCAATTCCAAAAGAGTAGCAATTTTAATTTGAGTTTTTATTATACTGTCAGGAAATTATAGCCTTTGATTTGGGGGATGACATTAAAACAATAATCGACAAAGCTACACAGTCCCCAGAAATTCCAAGATGACCCAAAAATGGACAAGAGGTGAAGGTGGAAGCTGTAATAGCTGGCTGGCTATGAGAACACTGGAAGCAGCACAAAGAGGCACAAGCCAACATACTGAGGATACAAAAATGGCAAAGCTGGATAGAGAGCTTTCCACTGAGGTTCAGTGAATCCCTGATTGCAGCCCCAATGTCTTACTCATCACATGCTCAAGCAGTCAGAGATACTACAAAAGCAGCCCCAATGCTGGCATGAGGGGTGTTTATGTTGTAACTGGTGGTTTCTATTCAGTCCTTCCATAGTAACGACTCTGGAGAGTGTCAGAACCTTCCCTCCTGGGTATGAGCTCCTTTGGGTATCTGCTGTGGAACAGTCCTCTTCTTCTCTAAAATATTTGTCACTTGAATTAGTTAATAAAATGCTCACTGGCCAATAGCCAGGCAGGAAGTATAGGCAGGGTGACCAGAGAGGAAAGGTGGAATCAAGAGTTGCCAAGCAAGCACATAGAAAGTAAGATGAGAAAAGGTACTAAGCCATATGACTAAACATAAAGAATTACGGTTTAATGTAAGTATAAGAGCTAGTTAATCATAAGCTTGAGCTACTGGTTGAGCATTTATATTTAATATAAACTTCTTTGTGGTAATTTGGGAAGCGGCTGCCGGATATTTGGGAGTTGCTGGTGGGACAGAAACTTCTGCCTACAAGTGTCCATGAAGCTGCACTGTGAGGACCAAAGGATGGCAGGTGCTCTCAACACTACTGGGAAAACTCTGCCAGATAAAAATGAAAACAAAGGATCCTTTACTCTGTTCTAAGACACAATCATTATTTCAAGCCTGCAAAACCTAAAGAAGCTCCTTGAAAATGCCATAAAGAAAGACGTTATTCTATGTGTTAACTGAAAGAAAAAGAGAGTTCCATTCTGTCAGACCACCTGTAAGTCCAGAATTCCAGATGAAATGTTCTCTAAATTATAATATGCATTAGCATCCATCTTTGTAAATGCGGTGTTACTGTGTGTCACACACATGGAGGTCACAGGACAACTTCTGAAAGTCTGTTTTCTTCTTCTACTGTGGGTTCCAGGGATCAAACTTACGTTGTCAGCCTTGTACAACAAGTACTTTTAGCCACTGAGCTAATCTCTCTGGTCCAATATCCATTTTCTTGAATCCTTGGTGGGATTTTTCTTTAAGGAGAATCAGGATGCAGACACTGACTGACAGCTTTACCAATATCACGAGAGATGCTTTTTGGGTTTGCCATACAGTTGGAGTTTCTTTGTTGTGAGCAGTTGTGCCAGGCCATTAAGAAACACCAGAAAGATGGTCATGGACATGACAATCACATAGTGACTAATGCTGCAAAAGGAGAGAATTTATGAGAAAAAGCACAAGATTCATACAATTTTCAATTTGAGAAATTTTTAGATGGATGTACAAAACAAAACAAAAAATATGCAGAAAATTAGAAAAGGTACCAATAGTTTAAAAACCAGACACCAGGAGCTAGGGAGGTGGCTAAGTGTATTAAGTGCTTTCCAAGCAAACATGAGGATCTGAGTTCAGATCCCCAATACCCATGTAAAAAGCCAGATGTGGCTGCAAATCCAGTGCGGGGGCTGAAGACTAGAGGATTTCAGGTTCCTGCTGGCCAACCAGTCTAGCTAAATTGATAAATCTCAGTGTTAGGTCTCAAACCCGGAAAAAAAAAAAAAAAAAAAGGCTAACTTGGCTGCCTATTCAAAAGCAAATCTGGCCATCAGGGTCTCCCAGCATCTGCCAGTCCCTACCTATAACAGGGGCTGGGCTGCCCTTCCCTCAGAGGCTCTTCCCTATATAATACAGACATTCTGGCTACCAGATCCTTTGGTAATGTTACTCTTCTGATCTCCCAGCCCTCCCCTCCCTCCTCTCCTCAAATGTCTTGCTCATGGCAATGTTCTCTCTGGACTCTCCCAGATCTCTGCCTCTGGCTATGCTCTCTCTTTCATCTACAAGAGAGTTCCCCCTCCACCATACTTAAGGGAAGCCATGCCCTTTATTTTTCACTTCTCTCTCTCTCTCTCTCTCTCTCTCTCTCTCTCTCTCTCTCTCTCTCTCTCTCTCTCTCTCTCTCTCTCATTCACCTGGTTTCAAGAAGAGACTTTGCCTTAAAGGCTAAGTGGAGAGGAAGATACCCAATGTTGACCTCAGACTTTCTCACTGCGTGTACTGCTCCTGCCTAAATACAAAACAGAGCTTACTATGAAAACATAAGTTAGTTAACTAGAAATGTTTGAATAATATATGTGCTAAATTGGCAATAAATTAAAAATGCATGCTAATTATATATTATTTTAAACATAACCCTTCTCCTGAAATAGTGAAGAATGCAATGGGTGGAGGTGCTGGCGAGGGTAGTATATTATAAAGATGCCTTCGACACACACCTCTAGTGTTCACACTTCGCCACCAGAGAGGCTTGTTTTGTGTGCCTTTACACAAATCATTTTCTCTCTCCAATTTTATCCATAGACTCCCATGTTTAAAGTACTCTGACAAAACTTCCAGTCACTAAGAAAAAATGTTATTCAAAGTATAAAGGATTCATCTTTTTATGAATCTTACAATCAAAGATATCATTTCCCAGACTTTTGGCAAAAGTCTGATTAACAGATTCAACTAAAATTATTCAATCCTCATGCATTAGCAGTCGCAAGTGCTCAATTCTGTCCCCACTTTGGTGTTTATGTGTATATATGCAGTGACCAGCAGTCAATTTCAGTACTGTTCCTTATAAGCCATCCACCTTTTTTTTTTGACATCCTTCTTTCTCATGACCTAGGACTGACTCCCAATTCACCTGGGCTGGCTGACCAGCAAGCCTCACAGTTTGTTTTGTTTTGTTCCCTCCTGTTTTCACATCCTTAGTTCTGGAATTACAGGTATGCATGCTACCATGTCTGGCCTTTTCTCCTCCTCTTCTTTTTAAGGTGGGTGTTATGGATCAAACTGCAAGCAATTCACCTAGTTATCCAAATTTCTCTTTTTAAACATAAAAATTGTAGTCCATATAGAACATGGTTTGATGACCAAATCAGATGTATGAAAGAAACCCTGACATGCTCAGAGTAGAGCAGAGGCTTCATACAATGACTCTAGTACAGCATTGCCCAAGACCTGTTTTTAACATCTAACAGCTACGCTTGACTACTTACTTTAACAAGAATGTCGTACATTCTTCATCAGAGAGGGGAAGCCATTGGGATATCTAATACCAGGTTAGCACAGGGGAGGGAGGTCATTATTTTTCTAAACAGGCAGGAAAGGCCTGGTGACTGATAACCTGGAAGATGCCCATAGATGGAGAACAGCAGGAAGCCTGAGAAACAAGGTATCTGATGGATGGGGATAAACAGGCCACTCATGTAGTGTGAGAGCCAGTTACATTTTAAGTTTTAAATACTATGCCTTAGAGATCCATGAAACAAAAATTGCCTGTGATCTGCAAGCCCCTTGCCCAAGGATAGATAGTTCCTAAAATGCTAGAGGCTACTGTTTATGGGAGATAGTAAGCCACATGTTTTCACTCCCCTAGACAAGTTTATTTGACCCATCTGCACTGGGATGTGCTTAATCATTTATGGGTATGTAGGCAGGAGTATGTCAAGGTATATGCTTACTCCTGGCTGGACCTGATGGGGAAAGGTAATGAATTATTGATGAGTTTTCCTTCTTAATCCCTTGCCACACTAGATTCTGAGCTATTTCCTGGAAACCTGGGTATGGACCTGGCCAGACCCATCTACCTGGCCAGTATTTAATTAAAGCTTGCTTCAAATTTGGCTTTAAATTGTGGTAGTGGTCTTCTTCTCAACCAGTGTGAATAACAATATGGGGGTGAAGAGACAAAGGGAAGTAGATGCGACCCTGGAAGATCTCCTTTCTCTCTCCCAATAACTCCAGCCCACAGATAAACAGGCCTCCAGACCTTCAGCTTTTGGCTTTAATTTAGCTTCTGTTGTAAGGAAGGAACAGCCTTCACTCTTTTAAGTAGGAAACTGGATCTGCAGTGTTCTACAGTCTGTGAAGGTTTGCTTGAGGGTCTTATCTTCAGCCTTGTCTAGACTGACCTTATTGGAATGCTGATTTAGGAGAGATGCAATAACAAGGAATACAGACTAGAAATAAGGCTTGCTTCAGGGCAGACTGTGACCAAAGAAAACAGTAAGAGATTGAAAACACCCACTATGCTGAAATTTTATCTACTAAAACTTCTCTGATTTTGTATTTTTATTTTGACCTGATATAAACATAGATCTTGCCTAGTCTTGAAAAACTCATGCCAAAATACAAGATCAATTTTACTAAATCTGACTGAAATTAAACGAACCATGTTAAAGTTTTGTTACATAGCATCTAGTGACTAGTTGACTGATCTTAAAGTTTTCCAAAACAAGGTAACTGAAGTTTATTATGACACAGAAATACTGGGAAAATACACTGCCAGGAAATAAAAAACATCAGAAAAAGAAAAACAAAACAAAACAAAAGCCCAGCAAACCCTTCCAAGAGATAGAGCTGATGTATTTTTCCATTCCCTCTGCTAAGTAAGACTAAAAACTCTGGCCATAATATGTCAGTGAGCACAAGTTGATTAAATGTCAGGAAGAAGGCAGCAGAATGCTTGGGTTCTTGGGAGCTACTGAACATCACAGAGGGGTTCTTGGATTTTCTTTTGTCTCAAACATACCCAACATAACTGTAAAAAAGAAACAGGCAGCAGAGATGTAACAGGCACCGGTGAAAACTCCACCTAGGTTAAAAAAACATCAGCTTTTCAAACTTCTCTCTAGTCAAGGGGTACACAGGGAAGAGGCAAGCTGGGGAGACTATGTTTATATGCTAACCATTCTGCTTTATCAGACACTACCCCAAAAATTGGTGGCCATACCCCTATCTGTTCCAGCAAAGGGCAAGATGGATACCTAGACTTGTAGTCTCACCAGTTTGCAATGGGAACTCAATGCCATCCATCCTCCCTGTGTCTCCCACCCAGGGTGTGAGACTAAGCTGAGACTGGAAGGTGGCAGCTCAAGGGATTCTAAGAAGGGTTAGAAATGTGATATTCTCAGCAAGGAAAAAGAAGCCATAAGGAACTGATTGAAATTTTTGAACTCAAAAGATAAAATAACCAACATAGAAATTCAACAGATAGGCTTAAGTGGAACTGAGGGGAAATAAAACAAAATAAAAACAAAGAAACAAAAAACCACAAAGATAAAAGTAAGAGATATAGAATAAACTCACCCCTCCAACACACGCACACGCACACCCTGAAGTACATTTCCCAAAGACAGAGAAAAAGACAGGATACTCATAGGACAGCTGCTGAGCTCTATGCTTGCCAAAACATTTATCTAGTAGACTGCAGAAGTGAGCCAACTTGATGCAGTATAAACTCAAAGCAATTTACACAGACTCACAAGAAACATTTAAAAACAAGCAGATTTTGAAATCAGCTGAGAGAAATAACAATACAGGGGAGGGGGGATTTGAATAAAAGCACACTTCATCAGAAAACTCGGAACCCAGAAAGGGTTCCTTATCAAATACTGCTGGGGAAAAAAGAAAACACCCCAAATTCAAAAAAAAAAAAAAAAAAAAAAAAAAGCCTTTTCCTCGATGGGAATAATCCAGATGTGCTCAAATGGCAAGTATCAACAACAAAAATAAACAAGGAATTAATGTAGGGAAAAGTAGCCAGCCAAAGAAACCAACCTTGGATCTAAGACCTTAGCCTGTGAAATACACTAATCTCTGAACTCAGAACCAAAAAGAAATGTGCCCTGACTGAAACCAGCACCAAAGAAACACATTCTGGCCCTAGAATCAGAACTAGTGAAAGAAATGTGCCCTGGCCCTGAAATAAGAGCCCCAAAACCTAAGATGGGCAGTGAAAGAAACACACTTCAGCTCTGAAACCAAAACCAAGTCAGGGTAAGAAGAAAGGGAAAAGGTCTGACCAATCCGCACCCTGGAAGTCTCTCCAGAAAGCTCTACCCCAAGAAGCCCTATGTAAGTCCTGAGCCCAAATACTTACAATTAACGACTCAAAGAAGGTCTGAAGGAGGTTCTCCAGATATAATAAAAATGACATAAAAGATAATGTGCTCAAGATATGAAGGATGGGCATTGTAGAAAAAAGAATTAACAAGTACATTAGGCTTGGCTGTCCTAGTTTGTGTCTCCATTACTGTGGCCATTACAGTTGAGTTTAACGCCAACTGGCCACAGATCAGAATAACCTGAATAAGAAGCCCTGCTAAAGAACTGTTTTGACTGCCTTAGTCAATGGATATATGAATTCATCCTACTGTGTTGTTCTTCTATAGACTCTAACTAGTAACTGACCAAAGCAACCCATGGAGGGAAGGCTTTAGTTTAAAGTTTATAGTCCATCATCAAGGGGTAGGCACTAGATCAGAGACCATGGAAAAATGCTGCTTATTGGCTTGTTCAGGCACCTTTCTTACCAAACCCAGGCCAACATACCTACAGATGGCACCACCCACAGTTGGCTATCCTTCCTATACAAACTAGCAACTAAACTGCCCTAATAACATGCCCTCAGGCCAATTCAATGGACACAATTCCTCAATTGAGGATCCCTCTTCCCAGCTGTTAGCATTCAGGTACTAAATTGGTCTTCCCTTGACAACGTACCTCACCAACTACAACCACTCCCTATACACATGCACTTGCTAGCATTCAGGCATCACACTGACCTACTCCCAGGGTCCTCAACGATAGCCAGTAAGAGCACCCCTGTGCACATGTGCTCATGGTATTAAGGCAGGTAAACTGGCAAGCTCAGGGCCCTATGGCCACTATGTAGCTACATAGTCTCTGTTTGATGCACTACACACCCTTTTAAAAGCAAGCTCGACCTATTTCCCCTTCTCTTTACCAGCATTTCTCTAAGAGGTAGGCCTCTGCACCTTTCCTTTCCACCCCCTCCCAATAAACCTTCAACATGACTCCACTTCCTGTCACAAATTACAACATTGTTACCATGACTTGGATTTGAAGGGAGGCAGCTGTAGCCACAATGCAGAATCCTAACCACTCTACAATCACCCATAGCCACAATCACCCTAGCCATTTTCCACAAATGAGGACTCATCTCTTAACCCTAGTTTCTTGCCTTTTGGTGCCACCAGCAAGCCCTGGTACCAGGCAACCATGTGTCTCTTTGGGTTCATAGCCCACTGGACCCTGCCCTTTGGGTAAGGACCCACTGGCCAGCCTGTGCTTCCGCAAATCAATCCTCCCTCAATTTCTGGGATGCTGGAAATTCCAAGCCTTTGGATACTGGTTTCTTCTTTTTTGTTTTGCCTCACACAAGGGAACTGGGCCTAGTACCATAAGTCTAACCTCTGCTCTGGGATGTCTTTTAAAAAACCTCAAACTTCTACAGTTAGCTCTCAACTTGAGGGGTTCAAACTCATCCACCTTTGTAGTCAGACCTGGCCCAAATAACCCTTGATAACCAATCCAAATGGTTGCCCACCAGCATCTTAGACCTCAATATTATACAGGACCTTTCCAACTTCAGCCAGTGGTTGGGTAAATGGAAGGAAGTCCTCTATGCTCAAAGCTTCTCTTAGCTCGAAACCCTTTCTGCTTTTCCTGCCCATCCACTCACAACCTCCTAGCCATGTAGTCTGAACTGGAGGAACCACCACTACTGTGAGCCCTGCTAATGAACTCCCACTACTATGACCTCAACATACAACTGTTCCTTCAGCTCCTCTAGCACCTTCTTCCTTGCCAGGAAAGAACCGTTCTAAACATCTACCTCTGGCATCCACTTCTACTCTTCCAACTAGTCTCACACTACTATGGGATGTATGCTCCATCTCTCTCTACACATTTCAACCTGACCACAGCTTTCCCTTTTCAAGAGCTTGCCAGGGTGGCTGGAATCATTAAGGTACACATCCCCTTCTCATTAGGTGAACTCTCTCAAATAGAAAACAAAAAACAAAAAACAAACCGAATCTGGGGCCATATACATCTAACTCTACCTCTTTCATTAAAAAAATTCCAATATATCACCCAATCTTAGAGTCTTACCTTCTATATAATTCTTTGTCTATATCTATATGATTCTAACTAACAACCTACTTCTTGAGGAACACAAGAGAGTTGGGGAGCGGGCTAGAGCACATGCAGATGAAATATACCAAACTAACAGCACAATTGGCCAGGGCTAAGGTGGTACCCAAATGGGACCCCTGATTGAACTATAATACCCCAGAGGGCATTCCAGTTAGAGATCAGTTTACAACCTTCTTCCTGGACTGTCTCCTTAAGGCTGCTCTTAAACTGGTTGACTATGAAAAAACTTCAAGAAATTGTCCAGGACAAATGGGAAATCCATCCCACTTCCTAGAATGCCTCACAAAGGTCCTCTTACAGTTCTACCAATCTAGACACTGAAAAATGAGAGGGCAGAAAACTCCTTATGAGCTATTTCTTTTCACAGGTTTTGCGGACATCAAAGCTTAAGCATCTGGAGAGAGGGCCCCTAACTCTTCAGGTGGAAGCCTTCACACTGGTCTATAAGGTGTACCATGGGAAAGATTTTTTAAAAAGCCTGTCAACAGAAATACCAAATGCTGGACAATACGACTGGCTCTGGAAATTGTCTGGACTCCCTTGCCCCCTGGGGCTTGAGAACCACTGGGTGCCTGCTTCAAATACTGTCAGAAGGGCTACTGGGTCCCAGTCTGCCCTAATACCTGAAGGTTACCTGGGCCATGTCCAAGGTGTCACCAAGAAAGATACTGAGCTGCTGACTTCACCTGTACCCCTCATGGTACAGGGACATAAGAAACAGATAATCCTCAAGCCAAGTTTTTAGGTCTGGCCATGAATGACTGAAGGGACCCGAGCTCCTTTGGCTGACACTGTCGTCTCTGACAGGGAGACCCAGGTAGTTATAGCAGTGTCAGGATGGTCCATGTCCTTACTCCTGGACACTGTCGTCTCTGACAGGGAGACCCAGGTAGTTATAGCAGTGTCAGGATGGTCCGTGTCCTTACTCCCGGACACTAGTCCACCTCTCCTTTTTTGTCTCCCTATTGTGGGGATAGGGGGACAACCTTACCTACCTCACCAGATCCCACCACTCAATTGCATTTTCAGGGGTAGCTCTCTTACCCACTCATTGCTGGTGGTGTCATCTTGTCCCATATCCTTACTGTGAAGGGATTTTTTAAGTCAAACTAGGGGCTTCTATTGCTTTTGCTCCCCACTCGCCTGACCCTAGACACACCAGCAGCCCCTTTCTTCATAGCTACCCACTCTACTGGTTCCAACACGTCATTCCTCTGCCAGGTTCCCAAGTAGACCCCAAGTCTGGGACACTCAAAACCCCTCTGTTGCTAGACACCATTCACCTATCATCATCCAATTACGGAACCCTACCTGCTACATTACCCAAGCCCAGTACCCACTTTCAGTTCAGAGCCCTAGGGGACTTAAACTATCATCTCTCATCTCCGGGGGGGGGGGTACTTTGCCCCACATCTTTTCCTTTTAACATCCCTATACTTACAGTTAAAAAGTCCAACGGGAACTACTCCCTGGCTCAAGACCTCCAATTCATTAATTGTGCAGTGGTTCCCTGTATCCTGTGGTGCCTAACCCGTATGTACTCCTTTTCACTATCCTCTTAGGGACCTCCTATTTCTTAGTTCTGCATCTTAAAGACACTTTCTTCTCTATCCCTTTAAACTCACTGTCAAAACATTTTTGCTTTCACTTGAACTGACCCTGACACTCACCCCTCTATACAGCTCATTTGGACAATCCTACCCAGGGGTTCTGGGACAGCCCACACCTATTTGGCCATGCCCTGGCTTTTGATCCACTCTCTGTTTCTTCCCAAACTTAAACTCATACTGTATGTAGATGACCTTCTCTTTTGCAGCCCTTCTCTACAAACTAGCCAACCAACACCTCTGCTCTTCTAAATTTCTTGTCCAGCTGGAGCTATAGATTCTCACCTTCCAAGGCCCAACTATCTACCTCTTAGGTCACCTACTTGGTACTAACCATTACCCCAACCCACAAAGCTGTGATAGAAAACACATAATCTCATCTCTGGCAGTCCCCCCAGTAAAGAGGAGATTTTAAAGTTTTTAGGAATAGCTCGCCTCTTATATTCCTGGATCTTTTCCCTCTTCGCCTGCCCCTTATCTAAAGCAGCCCTTGGCCCACCATGCAAACTCTTTCTCTCCTCAATTACTAAGTCCTTTCAGAAGCTCCAACAGGCACTCCTCTAGGCCCCAGCACTTCATCTCCCAGACTTAACCCATCCCTTCTCCCTCTATGTAACAGGAAAAGAGGGACATGTCCTTGGGTCCTAGGACATCAACTGGGGCCTTTCTTTGTACCCATACCCTACATACATGCTTTAGTAGCTGTTGAGCTCCTCATTCGCAAATCAAAACAGCTAACCTTTGGGTCACCCACTACTACCTTTCCCCTTACAACCTGTCCCATTTCTTAACCTATAAAGGCTTACAAATCCTACCTCCTTCCTGCATTGTTTGTCTCTAGGCTGCACTAGTAGAAGATGCCATACCTACTTTCCGATCTTGCCCATGACTCAGGTCCCTCAGCCCTTTCCCCTAAATGGCAGGGCCCATTCAAGATCACTCTTGTAACCCCATAGCCACTAAGTTTGAAGGCCTTCCTCATTGGATTCACTTGTCCTCCCTTAAGCCCTTTACTCTCCTACCTCAAGATAATTTTTCTTCATACACAACAACTCCAACAGGACCCTGCTCCCTTAAGTTTCAAGGGACACCAAGTTCAACTTTCTTCTCCCTAATCTCAAAAGAATGAGGCTGACTGCAGGCATGCTCAACTCTACTGGACTGGAAACCCCATACAGAAGTGAATGCTTTCCTTCTGACCCCTCTCTGTGTTCTCCTGTCTCTACTATCAAACCCTGACTCATCAATTTCTCCTTTATTTATTTCCTGTGACACATTCAAAAATCTCTAGTCAAACAACTTATTAGCTGTTGTAACAGGACTATCAACCATTAGTCACAGAGCTGGAGGGTAAGGACAATCAAACATGCCTGGTGGTGAGAAACACCACCACCCCAGAGATATCCATCCACAACTCCTAGCCCCCAAAAGGAGACTCAGAGCAGATTTTAATGTAACAGTTTAACTATTGACTGCCCTTCATAACCAACACCCGTATCTTCTGGTATTTTGGAAAGAAAGAGGGTGTCAAGATAATGCTGTGGTAATAAGAAAGGACCATTCCTTTTAGGCTTATTTATGTGAGGATAGGAAGGCTTAAGTGCTGTTAAGGAGAAAGTGAGTTGAGATATATAAAAGAGAAAAACATGTTCCATACTCCCCTCTCTGTTACCATTCATGACCTTAACATTAACCAATGAAATTCTGGTAAGCTATTAATCTAGCTCTGGCAAATTAAAGCAACAAGCCCAGGATTCTAAATTCCTGTGGCGATTATTTTATTTAATAAAATAAGCCTGGAATACCAGAGGACAGAATCACTCACAGAAAAGCCATGGAGGTCAGAGAGTGGTGACCTACACCTTTAATCTCATCACTCAGAAGACAGAGATCTTTCTGGATTTCTGTGAGTTCAAGGATAATAGTCAAGCAGTGGTAACTCACACCTTTAATCCTAACACTAGGATTATGATGCAAAGTTGAAGCAGGAAGTAAAACAGCTGGGTAGAGAAAGATATATAAGGCAGTAGAAAGCAGAAATGCATTCATTCTGTGGATGCAACCAGTCAGGCTGAGAACCCTTGAAGACAGCACTTAACCTGTTTGGCCTGAGAAGTTGGCTGGGTGAGAACTGACTGTGGTCTCTTTCCTCTCTGATATTCTAGCTTTTCCCCAATATCTGGCTCCAGGTTTTCATTATATGCTATCTAGAGTTCGAAAGCCAGGCAGTGGTTGTGCATGCCATTAGTCCTAGCACTTGGGAAGCAGAGGCAAGAGTATTTCTGTAAGTTCAAAGTCAGCCTGGTCTACAAAGCAAGTTCCAGGACAGCCAGAACTGTTATACAGAAAACCTTGCTTTCGAAATGCAAACAAACAAAGCTGGAGAGATGGCTCTGTCCTCTGATATTCCAGACTGTTTTTTTTTTCATTAGATATACACTCTATCACCACAAATTTCCTTCAGTTACTTTCTAATGTGTACAAACTTAACCTCTTTTTGTAAACTTGAAGTTTTTGTAAGCTCCAAGGAGTCAATCTGTACACACCTTGAACAGGTCAGATGCACTTCAGATATAAATACTATCAACAACCTAAGTTTCCCCACCTTTCCCTAGTCTTGGGACTCACCTCGCTTAATTACTAGGATCTACGGAAAAAATTATTTTACCCTACACTTAACTTTATCTTCTGCCCTACCAGAATCTTGCTAGGTCCACCAGACCGTTCCACAGGGCCTGGATAACAGTAAAGAACCTTATCCAGGATAAGGTCAGCACCTCAGCTTTCTCAGGTCTTCAAAGATGACCAATGACCCTGGGCAAACAGGATGCAGTCTCAAAAACTCAGCAACCTCATTTCAGCCTCACCTGTGACCCCTTTCTAAATCCTTACCTTTTAAAAATAATAAAAGAATGTTAGAATTCAGGCATTATGTTGGCCTGCCCCTAGGGTCCTCAGCTACAGCTACTAAGAGTACTCAGTGTACATGTGCTTGTCAATATGCAGGCAGATACACTGGCCAGCTCAGGATCCTATGGTCACTATGTTGCTACACAGTCTGTGTGCCCACTACATATGCCCCCCCCCCCCTTAAAAGCACGCTCCTGGTGTTTGTCTCCCTTCTCATTTCTGATTCGGTTAATTTGGATACTTTCTATCTGTCTTTTCCTTAGCTTGGATAAGGGTTTGTATAGCTTGTTAACTTTCTCAAAGAACCAACCCTTTGATTAACTGACTCTTTCTATTATTCTCCTTGTTTCAATTTTATCGATTTCAGCCCTGAATTTGACTATTTCCCTCTTCTTCTTTTAGATGAGTTTGCTTCTAATTGTTCTAAAGCTTTCAGCTGTGCTGTTAAGTCTCTTGTGTGAGATTTCTCCAGGTTTTATATGTAGGCACCTAGTGCTATGAATTTTCCTCTTAGAACTGTTTTCATTGTGTCCATAATGTGGATTCATTTTTGTTGAATTCTAGTAAGTCTTTGATTTCCTTCTTTACTTCATCCTTGACTCAGAGGTGCTTGGTACTGGCATAAAAACAGTCTTGTGGATCAATGGAATCGAATCGAAGACTTGAACAACATTAATACACATGCCTATGAACACTTGATTTTTGACAAAGAGGCCAAAAATATACAATGGAAAAAAGATAGTATCTTCAACAAATGGTGCTGGAATAACTGGATGGCAGTATGTACAAGAATGCAAATAGATCCAAACTTATCACCCTGCACAAAACTCAAGTCCAACTGGATCAAAGACCTCAACATAAATCTAGTTACACTGAACATGATTTAAAAAAAAAAAGTGGGAAATACCCTTGAATGCACAGGTGAGCACTTCCTAAATATAACACCAGTAGTACAGACGCTAAGAACAACAATTAGTAAGTGGGACCTCCTGAAACTAAGAAGCTTCTGTAAGGCAATGGACATAGTCAATAAGACAAAATGACAGCCTACAGAGTGGGGAAAGGTTTTCATCAATCCTACTTCTGACAGAGGACTGATCTCTAAAATACATAGAGAACTCAAGAATCTAGAGGCCAAAATCCCAAATATTCCAATTAAAAAATGGAGTTCAGAGCTAAAAAGGGAATTCTCAACAAAAGAATTACAAATGGCTGAAAGGCATCCTTAGCCACTAGAGAAATGCAAATCAAAACAACTTTGAGATACCACCTTATACCTGTCAGAATGGCTATGTTTAAACACAGATGACAGCCTGTGCTGGAGAGGATGTGGAACAAGGGGAACACTCCCCCATTGTTGGTGGGACTGTAAACTTGTACAGCCACTTAGAAAATCAGTATGGCGGGTTCCTTAAAAAACTGGGAACCAATCTCCTCTGTTGCATGAATTAATGAGACTCAGGGATAGATCTCTGAAGAAGTTGGAGATACTGGAGGGAATAAACACCACAGTCAGATCTTACCCAGCTGTCTTTCAGCTTCCTCAGCCTCGCTTCCCTTGGAATGGCTCCCTCTGTGTTTCTATCCTGTCTTAAATACTCTTTCAGTAATTAAGGCGTGGCCCCACCACACCTGCTTGGGAACCTGGAATTCTTTCTATAATCTGAAGTGACCTTGACTCAGTTGGGATTAAGGGCGTAGGTCACCACTCCCAGGATAGTCCCTGTGCTGGGATTAAAGGTTTGAATCATTATTCTCTGATTTTCCTAGACTGACTGTGATTAGAGCTCTGGGACTTTTGCAACTTTTACTAACACCCCACATAGACTGTGGGTAGATTCCCTCTAATATCTCCAAAACTTCCGAAACTTTTATTGAATCCCCACACTCCCCAATGATCCAGCAAAATACCACTATTGGGCATATACCCAAAGGATGCACATTCGTACCCCAAAGACAGCTCAACTATGTTCATAGGAACATTATCCGTAATAGTCAGAACTACCTGCAAACAACCTAGATGCCCTTCAACTGAAGAATGAATTAACAAACTTTGGTATATTTACACTATGGAGTACTACTCAGCAGAAAAAAATGGGATAGATTTGGAGAGTATCATTCTGAGTGAAGTAACATAGGCCTAGAAAGATAGACATGGTATATACTCACTCATAAGTAGATTTTAGACATAAAGCAAAGAATATCCAGCCTGCAAACCACAACCCCCCAAAACAGCTAGGTAACAGAAGGAACATAAGAGAGACATCCAGCTACTCCCCTGGGAAGGGGAAATAGAGAAGATCCCAAGTAAATTGGGATCATAATGGGGAGCAAGCAAGAGGGGATGGGAACAAATCATGAGAGATGGAGACAATTGAATGAGAAGAGCAACAAAGAAATGGATATCTTGATAGAGGGAGCCACTGTGGGGTTAGAAAGAAACCTGGTGCTGAGGAAATTTCCAAGAAACCACAAGATGTCTCTGGCTTGAACTTCAAGCAATAGTGGAGGGGGTACCTAAACAGGACTTCCCCTACATCAAATAAATGACCATCTTAACTGTTATTATAGAACCTTCATCCAACAATGGATAGAGGTGGATCCACAGCTAAGCACCAGATTGAGTTCCAAGTCCAGTGAAAGAGAGAGAGGAGTTTATGAGCAAAGGAACCAGGATCAGGAGGAAGAGATCCACAGAGATGGCTGACTAGAGCTATTGCGAGCTCATTGGCTCAGAAACAAAGACAGGAACCTTCATGGAAAGGAACTAAACCCTCTAAAGGTAGATGACTATCAAGTGACGTGGGCAGTTTGTGAAACCTCTTCAGCAGATACAGACTATATTCCTGGTACATGAACTGACATCCTAGAGCCCATTCTCTACTAAAGAACACCTAACCTAGACTTAATACTGGGATGAGGGACTGACTCAGGCCTACCTCAACTAGATATGCCAGACTGAGCTGACACACTTTGGAACTCTTAGCCCTCCTTGGAGGATGGATGGGGGATGGAGTGGGAAAGTCTGAAGGAGGACTGGGAGTGACTGGGAGGAGAGAAGGGAAAGGGAGCAGTGGTAGATATGGGGGGAAAAAACCTTTTAAATAAAAAATAAATAAATAAAATAAAAGCAAGTTCGGTCCCTTTCCTCTGTTCTTTCCTGTGAGGCAGGCCTCTGTGCCTCTTCCTTCCACCCCCACCCCACAAACCTTCAATGTGGGTCTTGTTGCATGATGTGACTCCACCTCCCACTGTAAATGATACCACAAGCTCTGTGGAGGTGATGACAGAAGCTTTTTATGTGCCTTTTTCTCTTGTGTTTCCTAAGTTATATCTAATAATTGAAACAAAACAAAAGCTCTGGTGTAGTTTCAAATGCAAGCAGAAGAGACTAAATTTAAAGTGGTTACATAATAAATCAGGAGTGGTTGCAAGATGTAGAAGGATGTAAACTAATAAAATGGCACTTCCAGGCTGAGTAACTGTGCATATATAATACACCTTGAACAACCAACCACTTAAAAAATAACACAAAAAGCTAAAGCCATAGCTGTTGCTAATCACATTAAAGATAACCTAAATAAGTGGTTGAGAGGTGATAAAAACATTACCAAAACATATGCTGCTCATGAGACACTGTAATTTACAATGACAAAGGCAGGAAAAAGTAGCGAAATGCAGAAAATGCAGGACATTGTCCCATGCAAGATATAATGAGCTGTCTTAAGGCTGGGATCTAATTCTAACCACAAAATTCATTTGTTGCATATACACATAACCTGGAGATGACATTACACCTCTCCCTCCTCCTCCTATTTTCAGAGTGCCTGTTTTGAATGCAACCTGTCCTATGCTGCCAGAGATGGAATATTCCATGATGTTAGTGCTCGAAGACTTAAGATTTTGGAACATTCTGGATCTTGGAATTAGGAATGCTCAAGCTGTATATCTGTAAACATTAACAAAAGAAAAGAATGGCTATATTAATACCAGGGGACAAACACACCATTTTTTCAATATTTGCTGAAAACATAATGCAGTCAACAAAATACAGAAGTCAACAACACTATTAACCAATAGTATCTTGTGCTAATTTAGAACTCTAGTCTCAAAAGCAGCAAAATTTGGTTGCCTTTAAAGCTCATACTTGCTAGATACTCCATATCCTGTTGTGACACCAACCTCAACAAGTTTATAAGGACTCAAATCATACAGACCATTTCTGTATGATTGGTAACACTGTAGAGGAAAAAAAAAAAACGGTAGAATCATTGTATCCAGGGTAAACATTAGAATGAAATAGTTGTTTTTACTGTGTCTAGGGAAAACTTCAGAATGAATTTTTTTTCTAGAAGTACTTTGTGCACAAATCACTGTAGAAGACAATGACTTCTTTTTCTGTTATCTAGAGAATTGTTTTTCTAAAGGAACTTCACAGTCACAAAAAGTCCTGACACACCTGGAGAGTTTTGCATTATTCAGTGCTGCAAACAGTATACCTGATAAGAACTAAGGTTGCAAAGATATAATATTTTCCTTCAGAAAACATATAGATTAGATCAGGTGCTTTGGTATGAAAAACTTGTTTTACCACAAAACAAGTTTGTGTAACAATCAATAAATACAACTTTCCATGGCCGTTCTAAGTTCAGAGATGCCACAGAGCCTGGATTACATCTAGAGTGACCTTCTCTTTTTGCTCATCCTGAACAACACAGATCACTGACAGAACACAATCAAACTAATTATGATTAACAGCAGGAAAATTCTCTTAACATTTGGACTTAACATACTTATACATAATCCATAGGCTAACTATGTGCTTTCTCCCTTCAGGTTTCCTAAGACAGGATCTCATTATATAGCTCAAGTTGCCTAGAGCTCTTTACTCAGTACAGGCTGACCTCATGATTTTCCTGCTTGTGATTTTAGAGATGTGTCACCATACATAGCTCAAAGACTCAGTTTCAACAGAAGTTTTAAATTTATATTTGAATTGGGGGTTGGGGAGATGGTTCAGGAGATAATGGCCCTTGCCACTGAGCCTGACAACTAGAGTTCCATTACGATCCACATGGTAGGAGAGAAGTGATTCCTACAAGCTGTCCTCTGACTTCCCATCTGTGATGTGTCATGAGTGCCTACACATAGGTACATACATGTGCACACACACACGTCTACAGGAGAGTACAGAGCTGTGCTCCCAGGAATGTTTAAAGACAGTCTCTTCATGATAACTCAAATTGGAACTAATGATAAACTTCAGCAAGGACTAACCAGCTGTGGATGAATCAACAATGAGAAAAACAAAGCACAGAAGAACCTGAAATCCTGACCAGAGAACACAGTGAAAATAGCTCATTCCATTTATAGAACACTTGTGAAATAACAAAACTATAGAACTAGAAAACCAATCAATGGTTCCTAGGGCTTAAGGAGGAGATGGGAATATAGGGAAAGAAGATATGGCCAAAGGTCTTCATGTGACAGGAATATTCTCTTTTGACAGCATGAACAATATTCTTGTTGTGCTGTGGCTTTGCATGAGGGTAGACAGCATCTCCCTGTACTGTTTCTTATAACAAATGAATTAACTCAAAATACAAATACATCTCCCCAGCCCCATTTGTGGGTCAGATAAAATAGAAGGTGAGGTTTCTATTGTGGAATATTACTTTAACTAGGCAAAGGTTATATTTGTTTATGTTGTGGAATATTATTTTAACTATGTAAAGGTGTGTTCCATTGTTTAATTATATAAAGATGTGCTATTGTTTTACCTTGCCTGCCTAAAGCACCTTATTGGTCTAATAAAAGCTGACTGCCCAATAGCTAGGTAGTAGAGGGATAGGCAGGGCTGCCAGGCAGAGAGAATAAACAGGAGGAGGTACTTAAGATGGGGAAAGAAGAGGAGAGAATAAGGGAGAAAGAAAGGAAAACACCCGGGGCCAGGAAGCCAGCAGTCAGCCAGACAAGGAGTCAGTGAAAACTGGACATATAGAAAGAAGGAAGGAAGGAAGGAAGCAGAGAAAGATAGATAAAAGGTTCCAAGGCAAAACATTGATGAAGAGAAACAGGTTAAATTATAAAAGCTAATAGGAGACGCATAAGCTTAGTCCAAGCATTCATAATTAATACTAAGTCTCTGTGTCATGATCTGGGAGCTGGATGGTGTCCCAAAAGCTGTTAGATAGCCTGTTGCATTTGACATTCTAATGTGAGACCCATATTTCCACATAGGGCCTGAAAAAGCTGGGGTGGGAGTGTAAGGAAAAGAAAGGAAAAAAACTCCTTTAAGTTCCTTTAAGAGGTTCTGCCATACAGAGGCGCACTTAACAGCCAGCAGGCTAAGCTGGGATATAAAGCTGGGTTTCACAGACCCCAGTAGGGCAGAGCCAGCTGCTAGAGCAAAGCCACTTATCAGTTTAAAATCCGATTCAAAAGGTCAGAAAATATCCAAATAGAATAAACCAGGTTACAGTGTCTTTAAAAATATACATAGATGCTTAAGAAAATAGGTATAGACAGTTATAGAAAAAATAGTTTAAAAATAATAAAATCTTTACAGAAAGAGAAAAATAAAGAAAAAAGGGACATAAAAATGTGAAATACACAGGGAGTCTGTATTTTGTATGGTGTTGTGTTGATTTTGAATTTTTTGTATGCTGACGAACAAATAACAATGGTTAAGAGACACTGGATTGTAAAAGGGACTGCTGAGTTAAAATAGTCTAGATACTTTGAGGATGTCTTAACTTAAATATGGAATTCAGAAAATGTATTTCAGTAGCCAGAAGCTTTCATGCATCCTATAGCCACTTGGTCCAAAATAAACACAGAGTCTTATTTTAATTATACACTCTTTGGTCTGTGGCTGGGCTACTACAAGTTAGCTCTTGCATCTGAAATTAATCCATTTATATTAATCTATGTATTGCCACATGGCCAGTGGCTTACTGATATAGTCATATTGCGTTTCTTGGGCAGCTTATTGCCTTGACCCCACATTTCTTCTTCCTTTATCTCTCTTGGATTCTCTGTCTGGCTATATCTCACCCTACCATAGGCAGAAACAGCTTCTTTATTAACCAATGGTAGCAACACACATTCACAGCATGCAGAACAACCACCCCATAGTATACTGTGTTGGGTAGAGGCTATGCTTCTGTTTCAACAGAAAACAAAACGCTGTGGTGTTACACTGGGGTTTCTTGGTTCCGGGCGGCCAGAGGTCCAGACTCATAGTCCTACTGTGCCAGACCCCTTAGCCACCCACAGCTGCTCAGGCCCTTAGAAATGATTTAGACATTTACATTAAGTTTATGTTGTTTGGTTTATGGTTTAGGCATATTGTTAGTTAGTTTTTTTTTATTTTAATTTAATTTATTTTTATTAATTTGTTTGTTATGTGGCCTATGGCTTATTTGTGTTATATAAGCATCTAAATCATTTTAAGGGCCTAAACAACAGTGGGGGGCTAAAAAGTCTAAGACTACAAGTCTTTAAGTCTAAACCTCTAGCTGCCCAAGACCAAAAAACCTCTACAACACTGTGGATTTCTTCAAAGTTGATAGATATTAGATTTGATTGGAGGAAACCTCCTAAAAATCTTGGCTACAGAAATAAAGAAATAAACCAGGAAAAACTGCAAGACAGATGTTGTATATATGAATCCCTCTGCATTGGAATAGTTCTGAGACAGGAAAACAAATGTTTCAACTAGTTTTCCCAGGACTTGACCATTATCTCAATTTTCTTAGGGTCCTCTGGGGTATATACCTGAAATCCAGCTGTTCATCTCCTATAACCTACGTCAGCATGTACATCACCATTAAGCACCTAAAATAGGACTCATTCATGAGTCCTCTCTATTTATACTCCATCAAGTCATCAACCAATTCTTCCAATCTCTAAGTCTAGACTCTGGTCACCTTTTGAATTGCTACCCCAGCTCACACTGCCAAAATCTCTCGGTGTTCTATTTTCTCTACATTCTAGAACATATTCTTAGCTATACTCCTGCTCTTAACCTATAGTACATGCTCTACTCTGTGGTCAGTCTTTCAAAAACTTGGAGAAAATAAAATTATCCAGTAGTCTAGGGTTTTACTTTGTATTTGGAATAAATTCCTAATTCCTCACGATAACCTTCTAAGCCATAACTTTTACTGTTTAGAGAGTTTACTTTAAAAAGTCCTATATGTACTTTCACATTAAGGATAAAAGAATGTACAGCATCACCTTGAACAGCAGTTACCACCTTATCACCGAGTCATTAAATGGTAGGAAACTATCCAATACTTCTGATATTTTGCATGACAAGCTTTATCTGATGTTCACATAATTTCTAGGCATTAGCTAATGCAAGAAAATCATAGGTGACCGAGAAAGACTGTTTACTTATTAAAGGCTTCTAGGGAAAGCAACTAAATGATACAAAAGGGTGAATACAGTTGTGATATTCCTAGAAATACTGGACTGATCCCTTGAGGCTTCATGCTGCTGGTCCTGGTTTCACCATTTAAGAGCACTCAATAGAGAGATTGCCTATATGTACCCTAGATCTTAAGCTGGCTCCAAAGCCACGACTTAGGGGCTATACCTCAAGACCAAGGTAGAAGAATACGTGTTCCCCACTCCAATTAGCCATACAACTCAAAGGTACACATGGTTTCTGCATCTTTGCAGGACACAAACCTATACCTGTTTATGAAACTGAAACCCTACACACAGTAAGCTAGATATAATGGATACAACTTCTTTATGCTGTAAAATGTTTGCTGCCTAGACCATAGACTCACCTTTTCAGTTAGAGACAAATTGAATAAGGGAAGAAACACAAACTGCCCAGCATTGAGTCTTGAAGATAAAAATCTGAGGAAGCTCAACCTGACTTAGTTCTAAAGGCAACCAGGCAAACAGGTTGGGAGACAAAAAACCAAAAAACTATGAGGACTCTGATGTTATTATACCAAAGTTGTCCTATGAAGGACAAACAACATGTTAGTATAGTATAATATTCCTCAGCAAAGAAAAGATCAAAATATTGGTACAAGTTACAGTATAAATAAATGCAAAAATATACAAAATGGAAGAATTCAGTTGTAAACACAATTCTGTGATTCTGCTTATAGAAACATCTACACCTAACAAGCCCATGAAGACAGAAACAGACTATCATTATCTGGGAATGTTTATAAGAACTGGGAGTAGGGTTAGGGGGTGGGGGAAATGGTTGTGTCAGCAGGCTCAAAGGAATGTTACAGTGATGCAAATGTTTAAAGACACAGTATTTGATGAGTTGTAAAACTCTAGAAACTTGATTTAATTATTTATAACAGTCATTTAACTTAAAGCCATAGAATGAATAAATATCATAATATGTAAATCATCCTACAATAAAAGGAGAGGGGACAGTTGGGAGATGAGGGAATGAGAACAAAACAGGTTACATATCACCATACTTTAGTTTTCTTAAAATCTGCTATCAGAATATCAAATCAAAAAGGATCTCTTAACAAAAATGTTGTAAACAGCTAAGTGGTTCATCTTTTAGTGTAATTAGAAGCCCATTTATAAAATCCATTCATTTTGCAGACCACTTGCACTTTTACTAAGGCCTGAAATGTCAGTCTTGCAGCTTGTTCAAGCTAAGATCACTGGTTTGAAGCAGTGGTGGAGCCCATTATCCCCACACAACTGCGCCATCCATCGGGCATCTGGCAGAAATTTTCTGAATCAATGTCATCTGGGCATTAGCAGTATTAAAGCAACTGCCAACGTCAACCTGAAATGATTTCAGCCATTTCCAGTGTCTCTACAACTATGTTGACATTATCATCAGCAACTCTTCAGATGTGTGTGTATGTGTGGTAGAAGGGAAAGTGTATGTGGTGGACCAGCATCTAGGATTTGCCTTACAGTCTTTTCAACCCACACAATGAATGATAAAAGCCTGATTGCATTTTTTTTTTTCCATGAAAGTGATGGGCTACAGAAGCAGGTCATAACTTTCAGTGAGTGATACTACAGCAGAAAATGTTGGAATCATTGTTTGAATACAGATGGATATTCACTCAGAAAGTGGAGATTATCTTATGCTGATCATATGTGGGATGGTCAAAGGTAACTGAACAGGATCATGAGTTTTCCTTATAATAAATATTCTAGTTGCCATTTGTATTTTAATGTAGTATAACAATAGTGTGTATGAGAAACAGAGCAAATAAGTAGCATTGTCAAAAGCAACTTCAGCTCAAACTGATTCTGACTCTGTTATAATCTCACTCCAAATATACCTGGATCATAACTTTAAATATATGCTCTTAAGACATGAGGGTCGAAAGGGTTTATCTGGAAAGAAAGGGACAGAAAGAACAGAGGGACTAAGAGAGGGCAATGGGATGTGAACATGATCAAAATGGACATTATGAAAATGTCATGAAACTTAGCATGTGCTAAAATACATTAAAATAATAAATACTTATTTTGTACTTACGAAAATTACCTCACAAGAATTTTTTCATTAGTTAAAAAAAATGCACTTTCTGTATGCCACATAAAAGGCAACAATCTGTAAAGTTTATGACCTGAGATTAATGAAGATAAAATGCAAAGATTAAAAGACCAAAATACTAAATTAGGTCTGTCAGCTGAACAGTTTTATGACTGGAGCATAATATTTGTCATGTGACTATTAAATGATCATCTGATGCCAGTTTCTTGCGACAACCAGAATTCAGCTACCTGTATAGGTTGTAGTGTATTTTTTCATAGTTATCATTTAATTTTGGAATCATCACTGAAGATGCACTGTAAACAGAGTATCATAATCCCTAATAGATGTGGTCTGTTATCTTTCGACATTGTTGTTAAAAACTGATTTTTATTAACTTACAATTAATAGCAAAAATTTTTTTTAAAGCATTCTATATATCCACTGTGGTGTTTTAGGTAACACTATAAATGTCACAGATACTTTAGCAAAGCTCAAAAGATTAGTGAGCTGCTATGCTATTCCTAAAATTCTGGAATTTTGTTAGCATTTCAGCATTTGTAAGGCCACACAATAATATGCCTATCCTTGTGAAAAACAGACATGGAGTGGCTGAGGATATAAACTATATTTTAATACTGAGAAGTTTAGAAAGAAAACTTGTGACCAAGGCAAAACAGCTTAAGACCCAATTCACACAGCCCCCGTTCCTATTGAGGAAACTGCCGGTGAGATTAGTGATGCTAGCATCAAGACAGAAAACATCATTTCTTTTCAAATATACTTTCAAACAGGAATAGTTAAAACCTGAATTGAAAGCCAACATTTCACACGTGAACAGCACGATGAGGCTTTGATATGTGGGCCTTATTGTCTGGTGCTTCAGATGTGAATCTTGGCATGTTTCCTCACCCAGGACTCAGCTTTTCCTTGCCAATAGTTTACATGTATATGAAGATGTGCAAACAGTGCCTGACCATTAGACTAGTCACACACTGCTTTTGAGGCAGTGTGTACCACTGATGCTGTACAACACGCCACGGAAGAAGATCATGTTCCAGTTGACCAGCAAGAGCATCAACAACAAACACAATGTAGCATCCGCCAAGGGCAGTTCCATACAGAAAAGCTGATCTCATTTCATTTTTGCTATCCCTCCATCCTGATATCTCTTCCCCAGCTCCCCTCCTCCCTATAATCACCTTCCTTTCTTATTTTTCATTACTTTAAAAAAATTTTATTTAATTCTTCTCTCATATATTGCATACTAATTACAGTTTCTCCTCCCTCCTCTCCTCTCAGCCAGCCCCCAACTTCCCTCTCCCACAGATCTTCTCTAATTCCCTTTAGAAAAAAAACAACCTCCCAGGGATATCAACTGAACCTGGCATAACAAGTTACAATAAGACTAGGGACAAACCCTCATATTGAGGCGGTCAAGGCAACCCAGGAGGAAAAGGACTCCAAAAGTAGGCAAAAGAGTCAATGACAGCCCCTTATTCCACTATTAGGAATCTTACAAGAACACTAAGCTACGTAATTGTAACATACATGCAGATGAACAAAATCAGAGCCATTATAGGCTTCTGGATTGTCCTTTCAAGATCTATGAGTCCTTATGAGCCCTGCTCAGTTATTTTGTGGACCATATTCTCTTGAACTCTCTGGCTCCTTCAACCCTTCTCCTCTTCCACAGGATTCCCCTCGCTCCTTCTAATGCTGTGGGTCTCTGCATCTGTTCCTATCAGATGCTGGATGAAGCCTCTCTGATAACAATTATGCTAGGCTCCAGTCTAAGAGTATAACAGAAAATCATTGGGAATCATTTCATTGACTTTACTTATTTATTTATTTTGCCAGTCATGTTTGGTTCTATCCTAGGACTGTGGGCTATCCAGTCTCACTGGGCTACCAGGCATGGCTCCCTCTCATTGCATGGGTCTCAAGTCATGACAAGAGACCAGTCATTGGGTTGCCTCTCCCACAAGTTCTGTGCCATGCAGGCAGGACAAACTGTAGGTCAAGGGTTCTGTGACTGGTTGTGTGTTCCAGTCCCTCCACTAGAAGCCTTGCTTAGTTACAGAATATGGGTAGATTTCATTTCCCCTTTCTAAGGAGCTCCTTGGGTGCCCTCTTGGTCCCGCCTTGTTACTTAGAATCTCTGGGCCTGTGGATTATAGCATGTTTATCCTTTACTTTACAGTTAATATCTACTTATAAGTGAGTATATACCATTTAATCTTTCTGGGACTAGTTTACTTCACTCAGAATATTTTTTTTCCTAGTTCCATCCATTTGCCTACAAATTTCATGCTGTCACTTAAAAAAAATAAAACGGATTGATATCCCACCGTGTAAGTGGACCACAATTTATCTATTCCTGAAAGACTTCTAAGTTGTTTCCAGTTTCTGGCTGTTATAGCTGAGCAAGTGTCCTTATGGTAGGATGGAACTTTGTGTATATGCCCAAAAGTGGTATATCTGGGTCTTGAGGTAGATCAAGTCTCAATTTTCTGAAGAAATGTCATATTGATTTCCAAAGTGGTTGTACAAGTTTGAACTCCCGCCAGCAATAGAAGAGTGTTCCCTTTGCTCCATATCATCTCCATCATATGTCACTTGTATTTTTTGATCTTAGTCACTCTGACAAGTACAAGATAGACTCTTAAAGTCATTTTGAGTTTATTTCCTTATTGCTAAGGATGTTGAGTATTTCTTTAAGTATTTCTTGGTCATGTGAGATTCCTCTGTTGAGAATTCTGTATAGATCTGTATCTCATTTTAGTTGAATTATATGGTTTATTGATGTCTAGTTTCTTGAATTCTTTATGTATTTTAGATATTAGTGCTCTGTCAGATGTGAAATTGGTAAAAATCTTTTTCTAATCGACAGGATGCCATTCTGTCCTATTGATGGCATCCAGAATACTTTACAGAGGCTTTTCAGTTTCACGAGGTCCCATTTATTATCAGTCTTGGTACCTCTATTATTTGTATTCTGTTCACAAAGCTATTTCCTGTGCCAAACCATTCAAAGCAATTCCCTACAATTTCTCTGTCTGGTTCAGCACATCTAGTTTTATGTTGAGGTCGCTGATCCACTTGGACTTGAGTTTTGTGCAAAGTGATAGATATGAATCTATTTGTGTTATTCTATATACAGACAGCATTAGACAAAAACAATTTCCTAAAGATATTTTGTTTTTCATTGTGTATTTCTAGCTTCTTTATCAAAAGCCAGGTGTTCATAAGTGTGTGGATTTACTTCTGGGTATTCAATTCCATTCCATTGACCATTCTCTCTGTTTTTGTGCCAGTACCATGTGGTTTTAATTACTATAATTCTGTGGTAGAGCTTGAAATAAAAGGTGATACCTCCAGGATTGTTTGAGCTGTCCCAGGTTTTTGCTTTTCCATATAAAGTTGAGTATTGTTCTTTTCAAGGTCTATAAAGAACTGTATTGAAATTTTGATGGGGATTGCATTAAATCTGTAAATTGCTTTTGGTAAGATGTTCATTTTTACTATGTTAATTCTGATTCATGAGCATGAGAGATCTTTTCATCTTCTGATATCTTCTTCAATTACATCAAATACTTGTCAAGTCATTCACTTGCTTGGTTAGTTATCCCAAGATATTTTCTATTATTTGTAGCTATTGTAAGGATGTTGTTTCCCTGATTTCTTTTTCAGCCTATCTCTCATTTGTATGCAGGAGGACTACTTATTATTATTATTATTATTATTATTATTATTATTTAGTAAATCTTGCACTTCACTAAAAGAACACTTCACTGAAGTTGTTTATCAACTGTAGGAGTTCCCTGGTAGAATTTTGGGATTGCTTATTTATACTATCATCTATAAATAGTGATAGTTTGACTTCTTCCTTTCCAATTTGTATCTCCTTGGTCTCCATTCGATGTCTTACTCTCTAGTTAGAACTTGGAGTATATTAAATACATATGCAGAGTGTGGACAGCCTTGTCTTGTACCTGATTTTAGTGCAACTGCTTTGAGTTTCTCTCCCTTTAATGTTGACTACTGGCTTATTGTAAATTGCCTTTATTATGTTTAGGTATATCCCCTGTATCTCTGATCCCTTCAAGAATTCTATCATGAAGGGTTGTTGGATTTTGTCAAAGGCCCTTTTAAAATCAAATGAGATTTTTTTTCCTTTCAGTTTGCTTATATAATGGATTACTTTGACAGAATTTAATAAGTTGACCATCCCTGTATTTCTGAGATGAAGATTACTTACCATGGTGGATGATCTTTTTGATATCTTCTTGAATTTGGTTTGCAAGTAATTTGTTGAATATTTTTGCATCAATTTTCATGAGGGGAAATGGTATGTAATTCTCTTTAGTTTGTATGGTTTAGATATCAGGGTAACTGTTTCCCCATAAAATAAATTGGCAATGTTTCTTATGTTTTTATTTTATGGAATAATTTGAGGAGCACTGGTATTAGTTCATCTTTGGAATCTAGTAGAATTCTGCACTGAAGCCATCTGGCCCTGGTTTTGTTTTTTTTTGTTTTTGGTTGAGAGACTCTAGTCTGTTTAAATTGTTTATCTGTTCTTGAATTAGCTTTGGAAGTGGTGTCTAAGGAGAAAACTATCCACTTCTAGATTTTCAAATTTTGTGTAGTACAGGTTCTTAGAGTATAAACTAATGATCCTGTGGATTTCCTCTGTGTCTGTTATGTCCCCCTTTTCACTGCTGATTTTATTAATTTGGATGTGTCTTTTAGTTAATTTGAATACAAGTTTGTCTATCTTGTTGATTTTCTCAAAGAATCAATTATTTCTGTCACTGATTATATTCTTTCTTTCAATTTTATTGATTTCAACCCTAAATTTCATTATTTCCTCCCATTTACTCTCCTTTGTTGTGTTTGTTTCTTTTTGTTCTAGAGCTTTCAGATGTGCTTTTAAGTTACTAGTATGAGATTTCTCCACATTCTTTAATAGGCACTTAGTGCTATAAGCTTTCCTCTTATCACTGCTTTCATTGTGTCCCATAAGTTTGGATATGTTGTGCATTCATTTTCATTGGATCTAGGAAGTCTTTAACTTCTTTATTTCTGTTTTGACCCAGTAATTATTTATTAGAGAGTTATTTAGTCCCATTAGTTTGTAAACTTTATGTTAGTGCTGTTGAAATCCAGCTATAATCCATGATGCTCTGATAAGATGCGGAGGATTATCTCAATTTCCTTGAATCTATTGAGACTTGCTTTGTGTTTAAGTATGTTGTCAATTTTGGAGAAAGTTCTCTGAAGTGCTGAGAAGGTATATTCTTTTGTTTTTGGGTGAAATGTTAGGTACACTTGGTTCATAACATCTGTTAGCTCCATTATTGCTCTGTTTAGTTCTGACTGGATGAGCTGACTATTAGTCAGAATGGGGTACTGAAGTCTCCCACTATTAATGTGTGAGGATTAATGTGTGATTTACAATTTAGTAATGTTTCTTTTGCCAGATTTTTTTTTTAGCTAATGAGTATGAAGTATCCTTCTCCATCTCTTTAGTCAATGTTGGTTTGTAAGATATTAGGATAGTTATACTATCTCGCTTCTTAGATCTATTTTGTTGGAAAATCCATTTTCAATCTTTTAACTCTGAGGTAATGTCAATCTTTGATGCTGAAATATATCTCCTGCATGCAGCAGGATGGGTCCTGTTTTCATATCCATTCTGCTAGTGTGTGTTTCTTTATTGGGGAATTGAGTCCATTGATACTGAGAGATATTAATGACCAATGATTGTTAATTGCTGTTATTTTGTTGTTGATGGTGTGTATGTGCCTTTCCTTTATCATTTTGCAGCTGCGAGATTATTTATTTCTTGTTTTCATAAGTGTGGTTTACCTCCTTGGTTTAGCATTTCCCTTATAGTACCTTCTGTAGGTTGGACTTGTGGATAAATATTGTTTGAATTGAACTTTGTCATGGAATATCTTGTTTGCTCCATCTCTAGTGATTGATAGTTGTGCTGGGTCTGACCTGGTATCTGTGGTCTCTTAGAGTCTGCAGCACATCTGTCCAGACCCTTCTGGTTTTTAGAGTCTCTGTCAGAATTCAGGTGTAACTCTAATAAATCTTCCTTTATATGTTACTTGGCTTTCTCCCCTAGCAGTTTTTAATATCCTTTGTTCTGTATTTTTAGTGTTTCATATTATGTGGCAAGGGGACCTCCTTTTCTGGTCCAGTCTATTTGTATTCTATAACCTTCTTATTCCTTTCTTAAATGATATGTTAAAAATATTTTCTGTGCCTTTGAACTTCTCCTTCATCTATTCCTATCATTCTTTGGTTTGGTCTTTTCATACTGTTCCAGGTTTCCTGGATGTTTTGTGTCAGAAACTTTTTAAATTTCACATTTTCTTTGACCAATGTTATCTATTTCTTTTAGTGTATCTTCAATGGCTAAGATTCTCTCTTCCATTTCTCTTATTCTGTTGGTGATGCTTCAGTTTGTATTTCCTATATGGCCTCTCTTGAGTTCTGGAGGTTGGTGTGATCTCTGGTCTAGAAGGAGTCTCTGCCTAAGTTTGCATATCTGTTCTGGCTGGTATGGTCTGATTTTCTGGCTGGTGTGGCCTGCACCTGTTCTCCTGACTGGAATGGCTTATAGTCGAACAGCAAATATCTGCCTGAGGTGGAGGTGGGGCATGGCAGTTAGGCCACCATCCTTTCAAAAGGCAAATAAAATAGGAAGATATTTCAGCAGCACAAACCTTCTAAACAAGTAGAAAACTGCATATTAGCCCAATGTTCCAGTTTGGATCAACAAACCTGTTCTGTGGTATATATTAGAGAAGGCACCTCATTTAGCCCATGAGATGGTGAGATATGAGCATCTTTGGAGCCATATACTTTTGTGTTATTCAGTGTATATATAGCCAGAGGTGTCATGATGATTGCAGACAACAAGCAATATCAGGTCTGTCCCAAGAAAGCCTGAACATACATTACCATGAGTACAGTACTGCTCCCATTTTAAAAGAAACTACCAGAAGGTTGTTAGCCATGCATGTCACTAACTATATAATATGTTAATGTGAATTTAGCCCACTTAAGAGTGCTGCAACCAGAAGGACTCACAGAGTCTTCCCAGCCATATGTGTTCTGCTTCCTTTGCACTCTGGTTCATGTTTTGCACTCTCTTTGTTCTCTATGGCTTTCTGTCCCATAATGGTTAGTTTTTTAAAAATCCAAGGAAAGAGGTTGGAAGCACATAGGTGCTAAGAAAATTATCACCAAAGATATGAAACACAAACTTTTCAAGGGACTTCTATAAAAAATTTTCAAGCAAACATGGAGAGCAAAGTGAAAATAAATGAATTAAACTTTATCAAGGAAAACACAGTGGATAATACAGGAAGGCCTATGAGTTTGAGGCCAGCCAGTGAGAGAGTGAAAACCTACATAATTAACAGTGAGGCGGGAACCATAGACTTGGAAGAAATTTTGCAAATTGTGTATCCAATAAGAGGTTAGAGAAAGTCTAACAGCTCAGTAACAACCCATTTTTAAAAAGAAATAATAACTTGAATAGACACTTTTGTCAAAGAAGATATACACTGTCCAATAGAGAAATAAAAAGATGCTCATTCTGAGGGAACGAGAGCTTTCAATTTCAGAGAAATGAGCAGAAGAATAGTGTTGGACAGCTCCTGGGAGAGAGAAATATGGGGATATGGTGTTCAATGACCACAGAGTTTCACTTATGCATGATGAAAAGTTCTGAAGATCTGATATAAAAATGAGGAAAATATCAACACTGAACTTCACAATACAACAAAACCATAATTGTTTTTTTTTTTTCAAAGCATGACATTTGCAGAAAGGCAGACTAATAGAATGAGAAATAGTGGACCCAGAAGAGACCCATACAATTCTCAATTTCTAATTCTTAATAAAGATATTAAAAATACACAGTAAAGAAAATACAGCTGTTTACCACTCTAGTTAGCAGATGGAACTGGGAGAATGAAGCCTAAAAATAAGGGAGATTAAAGTTTCATAAATAGTCAACTTTATTCAAAACATCAGACAATTTATAACCTGAAGGTTAAGAAAGGTCACCTGAATACAGTTCCCATGAGTTTAAGTTGTATATAATTACAAGGACATGCTGCACATGGCAAAAACATGTTTTTACATAAAAGTATATAGTCAAATGACAATAGCCAGTTGTAATGTAATCTAAAGAAAACTCAGTCCTATTCATTACACCTGGGATAGGCACAAAAACATATGCCAAGAATAATTCGGTGGTTCAGTTTTTTGTTTGTTTGTTTGTTTTTTCCAGACAGAATTTCTCTGTGTAACAGCTGTCCTGGAACTCTCTCTGTAGACCAAGCTGGTCTCAAACTCAGAGAGATCTGTCTGCCTCTGTCGACCAAGTGCTGGGATTAAGGCATATGCTACCACTTACGACTACTTGGCTGAATTCCATTTTCATAAAAACTGAAAATAAAGCTATTGTCTTGTTCTCTTGGAGTTTTCTCAAAAGCATTCAGTCCCCTCTCACAACTCCATTCTTGGAACATGTTTCAACTGACAGTCTTTGAACAAACAGAACTAAATATTCTCATTCATAAGACTGAAATATTCTGGCTAAAGTTAACTCCACATTGGGCCAAAGGCTTTAATACACGACCTGGAACTCTGACACTACCAATGAAGAATTCAGAGAAATCACTTCTAGCTTTAGGCATAGAAAAGAACTTCCTAAGTAGGACTGCAGAGCTCAGGAAATAATATGCAAAACTGAACAAATGGGCTGGCAACCAATTCAAAAGCTTCTGCAAAGCAAAGAAAAGAAGAGAATAAAGAAAAAGCCTACAGAATGGGAGAAAATCCTCACCAGCTTTTCTGCCAATAGCATAATAATATCAAGAACACAAAAAGAAATCAACAATCAACACCAAAAGAACAAGTAATACAATCACCAAGCAGGAAAGTGAACTGAAAAGGCAGTTCAAAAGAACAATCTGTGGTAACAATTCAGCAACACTGGCCATTAGGGAAATGCAAATCAAAATGACTTCGAGATTCTATCTCTCCTAGTCAGAACACTTTTCATAAAGAAGACAAAAAATAGTAAGAGGTGATGGAAAAAGACTCTCTCTACATTGTTATTAGATAATTTGTTGGGCCTCTCACTAGGCCTTTAACAATGATCCTGTGGCCTGGTGTGACTTCCAGACCCTAGATCGAGTTTGGTGACCTGTCTCTGGCCATGACTTCCACATGAGTGACTCAGAATAGCCCACCCAAAAACCACCTCTGCCTAATTACTGCTGTCATAACACAATCTCATTGGCTAAACCCCCATCCATTTTCTCACCCAAGACTCCTTCCTCCCCCTTACCTAAGCCTGATGCAATGAAGTGAGATCCTGCTTTGACAAGAGTCCCAGTCCAGTGTGCTTCTCCCCAGTGGATAGGGGAGGTCTGGGCCATTGACACTTCATCCCACTCAGCCCCAAGGCTGGACCAGTTCTCCCTCTGCCTTCATCTGCCAGCCAAACAGCGAAACTGACAATAATTTAATATAGTAATTAAGGAAATGAGTACAGAGGTTCCTCCAAACTAAAATCAGCATCATTCATGATCCAGATATGCTATTCTTTCCTGTTTAAAGCCCTAATTTATATAATTCAAAACTTTACAGTGAATTGTTCCTCTGTAAACCACAAACACCACTAGATACAAAACCACCTTTATCTGAACAGCTCCGGGGCATGAACCAAGTCCTGTATAAGTATCCTAATCCAAGTTAGCATCTGCAGCCCCCTTCACTCAGTTCTTTAGACAGAGAAGGGGGAGTGTGAAAACAAGAGCCTCTACTTTTGCAGCTGCATAAGCTCAGTTACTTGTGGGCCTTGTAACAGGAACCCACTGCAATCTACCCAAGGTGGTAGTGTCAGATGGAGACAGTAAACGCATCTTCTGGGTAAGGTAACACCTACTGTGTTGGGATAAAATGCACATGACATAACCTGCTTGGAGATACTACAAGTAACAGAGCATAATGCAAGTATTGTCTACTTTGGTGAAGTGTGACTTAGTGCAATCCAGCGTCTCACATCCTGGACTTTCTACTCAAGTTTGAGTGTTTTGTTATTCTTACTTGGTCTGTGCTTCTGAACAGTCAGTATACTGCCTTTGAGGATCCACACCCCAAATGACCAACTTTAGGTACATGGGGTGTGAACTGCAATCCATAACCCCACCCTGAGTTATGGGCATTTCTCTGTACTCCACTTAGACTCCTCAACTAGCCTTCAGAAACTTACTCTGACAGGGGATAACCAGATTGGATGAACTCAGGATGGATGTTCACTCCAATTATAGCATTCCTCACATTCCTTAATACATAAAATGAAAATAAAATCTCCTCACAGTTATGTGAGGTTATCTCCATGCAAATGCTGCACATATATCACCTCCTCTTTCTAATTAAGCTGTAAAAAGCAGCTCAGACAAAGATTTCTGCTTCCTGATTCCATTGCCATCTGAGGACTCTCTTTTTCATTCTAGTTTCATTAGTGTAAACTGGTAGGAAATGTAGTGCCAGGGAGCAAAATAAGAAAAAGAAACAGTCAATGGTAAAGATCTTATTCCTTCTTTCTCATTTCTCAGAACAGCAAACAGCAACTCTAGTTCTCTTTGTATATCTTCTAGAAAGAAGGTAGTGATGTCCCTAGCATGACTTAGTATAGTCAAATTTCTGTTTATTGAGCATCAATTAAAAAGAATTTAAGACTCTGCTAGGATAGAAGAGGATTTAACCTATATTGTCATGTGCATTTCCATTAGATATCTTACTTCTGTTTCTCTTTATCAATTGAGATAAAAGTTCCATTTGAGTAAACAGAACTATTTTAAGTGCGCAATTAGCCAAGTTTTGACAAATGGTACACCATGCGACCACCATTGATTGTTAAGACAACTGGAACATTTCCATCCCCACAGAAGCTACTGCATGCTCTTCTGTATCAACCCTATATTCCTCAGAATGCCACAATGATTGATTAACTTTCTTGAACTATAGACTGGAACTTTATATAAGTGGAAACAATACACTATATACCCTACATACCTGGTCACTGCAGTTCTGAGCTCTGTCTCAGAGGCTGGGTACAGTATCATTTCTTTTCACTGGCAAGTAGCTGTCTACTGTTTAGATGCAGCAGAACCCATTTATCCATCCATGTGCTTGCAAACATGGTTTATTACGAATGAAGTTGCTCTAAAAATTCCTATATAAATCATTCTGTGCACATTTTTCCTTCTCTTAGTTAAATACCTAGAAATTGAGTGGCCATGCTAGAGAGCTATGTTTTCTCTCTCTCTGTGTGTATGTGTGTGTGGTACGCATGTACACATCTTCATGTACATGTGGGTATGTGTGCATATATATGTGGTATGTTCAGAGGCCAGAGGCTGGTGTTGGATGTTCCTCTCTACTGGTTTCCATTGTATTATTTGAGAAAGAATCTCACACTGAACCTGGAATACATGGGATCTTCCAGCTCTGCCTTGTGGGAGATTGTGTTGTTTCATTGTAAATATTTGTCCCACCCACTGGTTTAATAAAAAGCACTGATTGGCCAAAGGCAGGCAGGGAGTGTGGGTGGGGCTACCAGACTAAGAAAACTCTGAGAACAGGAAGCACAAAGTAGAATGCCAGAGAAAAGCCGGAAGAAGCAGAGGACAACTATGCTGCTCTAAGAAAAGGTACCAAGCCCCATGGCTGAACAAGATAAGAGTCATGGGTTAGTTTGAGGGTAAACAGCTAGCAAGTTGTATGCCTGGGCTTTAGGCCGATCAGCCTAAAATTACTGTAAGCATCTATGTGTCTCTGTGGGTCTGTGGGTCCTAAACCTTGAGGCTAGGCCTGAAAGTCCAGGCCAGAAACCTCCTACTACACTGCCTCCCCACCACTGTGATTATAGACAAGTCACTGTGTCAGGCTTTGATTTTTCCATATTTGTATATAATGAAATATGATCATATATACCTACATTTCCCTCCTTCTAATCTTCCCTTCTCCCTCACCTCTCTCCTAAATTCAAATCCACTTTCTCTTTATGCCCCATTAAGTTAAATTAGAGTTGCTCATAGATGCATTAGCAAAATATCATTAGGCCCAGATATTTATGTAGATCACATCAGATCCCGAGTCTGAGGGAATCTAATGTACTTAGAAAGGCAGACAGGTACAAGCTGGGAAATTTGATAGAAATGTCTAATTCATAGTCTTACATAAGCCCACATAAATTCCCAGAAGCTCAAAGTGTGACTAAATATTAACTAAAGAAAATAAATCAGTTTATAATAACATATTCTGTCTCAGAATCCATTTGGAGGGAAAGGGTGGGTGTATCAACTTTTCTTCTAAAAATGAAGAACAGATTACTACAAGTGATATAAGATCACAGGAAAGAGAAGAAACTGAATTGGTCAGATTATGCTTTAAATAACAGTGTGTCACAGTGTCCCTTTAGATCTTCTACAAGGCAGACAGTGACGACATGAAATTTAAGCCAACACATAAAGTTCAAAGTGCAGTCTGAAGTGATCATGAGACTCTAAGAACATGCAAGGGCACTGGAAGGTTACTTAGAGACTCCAGTTTCCTGGGTCCCTCTTATATCTTCCTGCTGCCTGAGTTCTCTCCAGACTAAACATCTATAGTCCCCTCCTACAGCATTCCATAAAAATACCTGCCAGCATGTTTATAGTAAGAATTTGAAAAAAAGTGCCTCATTTCAGAGTCCTAAAATCTATACCACATCCTGTACTTGCTTGAAGTCATATTGGCATCTGTACCAAGACATTTTTAGGAAGTCAATGTGACTATGTACAATACCTGGTTCCAATATCAAGCCAGCTGCCAAAATCCTTGACCATGAAGAAAAAATGCTATAAAAAATAATACAATATCATTCCATTAAAAACAAAGACTATTTAGTTTCAATCTACAAAAAAAAAAAAATGTTTTAGGGGTGAATATTTGACACATCATTTTCTACCCAGAATCCATAGGACTATGCCCTTAACTGCAACTTCTGTTTGTATTAAAATATGCAATGGCCTAAATGCCACAAATGGAATTAAGATTCAATAAAATGAATACAAAATGATGTTTGTGAATAATAAGACACAGAACAATTCAACTCTAAAATTATTATTAAAAATGCCAACAATTCAATTGAAGCCACATCATCTGGTCAATAAACATTTGCTGATGCTGTCTACTATGAATAAGTCATCACCCGGGTCTAGAGATAATTTCCTCACAGATGCATCATCTAGTGATGATTCAAATTATTAGATGTGTAAATGCATGTGTAGGCACATGTATTGAGAGATGCAGAAACAGAGGAAGGTGAAATCGAAGTGAAAAGTAGGAATCAGATAAAGACAAAATCGAAGAAACACATGAGAAAGTTGTTTCTGGGCAAAGGTAATAAATTGCTAAACACCAAAAGCCCAGGCCAAGTTTACTGAGTCCAAAGTGATGCTGGTTTAAGAAATTAAATAATTATAAAATTATGCCAGTCAACAAAGCTGAGTCAGAAACACTGGCAACTTAGACTGAGTGACCTGTTTCTTTACACAAATGAACAAGAATCTTTCAATTCTTATCTATTCTTGCCTACTTGTTATTTTGTGAATGTTGATTTTGCTCTAACATTATATGTGATCAATTTGAGAAAATATTAGATTGAATATTAGTTGAACAAAACACAAAAATGCTCTCAACTAAATCAAGTGCCTAGCAATCAGATTTGAGAAATTACTTAGCAGATATACAGGCAGCTATTGTCAGTCCTTAAAAAAGGCATGGCTCTCAGCTACTGTGAGGTGATTTTCAGGCCTTGGAATGACTCATGAAGCATTTTGCCTGAAGCACTGGCTACCAGTCTAAAAGTATGATTTATGATGGGATGTTTGGGCCACATGGTGTGATTTCTACTCTTAAAAGGACTGGTTATTAATTATCAGTCAAGTGTGTTGTGTTGATTAAGCCTATTGAAAAGGCAGGAAAGCCTAGGCTGGCAATGTTCCATGTGTATTGTCACACTGTGATGAGGGACAACACTGCTGAGTCCACTGGAAGAAAACAGGGGAACTCTTCATTCTACACACAGAAATTCTTTTGTATGATCTCACTGTCATAAACCAGAACTGAGAATATAACAGGATTTAGCAAGTTCAGTGATGGCTTCTAGAGAATTAACAAACCTGAGAGTAGGTATAGGAACTCCCCAAATATCCAAAACAGATTCATTCTTTTTGTTAATACATTATATAAAAGAATAAAAGAATGTAAAATTCCTTACTTGGAATTCACTGATTATAGCTATTAACTCATAACATTTCCCAATTGATAAAGCTGTATTTTATTTTTACTTCCTTCACTCCTTTTTTTCCTCTTTTTTAATACAGGAGGACCAAAAATCAATATTTAAATGAGCGATACATTATCTAAACCTGAAGCTGGTCTTCTGTTAATCTATGAAAGGTTCATTTCAAGCACAAATGAAGAGAACAGCCTGAAAAACCAAGTATAAAATGACAGCCTGAATAAATCCAGTAATAAGAAAAAAATCTGACAGCTTAAAAATTTTCTGTATTAGTAATATAAAGAGTAATGTATCTGTGTAAACTACCATCCCTTAGAACTCACGATATAGATTTCATGTACAGAAACGTATTCATATTCCTGACAATTAAATGGACAGAGAACTTGGTTACTGGATCTGACTTATACCAATGTAAGTAAGTTCCTTACCAAAGCCATGATGTCTGATATGACAAGAACAATGAGGAAAAGGCTGAAAAGTAAAAGAAAAAATTACATACAATGTAGTAGGCACAGCTTTCAATACATTAGAGCCCAACTGTGAACAATATCCTCAGGTAACTCAGGGAGATAAAAGCCAGACCTAAGAATGGAGGGCGACAAGCCCGGCTGCAGATGTACCTGCAGACTCATGAGCATGCTTACTGCTAGCTTTATGGTTAACAGCCCAAAACATGCTGAGTCTGTCATTTGTCAGGTAATCTTCACGTCTTTTTATGGCCTCTACCCAAAATGTACAAGGCTTTATCATGAGCTCAATTGTGGAGACTGGGGAACAAGGCAAATAAAAAACAATTAGAAAAGTTCGTTTTAAGTTGTATAAAATAAAATAATGCTAACATGGCTTTAGTGGGTAGGTAGAAATGCAGACAGAACCATTCAGATAAGTCTTGGCAGTGTGGATATAATAAACAACCAGAATGTAAACACCTCCCTTTATGGCCAGACTTTTAAAATATCTAATATGTTAGCATAAAAAAAAAAGTCTCAGGGAAGATGGAGGCAGAAGGGCAAGACATGAACAAGAGTTAAGAAGCAAATAAACAATGAGGGAAGGCATGGCCTGGTTTCCATGATGGGTCAGGTTAAAAAAAAAAGATTCAGATCTACCTTTCAACAGAAGGGAATCACTGAGTTGTATGGATGGTATATTAAATATGGAAAGCGTCTAACGCACAGGAGAATGTCAATGACTTTCAAGGGCTTACAGGTCAAAAGGGTATGTTTTTAAGCCTTTGATGCTGCTATCTCTGCTTCAGGTCTCTGTCTATGTTTAGGATTTCATTGCATTACTCTCAAAACAGAATTACCATACACAGCACACAAATGTATACACTCACATTTGACAGTGAGTTTTAGGTGTTTATCCCATTATGCCCCATTCTTCTTATACAAGGCTTAATTGAAACTTTTTAGAGAAATTAGTATCCTAGCAGAGATGCAGGAAAGCACATGTGATGTTACTCACTATGTTCTACTGCATTTAAGTCAACTGTCAACTGTATGATACTGATAAAGAGTACATGTTTTCACTATTAAATTTATGTAAATATCTTTAAAGATTATTTTCTTTTGAACTAGAAATAAGATTTTCACTATTTCTAAACAGTAGAAAATCTTAAGAAAAAAATTATGATGTGTACATACTAAAATGCTAAACTGAGTTCAAGCTTAAGCACATCAAGAAAATATGCAAATCTATGTTAATACTATTCCTCCTTTTAATATTGACTATACCAGCTTGATTCACTTATAAAAGTGCTATTTATAAGTGTTTTTTTTTTCCAGAGAATCTCTGTACTGATGAAGTAATTTTAAAGGTTAAAAAAAGCAAATACTTGGCTAACAACTTCTCTTTTAGAATCTTGAGTGCTGAAGACTGCTCCAGAAATATCTCAAAACTCAGAATCTTTCTCAACCATTTGCCAATGTATATTTTTGCAAACTACTGATATATAAAAAGCTTAATGTCAGCCCATATAAAATTAAAGTGTTAACAAATGTGCTTAATATGTTTTGTTAAGAAATAAGCCAATGGAAATTGAAACAATAGCCTTTTATTTTAAAAGGTATCATTATACCTACAACAAATATATAACTACAGTATTTAAAATTTATGTTTTTCTAGAGAGAATCTTTAGTAGGTTGAATAAGATTCTAATGTTTTATTGCAGAGAAAGCATATTTATCTGCTAAAGGCCCTAATTAGTCAATTTTCTCTTGTGACAACTGATACCTAAAAGTGGAAAATTTCTGAATTTTAAAATAAACAATTTGTGTTACAAACTTTCAATATCAGTCACATGAAATTTCTTCAAATGTTCTTTCATTTATGAAAATTGGGGAAACCAAGGATATTAAGCATTTATCTTACCCTTTTGATGACAGCTGTGTAGTTATCTGAACTGCTTCAAAAGCACACATCACAAGAACAAAAGGAATTAAAATCTGTTTCAAAGAACAACAAATGATGTCATTGATAACAAGCACCTGAAACAGGTTTGAAGGAAATCCTATTTCTGCTTACACAATGACTTTCAACTTTTCAAATAGCTTATATATAATAGTTGAGAAGAACCAGATATACGAGGCAGTGAAAACTGATTTAAAAACTAACAAAGAATAACAGCAAACATTAACATGCATTCGAAGTTAAAATCTAAAATTTTGCTCTGCTTGACACATTCTACTGATTGGTGACAGTGCTCATGTTTTCAAGAGCATATGAAGAATGTCTAAAGTCAGTTATGTGGACTGCTTACGTGATACAGATCAATGTCTTAGCTTATTACCAGATACCATAACACTGGGAACACGACTCAGCTATTTTCTTATTCCTCTTTTGAGGTTAAAAATGTTGTTTTACTTATAATCATAAACATATACTCAATGTCGTACATTTGAAAACATATACAGAGAATGTAAGATTTTTATTAGCAATTCAAAGTTCATCATCTAGAGCAGTGGTTCTCAACCTCCCTAACGCTGTGACCCTTTAATACAGTTCCTCCTGTTGTGGTGACCCCCAACAATAAAATTATTTCACTGCTACTTCTAACTGTAATTTAGCTACATTATCCTGCATATGTATATTTCATAGTAAAATATCTGATATGCAATCCCCAAAGGGATTCAAACCCACTGGCTGAGAACCACTGATCTAGAGCCAATATTATCAATATTTGTAGAGTATTAGTTATTTTTAATTTTTTTATTCTTTGAGAACTTCATACATGTAAACAATGAAATATAATCATATACACCTCCTATCTCCTACTCCTCCCATCTCTTCCCAAATACTAAGTTTATATTTTATAAGTTGGGAGTGCTATATAGAAAAGAAATGCTGTTTAAAACATTCTTTCCCAAAGGACATATAAATACAACAGAGTGCAGGAGGACATTCACCACAGTACTCATCAGTCAACAATAGCTGTCAAGTGCTTATGTTGTTACAGCTTACTGAATTATGACACAAATTAAAGATTTTTAAATTTTTAATTAGTGTCACAGTCTTTAGACCAAGCAAAGAGCAACCACCACTGAAAAAACATAAATGATGATTAAGGAAACTCTAAAATACTTTAAAACAATTCAATAGAGAATAAGAGACTAGGACATAAGAAAATGCCCAATGTCGTTTTTACTATTTCTTAAAATACATTCCTATTAGTGTACTAAAAATAATCAGTATAACTAGTGCAGTACAAAAACTCCTAAGAGAATAGATACCTTATAGTTATTATTTATGTATCTGCATACTTCAACATATACTAACTACATAAGGTGTGTCAAGTTCTATAGAAGAGAAAATGAAGTGGAAGAAACAGCTAAGTATAAGTATAACAGATACCTTATAGTTATTATTTATGTATCTGCATACTTCAACATATACTAACTACATAAGGTGTGTCAAGTTCTATAGAAGAGAAAATGAAGTGGAAGAAACAGCTAAGTATAACAAATATGATGGCTTGAAAGAGAAATGCTATCCCATGAACTTGTGGACTTGAACACTAGGTCTCCAGCTGGTGGCACTGTTTGGAAGGTTATGAAATTAAAGTGGTCAAGTCCAACAGAAAGAAGTTCATCAATGGGGGCAGTCTTTAGAGTTTATAGTCTGGCTCCACTTCCTATTCTGCCTGCTTCCTGTGTGGAGGTGAAATGTGATCTCTTTGCTTCCTGACTGAGAGACTGGATTTCTGCTGCTGCTTCAGTGCCATCCTTGCCATGATGGACCATGCCCCCTCTGGAATTGTAAGTCAAAACAAACTTTATTCCCCAACTCGCTTTTGATCAGGGTATTTTTATTACAGGAATAGAAAAGCAACTAAACCATTAGCTTAAAGAAGATAAACTATACTCTACCAGAATTTTATCTCTAGAAATCTGAACATATAGCTAATTTTATACTGTTATCACTCAGCTAGCACCTGACACACTAAATAAACAGAGTACTCAATGACACACTTGTTGAAAGGATTGATCAATTCTAGGTACATGAGAAAAACGAGGTGTGGTTGGAGACCCATGGGGTCAGGAAACTTCATCATTTTTAGCAACAATGTGATTCTGATCACAGCTCTCTTTTAGTTTTTAATTATCTCTGATAGGATTTTCTTGGGGTAACAGAATCCTTATTCTCTTACAGTCTTAAGAATAAAGCAAAGATTAACAATATCTGGAAACAGGGTTTACATATTTGCCTCCATCAGCACCAAGTTTGAAAGGGTGCCTCCATTACAATTACTCTACAGTCTTAATGCAACATGATGCACATGCCTAATATCAAAGCCTTTAAACCAATTATTTAATGAAAGTAATAAAACCAGAAAACGAACCTTCCACATCATGAGAGCTCCCATCATGAAAGGACTAAACACAGTCAGAAAGCAATACACAGAGGCAAGGTCAAAGCTAAGTAACAATAAAGGAAAAGAAGAAACATTTTAGAATCCATACTTTGACTTTAAAAACATATTCTATTAAAAAGGATGTTAAGTAATTCTCAGAAACCAAATCTTACTAAAACTGAGTCACGCTAAAATAAACAAAATAGATACATATGCTAATCTCCTTTATTATGTTATAATATGCCAGTATACTATAGGATTGAATAAAAAACATGGTATAGTGACTGGAGAAATGGCTCAGCAAATAAGAGCAGTTGCTGCTTTTCTAAAGGACCCAAATCATCAGAATCAGAACAGCCTATCACTTCAGTTCCAGAATATCCTATATTCTTTTGGCTTAAGGGCACACACACACACGCATACGCACACATAAAATGTAAAAATTACCTGTTAATAGAAGCGATATTTCCAGTTCCAAAAAACGCAGTCACTAAAAAAAAGACCTACACACAGTTGAGGAAATGTCTAACCAAGACAGAATTAATAAAATTTCTTTCTTCCCAACTAATTTGTTCTTGTTTATTTGTAAAGACAATCTTACAAGTAATGACTAATTTTGGTTTACAAATGAAAGATTTCCAACATGACATCCAAATCAGGTGTTCTCTTGATGAATTTGAGTCAAATCATCTAGCAAAGGGCATTGTCTAGAATGGAGAGAAGGACATGAGTTCAAGCAGATTTTCCTTTCTCCTTCAGCTAGAGCTTCTGTACCTAGTGTTTGGTATGCCATTTTTCATTAAAAATAATTAACTAGATAGATGGATGGATGGATGGATGGATGGATGGATGGATGGATGGATAAAGAGGCAATCCCCCCCCCAAAAGCAATTTTCTTTTATTTTATCTAATCATCATGAATTGTTTCATAGGGATGGCTGAGTGCATTCCTGGCAAACACAAAGATCTGAAAACTGAAGCAATGTCCTGAAAACCACCGGGTGTGTGGAGCTGCTGGTGACTCTTAAGAAGGTCACTTTCCTCTTCTCAAGCATCAACAGGATGAATTGTCTGTGGTTGTTCTTACAACTTTTTCAAAAGGATGTAGGCCTAGAACATCAGATATTTTTAGCTACAAGATGGTTTTATTTACATATACTTATCATGAGCTCTTCACACATAAAATTCATAACAGTCTCTGCAAAAGGCTCAAAACAAAACAAAATACACTTTAGAATAAATCAACTCAATAGTGTAGAGGGATTAGGTTGTTCCATTCTAAATAATTGTCCTACCCACTGGTTTAATAAAAAGCACTGTTTGGCCAAAGACAGACAGGCCAAAGTGTGGGCAGGGCTACCAGACTAAGAAAACTCTGGGAACAGGAAGAACAGAGCAGAATGCCAGAGAGACTCCAGAGTTGCCAGACAAGCCAGAAGATGCAGAGGACAACTATGCTGCTCTGAGAAAAGGTAAAAAGCCCCATGGCTGAACAGGATAAGAATCATGGGTTAGATTAAGAGTAAAGAGTTAGCAAGTTATATGCCTGGTCCTTAGGCTGATCAGCCTAAAATGAATGTAAGCGTCTGTGTGTCTCTGTGGGTCTAAACCTTGAGGCTAGGCCTGAAAGTCCAGGCCAGAAACCTCTTACTACACAATAGAGCATGCTGAACATTTTTAATACTTATTGACCTATTTTTTAAAATTGTGTGTGTGTATGTAAGTTACAGGACAACTTTGGAGTTGACTCTTTCCTTCCACAGTGGGTTCTGAAAACTAAACTCAGGTCATCAGGCTTACACAGTGTATTAGCTGCTCTTTATTACTGTGATAAACACTGACCAAAAGAAACTTTGAGAGGAAAGGATCTATTTGGTTTACAAATCCAGATCACAATACATCACTGTAGGAAGCTAAGGCAGAAACCTGGAGGCAGGAACTGAAGTAGAGACTATAGAGAATTGCTGCTTATTGACTTGCTAACCATGGCTTGCTCAGCCCACTTTCCTTATACAACCAGTACTATTAGCCCAGGGGCAACATTATCCACAGTGGACTGGGCTCTCTCACATCAATCATCGATTAAGAAAATGTCTGACAGGCTTGCCTGCAGGTCAATCTGACTGAGTTCCCTCTTTCAATGTGACTCTAGTTTGTTCAAGTTGACAAAAACTAACCACACACACACACACACACACACACACACACACACACACATACACACACACAGAGAGAGAGAGAGAGAGAGAGAGAGAGAGAGAGAGAGAGAGAGAGAGAGAGAGAGAGAGAGACAGTGAGTGCTTTTACCTGCAGAATCATCTTTCTGGTTCCATTTCTTGAACCTCGTTGGTGTCCAGAACTTACTGCTAGTAAAGAACTCAAAATGATCCCTGACTTAATGAGTGCCCTTGTTAAAATGATCTCTTTTATCATCTCATATGTGCACAGAGACCTGGTACAAAGACCCTGCAGGGAAATTATGATAACTTCTAGTGAAAAGGTATCCACACTGAGTTGTTAAGGTAAGCCATGCGTCCATTCTATGAACTCAACACCTAACCAACTGACAGCTGTTGTCTAGCACCTGTCTTAAACAGAGATAGGTACTAAGAACATAAATGTGAATAAAATAGTCCCAAAGTGATTTAAATACGCTGGTAAAATTGGTAGACATAGCAGGAAAATAAATTACATCAAGAAACTGTAGATACATGTGGTAAGAGCTAATGGCTCATTGAAAGACATGAAAAATAAAGGAAGGAATATAGACTAGTAACATGTTACTAAAAAGTTAAACTTTAAATTTGGGGGGAAATAATGTGGGAAGCAAACAGTTCAGATAAATGACATAATGAAAATCCATGTTGTGATAGACAATCATAGGAGGACAAAGTCAGAAGGCTGCCTAGAGAGCTGGCGCAGTAGTCTGTGTCAGAGGCAGCAGAGACAGCAGGCTACCTAAGCAGATGGTTCAGTAGTCCATGCCAGAGACAGGAGGCTGTCTAGGGAGCTACTTTGGGTAAGAGTACCATCAGTTATTACTCGGTTCACACAGGTGATTCCCAGAAAAATGATGGCCAGAGGGCTCTCAAGGTCAGGAGAGGTCAGTGCTGGGAAAGTAGATGTCAGAGGTGTCTGCAGAACTAGAGGAAAAGCTGTCACTCATCAGACATGGGAAGCAGACTACAGAAGGAGACTGGGGAAACTACGGTTCAAGATCAGGCAAAGGAAACAAACACTGAAAACAGTAGAGTGGTACTTGGAAGGGCTGGGAAGAGGGGCAAAGAAAATTTAATGAAAAACCAAATTATCTATGATAAGTAAGATTTGGTCAGCTAAGGTTCAGTATGGTAATACCGGAACTAGGTTGTGTTATAGTCTGCTAAGACACACTGTTCTCACAAGAAGCGGGAGGAAAGGCAGGAGGAAATGAGGAAGGATAGGAAGAAACATGTGGAGGAAGGAAAAGAGAGAGGGATGAAATGCAAAGGGCAGCTGAGTCAATGAGGGCGTGTCTATTTCTTCCTGTGGTCATTTTGCTATATAAGGCAAAGCATCGAGATATACACCTTCCATGTTTATAACTTTTATTAACTTTACCTCGGTAACACTGACAATTCAGGTAATTTTTTCAAAGGAGTAACTTTGCTCACAGCTAGCCATTAGGTCTTGCTGAATTCACCATGCCATCTTTCGAACTTGTAATGCTCAGGAATTACATGGCACTGCCTCTGATGGGATCCAAAGCCCACAGGTGAGACAGGTGTTGACCTAACAAGCCTCAGGTAAAGCACACAAGATACAAACTCATAATGGTTTCTTCTAGAGCAGAAAAAATTAAACGGGAGTTGAGAGTTGAAAGGAAAATTCAGCTTTAACATTTTATATTTAAGGAATATGTGCATATGTGATAAAATCTTAACTTCTAAGACACTGAATGGTAGGAACACAGACACATTTTCAATATCATTTTTCTATACCTAAAAGTATTTATTTGTTTTCACTACTAGGGGTTGAACCCAGATTGTATGCCAGCAAGTACTGTATCCCTGACCTAAATGCCTATCATCTGACCTGTTCAAATGTTGATGAGAACTATATCTGTGAGAAAACTCAAGCTGAGAATACAGTTAACTGGCCTCTAATAAAATATCACTATTCAGTATTAAGCAGAAACACCTTCTATATCATCTGACTCTATTAAAATGGGGTTGCCTGATCTCACAAGTCCCAACAAAGGATACAAGGAAAAATGCCCTACGGATGTCATCCAGATTGAGCAGTCGAAACTGAGCTATATCAGTATTATAGGTGAACTGAATACTGCTGAGCTGGGAGGTAGAAAGAAATATATTAGTAAACAATAGCATTTAGTTTACAGACTTATAGAAAAATTAACAATGGCTAGGTATTAATCCTGTGCCTACATAAAAAAATAATACCAAAAAAGTCTACAATAGTGAAAAAAGCTTAATTACATCTTAATACAATCCACTGGAAGGCAAAGTATGTTAATAACAGGCTAAATGGAGTTGTAGTGTTTTCACATGTTATTAAAGTATGAGTTGGTCTTTTTTCCTACCCTATATAAATATTCTACTTTCAAATTGCTACTTAGAGACCTCATTTATCAATTTTCTTGTCTTCTTAAATTATATAATATTAAAAAGATGGCACAAAATAAACATGTATTTCCTTACTTGTTTTTCTAATTCTATTTGCAGATACATTATTATTTTTTCCTTATGAAGGCAAAATATTTCCGTCTTTGAAAAAAGATAAAGTCACTCCATTAAATGATGTGGAGACATCATTTAGATCCCCAACCCCTGCTCTAAATAAACAAATACCCAGAAAGTGCTGGCATGCTTTCACATTTTTTTTCTAAAAACACAAAATGAAATGATTTGCTTTCAATTAAAAGTAGAATTTTAAAGTGACGAAGTGATATTCCCTCTCTTGAAACACTATCAAGGATAATTCTTGATTCTTTACACTGATCTAGCCACACTGGTTTTTACACATACACACCAATACAGTTGCTTCTGTACTGAAGTTATTCTGAATGAGCAATGGCTCTTGAGAGGCAGCTGGAGCTGGGTAAGGGCAGTTGTGCACAAAAGCACTCATTCTTTCTTCACCTGACCTCAGAAAACTGAGTATTCTGTCACCAGCTTCTCAGAATTACCTTAGTTCTAAAACAGATGAGAGACACCACATAACTTTCTATCTCTTCACTTGCTGGCATCCTCTAAAAGCATAGCATAGTGTACAAACTGTGATACATCAGAGGCCATAACCCTAAGATGACAGAATAAGCACCTTGGGTTAGGGTGGCTAGAGAAGCAGGGTACTTAACCATCACCCTATAGCCAATTGCCAGAGGGAACAAGCACATGGCAAATATACCACAGCATACATGTGGAGGTCTTGGCTCTCCTCTCCTACCACTTGGCCTCAGGTCATCAAGTGCAGTAGCTAAATGCCAAGCACTTTTATCCACCGAGATATACTGCTCAGCCTATATTGATTTTAAAAATCTGAGTCTTAACTATTTTCCAGGAAAACCCAACACATGCATGTTATACAAAACTGTACAATTATGTTGTTATAAGTGAAAATTTCTCCTATGTGTTATTGTTTACCTTAATTATTAATACCAAGTAAAATTTGTTTTTTAAATGCTAGAATTATAGTCAGAAAGAATTTTTGATGAAATAACACTGTAACACAGAGAATATTTTATAACAAAGCAGCAATGGTTTGGACAGCCCACCTTCTGTTTACATGAAACACCAGACTGCTGCAGGGTCTCCTGTTCTATGTGTATCCAGACAAACATCAAGCAAGACAACACTAATGGAAAGAGAGCTTCATACCTAAGAGGCAGGAATTGAGAACACAGAGACGAAAACATTAATAGAGAAAGCTGAAAATCAAAACTAGAAACTGTTCTTAAAACAATTGTGATAGGGCCTGGAAGGATGGCTCATCAGTAAGAGTAACTGTAAGAGGACAGGTTTGGTGCCCAGCACCCACATGATGACTGACAGAGTATGAAATGCCAGTCCCAAACAATCTGTTTCCCTGTTCTGGTCTCTAAAGGCACCAGATGCACACACACAGTGCATATACATGAAGGCAAAATAGTCATGGACATAAAATAAATCTTAAAAGATAATTGCAGTAATACTCACAATCTTTTAAGTTTTCCAAACAAGGGTAGAGAAAGATACATTTAAATGTCAATCTTAACAGTATCTTTTTGAACTTAATTAAATCTTGTGATACTTGCTGTTTAAAATAGTGGGAATGTTTAAAAATACACTCCTAAGGATGGTAACAACTATTCATAAAAGAATGAAAGTGCCAAGACAAAGGTAAGAAGATAGCTTTGGAGGTGCAATCACCAATACATTTACAAGAGCAAGACAAATATCCCAAACATCTTTAAAAAAGTTTGATACAAGAATACAAACCCCTAACGAGAAAATAAAAGGGTCAATATACATGAAAATATGTCTGGCTACCTCAATAACTGAGATAAAAAATGAAAACAAAAATGAGAAGCCATATTTACTTATCGTGCTTGTCAACATAAAAACACAATGTTGACAAGAGTACAGTGAAATATACTCTCATACTCTCCATATAGAAACACCCTCTATAGTGAAAGGCTACATAATGCCATTTTTCAGAAATTTAAAAAAAAAAACACAAGCCACAATTTAAGAATATCAATTCTAAGAAAGTAGCCATGCGAATTATGATGCTTACTATTGTAAAGATGCTTACAGAAGGGGGCACTCAAGAGGTGAAAGCCTTGCATGTTCACAGGACAGTGATTATAAATGCTTGTGTACCTCTGTAAGATGAAGGGCAGTAGACACAAAACAAAAAAAGAAATACTCAAAGTAATACTTGTAGGGGGATTATGTTGTTACATTGTAAATAACTGTCTTGCCCACTGGTTTAATAAAAATGCTGGTTGGCCAAAGGCAGACAGGAAATGTGGGTGGGGCTACCAGACTAAGAAAATTCTGGGAACAGGAAGAACAGAGCAGAGATGCCAGAGTTGCTAGACAAGCCAGGCAGAGGTGGTGGGTGTCAAGCCTTTTCCAAATTGCATCTGCTCTAGCTTGGTGTAAGTGTTCCTCTATTGCAGCACTTACCATGATGTTTTGATCATTCAAACACATTTATATACACCACCTATTTTATGAACAGAGTCTGACTACTATGCAGGTCTATCTAGCTCACAAGTGGTTTTGAAAGAATTACTAACTTGACTGGAAGCTACAAAACAAAAAGTCATAATGTAACCTCGATTCATTTTTTTACCACTGAACTTGTAGGCCCTATGACACTATTTACCAGATATAAAAACGCAAAAGAAACAAAATGCTTTCAACTCTACAACAATGATATAGCAAAAAAACTAAAATAAAAACTGGGCAAAAAAAAATCTAGATTTAAGAAAATACATATAATCACTCAGTTTGTAGGATATAGGATTTCCTAGCATATGAGCATAGACTGTATACATGAGAAAGTATCACTAGCAAAATGTATAGAAAACAGTACAAAGCACAGTTATTTATAGCCCATTAAAATTATATTTGCCATTCTTGTTTGAAAAGAAAAATAGTCATCATTACTAAGGATATGATAAAACAATACCTCTTGTGTTTGTTGGTTAAAAAAAAACAAAAAAAACCACTGCTCTAAGATTACTTTTAAAGCCCATGCCTAAAAGATCTTATACATTACACTAAAAATCATATAAAAAATGTCTAAATAATACAAACACTCAAAAAAGCAAAAACAATTTCATAGCCACCAACCAAGTTTCAGTACTCAAAGTCTATTCAGTACCTGACAGCTAAAAATCCATTTCCAAATAATATTTTTTAAAAATTAGCTTAAAATGACAAACAAAAATAAAAAACAAATAAAACAAGAATTGGAAAGTATAAATCACAATTTTGAGCTGGAGATATGGCTCAGTTAGAGCGCTTGCTTGCTCTACACATGAAGCCCTGGCTTCACTCCCAGCATTCCACAAACTAGAAATGGCAGCAGCATATGTTGTAATCCTCAGCAATACAGGTAGTCATTTTCTTCTTTGCCCCACCTTATCAGAATATGGTGACACTATTATTGATGCAATGACTTAAAACTCTGGGAAAACTTGGTGTGCCTATATCCTGGCCATTCTTTAAGGGTTAGTCCCACTTCCACATGAGGCTGGGTGCCACCAAGTTTACTCAGTTCCTAACCCATAAAATCAACTTTCCAGTTTTTACTACAGTTTTGCGAAACACAATTCTTATTTTATAGCCATAGGTAGTTACAGTGCAAGCTTGCATTACAGTAATAGCTCTTCTGCTTTGTCTGCTTAGTGCTCAGGATGCTGGAAATGTGAAAGTAATCGGATCAAGAAGGTACATGCTCTATGAAAAGGCAAATAATGATTTGAAAAGAATTGTCTATTTTATCATCTATGGATGAGTATTTTTGTCTGCATGAATATGTGTGCACTGCATGAATGTTTGGGACCATGGAGATCAGAGAAGGGAACTGAATCCCTGGAAGTTCAGTTACAGAAGGTTGTTAGTATCATACAGACTCTGAAACCTGAACCTGGATCCTCTGAAAAGCAATTAGTGCTTTGTGCCCAGCCATCTATTCAGCCCCATGGCATCAAGACTTTTACAAAGTTTCAGCTGTAGATAAAAGTTATTCTTTCTAATAATAAGCAGCCATAAATTCTTCAGTACTTCAGAACTCTGGCCCTTCCCAAATGCACACAAGATCAGATAGAAACAGTTCTCCTAAGAGAATTTAAATCTAACTTATATGGAAAGCACAATAAAATGTCATCATGGACTTAAAGGGAATATAAGAAACACTGAACCTAAACTGCAAACGCCTCTGTTCAGATTAGAATGAGCTAAAAATGCATTTAGATCTGTATTATATTTTGCTAAGCAAAGAGATAATGTAAACAAAATTTCAGATGGAAATATTTAACAACTTAACAAACGATTTTCAAGAATTATAATAGCTTTCATTTGCATGAAATTAATTCAGGGCTGATTACTAATGAGTCTTTTTTATTCATTAAATCAAGGATGCATTGTTAGAACTTAAGATTACTATTACTCTGTAACATAATAAAGCTGCATTTATTTTAAGAACGTCTTATGTCTGAATATTCACTGAATTGTACAGAGGATATTTTGTTCAAAACAGTGATGAACTACATAATTTGCAAAACTGATAAGAAACTGTATTATACTGAGTGACTAGAACATACTGTTTTAAGACTTCTTTTTTAGAGCTAACTACAGACTCTGATGTTGAATAATGTTTGCTAATGCATTCGTTAGTAAGGTCATACTCCGCAGTAATATTCTGATTTCAGGCATGAACTTTCCTGGCTTTGATTTTTTTGAAATAAACTAGATGTCATTATGATATCTGCTTGAGGGTCTCTCAAGAACATTAAATTGATGATAGAAACACTATTATAAAACTTGTCTCAAAGGTAAGTTACAGGCTAAATTCCTTCTATATTAAATATTTTTTACTTACAACCAACCTTAAACTATCCTTTTTCCTTATACTCCTTTTTTTACAATCCAAATCTATTTCTTAGATTTATATTTTATTCTTTTTTATTATTAATTAAATTTTTCCCCTGCCAAGTACTGAAGCCAGACCCCTGTGCATTATAAAAAGGGTTCTACCTTTCCTGCACGATCATTTGTTTTTACTGTCAACTTGACAGACTCTAGAATCAGCTGAGAGATGGGCCTGTGGGCATGCCTATGAGGTATTACCCTGATCAGGTCAATGATTGTGTGATTTCTGATGCCTGTAAACAGCTGTTTCAGCCCAAGAGCTTGAATCCCTATTGTGAAGGATCACACTCTGAAACTGTAGTTCAGAACAAACTCCTTCCCTTAAATCTTTGTCAAGAGTATTTATCACAGCAACAGGGAAAGAATACAAGATACCAAGGCTTTGGTTTTTAAAAGAAAGGTTCCTACTATATAGCACTGACTGGTCTCAAATTCAGACTACTTCCTCAGCCTGGTAAGTGCTTAGAATTACAGGCAGGTTCCACCATTTTCTAAATCTATTACACAATCCTTTGAAAGCAAAAAATGACAAATTATTGTTGATTATGAAAAAATTAGTACATAGTTCCTTATTTTAAAAATACTTATTTTCTCAAGCAAACCTCTTGGTATGCCTTGTTTTGTTTTTTCAAGACAGGATTTCTCTGAATAGTGCTGCGGCCCTGGAACTTACTCAGTAGAGCAATCTGGCCTCATAGAGATACACCTGTCCATGATTCCAAGTGCTGGGATAAAAGACGTGCACCATCACTGCTTGGCTAATTGTGACTTAACAGAACAATGTCATCCACAAATGATGGTATTTTATCCTTTAATTTCTTATATAGACCAAAAACTTTTGTATATTTTAATTTATAGGGTGCTAATATAATAGAATTATTTTGATCTTCGCCATTCTGACAGGTGTAAGGTAGTATCTCAAAGTTGTTTTGATTTGCATTTCTCTGATAGCTAAGGACTATGAGCAGTTCTTTAAGTGCCTTTCAGCCATTTGTAGTTCTTCTGTTGAGAATTTGACAGCTGAAGAGACCGAAGCCTCCTTGTCCACAGCTGACTAAGAGGTGCGTGGGACCCTGACACTGAGGCCAAGCGGAGACCATTGTCCCTGAACTTGAGACCAGAGACACAGTCCCTTGCACCTTAAGCACACCACACGTAGCTCCACCCAAAACCAAACAAAGCTGAGAGAGCATCCCCAAGCCCCAGCAAAACAGAGCTGGAGGGACATTCCACAGGCCAAACCCCACCCAAACTGCAATCTGTATCATCACACACCTACAACTGGAGATCCCTCTTGGACTACAGCTGAGCTGACTAAGAGCCTACCAAGAGCAAACTAAGACCTGACTAAGAACAACACATAGCTCCTAGGCCTTCAACAACTAGGGGCTGAAAAATAACAGCCCCTGAAATTACTGGAGACACTCAGCCTGCAGGCTCACAGCTGACTAAGAGCCAACAAAGAGCTGACTAAGAGCCAACAAAGAGCTGACTAAGAGTGAACCAAGGAAGCAATGGGCAGACACCAGTGCAAGATACACATAACAATATAAAGAACCACAAGACACCCCCAGAAGCTGGTGGTTCTACAGCATCAAGACCTGAGCATAACAATGAAGAGGAAATAGAAGGAAATGAGTTTAAAAACAACTTTATGAAGATAATAGAAGCTTTAAAAGAGGATAAAAAAAACTCCCTTGAAGAAATAGAAGAAAATACAAAAAGAGAAGAGATTAACAAGTCCCTGAAAGAAAATAAAGAAAACCAAGAAAAGGAAAACAAACAGATGAAAGAAACATTCCAGGAATTAAAAATTGAAATAGAAGCAATAATAAAAGCACAAACCAAGGCAATGTTGGAAATAGAAAACCCGAAGAAATGAACCAGAAGTACAGATGCAAGCATAACCAAGAGAAAGAAGAGAGAATCTCTGCAGTGGAAGATTCAATAGTGGAAATAGATACGTCAGTCAAAGAAAATACTAAAACCCCAAAAATCATAACACAAAATATCGAGGAAATCTGGGACACCATAAAAAGCCCAAACCTGAGAATAACTGGAATCAAAGAAAAAGAATACCAGCTCAAAGACACAGAAGATATAATAAATGAAATCACAGACAAAAACTTGGCTAACCTAAAGAAAGAAATGCCTATAAAGATACAAAAAGCTTACAGAACACCAAATAGACTAGACTCCCCCTCAGGTCCCCCAAAAACTCTGCTTGCCACATAATGATCAAGCCACTAAACCTACAGAACAAAGAAAAAATACTAGAAGCTGCAAAGGAAAAAAGGCAAATTACCTATAAAGGCAGACCCATCAGAATAACACCCAACTATTCAATGGAAAAAATGAAAGGAAGAAGGTCCTGGTCAGATGTTATACAGACACTAAAAGAGCACGGCTTCCAAGGGAGACTACTATAACCAGCAAAACTGTCAATCACCATACATGGAGTAAACAAGATATTTCATGACAAAACCGGATTTAAACAATACCTATCCACAAATCTGGCATTACACCAAGCACTAGAGGTAAAACTCCAACCTAAGAAAACCAGGTACACAACTGAAACCATAAACAATTGATATGCCCCCCTATACACACAAATCTCAGAGAAGGGAAACACACATAAGATACTACCAAAAATAACAGGAAATAAGAATCATTGGCCATTATAATCCCTTAGTATCAATGGACTCAATTCACCTATATAAAGATGGATCCAAAAACAGAAACCATCCTTCTGCTGCATACAAGAAACACACCTCAAACTTCAAAGACAGACACAGGCTCAGAGTAAAGGGTTGGGAAAGAACTTTCCAACCAAAATGGCCCTAGGAAACAAGCTGGTGTAGCCATCCTAATATCTAACAAAATAGACTTCAAACTAAAATCAATCAAAAGAGAACAGGATGGACATTTCATCTCAGGAAAAATCCAACAAAGAAGCCTCAATCCTGAATATTTATACCCCCAATATAAGGGCACCTACATGTATTAAAAAAACACTACTAAAGCTCATCAAACTCCGCACAGTAATAGTCTGAGACTTCAATACCCCACTCTTACCAATGGATAGGTAAACCAGACAGAAATTCAACACAGAAATAAGGGATCTAACAGATGTTATGACCCTAATGGACTTAATAGACATATACAGAACCTTCTACCCTAATGCAAAAGAATATACATATTTCTCAGCACCCCATGGAACTTTCTCTATAACTGACCACATACTCAGTCATAAAACAAATATCAATAGATATGAAAAATGGGAATAACTCCTTGTATCATATCAGATTACCATAGTCTAAAGTTAGAGTTCAACAACAACAGGAAGCCTACAAACTCAAGGAAACTGAATATCTCTCAATTGAACCACCTCTGGGTCAAGGATAAAATTAAAAAAGAAATCAATGACTTCCTACAATTTAATGAAATTGAATCCACAACACACCCAAACTTACGGGACACAATGAAAGCAGTGTTGAGAGAAAAACTGATAGCATTAAATGCCTGTATGAAAAACCTAGAGAAATCTCACACAAGAGACCTAACATCACAGCTGAAGGATTTAGAACAATTGGAAGCAAACTCACCTTGAAGGAGTAGAGAGTAGGAAATAATCAAACTTAGGGCTGAAACCAATACAATAGAAACAAAGAGAACAATACAAAGAATCAATGAATCAAAGAGTTGGTTCTTTGAGAAAGTCAACAAGATAGATAAAACCTTATCCAAACTAAACAAAAAGTGGAGAGAGTATCCAAACTAACAGAATCAGAAATGAAAAGGGGTACATAATTACAGACTTTGAAAATCTATACTCCACTAAAATGGAAAACGTAAAAGAAATGGACAGCTTTCTGGACAGGTATCACTTACCAAAATTAATTAAGATCAGGTTAAAGACATAAACAGATCTATAACCCCAAGGGAAATTGAAGCTGTTATTAAAAGTCTCGCAAATAATAAAAGCCCGCGACCAGACACATTCAATGCAGAATTCTACACAACATTCAAAGAAGAACTAATACCAATATTCCTCAAACTGTTCCATAACATAGAAACTGAAAGAACATTGCCAAACTCTTTTTATGAGGCCACAATCACCATGATTCCCAAGCTACTCAAAGATGCAATAAAGAAAGAGAATTACAGACCAATCTCCGTCATGAACATTGATGCAAAAATACTCAATAAATTCTGGCAAACCAAATCCAACAACATATCAAAAAATATCATCCACCACGATCAAGTAGGCTTCATCCTAGAGATGCAGGGATGATTCAACATTTGAAAAACTGTGAACATCATCCATCATATAAACAAACTGAAAGGAAAAAAAAAACCCCACATGATCACATCCTTCGATGCTGAAAAAGCATCTGACAAAATCCAGCACTCCTTCATGATAAAAGTCCTGGAGAGATCGGAATACAGGGAAAATGACTAAGTATAAGAAAGGCCATACACAGCAAGACAACAGCCAACATCAAACTAAATAGATAAACACTCAAAGTAATCCAACTAAAATCAGGAACAAGACAAGGCTATCCTCTCTCTCCTTATCTATTCAATATAATTCTTGAAGTTTTAGCTAAAGCAATAAGAGAACAAAAGGAGATTAAGGGAAAGGAAGAAGTCAAACTGTCTCTATTTACAGATGATATGATGGCATACATAGTGATCCCCCAAATTTCCAGGGAACTCCTACAGCTGATAAACACCTTCAGCAAGGTAGCAGGGTACAAGTATAACTCAGAAAAAATCAATAGCCTCCTATATGCTAAGGATAAAGGGGCTGAAAAAGAAATCAGGGAAACATCACCCTCTATAATAGCTACACACAGCATTAAATATCTTGGTGTGACTCTAACAAAGAAGCGGCAGACCTGTTTGACAAAACCTCTAAGTCACTGGAAAGAAACAGAAGAGAACATCAGGAACGAAAGACCTCCCATGCTCCTGATAGGGAGGATCAGCACAGTAAAATGGCTATTTACCAAAGCAATCTGCAGATTCAGTGCATCCACATCCAAATACCAACACATTTTCTTTCTTTTACAGACATTGAAAGAACAAATACTCAAATTCATATGGAATAACAGGAAACCCAGGACTGTCAAAACAATCCTGCTTAATAAAAGAACTTCAGGAGGAATCACCCATCCCTGACTTCAAGCTATACTATAGAACCATAGTAATAAAAACAGCCTGGTACTGCCACAAAAACAGACTTGTGGATCAATGGAATTGAATCAGAGATCCTGACATTAACCCGCACACCTACGAACACCTGATTTTTGACAAAGAGACCAAAAATATTCAATGGAAAAAACACAGTATCTTCAACATGCAGGTGCTGGTATGACTGGATGGTGGTATGTAGAAGAATGCAAACAGATCCAAACCTATCACCCTGCACAAAACTCAAATCCAAGTGGATCAAGAGCCTCAACACAAACCCAGATACATGGAACTTGATAGAAAAGAAAGTGGGAAATACCCTTTTAGGCACTGGTACAGGTGATTACTTCCTAAATATAACACCAGTAGCACAGACGCTAAGAACAACAATTAATAAATGGGACCTCCTAAAACTGAGAAGCTTCTGTAAGGCAAAGGACATAGTCAATAAGACAAAGTGACATAAGCCTACAGAATGTGTGACATAAGCCTACAGAATGGGAAAAGATCTTCACCAACCCTACATTGGACAGAGGGCTGATGTCAAAAAATATATATAGAACTCAAGAAACTAGAGCCTTCAAACATAAATAACCTAGTTAAAAACACGGGGCTCAGAGCTAAAAAGGGAATTCTCAACAGAGAAATTACAAATGGCTGAAAGGCACTTAAAAAATTGCTCAATGTCTTTAACCAGAAGAGAAATGCAAACAAAACAACTTGGAGATACCCCCTTATATCTGTCAGAATGGCTAAGATCAAAAACACAGATCACAGCCTTTGCTGGAGAGGATGTGAAACAAGGGGAACATTCCTCCATTGTTGATGGGAGTGTAAATTTGCACAGCCACTCTGGAATACAGTATAGATATTCCTCAGAAAACTGAGAATCAATCTCCCTAAAGATTCAGCAATACCACTATTGGGCATATACCCAAAGGATGCACATTCATACCCCAAAGGCATTATCTAAACTATCTTCACAACAGCATTATTCGTAATACCAAGAGCCTGGAGACAACCTAGATGGCCCTCAACTGAAGAATGGATTAATAAACTGTGGTACATCTACACAATGGAGTACTACTCAGCAGAAAAAAAAATGACATGCTAAAATTTGCAGGCAAATAGATGGATTTGGAGAATATTCTCCTCAGTGAGGCATCACAAGCCCAGAAAGATAGGCACAGGATGTACCCACACATAAGTGGACTTTAGACAAAAACTAAAGAATACTCAAGCTGCAAACCACAACTTCTTAACAACTGGGGATCAGAAGGATCTTAAGAGAGACATCCAGAGATTCCCCTAAGAAGAGAAAATAGAGATCACTTTAGAAAATTGGAATCATAACAGGTTGCAACCAAGAAGAGGTGGTAACAAATCATGAGAGAAGGAGATGGTTGAGTGAGAAGAGCAACAAAGAGGGAGGAAAAAAGGGATGAATATCTTGATCAAGGAAGCCAATTTGGTCTTGGAATAAGAGTGGTTGCTATGGAAACCTCCAAGCACTCACAGGATGTCCCTGGCTAGGTCTCCAACCAATAGTGGAGGGGGTTCCTAAAGAGGACTTCCCCTATAATCAAATGAATACCCACCCTAAGTGTCATCACAGAACTGACATCCAACAATGAATAGAGGTGGAGGCAGACATCCATGGCTGAGCCCTGGGTCAAGCTCCTGGTCCAGCTGAGAGCAGGGAAGGAGAGAGAGTCTGATGAACAAGGGGATAGGGATTATGAGGAAAATTCCCACAGTGATGGCTTGGTGGAGCCCTGTGGGCTCACTGAATCAAGAATAGCCACAAGAGATCCATCAGGAAAAGGATCTAGGCCCTTCAAGGGTAGGCAACTGTAGATTGGCATGGGCAGTATGTGGAACCTTGAGGGATGGGATCAGACTATGTTCCTGTGCATGGGCAGGCAACTTGGAGCCCATTCCCTGCAGAGGAACAACCAACCTTAACTTTGCCTGGAGTGGATGTGACATGCTGAGCTGACCCACCTTGGGACTGCCTGCCCTTTGGGGGGAGGGGATATGGAGATGTGGAGGGGAATGATAAGGCTGACTGGGAGGGATTGGAAGGAGGGAAGTGAGGAGCAGGGGGATACATGGATAAAAAAGACTTTATTTAAAAAATAAAATGAAGATACAAAAAAGAGAATTCCCTTTTTAGCTCTGCATCCTATTTTTTAAATGGATTATTTGGGGTTTTGGCCTATAGTTTAAGTTCTCTATATATTTTAGAGATCAGTCCTCTGTCAAATGTAGGGTTAGTGAAGATTTTTTTCCCATTCTGTAGGCTGCTGTTTTGTCTTATTGACTGTCCTTTGCCTTGCAGAAGCTTATCAGTTTCAGGGCGTTCAATTTATTAATTGTGGAGTCCCACAGAGATAGCTACCTGGAGCTTTTGGGAGCTCACTGAACCAAAAACAGCCACTGGGGAATCTTTAGAAAAAGGAACTCAACTCTCCAAAAGTAGATGACTGTAGACTGGCATGGGCACTTTGTGGAACCTCGTGGAGTAGGATCAGACCATGTTCCTGTGCATGAATTGGCATCTTTGAGCCCACTCCCTACATAAGAACACGTAACCCAGCTCTAATATTGGGATGAGGGAAAAGGACCTACCTCAAATGGATACACCAGACTGAACTGACACACCTCGGGACTCCCTGCTTTTCTTGGGGAATGGATTGAGGAATGGGGTGGGGGGGATGTTGAGGGAGGACTGGGAGGGACTTGGAGCAGGAAAGGGAGGGTGAGCAGTGGTACACATAGAAAAAACCTTTTTAAAAAATATAAAATGATAGAATTATTTATTCTAAAATTTTACCAATAATGTAGGGAAATCTAAAGTGTTTCAAATTATGTTTATCACTGATGAGTAAGAACATCTTGATTCTCACGCTCACACACTTCAAATTTATTTTAAAATTGTCCATCTCAAAGCAAGCTCAGCATATTACTAAGCAACTGAGGAACATTTTCATGATGTCCATGTTATATGTTCATAGTTTTGTCCCCCAAATATGTCAGTCAAGGAGAATGTAAAATATAGGATATGTAGGAACTTTTGGTGAGAGAAGGTTTAATGTCTACTCCACTTCTTATCTGGAGCCTACAAGGATGCCTCCAGTCTAGTTCTCTCGGGCCACTAACGTCCATCTGCAAATGCTTTCAGAATTGTCTCTGTAAGCAGACAGATAAGAACCCGAAGAGTTACTTGGGCCTTGGGCCCTAGATTGTCTTACAAGATCATTTAAATTGAGATTAACCTGCTGATAGCTCCATGGTAAATTCTAGGCTGAGTCTAATTTGGATCAATATCCCATATTTCAGGCAAAATTTGAACTATTAGTGGTATTTGCCTAGTTTGTCTGTTCTATTTATCATTCATTCTGAAGTAAACACTGTTCATTCTCCTAGGATATAAGGAGGGATTAAGGAAAGTCCAATCAAATGACAAAGTGGGCTTGGTGACACATCTGGATGTCAGTGCTAGGAGCCTGATGCAAGAGAAATGAGAAGTGGAAGCCAGTCAGGGCAACACAGGGAGTGGGGCGGGTAAGACAGCTTTAAAGTAATGCTTCAGGGTTCATGGCAAATTAACCTACCAAATTCTTTGTTTAAATCCATTTGGTAAGAAAATTTTAATTGTTTTAATTTTACATGCATTTGGTTCAAGCACTCAATGCAGATCCAAGCAGACCTCTGTGAGTTCCACACAAGGTTGCTCTACACAGTGAGACCTTGTTCCAAAAACAAAACAAAACAAAAAATTGAATGGCTAAAAGAGATTTCTTCTTATATGCATTTTTAAAGGTCAGTTTGTGCTCATGCATGCAAGTTGTCTCACAGGCCAGAAGAGGGCACTGGATTGCATAGAGCTGGAGCTACAAACAGTTGTGAGCCTCAGCTGATGCTGGGAACCAGTCTTTTCTGGAAACCAGAGCATCAAGCAAACTTAACTACCAAGCCATCAATCCAGCCATAGATATTTTCAATTTTAAACAAAAGTGAATTAACTTCTTTGGAAATACTCTCAAAATCCCTTATATTAAAGGAATGATTTAATTGCAATACACGTAAGAGCAAGAATAAAAACAATATTATATTTCAAATAATAATGAACAAACTGAAATATTTGACGACTCTATCTTTTCTTTTGGTGGTGCTCAATGCTGAACTCAGGGCCTTGCACATGCTAGGTAAAACTTTCAACTCAAGTTACACTGCAACCTTAAAGCATACTTTAAAATGCATTAAAGAAATAGCATATTTGTTGAGGGGCAAGGCCATAAGTGCAAAATATTCCTTGTTTCATGCTATCTACTGTAGTGGGCTACAGTTGTCTTTTTCCAGAAGCCAAACTGTAGCTCTATTCCAGGCACTGATTCTCATTTAACTTTTCATGCGTTAGCATACTGGTTCTCAACCTTCCTAATGTTACAACCCTTTAATACCCTTCCTCATGTTGTGGTGACTCCCAGCCATAACATTATTTTTGTGATTACTTCATAACTACAAATTTCCAACTGTTATGAATCAAATATAAATACCTAGTATGCGGAATAGCTGATAAACGACCCCTGGGAAAGGGTAGTTCAACCCCCAAAAGTGTTGCCACCACTGCTATAGACTAATCTATGAGGTATACAAAGCAAGCAAACAAACAAGCGAACAAACTTTGTATGCCGTGGTTTTACGCCATAGCCCTGGAATCCTCACTTGGAAACATTCAGCAGGTTGCTGGGAGCTGGGGATGAAGGGGTGAGAGTGAATGGCTCAGAGCAATGGGAAGTATCCAGACAGGAAGTGCTCTTCAGGATCCTAAGGAGCTTTACCCAGGGTTTGCTATCTGTTCTGTTCATCAAGGTTTCACTGTGTTCAGAATCATCAGAATACTGTCCAAGCTTTATAAACTGTCACAATTCCCTTATATATCCACCTGCATTCACTAACAAGTAATTAAGATTCTTTTAAAAAAGATGTTTTAACAGTGTCACCAGTCACATTTTCCCAAAAAGCCAAATTGGGCACTGTGACTTGAACTGCTAAATCTTTTACATACAGAAAAACCCAATGCTACTAATACCAATAATCAGCAAAAAAGAATTAAATCATAACTGTGAACGCAGTTATTCACATCCTCAAAGCAGGAACATCATGAGATAACTCTGCCAATAGAAAGGGAAAAGTTTCTTGTGCCAGAGCTGAGGTTGGTTCTATGTTAAAAGGGAAGGTCAGACTTAAGTCCAAAACTCTTCTGTTCAAGTGATAAAATCTGTTATAAATGTAAGCCTTAAATTAAACCATTAAATTGTAAACACACACAAGTTTTCTTTCATTTATTTTAAAAATCATTTGCTCTATTTTCTGCTAGAGCCTTCCTTCCCTTTGAATAGTTTTAAAACAATATAGCTTTTTTCCCCCTTAAGTGCATCAGGAAGCAATAATGCTGTTCTATATTAAAGATAGATCTGTTTCACTTCTAACTTCATTAGTACAGTCACTTAATGGAATAAAGACCATACACTGGAAAATGCATTAAAAGAATGCAACAAAAATAAAATTCCTTCTTAAAAACCCTTTAGATTTAAAATTCTGCCATAATCCATAAGGATTTCCTAACACTGTAATTAAATAAAATTGCAGGAATTCCTACAAGTAAAAAGAGATGACAGACAATAATATGAAAATGATGAGAAAAATGAAACAAATTATAGACCAAGTTACCTACTCACATAAAGAGCACAAAATATTCATAGTTCATCCTTCAAGATTTAGAAAACATCATTATTTCCAAAGCTTAGCAAGTAAAGAAGAAATGTCAATTTAGCATTTAAAATTTTTAACTGTGAAATTATATTTTAAGAAAAGCTTATATCTGCATGTGTAACTATAGTGATTATAGAAGTCATCACCTTGAGAGGGAGAAGAGCATCGAAGGAGGTGGGGGAGAGAAAGGCACAGAAACAATGAAACACCGCACTCACATGAAATTCTCAAAAGAATCGTTTTTGAATAGAAAAAAGTTTATACCCTGTGCTGAGAAGCAAGTAGGTTGACATCAAGGAAAGAAGTATGCTGGCCAGACGCTGAAAGAGAGTCGTGGAACTCAGGAGTGGCAAAAGCAAGGAAGAGGCTGCAAGAGAACAGAGTCCCATGTCAGTTCTGCAGACCAAGAATCCCACTGCCACTTATGCAATTTAGGTTTCTGTGATCTTTATACAACTCCAGGATTTCTGTAACGAAACAAAAACATTACAGTCTTAACTAAAATTACACGCTGTTTTAATTATATTGTGAGTTGAATAATAGGTTCATCAATTCTAACCAAACCAGATCACTATAATAATATTAACTCCCAAATGAATAATTTATTATTTTCTAATGAAATAAAATATATTACTTAAGGTTCAGCAATGTGTCTCTTAGACATTTCTGTCCTAGTTCAAAGATAATGTATTCCCTAGAAATTGTCAGAAAAATTGGCATCTGGAGTTGTAGTGTGTGTGCTACCTGGTATATCAGGATCAGGAAAGAATGATTTTCCCATATGTCAAAGTTGTGGAATTCATCAAAGAAAATCAACTACCTCAAGATGACCCAGGGGATAAAAAGGGGAGGTGAAGGAAAGAACTCCTTGGCTGTTTCAGAAAAGGACTGCACACAACTGCTTAACATCCCAGGTGTTCCAGAATATTAAACTTGGGTGAAGTTTTGCTGACTCACTCATTAGTTGGTTTTAAGGGGCTGAAGTTTATTAATCCATCTAATGAGAAGTTTACATATCTGCTAAATACAGGAAAACTTGCCTTAAGTTTTAAGTGCAATTTCACCAATAAAATGTTCAGTATTCGCTGTTATTTTTATCAGTAATTAGTATCATGTAAAGTAATCTAAATATATAGATAATTTCAATTTTCAGTTACAAGTCCTTACAAGATCCGAAGCTCTTCAAGTCCTATTTGTAAAGCCTTAGCTAAGGTGTGGTGGTAGGTCAATAATCTTACTGCCTGATATATACTCTAACATAAGAAATAACTTGCAGTTTCTTATTTTAAGTCAGTTGAAGTGTATTTCTTGCTTGCTTGCTTGGTTGTAGATTCTTTTCTTTTTCCCCCAAAACTCAGAACAAAATTTAAGGCCTCAGGAATGCTGCTGGGTAAGTGTTCTACCACTGAGCTACACAGCCTTAACAAAAGTCACGGAAAATGAAGCCAATTTTGCAATACTAAATATTTTATCTTGGTTTTATTTTTGTCTAAAGGAATAACAAGGTACTAAAAAAAGATTAAAAGTCTCCATTCTACATAACATAAACATGCTAGTATGTCATTTAACTGGGCACTGTGCTGTAGTCAGATTATGGTGCGTCAGTTTGGGAGATCTTTAGAGACACTTGAAGACTTTCCTATGAGTTGCTATTCATACTTTACACCACTTGGCAGGAATCTTAAAGCTAATACACAGCTCTACCAATGCTAAGGAAGTATTTCTTATTGAAAGTATTCCCAGGGGAATATTTATATGTTTGTAGAACAACAGATATAGATTGATCCTGATTCTAAATCATTTTCCTCCACTCCAAAATAAAAATATGATCAGTAAAGACATGAATAAACTACTTAGGATATCTAAATTGGGAGGGGGACAGGAAGTCTGGTGTGTTCTACTATGACATATGATGACAGGATCAGGACCACAGTCTATTAACAAAGGGGCTCTCCCCTTTCCTTCCCCTCTCCCTGCCACTACTCCTGCCCAAGGGTACTGTTCTTGTTCTTGTCTTTGTTCTGTTTTGCTTTGTTTGAGACAGTGTGTAGACCTGTCTGGTCTGGGACTCATGGAGATCCTCCTGCCTCTGCATAGTAACTTGAAAAATTGTGAGCAGAGAATATAAATAACTCAATTCCTATAATATCCTTAAGACTGTATGTGGGTGCTGAGAGCTCATCCTGGGACCTCTGGCAAGAGCAGTAAGCACACTTAACCACAGAACCATTTCACCACCCCACATCTAACATTCTTAAATAAGGGCACCAGACAGAGGAACATAGTTGGAAACACCAAGCAGCTTCATTAAAATCATGCTGAAAAATAGCTAGTCACTGTTGGTTTTAGCAAATGAAAAATCAAATTTAGTTATTTACTAATAATCTATGTAAGACCTGAAAATATAAAGCTTTACATGAAAATTAAACATATGTTGTACATATACTGTTGCACGAATAAATGAGACTCAGGGATAGAACTTTGAGAAAGTCGGAGATATTAGAGAGAGTAAACACCACAGTCAGATCTTACCCAGCTGTCTTCCAGCTTCCTCAGCCTGGCTTCTCTTGGCTTCCCCTTTTTCTGTCTTTCTATGTCTGCCTTAAATGCTCTTTTGGTAAATTAAGGAACGCTCCCCCCCCCCCCACTGTCTGCTTGCAAGCCTGGAGTTCCTTCTGTAAACTAAAATGACCTTGAACTCAGTTGGGATTAAGGGTGTAGTTCACCACTCTGGATACTCCCTGTGCTGGGATAAAAGGTGTGAATCACCACTCTCTGATCCTCCCAGACTGACTGTGGTTAGATCCCTCTTATATCTCCAAAACTTCTGGAGCTTTTATTAAATCCCCACAGCTTGACATGAAAATTAAATATATGTTGTACATATACAGAATAAAATATTTAAAAAAAAAAACCCTCTTCTCTTCTGGAATCACTCAGTAGATGTTCATAAGTACACAGTACAATTATCAAACCATACTCTTATCAAGTAATTCTCTTAACCCACGTGTGCTCACGAGTGTTCTACTTTTCTTTGTCAAATTCCAGAAGGAAATAGAAATAGCTGACTACAGTTTTCCTTCATCAAAACTATTTCAGCACAATACAGAAGTAAAAATATTATTTTTAAAATATGAGACTGGGAGTAAAGATTTCTAATTTGGTTTGAGTAGCCACTTACCTAATATTGCCCAGCTCATAATCTGATTCCTAAGAGGCAGGCCTTCTTTCTTTAACAGACTGTGGTGAGTGCTGTACACAACATACATAGAGAGTGCTGTACTTAGCATCTGAAAACACATACCAAGAGGTTAGCAAGGGAGGCAGGGAAAGGTGACACCCTGGAAAGAAAATACTTACAAAGTGCTGAGAAAAACTGAAATGTGGATCAATGCTGGAACTGGACGAGGTTGCCTTCTTGTGCTTTGGAACTACAAGTTAGTATTGCTATGCTAAGCCACACACTTGCCTGAGGAAGACATCAGGCACATATACTCTCAAGTGCTACAGCATACCTCATCAGTGCTTCCATTTAGAAGTAACTGTTACAAACTTTGAAGGTTTCTTAGATTATGCAAATGGAGGAATGTATAGTTTAGTGTCTTTCTCACCTTTGTTCCTCTGCACAGCAATATCCTTATATTTATTCAACACATTTTTGTGGTCTGAATATTTACCTGGCTTTCATAACTGAGACAGTATAAATGCTCATTATAGGTTACTGTATGGGAGGAGTCAGCTTAAAGGCTGTTCTCATAAAAACTGCTTTATTGCAACATAATCTCTCCCGTTCATTTATGTGTCTTGTACTGACATGCTAGACTTGGATCCTTTTAACAGACTCCATATGCATGACAACCAAAAATATTATCCAGCTGTATAGGAATGATCCCTGAACTAGTGAACTAATCACCCTTTTAAAGAATAAATTTATTTTGTCTTTTCCAGGGATAAATTAAGACAAAAAATTCTGTGAATAAAGCTAAGTTGCAATCCTAGGATCCTTTCTATCATAAGACACTGTGGTCATTTAAATAGGGATGGCCTTCATAGACTCTTAGTGTTTGAACGCTTGGCCCATAGGGAGTGACCTATTAGGATGTGTGATACTGTTAGAGCAGGTGTGACCTTGTTGGAGAAGTTTGTCATTATGGAGTGGGCTTTGAGGTCTCATAAACACTCAACCTATGCCCAGGAAGTACTTGCTATTGCCTATAGATCAAAACATTGAACTCTCAGCCCCTTCTCCAGCACCATGTCTGCCTGCATGCTGCCATCCTTCTTACCATGACAATAATGGACTAAATTCTGAGTTGAGCTAGCCTCAATTAAATGTTTTCCTTTAGAAGAGCTTCCATGGTCATGATGTCTCTTCACAGCAATAGTAACCCTAACTGAAACAGACATATTCTAAATTCTGAGATGCCAAAAGGAGAAAAAAGGGCCTTGGCATCAATAAAATATATCAGGCAGCCCAGGAATTAATGCAAATTACTAAGGATAATGAAAGAACTTTATAATGGAGATCTATAATACTCAAGGGTATTTATAACAAAGTATATAAGAATTTGAGCATGATATTCTTCCCTCCTCTGGAGGGAGAGTTAGGAATACACACTCCTGTCAAAGCTCTCATTACTGTGGGTGGATTCTGTCAAAACTGCCTCAGCTTTAGAGGAAAGCCAGTCAGTGTGCCATTTCCAATGAAACATATGTTCCTAGGCTTGACGGGATGTTTATAAAGGATTTCTTCTCTTCCTATGAGTTCACTATTGCTCTCCAAAAATAAATGTAACTTACCATATCTTCTAAGCAGTTTTATTTCACACTGCTTTAGAAACACCTACATTATGCTAAGACTCGTGTAGGTTTGCTAGAGCTCCAGATATGGGCATTTATCCATTAAAGGACAAAGGAAGAGCTGGTGTGGATGGCGAAAGGGGAACTCATGTTGGTGGGAAGTGAACCAGGAACACAGTTTGGCTATTAGTCTGCAGATTTCTCAAAACTAAAAAAGGAACTGACATATGATCCAGCTGTTACCCAAAGGATTTCACATCCTACTACAAGGACAGTTGAGTACACATGTTCACTAATGCTTTACTCATAATAGCTAGGAAAGAAAGTTAACATGGATGACTATTAACAACAGATGAATGGGTAAGAAAATGTAATATGATGAACTATTACTTAGTTGTACTGGCCATAGCTTTGCAAACATGAACTCACAGAGCTATTATTACCTGCATTAGAGCAAGCCAGCCTAAATTCTGGCATAAATGGGGGGGGGGGGTATTCTCTAGGCATCACCACCAAATGAGGAGCTATTAGAAGCTGACAGTGATGGGAGGTGGAAAAATCATACTTTTCTGAGGGTGTTCCCACTGTTTGGTTCCCACGCCCCAGTGGGTGGCCTCACACTCATACATACATGGACAGCACTAGATGGACTGGGTGGTACATATACATAATGGGTATTATTCAACTGTGAAGTAAAATAAAACTATGAAATTCACAGGTAAATGCATAGCATTGAAAAAGATCATTCGAAGTGAAACACCTGAAACCCAGAAAGACAAATACCGCATGTATGCTTCTATAGGTGGAAAAGAGGTTTGATTATTTGGATATATATGCTTAAATTAGATTATCAAAGATGACAGGAAACCAGTAAGGGTCCACGGGAAGGGAGCTCAAGATGTTGGTCAGTAGGATCCCAAAGACTCTTCTCAATAATAGCATAAGTTATTGTCATTGGTTTCAATAAACGGTAAAATTTTTGCTGAAGACACCACATACATGAGTCTAGGACATGGAGAATTAAGTGGTAACAACCTGGAAGCTCCATCCTGACTGCCTAGCTTTTACAATGCAGGAAGTGTTATGGAGACTAGTGGGGGAGAAAAATAATTAACAGTCTTAACATAGCTGTGAGCCCTTCTACCTCAATAGTGATGGGACTGGCAAGACAGGCTCAGTGGGGTAATAGTTGCACAAATATTATGGGAGAAACCAGCTATTTTCTGCTTGGACTTGACCTCCTTGACAAGATGGAGCTCATTCCTTATACTGTTAATTGTACCCAAAACCTGTAGCTGACAAGGTCATAGGCCATAGATTAGAACCTTGAAATGGATATAGTAGGTAACTGTCTCCTAAATTCCTATCTTTATACCCATTCAGCAGAACATCTTTCAACTCCCATCACAAACACTTCTTTTTGTAGCAGATGTGGATTAAGAGCCCTATAATGGCCAACACACAGAGAATAAGGGATCATTGGAAGAAGGATGAAAAGATTGTAAGAGCCAGAGGTAGTGAATGTCAGACATGACAGAACTACTGCATATATAACTCACCACAGCTGCAGTGACCTGCAGGAGATTAAGCCGGCCAAAATCCCAGCACACATTGTGGGGAGAACATAAAGCCCCACCCATATCAGTTGCTGGCAAGTAATGGCTTCTGGAGGATGAATAGCCAGTTTTCTTCAGGGAAGTAGCAGAAAGTAGATTCAGTGGGTTTTAAAAGCAAATACATGCAGTTGAGAAGGAACAGTGTTGGGAATAAGGTAGAAATTGGGGGGAGATACAGAGTGGCTGTGACCAAAGCACATTATATATATTTATAAAATGCTAAAAAAAAAAAAAAAGGCATAAAATTGAAGGGGGAGCATATTCATGGGGACATGAGAGTAGTTACCAGAGGAAATTAGAGGTTGATATAACTATATTTTATTGTTTATATTATATACATAAAGAATAAAGAAAACTATAATAAAACCAAATAAATTAAAATTTTAAATCTTAAAATAAGAAAATCTATTGCTGAAAACAAAAATATTAAAGAGAACTATTATCCTATTGGAATAGAAAACATCATTTTATAAAATATGGCACTATGTAATGTTTAGTTTTCACAACCCCATTAACTATTTGCTATACCAACATATTAAAAAACAAGCTGGCATTAAATTATTGAAAACCACATATCCTGTAAATAGACTATCTGAGCACCAGCTAATGGTTAAACACTGAGGTCAAGTTCTTTTTTGCTACAGCACAACCAGCAACTGTCTCAAGCCTATGGCCTAGACTGTCCTCCACTGCCTTCACATCAACACTCCCAGCTGCTGTCACTACAAAGCAGCTTGGTATATGTGGGGATGACATGGAATCTCAGTGCTGAGGAAACACTTAGATCTCATATTTTGTCAATAAAGATGCCCTGTCTACTAAAGAAAACTTACTTTTCACTGACAGTCTTGAGTGAGAGGATCTCGGGAATGTAACAGAGTATAACAAGAAGATACATTTTATTATATGGTTAGACTGATATATTATTGAAAATTTGTAACTGACCTGTAACAGAAGTACAAACAGCTCCTCCTTTGCCAAAGTAATTTTTCTTTTTTTGAGAGTTGTTACAATAGCCAAGGACAGCAGAAGAAACAGCAAGCCTGCACCCATTCTGTTTCAAAATATAATTTACATCAAAATTTTCTAAAGAAGCATACTAAAAACATCATAGGAAAACATGAGACACTTTACTCAAAGTAGAACTCTCAAGCATTTCCATTAATCCACAAGAAGTAGCAAAGCTGGCAAGGAATGGTGTGAGATAGCAGGACATGAACATGGAAGGGTTACTTGGAACCACATGCCACAGTTTGGGTACATTTACATTATTACCCTCTTTCTCTAATTCATTCACCAACTACCATGTGTCTTAATATGAATAGGGTAAATACTCAGAAGAGAATATAAAAAAATCTAAACAAATGATTGTTAGCATCTGCCATGTAGATTCTGAGTCTGAGAACTCATTCATTCAGAAGCACACAACACTATCAGGCCAAACATCTCCTTCCTGTCACTGATCTTGGTATCCCTCAGCTGACATGCTGCAAGGCAGGGCAGGAAATGCATCACAGTACAAGTCATTTTCTAGACCGTCAGAAAGATAGCCACTGAAGTCACAGCAACTAATGTTAAGGAACTTTAGCTCTATTTCTTGATTCATAAAATTTGAGTAAAATAACTGAAAGTATGTTCAAGATACAATCTAGAACTCAGATTAAGAGAACTAAGGAAAAATGAGCTTTTAGAGAAATACACAAGTGCAAATGCATGATTAGATATAGGTCAAGAACATGGTTGACATCTGTTTAATTTTTCAACTAATCTGAGAATCATAAAAAACATTAACACTTTCAAAAGTATTATAATAAAACTTAGAAAAAAATAGCTACATAGAATAAAAACTTTTGCCTTTTCTCTTTCTTTCAAAAAAATAAGTTGCATTTTAACTAATTGGCAGATCTTTTATTTTAGCGCACTGGGCACACAGAAATCCAACAGTTAAACTATATCTATCTGCTTTTACTCTGTCCTAAAATGTTTCATGTATCTGTTTCTGTAATCTGAAGGATGGGATTGCTGTGAGAGATCAAATGGAGATAGAACTTCCTATATGAACTAAGAATAAAATAAATTGCAAATAATCGTAAGAAGCCAACATGAATTTAACATTAATAGCAATTTAAATCAAGTTTGGAAACACCATATTTTCAAAAAACACAAATTTGATTTTTCACATTTTAGAAGGTTTATTTGCTTCTAGTCAGTTGTTAGTGGAATATACAGGTGGCGAATTTCTACAAAGATCATTTAAGTAATTCCCCTGACTATGTCAATACTGCTTGAGAAGGTCAAATGGTCAGTGACTGATAAAAGGAAAGAAAGGGCTTTACAGAGACACTACAAGAACTCACAGGGCAAATTACATCAATATATACATAAATAAAAGCATTTGAATTCAGGCTCCCACATACTAGGTCTATTTCATGAAAGTTCCAAAACTGTGACTCAGCAATACTGTAAAATAAAAGTACAGCTTAGTGTGGTCTTGTAATTCAATACTCTGCTTATAAACTGCATTCCTAAGACAATTCCTGATCTAGTTTACCCTGGCTTTGTTGTTTTGTTGAAAGAAACCAGGAAGACCAACAAACAAAGAAATGTAAAGAATTTCTTAAATTATTGCGTAGCTTGGTCCTCTTGTGGGATTCCTATCAGTGGGAACAGGGGTGTCACTGAGCTTTTACTGGTTTTGGGGGCCCTACTCCTCATACATGGAGAGGTGCTTAGTCTTACTGCAACTGGATGTGCCGTGTTTTGTTGATCCTCACGGGAGACCTGTCCTTCCTAAATAGAAACAGAGAAGGAAGAGTAGGGAAGAGACACTGCAGCAGGGATGTAAGCAAATAAATGTTCATTTAAAAATAATAAAAAAAGAATTTCTTAAATTAAAAATCACTTTAAACTATTCAGTTAATCTTCCTACTGTTAAAAAATTTATATACACCCTCATCTACTAAAGGTTGGGTTAAATGCCAAGAGTGAGCCAGGCAGTGGTGGAGCACACCTTTAATTCTAGAACTCTGTAGGCAGAGGAAGGTAGATCTCTGAGTTCAAAGCCAACCTGGTCTACAGAGTGAGTTTCAGGAAAGCCAAGGATACAGAGAGCAACCCTGTCTCAAAATAAATAAATAAATAAATTTTTAAAGCAGAGCATTCAGATGTAAGCAGCAAAAGTGACTATATGTGTTATAATAAGGGAAAGAGTGAGGCGGTATACATGCCTAAATCCCAGTACTCAGAGGCTGAGTTTGAGGCCAGCCTGGATTACATACATAGACTCTGCCTTTAAAAAAAAAAAAAGTAAAAGAACTGCAGAAGCAGCACCCACATACACTGACACACACATGGAATGGGGAAGAATGCCAGTAGGTTATCTAAGAATAACTTAAAAGCAAAGGCAACCAATTATTTTTAAGATTTGTCTATGTCATATTAAGGAGAAATGTACCATTAACATTGGAAACATATGTAAAAATTAGAAATTTTTAAATACAATTTGAGGATTAAACATAAAAATGTTTCCTAGCAAGTACAAGGTCCTGGAGTTGAAGCCTATTTCTGCAGACAAAACAAAACAAGACAACAGTGGCCCTGGAGCAGGAGAGCTGCCCCCAGTTCTAGGGAGAGATGACCCCACCCCTCACCACAGCCAGGAGAGCTGGCTCAGGCCCTTGTCTACGGAGGAAGTCCCAGTGGACTCTGACCAGCTCAGCTACCACTCAGATTCACATCCTAGGCCTTGGTGTCGTACTCTAATATCTATCTCATTTATGACGTGTTGGAGCACAAGAAGGAACTGGTCCCATGAAGGATAACCACAGGAGCCCCCTGACTGGGGGGGGGGGCAACAGCAGGATATCCCAGAGGAGTTTCAGTGAGGGTCCAGTGATGATGGTGTTTCAGAGGACTCAAACCAGACCAGTGACTCATTGCAATGACCATTTTGCAGGTAGGGCTGATCACGGACAAAGTGTGTAACACACCGCAGCTCCAGAAACAACTAGGCTGAATGGAGAGGTCTTGGGAGATAGAGGAATGTGGTGAGGCTTTGTTTCTTTTGTTTTGTTTTTAATTAATTTGGGGGGTATGCTGTAGGGGTGAGGAGAAGATATGGAGGGATGGGAAGGTGAATAGAATTGGGGTGCCTAATGTGAAATTTCCAAAGAATCAATAAAGAATTGGGTTTAAAAATTAAAATTAAGATTAAAGCATAAAACACAAAATAAATGTAAAACCTGCTAAATAAATAAACTGTTCCCCCTTGAAAATTTATGGAAAAACTTTTTAATTCTAATAGGAAAAACTTTCATTAGTCAATAGCATTTGGTTATGGACACAAAGGCAACCCTTCAGCAACAGAACACTGTCACACATAACTAAAATGTTTACAAATTCTGTAATAGTAAAAGAAAAAAAATCTAGTCTAGGGGTAGCAGTGAGTTCACAGTTATTGCTTGTTACAACTTCATTGTTGTGAAGTATCTCCACGGAGACCATGTTTCTCAGGTGACAGGCTAAGATTATAACTAGTAATTTTACATTACTATTTCAAGTTTATCCATGCAATGTTAAGCTCAGAACCAAGATTAAAGTGTTATGGTGTTGGGGCCGGAAAGGTGGTTCAGCAGTCACGAACATTTCCTGCTCTACTGGAGGATGGCAGTTCAGTTCCCAGCACCCATATCAGGTGCCATCCAGCTACTTGCAATCCCAGGTTCAAGGGATCTCATCTTCCTGTGGCCTACATGGATACACACACATATGGATGGGGCACACACACTGAGAGAGAGACAGAGAGAGAGAGAGAAAGAGAGAGAGACAGACAGAGACAGACAGAGACAGAGACAGAGAGAGAGACAGACAGAGAAAGAAGGAGAGAGAATGGAATTTAATGTCGGTATCAATAGAGGACAAATTCTATCACGATGGAAAACAATACTGTACGTACACTAGAGAGAGGTCTGGCTTCCTGCCCACAACAGGCATCAGTGGGAACACTGCCAGAAGCAAAGAGAAGAAAGCCCAACTCAGGCAGGTGATCTACAATCAAGAAAAAAAATATATTTAGAAATCTGTTTTTGGCATCTCACATAGTACATGAATGTGAACTAAAAGCAAAACCTGCCTGATATTTTCTGTGGAAAGTAACACTGTATTAGTTACTTCTTAATGACACAATGTACTGCAGGAAGCAGAGGAAATGACGTTGCTCCAGTGCCTTCTCTTTTTTTCTAATAGTCCTAGTTCAGGTGGGACTTTTCAACCTTGATTAGCCTAAATTAAAAATCCCTCAAAGACATTCCCAGAGACTTGTTTCTACAGGGATTGTGAATCCCATCAACCTGACAGTCAAGATCAATATTCCAAACATGGTGACCTTAAATAATATTTACTATCTGTCTTTGGAGTTTGTTTATTGTTAGAAATTTTCACACATGTGCTTTGGTCAAATTCCCACCCATCCTCTGTGTTCTTAAAACCCACTGAGTCCACTTCTGCTACGTCCCTGGGAAAGAATTGTGTGGATGGGGCAAAGAGAGGTTACTCCTCAGACTGGATCTGGGCGTGTGGATCCCTAGACCATCCTGCTGCTCTCAGCATTGCCTGTCTTTTCCCTCACATACGACTCCATGAGTGCTCCAAACAAGCCAGATCTGCCTTTACAACCTGGCTTATTCCAACAGGAACATATATATAAAACAGAGAGACGAGCTGATGTGAGCCATCCTGTCCAAAGGCCCAGGCCCTTTATAGGAGGGTGCATTGCACTCCATTGTTCAAAAATAAATAATTCTTTGAGCCAAATACATATCAACACAGAGTAATTGCCAGTCTGCTCTGCCAACATGAGTATTTATACCTTTGCCCGGGTCCACAGCTGAGTGAGAAACGGCCAACCCGCAAACACAATCAGTCCAGCTGTCAGCATGTATCGGTAGAAGAAACTGAACACCTGGTGATATATTGCCAAGAAAATGAAGAGTGGAGTCATTTAAGACCAGTACAATAAAAATGCAAGACACCTGGAGATGTAGCCTAGTCACATACTTACCAGTACTTCAATTCCCAAGACAAAGACAAGCAAGTAGGCAACAAAATGGCTTAGAGGAAAAGTCAACAGTGATGCAACCAGATCTTGAATAACTTGGTATCTGAGGAGACGATTTACAAAAAGATTACTTCTAATTTGCAAAGCATCTTAAAATTAGCCACATAATGCACAAATAAAAACTGCTCAGAGCTAAAGTTTCCAGAAATTTCCATTCATAAATTATTTAAAGTTTAAGATAAACTGTAGCAATTTGTTTCAATTTGTTGACTTTTATTGGTGGAAATCTATAAGTATTGTGAAGAAAATGATGACAAGCATTTGTTTACATTTTATAAATATTAATGAAAAGAAATTTTTTGTTTGTTTTGTTTTGAGACAGGGTTTCTCTGTGTAGTCTTGGTGGCTGCCCTGGAACTCTGTAGACCAGACTGGTTTCAAACTCAAAGAGTTCTGCCTGCTTCTGCCTCTCCAAGTGCTGGAATTAAAGGCAAGAACTACCACTACCTTGCTCAATAAACGATTTTTGTAAGATCTTAGTTTAAACAAAGGCACATACATTACAGATAAACAAGAAAAAAATGGAGTCTGGAAACTGAGAAAAAAAATATTGAAGCTCACCTGGATAATCTTATATCTACCCGTGAGCTACAGAAACAGCCTTAGTAGGAAAAGTCTTAATTGCATTTATTGACTTACTTATTTATTTGCAGTACTGAGGACTAAACCTAGGGCTTAATATGTGCCAGACATCCACTCTGATGCTAAGCTAAAAGCCCAGCCTTTTCATTTAAACTTTATTTAGTCAGGCTGACCTCAAAATCCCAGTATTTATGCCTTAGCCTCCTGAGGAGATAGGATTACAGACATGCACCACTACTCTAAGCTTAATTGCACTTTTCAGCTGAGCCAAATAACCTTTTCCAAACCCAATTTAAGATGTCATTAATTGTACACTAATTGTAATTGAGAATTTATAACCACCCAAAATGTATTACATACTTGAGTACGTTTTACATTTTATCACTGAGAAGAAAAATTTTAGCATTTGTAGAGCATTAAGTAGGTAATTATTAAAGGCCAGTGTCATTTAGTTTATGACCTTTTTCTGACTGAAAACAATGGCTGTAGAATAGAATGTTATCACACTACTAAGTAGCCACTGAGAAAAGTCAGTACCACCAGAATATCTCTTTTGTTTTCTACTGTGAATAATCAAAGAAGCACAAAAAATTGAATGAAGTCATTTGGGTAATTTTTTATTCTAAAAAAAAAAAAACCATGGGTTAAATATTCCATTTTATATACTTACTGTGTTGTGTGTGTATATGTGTGTGGGTGGGTGGGGGATGCAAAGAAGAACCCATAGGAATCTGTTTGTTCCTTTTACTACATGGGTCCCAGGTGCCTTGACCTGTAGCTATCTTGAAAACTCCATTTTTATGTTTTATTTTCCATGCAACCTATTTAAGTGGCAAAATAGAATATAACTGCAAAATCACATCTTCCCTTAAAATTTAAATACACAATGTTATCTCTACAATTAGGCTGTTTAATAATTCAGATGAGGTTCTATTTTAAATCACATTTTTTAGAAGTCAAAGTTAGATCAGCAAATAATAGAATAAGAAATACATAGTTTCAGGACGCAGATGATAGCCAGTTGCTTTGTTTTACTTGTTTTATTTATTTATTTATGAGACATTTTCCTAAAAAGCCTAGACCTAGAGATTCAGATCCTGCTTTTGTCTCCCCAGTATTAGGACCACAGCATGCACTATCACATATTAAAGATGCCTTTAAAAGTGCTTGAAATCTACTGAGTGCCTTCTTTTCCAGGTTGAATGTAATAGTAAGAATCCACTTTTAGACCATGGTGAGGAAGTACATAAAGACAGAACCAAAGTACATGTGAATAGTGTGGACTGTCAGTATACATAAATAGATTCAATATAATTACAAAGTTTCATTTATTTGATGGCTAAGAAAGAGTAAAGTATATGGAAAAAATACATAAATCTTGCAAAACATGGAGACAATCTAAAATATAAGATAAAAGAAATTCTGGATGTAAGGTACTCACGACACAGCTCACTAATATCAAATATGTTCTCTTATTCATTTTTGTTTGAATACTACTCAAAGAAAAGAATGGGGTCACTGCTTCCTCAAGGAATACAGGCAAAGTCAAAAACGTAAGTCAAAGGGATGTTTAGTATGCAACATTATGCAGCTATAAACAAAATGAGAGTGTTGGGACATCTGAGAGTATTATAGCCATCTTTATGTCTTATGCTATAGAAAACTTCTTGAGGGATATTTGATCTGTGAACCCTGAGGTTTGCATTTGCATTAATGAAATAAAATTAACCTTGGGTCAGGAGGCTGAGTTAGCAAGCCGCTGACAGAAAGCCATCACAGAGCATCAGGGAAACTGGAGGAAATACAAAGTCCACCAGTAATAGAGGAGGGTTTTGAGTGGTATGGCTTTTTCTGTTTTGGTGGAGCGGAAAGACAGGCTTTTTGGGAGCCACGAAGTTAACATGAAGGGCAGACATACAAAATGAAAGAAAAGTAAACAGCCACGTGGTAAAACATAGATGAATATAAATGGGTTAATTTAACTTATAAGAGTTAATTAGGAACAAGCCTAAGCTATAGGCCACACTGTCATAATTATTAAGTCTCCAAGTCTTTTGTGAGCTGCCAGCCTGAAGAAAAATTCATCTACAAAACCTAATGCATTTTAAATACGGAATTAAGTACCAGTGAAGTGGAAAACAAGGGAGAAAGACATGTTACTTACTCTTTGAGAACAGCATACCATATTGACACTGGCAGCAAGCAATACACATAGTAAGTCCAGGGACAGGCTTGGATCATCAGGAAGCATGCCACTAAAACACCAATAGCTACAAAGCTACATGGCAAGAGATGCTGTGGCTTCTGAAAGTGAAACAGAATACTCAAATACATCCAAACCCATGCTCATTGACAGTTTTTAAGATCTTTATAAAGAAAAAATAGATTCTTCCAATGTTTCCTCAAATAGATGATTAATCAGAATTCTTTCAAAATGAAAAATCTATCATTTGAGGGGATAGCATATAAGGAAAGAAACTGCCTATCCCAGAATGGTTATTGGTTTCTAAATAATTCATTCAGAACTCTAAAAATAGTTCCTCTTAGAAACAATTTTTCTACATCCTGACTGGCTTCTGTGGCTAGCTCACATGGCCCTTTATCATACAATAAACTCTTCTTCACTTGGAAATAAACTTTCTACTCAAGGTCCAACCTGCCGTGCTGCCCACTCACTCACCTCTCTCCCAATGCCTAAGCACATCTGGCTCCTTCCATTAAATCTATTGTTCTCAACCACTTGCTAAGAAGTTCTCCACAGGTAAGTCACTAGTGCAGGTGTAAGAACTGGTAAAAGGGCATGTTTAAGGGAACGTAATAATGCTAAGTTCTAGGGTCTGAGGCAGTGGTTACAAAATGGTACAATGTACATTAAGCACCTGTAGAAGATATTAAGTATGCCTAGAGAGAAGGAAGGAACTGGGGGCAGAGTGAAAAAAGTGTTCTTTGCTTCTGCTCCAAGTTTTGTTTCCTTGGCCTGTTAGCCAAGGGTTAATGTAATATGAACCTCTTTGTGGAAATACACAAATAGGAAGGTGGGGGAGAAGGAGAAGGAGGAAGAAGAGAAGGAGGAGGAAGAGGAGAAGAAAATCTTACATATCCTCCATCTCTTTTTGATGTTTTTCTAATTGACATGAAATATTATGAAGTAATCAAGGCTGAAACAGCACTGTAAGTCAAGTTCATAAACTGGATATGATACTGTGAGGGTTGATCTTGGTTGTCTACACACGTGAGAAAAGGGAACATCACCTTTGGAACTGCTTCCATCAGACTGGCTTATGAGCATGTCTGTGCAGCATTTTCTTGATTAACAGATAATGTGGGAAGGATCAGTCCAAAGTACAAAGCTTTCCTTAGACAGAGTTTTGTTCTATCCATAATATAGAAAGAATAAATGTATACATATTTATTGGTAATAAAAAATCAAATTACATAGGGCTTAACAAAGTAACTAGAACATAGCTACTTACTAAATGATGGGTATTATTTTTATTTTTATTCTTCTTTGCATTAGTCTCAGTAGTTATAGAATCTCTCAATCAATAAAACAAGAAATAAGGATGTAAGAATAGCAGTGGAGGTCCCATAGCAAAATGATGGGCAATAGCAGGACAAATTTAAATAAGTATGGACAGATGAGATCGCTAAGATTGAAAGGGGCTAAACTATCATTGATTGTAAGAGATAAGAACTCATTTACACTATTTTGAAATAAGTAAAATAATAATAAATGAAAGATATGAGAGTGTATAAAAATAATTAGAGTTTCTAGAGTTGATACAATATGGTAGGATTATCTAAGTCTCAATCTCCTATCCATTATGAGAATCATAACCAACAAAGTTGCAGTAAGGTTAAATCTAACTGACCAACATTCATAAAGCATCCAGGGTAGGGTATACTTGTAAGAGATACAGTTAAGTAAAGATAACTTATCACCCAGCACGTCAATATAACTTTCCAGCTCTACCTTTGCTTGTACTTATTCAAGCTGCATAAATTTTCCTACTCTAACCACAGTCTAAATTCCCAGCAAAAAGCTGGAGAAATGACTCAGTGGTTAAGAATGCATACTGTTGTTGCTGAAGATCCAAATTCAGATACTAGCACCCATTCTAGAAGGCTTACAACCACCTGTAACTCTAGCTCCAGAAGATCTGATGCCTCTGACCTCCACAGGCACCTGAGCTCATGGGTGCATATCCTCCTACGCACATACATATACATAACTAAAAGTAAGTTTTTAAAAATAAAATAAGCTCACTCTAGGACTCACTTTTTCCCCATTATCACTATGATGGATTCTCTTTTATTTGAAATCTAGCAGTTCTTGTATCATCAGCTCAATACTTACAATATATTAAGACTGTCACTTGTAGAATGATGTGTAGTAGCCGATATCATGTAGGATGGCTATGTGTATTTATCTCTTACCTACTTTATTTAATACCAAGATTTCATGGTAGAACCTGAACTTCATTATTTCTCTGTGGAACATCTAGCATTTGTACTGTACATTCAATTAAATACTGACTGCTTTATCAAGTTAATAAACAAAAGTAACTGCTAGCTATGAATTCTTGACATATTAGCAAAAATACCATATCTTCTTTTTAATGTTCTGAACAACAAGAGAAAAAAAGCAGTGTTTGGCCCAGACCTTAGTCACTGTAGCCTGGCTGGGAGCCTGTTACCCAGTCAGTTAGTTTCTTTCAGTCTCATCAGAACTTACAGTTAGAGGCAATGATGGCAGAATTCCTAGTACATCTCCTAGTTACCAAAACACACCCACTTCTATGTATTTCACTAACATGTAAAAGATAATTCCTTTTAAAAACAACTTCTTCTGTGATTATAGACAAATAAAATCTAAAATGGTATAAAAAGTTACCACTAGAAACGTTTATAGACTATTATTATCAGAAATATACTAGCACAATACATTACTTTTTAGAGGATTTGGACATGGTAATAATCATTAGAAAAAATGAAGCAGAGGATAGGAAGGTAGTATAGTCTGCCCCATACACGATGGTCAATGATATACTTGAAGATAGGAAAGTGTTTTAAAGCAATAAAACCATGTATGTGCTCTTGAGTCTCTACAGCAGCAGTTCTCAACCTGTGGGTTGTGATCCCTTCAAGGGGTCAAACAACTCTTTCACAGGGGTCACATAAGATAATCAGAAAACACAGATTACACATTACAACTCAAATAGTAGCAAAATTAAAGTTATGCAATATCAACTAAAATAATTCTGTGGTTGGGACTGACTACAACATGAGGAACTGTACTAAAGGACCAGAACACTGGGAAGGCAGAGAGCCAGTAGTTTAGAGGTCTGACTTCTTCCTTTTGTTGAAAGCATAGTAAGCTAGGTTTGCATTCTTAAAACAAAGAAAACATTCTGGAAATTTATGGCAGAAAGTTGAAAGAGGAAGTAAGTAAGAAGTATAAATATTATTTTAATTAATATTTTATTAATAATATTTAAACAATGACTTATTTGCCTAGCTCTTACAATGAAATAACAATAAATATAGCCATTGGAGTGGTTTGGGTTTTTTTCTTGTTTTTTGAGACAGGGTTTTCTATCAGCCCTGGCTGTTTTGGAACTAGCAGTGAGACAAGGATGACCTTGAACTTAGAAATTCACCTGCTTTCTGAGTGCTGTGATGAAAGGTGTGTGCCACCCCACCTGGCTGAAGTGGGTTTTTTTTGTTTTGTTTTTTATAAAAAAAATTATTCATCTATTTTTAATTAATGTGCATGTGCCTGCATGAATTTATGTGTCATATATAATCAGATGCCCATGCCCGGAGAAACCAACCACCACCAGATTCCTTGGAACTAGAGTGACAGGTGATTGTGAGCCACTTGATATGGGTTCTAAGAACAAAACCCAGGTCCTCAAGAAAAGCAGTAAGCATTCTCAGCCTCTGAGCCATGCAGGCCCTGAAGTATTTTTCTAATAACCTATTTTAGAAGTATGTAGAATACTTACATTGAATAGTTATTTAAAAATCAAAAAGAAAATAAACAGAGCATCATTAAGTCTACAGCAAAACTTAAATTATTCATATGCATTTCTTTATGCTTTTCTTAAGTTACAGAGCAGTGTTATCAATGTATCTTCGCAGCCACTGAAAAAACAGATGCAACAGAAAAGACAGCCAGTATAAAGAAAGCAAATACAGACACTTCAGTTCACTTACTCTTACAATTTACATATTCTAGCAACTCATTATAAGTGACTGGTTTTGTTTCTTAGTCCTTCTTCCTGGTGACTTTGATACCATCATCTAAATCTTTGTTACATTTTTCTAAACTTACCTTAATATCCTTCCTCGCATGTCTTGTGAGATTAGAATGAGACTTGAGGATTAACAAAGAAGCATAAGATGTCCATCCCACAAAACCAACTGCAACACTGATGCCCAAAAAGAATCTGTCATAAGTGTGATAATAGGACAACCCTTTCAATGCGAGATCAATCAGCTCCTCACAGAGGGAGACCTATGGGGAGAAAACATAAGTAGAACTTGCAGTGAAACAATATAAGCCAAGTTTCTCCAACAAAGGAAAACTGGTGTTCCATAAACCCAAACTACTAAGTATACTGAGCAAGTAACTATAGATGAGAGAGTAGGAGCAGATTTCAACTGTAAGGATCTTCTTGCAAAACCTGAAAAAAAAAAAATCTCAAAATAAAACAGATTTTTCTTAATTTGGGAAGATAGGGCATTTTAATGGAAACTGTCTATGATCTATGTTGTGTTTAAAAGTAATTCATTATGCAGAAATGGTCCTCAGATAACATGTACAGAAATGAAGGTTTTCCAGAATATCTCCAAAATAATAGAAATGCCCATATGTATATACATATGCAAGTATGTATGCATATACATTAAATTTTATTCCCATATCATATCATGCAAGTCTACTATAAAACATCACCAAAATAACCATATGTTGGAAGAGAAGAATAGTTTAATGAGCTGGGGATGTAGTTTACTGGCAGAGTGCTTGCCTAGCTTATAAGAGGCCCTGGGTTCAAAAACTGCCAGGAGAAAAGTATAGCAGTTAAAATTATAATTAAAAAAGTATAAGTATATAAAATGGTAATTATTTAGGCATTTTTTTTAAAAAATGAAAGTATTTTTAGTGAGCATGGTGACACACGTTTGTAATCCCAACTGCTTTAGAGTGTAAAGTAGGAGAGTTGTAAATTTGAGACTAGCCTGGGAAACTGCACAATTCTCTGTCTAAAGAGTAAGTAAATAAATTAATAAATAAAATGGGGCTGGGGATGTAGCTCAGTGGTAGAGAGCTTACTTAGCATGTCCAACCCCCTGTAATGTATTAGAAACACAATACAATACAAAAAACAGTGGGGTAGAGATGATTAGAGTCAAAGCTTTGCTATAAATGTGGTAGTGTGAATGGCAAACGTGGTGCTCTGCACCCTCATAAAAAGGTAATAGTTACTTGAATTTGTGTTTTCATTAAAAAAAAAAAAAAAAAAAGCAATATAGTTTCTTTCTCAAGCCAAGTTGGAAAACTGCAGCCACGGATTGCCTGAAAGGAGGAGAAGCATGTCTGAGGCTAAAGTCCCTCCTCAGGGAACCCCCAGGCACCTGATGTGCTCCCCACTTATAGCTGACCATGCTCTGACCCAAGTGCCCGTGTACTTACTACTTCATCAAACTTTTCTTCTTTCAGGTAAGACCTTGCTTTTCTTAAAGTGTCCAGCTGTTGAGAATCAGAAAGCAACCTACAAAAGGAAAGGAGTAGCTATAGTGTTTCCTCACTTGGTCTCTATCATTTCTTGCTTTTTATTCTTACTTGAAAATAAGACAGTAAAAATTGAGAAAACAAAACAAATAAAGATGAAAAGGAAGGAAATATTAGGTTAAACTGCACTGCTGCTGGCTATCTGAAGGCCTCTAAGAAAGAGATTATGTTTAACTTAGTTTCTTGACCCTAGATTTCCTTGTTTTTAAATTTTTTGGTAGCACTAGGAATCAAACACAAAGCCTTAGACATGATAGGCAAGTGTCCCACTGATGAGATATAGTCCAATCCCTGACACAAAGCTTCAAACACCAACTACATGTATAAAAACAATATAAACCATAATTCTAAAGAAATGTAAGGTCGAAACAATAAAATTCTGGTTAAGCCAAGGTAGTTAATAAACCATTTAGTTCCATCACTAAGCTTACATGTATACTACACACAAATATAGGGTGCAGGGTAACACATCAACTGTGTCTTTTATGCCTGATCAAAACAGGGCCAAAGAATCTATCCACATTAAAGAAGTGCTCCAGCAGAGCCTAACCAACAATGAGAGTTAATGAATAATTTGAACCTATTCACATTCTTGTACTACAATGTGTTCAGAAAAATACTAAAGAATAGAGAATAATCTGAAACCATAGAAACCCAATGGCATTATTAACATTACAGAATAAAAAAAGCAACAAATATCATCCAGAACAACTATCTTTATAGAATGAATAAGTATGTTTCAATGCAAACTTGAATATATGCTACTGAACTAAGCCTACATTCCTGAAACAAATATCATCACATCTTAATGCACAAAATGTTACGAAAGGCATTGGAAGTTGTGTGAGTATAAGAAAAACTACAGCAATTGTATATGGTTCAACACATCAAAATCCCTGTTTTCTTTCTAGTAAGTGGTTCCTTGTCTCTGATAAGACGAGACTTTGATAAGAAGTATATCTTTCAAATAATTTGAGGTAGGATGATCTGAAATTTATTTTAGAAGTTGAGACATTTCTCTAGAATATACACATAATCCCAAAACCTTTTATGATTTCTCAAAAAGTTCATGAACCACAGAAGATTAACTATAACCGTTCTCTCATTCTGCTGAAAACCCTGACTAAGAATCAGTGTTGACAGGCTAGAGAGATTACTCAGTGGCTAAGAACACTGGTTGCTTTCCAAGCATCCACGTTAGAATGCTCACAAATGCCTATAACTGGAATTGTTGAGGTCCAATTCTGTGGCCTCCATGGGCATTGTACTCCCATGCACACAAGTACATGAGCATTCATGCGCGCGCACGCACACACACACACACACACACACACACACACACACACACACACACACACACACACACACACACACACACACCTACCTACACATAAGTAACTTATACAAATAAACTTGAAAGGAAAAATAGCCTGTTCTGATTCTTAGATCTCCCAGCTCATTCAAAACTGAGGGTAACCCAAGCAAGGGCTCTCATGTTCCTGACTGCAGGAGGACCTTCATCCTCCTATCCTCATCCTCCACAGAACTTACTTAAATTTGTAAAGAAAAGGTGTCAAAGACAGGAATAGAAAGAAAGTGAAAAAAAATTACTTCAAAATATTCCTTTGGTTCATTTTCTATACTTTTAGATACCAAACATTTGGTATGTTTTCTTGCAAGCCTTAGAAATTAAATTACTGAGCCAAGGCCACAGGCCTTTTTGTTGAGGTTGTATCTAAACTGAATTTGCCATATAGCTGACCTCCTCTCCCTTGCTCTGATCTACTCTGATCATGAGTACTGGCTGTATCCACCAACTTCTTGGTAACTGAAATGGTTTTTTTATCTACTTCATAAGTTCTAGTCTCCCTAGAATATTTCTATTCTTCTTAATTCCTCATAATCTCCCCCCCACACACACATGCACACACACTTTTCATTTGTCATCTATCTTGCATTCACATCTGAGTTCTTGTCCCTAAAGATTTTTATGCTTTCAAAAATCGAATTTTTATGGCCCATTCCAAGTCTTTCCTCACACCATTACCACTTTACTGTGGGCTAATAACCAGTTTATTCATATTCAATTACATTTTAACCTCATGTGGACCAAGATAATGTCTTATACTTTCATTAATTTTTACAATAATACTTAGCAAAGTGCTAAGCACACAGAATGAATCAATAAATCTTAATGGGTAAAAATTCTATCAAAGAGTCTAGTGTAGCAGCATATGCCTATCTATAGCTCTCGGGGGCAAGGGATCTCAGGTTTGGGGTCAGCCTCAGCTTCATAGCAAGTTCAGACAAGAATGAGTCACAGAGTGAAACTCAGGCATATTTGTTTGTTTTCTTTTGTTTATAAGGCTATGTAAATAAATTCGGTAGGCCTGTAAGTAGAAAAAAATTTAAAAGAATGGTATAGTCATATTGTCATTCTAAAAATACTAAGAATTTGCTAAATTAACTAAAATAAAAGATAAAAATTTCAAAGAGAAAGATTTTGAAGAAGTATTTGTGCTTCATATAGTACATAAGGGACACTCCGGTAAGTAAACAGGAGCCAAGGAATGACCAAATGCTTAGACATATCAAACATTTTTTGTATGTTCATGCCATAGTTCATTTGGATGGTCAGCATGATACTATTTAGAATCACCAGAGACTGCAATTCTCAACATGTGGGTCATGAAGACAATGGACATATCAGATACTTACACTTACATTGTGATAAATAACTAGCAAAATTACAGTTATGAAGGAGCAACAAAATAACTTTATGGTTGGGGGGTCACCACAACATGAATGTTAAAGAGTCACAGTGTTAGGAAGGCTGAGAACCACTGATCTAAGACATACTCTCTGGGTATTTCCAGACTGTATTGCCTAAGGGGGAAGATCTTCCAATAAAGTAAGTCGTACCTTCCAATGTTTGTCAGAGACATAAAGAAAACAAGCAATGTCCCCTGCCTTTGCTTTTTAATTCTTAGGAAGTGTGTCTGCTGCTGTTGCCACTGCTGTCTTCCACTCAGTCAAGCTCCAGTTTCTACTACATACCAGTAACTCCTTAGAGACTGAACTGGACATGCCGAGACAACATCCAGTTTGATGGATTAAGCAGATTAAGGGGTCTCTCTGCCTTTGCACTATGTAAACTGCCATGGTGAGACTATGAGTCCACATCCTGTAAGGTAGTCTTTCAAATATTGTTTAATAATATATGCCTCCTATTGGTTCTGCTCCTCTAGAGATAGCTACCTAAGACACTATGGGATCCATCAAAACTTCACTGTAGCACTATGACAACAAAGACTCGTAAGCTTCACAAATAAAGTTTACTTTTCCTGTTAGTTTTCCAGCAAGTTGATAAGAGATTAAAATTTCTCAGTATCACACATTTTAAACATAAATTCCAAATTATAAAATACAATATGTTTAACTTTACATTTAAAAAGACAAACAAAACAAAGAAGAACCAAAGGGATTTAGGAAGACTTAAGAATGCCATAGTTAAGTTTAAACAAATGAGGAAAATTTAAATATAAGCAAAGGCACACCTTTACAAAACACAAATTGGACAAAATTGAGAAAAAAGTATTTAAGTCTATAATTTTACTTCCTATCAAAAACAAACTTAAACAAGCATGGTAAAAAGTTAAACTATTGCGGATATTAATATTTTTCTATAATTTCTATTCTTTATAGAATATTATTTATATTAAATATCATAGCTAAAATAAAATACGCTAGTAAGTGGAATATACATATATACATATATATTATGTAACATGCCGTATATGGGAAGACATAACAAACTACAACTTTCCTTAGAGAAGAAGACTAAGATTGAAACACTGGGTAGAAAAAGAAACATTTTTATTAGTGGTTCTGTAACTTGAAATGTGTGCATATGCAATTTTTCTCCTTAACATTTTACTAACAAGGTTTAATAAAATCCTTAAAACGTTGAAATTTAACCAAAGTTTCCAGCTGTCAGTTAACTCTGGATATCAGTATAGCCACCAGAAACAAGAAAGTGCAATAAATCACAAATTAAAGTAAAAGTCAATTTGAGTCCACAAGGACAATCAAGAATTAAAGAGCTAAGATCCAGAGAGATGGAAACCAAAGACACAACTGCACTTTCTACAAGTACAACTAACTCTTAAGACATCTAGCATTTCTATCTTGAGGACATGGCATGAGGTTGAGAATTTAATATACAGTTACTGTCAGAGGTATAGCAAAATCTGAGGGGGACTTCAGCAATCCTATGAGACTAGAAAAATATTGCAACATTCTGGGTGCAAATGTAGCCTGCATATCTTTAATTGTGAATTCTTTAAAATCGATCAAGAATGACCTCTTTTTTGAGATTTATTTATTTGTATTTTATGTGTATGGGAGTTTTGACTGCATCCAAATATGCATAGTGCCCACAGAGGCCAGAAGAGGGTGTCAGATCCCCTGGAAGTAGAGTTGCAGATGGCTGTGGGCTGCTACTGGGAAATGAAACCAGGTCCTATGGAAAAGCAGCCAGTGCTCTTAATAATTGGGCCATTTCTCTAGACCCAAGAAAAACTTAAGTTATCCTAAAACAAATTCCGAGATACAGTTTCAAGAAAAGTGAAAAATAGTAACTTTCATATGAACCATACCATAGGATATGATACAATTTGGAAGACTCATTTAAAAAAAAAAAAAAAAGAGCATGGCAAAGTTCCTGGTGATGGGAAGATGGGAAGGGATATCATTTATGGAGACAGGAGCAAGGTCCATGAGGAGGAACAAAGGCAAACTCTCAAGAAGTTGGGATGAGTGAATGGGACTTGCCTGGAGTGGATATGCTGCTACTGGGCTGGCCCACCTTGGGACTTCTGGCCCTTTGGGGAAGGGGATGGGTAGATTGGGAGGGGTGAGGCTGAGAGCTGGCTGAGAAGGCTTAGGAGGGGTAGGGGGTGCAGGGGTATACATTGATGGAGATGACATTTTTAACGAAAAAAAATTAAATTGCATTAAAAAAAAAAAAAAAAAAAGGCCGAAGTGAGGCTGTACTGTAACAGCCAAAAGAAACTAGAAGTCAGTGGTAACTTAGCGTTGGGACGCAGCCTCTAGTCAGCCATAGCTCTTCGTGCCTCTCTTAACACAGAGCCTCTTTAGTCCAGGGCTTCTAAACAGAGGCTCAACCAAGACAGGAAGACCAAGTTTCAAATGATATGATGTTCAGTGTGTAAAATTCAGCAAGCAATGGTTCTATTGCTATGGTTTGGACAGATGTGCTGCCTCTGAAAGGTTACTGTGTCAAAACCTTGGTTCCAATACATGAATCTTAAGTGTATCCCACCAATAGGCTAAGACATTTCTAAGATTATAAATGAATAGGCAATTACTTAGACAAAGTAGGTCACTGGAATTTTGCTTTTGGAAGATAATTTAACCCCAGCTCCTTAGTCATTCTCATGCTCGAATATACTCTCATTCATTCTCTCTCTCCTCACTCTCCTCTCCCCCACCTTCTCTCTCCACTTCCCTCCTGATGACCAAGAGATAAGCATCTTTATTCCACCATGCCATGAGCTGAACCCTCTAAAACTGGAGCTAAAACGAATCCTTCTTCCTTTCAGTTGTTTCTCTGGTGATTGGTCACAGGGACAAAAAGGCTGTGTGGCACAGAAGCTTAAGTGGGCCAAAGGAAATAAATCTTACATACCTCTGATGGGAACTACTACTGTGATTATTCTGAGTAAAAGGCAAACACAAGGCAGAGAAAGGTCTCCATTCTGCCAGATGTGGTGGAGTACTTAGGAGGCAGAAGCAGGCCGATCTCTGAGTTCAAGGACAGCCAGCAGGTCAACATAGTGAGTTCTAGACATGACAGAGCTAGACAGTAAGACCATGTCTAAAACAAAATATTACTATCCAGTTTCACTAAAACAGGAGCTGAAACTACCATGAGAAAAATATCCTATCTCTCTATCCCAGAAGGAAAGCATCATTCTTTCCCCCAGCCCTAAGTTTTGGAATATACCATCACATCAAGAAAAAGCATGATTCTGATTGTGAATGGCAAATTGAGGACAGGGAAATGTATGCAAAATTACATAATTAGATGATTCCTTACCCTCTAGACACTTCTCCATCAAATTAACTTTCCTAGTCCAATCTCAATGTCTTGTCATATTTTCATAATTAATTGTCCAATTTACTACTCAGGCCCAAGAAGAAGAGAACTTTAAAAAATAAAGGCAAACTTTTGCTTCCCCTATAGAATATATTGGCATGATTCTTTTGGAAAATTGAAAGTATAAAATAAAACAACAACCACACACACACAATGATCCAACACATTATCCCTAAGTATATATCCAGCAAAAGATGTATGCATGTTTACCTCAAAAATAAAAGCTAAACATAGAGGAATGAATGCCCTGGCAATTCTAGAATTTGGAGAGCAGAGAAGATCCTGGGTTTTAAATTAGCCTGTGATACAGAGCAAGTCCCATGTCATCCTAAGCTTACACAGTAAATATGTTCAAAAACAAAACTTCAGGGGAAAATAAAACCCCAAAGAATCAAAAGTATACTGTATGGATCCTTGTCTAGCATCATCTGTGCCTGCATACCACCATGTTTTCCTCTATGATGCTAATGGACTAAACCTCTGAAACTGTAAACTAGCCCCAATTAAATGTTTTCTTTGATAAAAAATGCAGTCTATGCATGATAATTAAATTTTTACTTAACTTCCTTACCTCATTATTTTTATTTTAACAAGCATTTCTTTCATGATGTTCTTTATCCAGAAACATGTTCCTATGACCTCCTTGCTAAATAATGAATCTATTTAGCACATCCTTACTTCAAGGTTGACAATATAAAACACCGACAGGGTCTGGAGGAAACTCAGAACACTGGCAAGATCAATTAAAGGGGCAAAAGCCAACTTTTCTTTTGCAAAAGCTAAGGCAGCTACCTAATTTAACACAGAGAAAAGACCAGTTCACATGTAGCCATGTGTTCTCAATGCTAACAAGGGAGAGGAAGCCCTTGATCAGCCACCCTGACTTCTGAAATCAGTTGACATCATTTCTGTAATGGTCTATCTTCATGTTAAGTTGGTTGAATTTGGAATCATCTAGGAGACTTGAATGTATCTGTGAGGCCATTTGACAGGGAGGAAGGGGGCGGGAAGATGGGGAAGAAGACAGGACACAGTCGGAAAGAGAAAAGGAAAGAAGGAGAAAGGATGGCCAAAGGGCAGTACCATTATATAGGCTTGGGCTGGGCAGGATGGACAAAGCTACCTGAGTAACAGTCTGCCTGTTTTCCCTGCTCTCTGACTGCCATGACATCAACTATTCTACTCTGCTCCAGCATACAGACTGAACCCTCTCAAACCACAAGGCAAAATTCATTTTTCCTTCTGAAAACTGCTTCTGTCAGGTATTTTGTCACAGTGACAACAAAGATAACTGACACACTTGATATAAGAATTTTCACTCAGAGATTCAAGCTCTCACTTAAAAAGCAGCTTGGACATTGGCATTTAAGACTTTAAACAATCATAGAGATATCAAATTTATTATAGTTCTACCTTTTCTGTAATATACACATTTTAGATTTAATACAACTTAATGGTGAGTTATGTTGTAAATCTCTACAATATTTACAGAATTTATTAGCTCCCAGACCCTTAAAAGGAATGAGACAGATGGATTCGTTGCTTGCTCTATAATCCCAGCCGTTGTGGAGCAGAAGGAAAAGCAGATGTTTCATGTTTGCCTGCACTGTATAAATGAGATCCGCTATGAAGGGAAAAAGAGAGAAAGAGGCAGAAGGAGAGAAAGGAAGGGGAGGAGGGAGAAAAGGAGACAGATATGAAGGAGGACAGGGAGAATGGGGAATGGGCAAAGGGGGGGGAGGAGCAGTAATGACAGAAATGACTGAGCTTTTCTTTTTCTTGTGATGCTTATACTAGAAGGTTCGCCCAGTACCTAGTGCATGCTGGGCAGAACTCCTCTACTTGAGCTCCACCCCAACCTCTCTCTCTCTCTCTCTCTCACACACACACACACACACACACACACACACACGCACACACGCACGTGCGCGCAAGAGAGAGAGACTCTAAGAGAAAAAAGCTTACGCCTTAACAGCAGCTAGAATGGGAACAATGCCATCACTTGATGAAGAGATACTGGTATTGAATAGTGGAACCGACCTGTGGTGAAAGAAAGGCGAAGCACACCAGACATGGATGCCTGAAAAGCCCATCCCTGTATTAATTTATTGCTATGGCCTTCCTAAGAGCATTTGCAGTTATCCCAGAACCTAACTGAGTTTCTATACATGATGATGAGACAACAGTTAGAAAACTGTGTGATGCTGAAGAGTACTGCCCACTGAGTCCAGTTCTGCTTCAGGTTCTAGCTGAGAATCTGAGACAAGTTTAGTTATCATGAAATGTGATTCTGTTCTTTAAAGATTTGCTGTTTTAGCACTCAGTGTTAAAGGGGTCCTTCAAATAGTGAGACAGCTAATACTAATCTGAATGTTTGGTTCCTGTGTTGGGCAACAGCGGGGAAGTAAGAGTGTTTTCTGTATGCAGACAGTGAAGAAAGGAGGAAGGGCCGAAGGGAAGGACTGTCTGCCGCACTGTCAAACACATCAATTTTAGGGATCAGATGCTGGGAGTGGTTAAATGAAGGCTATAAAGACTTCTAAAACTTTACTGTCATGAACTAGTCATGAAACCAAGCATGGAAAAGCTTTGCAGAGAGATCTGAGTATTTGTTATTTTTCTTTTGGGACTAGGAACCGACCTCGAAAGTACAGTATTTACCTAGCGTATATGAGGCCTTGGGTTCCATCAAAATACTTCAAAAAATTATTTTGCCATCAAGTTGTGATATAAAACATGTTGGGGTTGGTGAGAGAAAGAGAGAGAGAGAGAGAGGACTCAGTGGTCAAAAGCATACTGGAGTTCTTCCAAAGGTCCTGGGTTCAGTTCCGAGCACTTAAACTGTGATCTATAACCATCTGTAACTCCAGTTCCAGAGAATCTGATGCCCTCTTCTAACTCCATGGGCATCAGGTACTCAAGCAGGGCAGAGACATAAAAACACCCATACATACATAATAGTTTTTAAGAATTAAATTCTTTAGTTCCCATTCAGTGTACTCAATACCCCCTCTCTCTTTAGAAAATAAACAAGTAGACAAAAAAAAAATAAGAATTTTAAAAAAGAAAACATACATAAAAGAAAACAACACCTATAAAAATATAATGGAAACCATAATATGCAACCAAAAAACATTGGTTAGCGGGGGGAAAAAAAAAAAAAAAACCTCCAACAAGCAATATGAGATTAAAAGTCTACAAAAATAACACAGAGGTTATTTTGTGTTGGCCTCCTACTGCTGGGCATGGAGCCTGTCCTTAAATGTGATTAAGAGAAAGAGAAATTGATCTATGTATATAAAAGAAATTAAATAACTCTTGGAGACTAGAGAGATAACTCAGCAGTTAAGGACATATACTGCCATTACAGAGGACCCAGATTTGAGAGGATCTGAGTTCAGTTCCCAACAATGTGCCTCTCTGGATCCCAGGCAATCTGTCATTTCTGGTCAATGTGGTCACCCATACATACATACACATAGACATAATCAGAAACAATAAATATAAAGCTATTGACTTGCCTCATTGATCAGTTGCGCAGAAATGAGATAGGTATGCACAGTGCACACTTAGTATAATATGATCACACTATGCTGAACTGCCACTGAGATCCACTGGAAGAAAAATAATTTAATCATAGACTGCCGTTCTAGAAAGACTAGGCATGTCCCAGAGCTGATGTTAACTTATTAACTATACTACAAGTCCATGTAAGACCTAAGACTTAAATGTATGTAGCATCTAAGGACAAGCCGTTAAAGATGACAAGAACATGGAGAGGAGGAGGACCGCACCAAGAGTAGGAGGAGGGCTGCACTGAGAGGAGGAGGACCACACCGAGAGGAGGAGGACCGCACTGAGAGGAAGAGGACTGCACCAAGAGGAGGACTTCACCAAGAGGAGGAAAGCTGCACTGAGAGGAGAAGGAGGGCCACACCTGGAGGAGGAGGGCTGCACCGGGAGGAGGAGAAGGGCCACACCGGGAGGAGGAGGGCTGCACCGGGAGGAGGAGAAGGGCCACACCGGGAGGAGGAGGGCTGCACTGGGAGGAGGAGGGCCGCACCAAGAGGAGGAAAGCTGCACTGAGAGGAGAACGAGGGCCGGATTCAAGCTCAGATCCACAGCACAGCACAGCACTAGAAGACAGAAGATGATCTCATCTTCCCTACAGCAGAGAAAACTGGAGTGCTCTCTATGTGAGGCGCAGGCAGGCCTGGCCAAAGCCTACAGTCCCCTGTTTGGAGGACAAAACCCAAGTACTGAGCATGCACAGGAGTGACTTGGCTCCTGATTACTGCCATCTTCATTCTTCCTACACACAGGTTAATCTGCCAAGTGTCTGCTACAATAGTTTTGAAACACTGTGTTTCTTTTCAGTCTTGTGTGTCATGAAAACAAATGATTAACATAGGAAAAATGATATTAATGTATTTTATATCTTACCGATATTCTCTGTTAATAAGCTTTCCTTCCATTTTACAAAACACATTCCAGAAAACTATCTACAGCAATGCTTCCCTTTAAAATCTCCTCTCAAGAGAAAACATGAATTTTTTTTTTTTTATGGAAAATGAATCCTTTTCTTTACTATGAGGAGTTATTTCTACTCTAGCTTCCACAAATCTAAGATAATAAATTCCACTATGCACAACTATATGATATGGACAAGCTGTGCTTATAAATGCTCACTAGTAATTTTTGAAGAGCTAGGAGTTGAACATAGTCTCACATACTAGACAAGTATTCTACAATGATGTTCCAGTCCCAGCCCCTAGTAAGACATTAATCCATTTCGAAACCCGTGATCTCATTTCTTTGTGCATAAATTAGAACAAATAATTTGGAAAACCACAATAAGTTACAAAAGTTTCATGACAGCTGGAGAATCAGCAAATACTATACACAAGTGTATATATAAATTACATGGATGGATGGATGGATGGATGGATGGATGGATGGATGGATGGATGATTACTCTTAAGCTGTAGGGTATTAGGGTATCCCTAGAAATTGCCCACACTGGCTTTGAACATGTAGACTCAAGCAATCTCTCTGCCTGGGCCTTCTGAGTAGCTGGGAACACAAAAGTACACCAAGCACATGCAGTGAAACATCTTACAGCAGTTTCAATGGTACTAGTGTGCGGAGGGCTGAGATTATGGAGCAGTGGTACATTTGCCAAGCACTCACGCTATTCTGACTTCAAACCTCAGTACTACACATGCTATTTACAGCATCACAACAGAAAAGACAAAGTTTCAGAACTTCAGACAGTGCAGAGGGTAGAGAGGAGGAAGAACCTAACTCTCTCTGGTTCCTTCAGTTCTAGCTGATATTTATCAATGTGTGGTAATAAAGACTCCAAACAAACTACCTTTCAAGATGACAAAATTTGATTATGGTTAAAATGTGTAAACAAAGAGATGTTGGAGAGATAGTTTAGAGGTTAAGAGGACCCAGGTTCAATGCCTCACACCCACATGGTGGCTCACAAACAATTCCAAGGGGTCCAGTACCCTTTTCAGGCCTGCATGGACACCAAGCACATACGTGGTGCATACACACACATGTAGGCAAAACTCATATACAAAATAAACATAGATAAATCTTTTTAATGTACACACACAGAAATGGCTGGAGCCCACAGGAGCCCCTATTGTCAGAACACAGGACTAGAAACACAAGGAGAGCCACTTTGTCATGAAGGGCGCTCTGAAACAGATGGGTCCACAAGAGAGCACCAGGAGGAGCAAGTGCCCTGTCAAGAGCCACAGAAGAGTCATCTGAGAGATGTGCTGTCTCATGATATAGCTGGCACCTAACACACTGACACCTGAGATTAAGAATAAAAAGACCAGAAAAAAGAGTTCACTCAGGCCAGTAAGAGGAGGAATTCCCTCTGCTTTCATATTGCTATGGTGGGGCTTGAGACTTAAATATTTTGATAAGATATTCGCTAAGTCCTGCAAACGCTATTATTTCTATTAGCACACAAGTGTACTAGAGCATCCAGATCAACCATCCCTTTGCTACAATATATACAGGGCACTTACCATGAGGCTTCTGGGGTAAGACAGTGCATTAGAAGTTCCCATCACATGACACCATGCATGAGAAGGGTCACACAGCAAAGCAGAGTATAATCCCTCAGTGCCAACATATAGGCAGTCATAGTGGCCAGAGAAACTCTTGGTTCTGGCAGACCCTATGTCTGTAAAGAAATTTGATCTGACAGTGACTTTTCCTGTCTAACAGGCTAGCATTAGAGAAGACCAGTATTCCATATCTGCAGTGCTATAGCAGATGTCATCTTGAGAAAAGACCTTGGTTAAGTCTGAGCTGCTACGGAGACCTGAACAGCGACAAGGCAGCCAATGGAAACCTTGCCACTACATCTAGGTGGGGATGGACACAATAGGTATGTGTGGAAAGTGAAGATTCAGACAAATTAACTGAGGAAGCTGAGGAACAGTGAGCCCAGGTTGTAGAGGCCACAATGTCAGTGGCCTCACCCTCAGTTGAAGGAATACGAGCCACCACCTCAACAACAGATCTGAGCAGCCTGTGCTGTCACCCAGGGCCATCATGTTATCTGGGCCTGGGCTGCTGCCAAAGGCTATATCTGGGTCTATAGCCCTGTTGCAGCCATGGTCTGTGTCGATGCCTGTGGCTCCTGTTACCACTGAAGACAGTGAAGATAGGGCTGCACAGAGTTGGTCCCAATCCTCACTGGCTGAAACATAGGGAGAACTGGCCCTCCTCCCCCACCAACTGAAGCACTTGGAAAAGCAGGCCCTGAACCTCACTTGGGGACCACAATAGAGCTGACCCTGTGGGTGTAAGGGATGCAGGTGAGCTGGTTCTGAAGGTGTGAGGGGTGCAGGTGAGCTGGACCTGTAGACAGGAGAAGAGAGCTGACTCCCTACTCGTGTGCCATGCAGTGGCATGGGTGAGAGAAAGATGCTCCCCCCACATTCCACCCCTTTCCAGCTGTAGCAGGCAGTAGAGCTGGCCCTGCACCTCACCAACTAATTCAGCTACCACTTAGGCCCAGAAAAACACCAACATCTATGAACTGCTGAAGTATTTGAAGGGGCCAGACCTGCAGATCCAAAGCTTCAGGGTCTCCCTGACATAGGACAACAACAGGATATCCAAGGGGAGTCACCCTGAGGGCTCAGCATCAGGGGGTGTAGCACAACAAGGAGATCAATGACTCAATGCAAAAAGCAAGTAAAGAGGTATGTGCTGAAGGCTATACTGTGTGACTCACTGGGTCACACCACAGCCTCCATGCTGAAACTTTGGGTTCTTTTGGGGTTGGTTGGTTGGTTGTCTTTTGTTTTAGTTTTTTGAATTTGGGGGGTTTGGAGCTATAAGGGAAGATCTAAAGGGATGGGGAGATGAATAGAATCAAGATGCATGATGTGAAACTCATAAAGAATCAAATAGATAGATAGATAGATAGATAGATAGATAGATAGATAGATAGATAGATGGCTATATTGCCAAAAGCTATCACTGGATTCACTGCAATCTTCATCAAACTGACAATAATTGCAGATAAAGAAAAATATCCCCAAATTTAAACAAAAACACAGAAGAACCTAAATTGCCAAAGCAAACCCAAGCAAAAGAAGCAATGCTGAAAATACCCAAATATCTGATTTCAAATTGTACTGCAGGGCCGCAGTAGCAAAACCAGAACAAAAGGGCACAGAACCAGGCATACAGATCAATGGGATAGAACAGAGGACCCGGAAACAAAATCACATAACTGCAATTTTTGTGTTATTACTTTATTTAATTTTATATTCAATCATCTTATTCTCGGCAAAGGTACCAAAAATATACTTTGGAAGATATAGTCCTTTAAAAAATGGTACTCAAAACACTATATATCCACATGTAAAAGAATGAAACTAAATCCTCAACTCACACCCTGTAAAATCAATTCAGGGTTGATCACATAACAATGTAGGGCCTGAAACTTTAAAACCACTGGAGGAAAATATTTCATGGTCCAGCCACAGGCAGTGCCTTTCTGAATAGGTTCCCTCTAGTCTAGAAGCAACAGTAAAGTCAAGAAGTGAGTTTGCATCTAAATAAACAACTTTCCTCTAAAGGAAACAATTAACTAGACATTCAGCCTATGAATGGCAAAAAAAAAAAAAAAAAAAAAACCCACCAAAAAACTATACATCTGTTGTAGGATTTATAGCTGGAATACAAATGACAAGTAATCCAACCATTAAATGGGCATACATGCTGAACAGTTAGATCTAAAACCAAGTAGAAAACGGAAACACAGACATGAAAAAGTGCTAAAGTACTCAGCATTTTTAGCCAGCAGAGAAATGCAATCAAAAGCATTGAGGGGACTGGAGAAACAACTCATTAGATGTTCTTCCAGAGGGCATGAGCTCAATTCCCAGAACCCATACAGAGCAGCTCCCAAATGGCAGTAACTCCAGTGCCACAGAATCCAACACCCTCTTCTGGTGTCCTTAGGCAAACACACACACACACATACACACACACACACATACACACACACACACACACACACACACACATGCACGCACGCACGCACAGAGTGAGACACAGACACACACATGGGAAGGGGGGGATTAAAAATAAATCCTAAAAACAAAAACTACATAGAGAGTCCTTCTCACTCTAGTTAGGATGGCTAGCATCATTCAAACATAAGACCATCAATGTTGTTCAGGATGTAGAGAATGGGGTGTGGGAACGTCTATATGGCTGGTAGGAATAAAAGTAGGTAGATCTTCTATAGAAATCAGCATAGTCCCTGAAAAAATAGAATGTGAGCTATCACCTTCTGCTACGAGTCACACTGTGTACCCAAAGATGTTGTGTTATGGTTCTAACCCCCGATACTCAGAAGAGTAATTTGATTTGAAAACTGTCTTTGAAGACTGGTATAGCTGAGGTGCTGAGTGACCAAAGGCCTGGGTGTTAAAAGTTTGGTCCTTAGTTTGTACTGCTAGAAGATGCTGAAGATCTTTAAGGACCTAGGCCAGGAATAACGGCACAAATCTGCAACCACCGCATTGAGGCAGAGCAAAGAGGGATCAGGAACATAAGGCTATCCTTGGGTACGCTGTAAGTTCAAATGATATCTGGGCTATATGAGAGATGTCCCCAAACAAAATAACAACAACAAAAAGGTAGGGCCTAGGAGGCTTTAGGTCACTGAGCAAGTGTCCTTAAAGGGACTCTGAAGTGCAGTCTCTTTTATAAGACCAGCTACTAAAGAAGCAGCTTGATCTACCACATATTCCCTTTCAAGATATACTTCCTCACCACAAGCCAAACAGGCTGAATGGTCATGAAGTGAAATCTCCAAAATCACGAGCCAAAGAAAACCTTTTCTGTTTTGGCATATCATTGTGTTACTACTGCCATGGAACTTTAACTATCACACAGCTACAATCATGCTAACTAACATCCAATGATTGCTATCTTTAACAGGAAAGGGAAATCTACACATGCTCCCCTCCACACACACACACACACACACACACACACAGGAGAATGTCATGTAGAACAGTCTGGAATGATACCTCTACAAGGCAAAGAATACCTAGGGTTATAGGTAGCCACAGGAAACTGTGTGGAGGCAAGGAAGAATTTCTTCCCTAGAGTCTTTGGAGGGAGCACAGTCCCAACATATCTTAATTTTAAGAACAGTATCTAGAAGTAAGAATAAACTTGTGTTGTGTCAAACCATCCAGGTAATGAAGGTATGGAGCACTAATAAACCTCTCAGTGATATGCCAAAATTCAGTGGCTCAGAAAAAAAAAAGACAAGGCTTTCTTACATCCATTTCCCCTAGTTTTTTATCATGAAAAAACTAACAAAATACAACTTTCCACACAAGCATCTTAGGAAAGTTTTCTTTACAGACTACATTTTTAGTGAAAACATCATTTTATAAGAATATGATTGTCAAAGCTAGTCTGGTCTACATAGTAAGTTCTAGGACAGGGGCTACATAGTGAGACTCTGCCTTAGAACATCAACAACAAAAGAATATGTGATCAGCATGTTATGCTTAAAAGAAGGAAAAGTACTCAAACAGTCCACAGTTTTTCCTAAAAGTGTTACTATTCCTCCTACTGTAAAAGAAAGTAAAGCGCATCTTAGGATTATCAGCAATGTTGTCTGTTCTTCAGGGTGAATTAGTATTTAGAGGGCAAAAGGTTTTCTCGTTTCTTGTTCAAATTTTTATTACAAAAATATTTCACTTGCAAATATCCATAGTTCAATATTTTATAGCAACCATTAATCCCTTTTTAGAATAGCTATATAGATACAGAGGGTAAACACCTCAAGAAAACAGAAGCAGAAGAAAATGGCAATATTATTTGTGGAGCAAGTTTCTTTCCTGAAGATGACCAATGGTACAAACTATGTTGTCTTCTATGTCTATGTAAAGGATCCTTTTGCAAGCACATATGTAATTTGTGAAAGTTGTTTATTAAAAAGGACTTCCAGAGAGAAAACAAAGATCATGGTGACTGTATCCATTGCAGAGCTCCAGTAAGATGCATTTAAAAAGTAGACTGATAAAACTGGAAAGAAGGGTGTTGGAACAGCCTCACAATAGGGAATGGTGAACCTATGCCCTGTACTGCTGAGTCTAAGCAAGCTGCAAGCTCAAAGGTCTGCCCAGAAAGCCATGGGGCTGCTGCACCTAGGACAAGGAGATATGCTGCAGCCTCCTGAAGCTCCAGTAGAAACAGGTCAATACTAAATAGGGCTGGCCCTAGGCCTACCAGTCAGCTCCCAGCATGGAGCTTCTGCTGCTGCAGCCCATGTTGCTTGCCCTGCTGGGAGGTGAAGATCTTGTGCTTGTAGGCTGTGGGAAGCACCACTGCCCAACAGTCATGCCTGGTGGCCAGCATTCAGGACAGGGTGGTATGTATCGGTCTGGACCTCCAAATGTCATTACTGAATAGGGCAGGTCCTAAGCCACCAGCTGACTCCCAGCATGGAGCTGCTGCAGCTTCAGCCCAAGAGGCTTGCAGTGATGGGAGAAGAATGTTGGGGGTAGGGTTGAGGGTAGGGGCAATAATGCTACCTGATAGCTATAAACACAAAGGTCAAGGTTGGTGAGCCAGCTGCAGGGCAGCCAGGAGCTTGCACAGTACCTGCCCCAGATGACCTTCCTAGCCTCAAGATCACTCTGACTCTGGGCAACAGGGTATCTCAGACAAATTTTGGCAATGGTCCAGTATGGTTCTTCAGAAATCAGACCAACTCACTGCAATGAGTATCTGCACATAAAGCCCTCCTTTGAGGGCAGTATGTCAAAGATTTAAATTTCTCTCTCTCTTTTTACAATTTACTTATTTAATTGGTTTTATTTTTTGCATCATATATTTTGGTCACATTCATTCCCTGTCCCTTAGCACGTGTCCTCCTTCCCTGCCTACCCTACTCTGAATAAAACAAAATTCAAAAAATAAATAAATAAATAACATGAGAAAAAAATTTTTTAAGAGCAGGGTTTAAAAATCTCATCTTGGAAGCTGCAGTGCAACCCAACAAGTCATACCACATACTCCTTTGTCCAAACATCTACTTTCAAGTGTTCATTGCTGAGTTGTTGGTCTGGTTTGAATTTCTCTTAATCATGTAGCGCCACCTGCTGGTCATTTCTTGACATATAATCTACAACACCCAATTTTATTTAGCCTTTAGATTTTTGTTCTATTTGACAAGAATGTTTCATAACTTCCCCTCCCCCCCCAAGAGGTATTTGAAATTAAACAAGAAACTACTTATTTAGGAATTAATAAGAATGTGCAATTACAGTAAAAACTAAATGGACTCTTTTAAGTTAGGTACTGGTGCACGTATTTAGTTCCAACACTTGAAAGGCAGAGGCAGGTGGAGCTCAGTGTGTTCAAGGCCAGCCTGGTCTACAAAGCAAATTCCAGGACAGTCAAGACTGTTGCACAGAGAAACCCTATCTCAAAAAACAAAAACAAATCAAAAATCTGAAAAACACAGACCTCAACAATTTTATTTTTCTGTTTGAAAACTTCAGCTGTTCCATTAACAAGGAATATTTTAATGTTTATCTATTAAAACAAAAATTATCAAAAACTTAGTGATGCTGTAAAATCTATTATGTAAGTAGAAAAATTTAAAGATTATGAAATGCTCAGGTGTCAATACTGAAGAAATGAATTTGCTCCCATTAAGAACACTGCTGAACAATGGATTTCTCATGCAAAAGGGAATACAAAGGAAAGTCGTCCTCAGACAATGGTTTGACAGGAGCTTCTGTCATTCTCCTAAAAGGACGTGTCACCACAGCCTTCACTCATCTGTTACGTGTATAAGCCAACATTCCTGATAGTCAGCTTAGAAGGTAATGGTGACATTCTATAATGTATACAGAAAAGTGATTAAAAAGAAGTAGATGATATGGATCTAGAACATTTATTGGACTTAGTAAATAAAAACAAAAACATCTACTGCACATGGGTACTAGTGATTAACGTTCTTCTGGATATACTGAACACTCAATGCCAGGCTAACATACATAATCACTGCTCTCAAATACAACATTTTCAAAATACCTCAAGACAAGAATGAAGTTTTAATACAAAAGTAAAGATTCTCTTAAAATATAGTTTAGTTTATGTCATGCACAAATCCCCTAATTAAAAAAAAAATTAATTTTCCACCTGGTTGTTCTTCGCTCTTTATTAAATAAATTCTCACTATAAAGATAGCTAATATCCTCATGATACTACTACATAGAAACGCATATTTGTTTTTCCTGTGCAGGCACAATATTATGGCATACTTTTAAGATTAATTATATAATATGCCATGATGTGGGAATGCCTTTCTGTATGCTGTGAATCTCAATCTTTAAATAAAGGAGCTGTTTTGGGCCATGACAGGCACCATAGAAGAAGTAGGAGGAGGAATCAGAATATATAGGAAAGGAAGGGCGGAGTCAGAGACAGACCAAGCCTGAAGCCCAAAGGAGCAACGTGTAAGGAGCACAGGTGAGCCACGGGCCACATGGCAGACAGATTAATAGAAATGGGTTGATTTAAGATGAAAGAGCTAGCTAGCAATGTGCCTGAGCCATAGGCCAAACAGCATAAAGTTAATATAAGCATCTGAGTCATTTCTGGGGTCCTGAATGGCGGGCAGCTGGGCGGCTAAGGGGTCTGGCGTGGCAGGGTCTGGGTCTCTGGCCGCCCAGGACCAAAGAAACCACTCTACAACAATGCCACAATTATATACTTAATTTTTTCACTCAACTTACAACTTTCTCACGTAAGTACATAAGTGTTTATTATCTCACTCTCCATACACTGCCATAAACTGGCTCACAGTAACATCTCTACATATAACTTATCTCAGAATACACTGCCAAAAGTAAACCTGTTGGACAACAGAGTTTGGGTGGGTATGTGTACTTTAAGCTGGTATTACAAAACCACACCACAATATAGTTAAGAGTACAGGAGGCTATGGAGCCATGTTGTCTGGTTTCAGGTTAGAATTAGAATTAGGAACCTTAGAAAAGTCAATTTGTTGTGCTATAATTTCTTTATCTGTAAAGTTGGGGAAATAATAGGAACTGCTTCACATAATTAGGGAATAATATTTGGTAACCACCATCTACACATCCTATTCTGTGAATTTTGGGGCATAATTTACCATTTCATCAAGGTAATACATTTTTTCCATTGTTGTATAAAATTTTGTGTGTGTTGGGGAGTGTACATGGGGGGGGCAGTGAGGGGAAGGGGTAAATCTCCACATATCGCCCTTTTTTTTTTCTTTTTTCTTTCTTCTTTTTTTTTAAAGTCAGAGTTTCTCACTGGAAGAACTCTGAAAGACATCTGGCCAAGCTCCAGGATTCTGCCTGTCTCCAACTCCATAGTGTAAAAAATGCAAACGTACAACACTGTAACTGTCCTTTTTTCCTTTTCTCTACTTTTTAACATAGGTTTCAGAATTAAGCTCAGATCCTCAGACTTAAATAGTAAGCTCTCTGTTGCCTGAGCTAGTTCCTTGACCTGGTGCATAAAATTCTCCATAGATCATAAATTATGATTCTTGTTATACAGTCTATAGTTTCTCCAAATCTGAAAATAATTTAATCTTTATGGTTTATCTAACAAACATTTAATTCTGATATATTCAAGTTGTCTTTTCCTTATGACATATTTTGTTTTATTCATGGAGTTGCTTTTGCTTTTTAAAAAGCATTTTATTTCATTTTCAATCAATGTGAAATTTAATTTATGACTGGCATAAGGTGGAGGACCTGGCCATATATTTTTCCAGTGCAAAGGTAATGTGCTATGTATAGCTAGCTCTTCTCCCTCTGCCATTTTAAATGCTATCTGTAATCAAAACCAAATATAAGTAGCAAACTTTTATGTACTATCACGTTAGTTTGCATAATTACATGCTATACTTATACCAATGTTGCTTCATAAGTAGCCTTAGAATTCCTTCATCTTGTTCTTCCTCAGGATTAGTTAAGATAGTCTTAAAACTTTCTATATATAAAATTTGAGAATCATCTTGAACCACATGAAAACTTATTATTCTGTAGTTAATAAATTTTAAGATAGTGCTAATATTTTATGATGTTTAACAATATTAGTCAATATTTACTTATATTTTCTTATGACCTAAAGTAAATTTTGTGGCTTTTTCCCACAATGCACATTTTTCCATTCTATTATGTTTTACTTTTAATCTGAATGTTATCCTTTATCCTGCTTCATATTCTACTTGTTAATATTAAAGATAACAAAGTCCACTTTTTTTTGTCTTGTTGGGGAGTTTGGTTTGTTTTGAAATTTTAGGGTGCGATAGTTTGAATAGGTATGGCCCCCATAGACTTGTGTTTGAATGTTTGGCCAATAGAGAATGGCACTATTAAGAAGTGTGGCCTTGTTGGAGGAAGTGTGTTACTGTGAGAAAGAGCTTGAGACTTTTCTCTCCTCAAGCTTACAGTACTTCTTCTACCTCAGATCAAGATATGGAAGTCTCAGCTTCATCTCCAGCACCACATCTGCCTACACATCACCATGATAATAATGAACTAAACTTTCTGAAACTGTAAGCCATACTCACCTAAATGTTTTCCTTTATGACAGGTGCCATCGTGTCTATACACAACAGAAACACTAATGGGAGTGGGGGTTGTTGTTTGTTTTTTAAAAGAGAGAGAACATGAAGTTGAGTGGGTAAGGAGAGGGAGAGAATCAGAGGAGTTTGGGGAGGAGAAAGAATGATCAAATTTTTGTGCAAAACATTTTAAACAAAAAATGTTAAGCAAACAGAATTTTATAACAATAAGGAGAAAATACCCTTCTGTTTCTCAGTTCACCAATCCACAGGGAGAAACTATCCTAACCTGTGCTGTGGGAGTATGTTCTGGTATGTTGTAAATATTTGTTCCTCCTACTAATTTAATATAAGGCTGATTGGCCAGGGACAAACAGGAAGTGTGGGAGGGTTACCATACTAAGAAAACTCTGAGAACAGGAGGAGCAGAGCAGAGACAGAGGAAAGAAATTGAAATGCTCCTCTGAGAAAGGGTACCAGCCACATGGCTGAACAAGACAAGAATCATAGGTTAGTTTAAGAGTAAAGAGATAGTAGCAAGTTATATGTCGGGGTCCCAGGTCAATCAGCATAAAATTAATACAAGTGTCTGTGTGATTATTTGCACCTAAGAGGCAGTGGGGTTGAGAACAGATCCAAACCTCTGGGCTCGGCCCGAAAGTCTGGGCTAGAAACATACTACTACAGACCTGTTTTCTTTAAACTATTCTAGTAGCCTTCTCAACATGCATTCTTAACACTAAGTCATGATTCATCACCCAACACACTCTTAACATGCTGCTGCCTCTGCACCTCTGGCCTAAGCCTGGTCACCTCCCTGCTTGTACTTTGTTAGCCATCATGGTACTACCATAATCTACTGCCTAAACCTCTATCAGATTCACTCAGTGGACAGAATGCTCTATGTAATAGTTTATGAGATGAATACAACCACCACATTTGATATTTCCTTTCCCTTCTGCCTTCCAACTGATATATTGTCAGGGGTGGTGACATTCACATTCTATTCTGTAATTATAATTAATTCTTCCCTGTTTTGCCTCAGGAGTTTGCCTTTAAAGCTGAAAACACTATTTACATTAGCATGACTAACATTTAAATGTTGTTCATTGATTAGCAAAGTTTTGTGCTATGACTATATTTTTCTCATCTATTCCATTAAGTTTTAATCCCTGTGACAATGTTAAAATCACTCACACCTAAGTGGAGGACAGATAGAGAAGAGTTTCTTGTGTGCCATCCTATTAATAATCTCCTCCTGCTTTCCTCTCACTCCAATACTTTAAATCCGTTTCTTTCACTACAGCTCTATCACTCACTATTCTAATTGAGGAAATTTCCCTTATTCAATTTACCTTTAAGGTTTTAGTTGCATTTTAAAGAGATATTTATAATTATGTATATGTGTGTGTGCCTACATGAGTTTATGTGTACCATATGTGTACAAGTGTGCGTGCAAGTCAAAAAAGTGTATTTGATGCCCTGAAACTGGAGTTATAGGCAGTTGCCAGCTGTCTGATGTGGGTGCTGGACACAGGATACAAGTCCTCGGCAGAAGCTAAAAGTACCCTCAATTGCTGAGCCACATCTCCAGCCCCTCCTTCATTCTTTTAATACATCCTGTCCTATTTTTTCATCTTGTAAAGTGAGCATTCATTTTGTGAATGTAATAGGTTCTTAAACATTTCTGGAATTTTTAACAGGCTGTGGTTTCTCGTATTTCCCTTGCATTATGTATCTTGAACAGTCATTTTGCATTTTATCATTTTTGGTTTGGGTGACACTGAAGAGTTCAAGTAAGTGATTTTTTAAGCCCAAGAGGTTTGGAGACAGTTCTCATCATTATGCTCCAAGCAGATAAGCCACTAGTTGGGCCATGCCCCTACCTGACATCAAGCAATGTCTCTGTAAATATAGATAGCAACGTTCAGGCAGGCGCTGAACATCAAAGTAATATTTAGCATTAGACTAAGCCAAGAGGAAGAAGGAAAAAAGTACACTCGTGCCCTTAAAGAATATTCTGTTTTTGACCAGCCTTGCTAGGACCAAGCATCAGAATCCCCTACCTAGGGAATGCTGCCACCTATGCTGACTATATGTACCTATTCCTATTAAAATAATCAAGTTAATACTCCACAGAAATTCTCAGTGGTCATCCAGGTCCAGCTAACCTACCTCATTAAGAATCTCTACCCAGCCAATTCTAATTGTGTCAAGATAACAGTTAAAAACTAACAAATGCAGTATTAAGTCAATAAATATTTCTTGAAAGAGATAAGCACTATATAAAAATACAAACCCTTAAATATATGCAGGTTACTATACACACTCACAGTCATTGCTATATTTGTGTCATCTGGGGGCTCAGCCTAAGCAACTGCTCACTAACCTGGAACAAAACTGACCAGCCCAGCCTGCAGGCATACCAGTCTAGAAATACTAACTTGCTGAAAGCATATCTCCTTAAAAAATAAAATAAAAAATTGAATCGTCAAGATCCATATATGTGTGTGTATATTTATATGTATATACACACATATATATAAGTATATAAAAACTATACATATATATTTACATGCACACACAAGACAACCATACTACCACATTATTTAAATATTTCTGGTTTATGAAGATCAGATGTATACTACATAACTTGCCAAGAGTAATTCCAATGAGTAATAATTATGATGATAGTAATGCCAATGAAATCACTTAATTACATTCCTAAAACTTCTATAACCTCAATTTATTTTTTATTAGAAGTAAAACACTTCTGAATATGAACCTCTAAGGGTCTGTAAAAACCTGCTGGACCCTCACATACAGTCAGTTATAAAGAATAAGGGAGAGGATTCCTATCTGCTCTATCTTTGTTCAGGAAAAAGTTCTCAGATCTCGAACAACGAAATGTGATGCCCATCAGAGTGGCTCTCATGTTTGTTCCCTGGCAGGAGCAGTTTTCTCTACACACCACCCCTAGCCTTTTCCTGTCACCCTCTGTACACTTCCCAGAGTCTTCTACATATTCAACAGTTTCTATCACCACCTTCACAGGGATGGCTCCTAAATCTTCAATATCTACCAGATCTGATATCTAAGGCCTCTGTCTAACTAAAGAGCAGATACCCTTACAAGTAAGGTGAACTGACCATGTCATCTTTCCATAAAGCCATTACAGTGCCTACATCTCTATTTCTTCCGTTAGCCACTCAGAAGTATAAAAATGTTTGGCTCAAAAGCAAAAGTAACAGAAGAGGACATCAGTTTGGCATGCATCTGGCATCTGTTTTACTAAACGCAAAATGAAAATGTTTACACATAAATTAATCTAACTCATTGACATCAAACTCAAGCAATTTTTTTTCTTTCAAATTAGAAAAATATTTATGACTTACTTAAATGGTGTAAACAAAAATGGTAAAGTAACTTCTTTTTTCTGAGTCATCTTCACCTGGGAACCAATCATGAAAATACATATTACATTATAAATGAGAAAAAACAATGAATTTCATTCTGAAATATAAATATCAATTAAAATAACTCTTCGGGGATGATTACCTTCTTTGGAAATAAGTGAGATTTTGTGTTATTATATTGTATTGTTTCATAAATATTTAAAGAAAAATTTAAATAATACTTTACTATATCAGTAAGCTGAGAAGTACATCAATCTCGCAAAAATAGTCTACTGTAATATAATTACAACAATTCTTTCTTAACTCTTTTAAGAAGGCTCAGGCCAACAAAGAATGATCCTGCAGGCTGGTATACCCTCCATTAACACTCCAGTTTGGCAGGCCTTGCAATCTACAAGAAGAACCTACCCCACCACCCAAACCCATTCATCACCCTGCAACCTCAGTGGCTCCCTGAAACACAGATTTCTCCAGCCCCTATTGGATCAAGAGGTGAGTGACACTTCACCCAGCCCAGTCAGAGAACCTAGTCTCTGGGACCTAGGCTCAAGGACATAATCCATGGACTTCCCACTCCCACACATTGCTGCTTTAATTGCAGGTGAGCAGAGAAGACTTCTGTGGGCTGGTATTCTCCATCAACAACCCAGTTTGTTTGGCTCTGCAATCTACAAGACCCAGCCCATACCCCAAATCCACTCATCACCCTTTGGCATCTGTGGCTCCCTGAGACACAGATTTTGACAGTTCCTATTGGATCAAAACCTCCTATTGGATCAAGAAGCTCCTACTGGACCAAGAGCAGATCCCTAAGAAACAGAATCAGCCAGCCCCTATTGGATCAAGAGCAGTTTCAAGAGACAATCAGCCAGCTCCTATTGGACCAAGAACAGTTCCCTACAACACAGAATATGCCAACTCCAAGTGGACCAAGAGCTCAAATTGGATCAAGAGAGGCTTCCTGAGATACAGACACAGCCAGAGCAGATTGGACAAAGATCAGATCCCTGAGACACAGACAAATCCTGCACGGATCCGAGGAAGCAATGGGCAGATGCTAGGGCAAGAATACATATAACAACATGAACAACATGGCAACACCAGATAGTTCTACAACAGAAAGACCAGAATATTCCAATGGAGAAGCAGAAAAAAGGACCTTAAAATAAAGATGAAAGAAGTCTTTAATGCGGAAATTAAAAAAATCCCTTAGAGAAAATAAAGTAAGGTAAAGTTACATTAGAGAATCATCTCTGTAATGTTGTAATCTCTAATCTACTTCTTTGGGGGGGGGGGTTTACAATAAATAAGGACTTGACTTGTAGTCTTTATAAGTATATATGATAATCTTATAGTGGCACTCCTCAAAGGCCACTAATATGCCCTCTAATTGATGGATAAAAACTGTATTTCAGAAATGAAAACTTCATTGTTATGTTTCAAACCCCAGACAATATCTGAGGTGCCTATTTAACATACCCAAGTAAACCTGGCCCCAGGGCCTCCCAGCATTCCTCAGTCCCTACTTGTGACAGAGTGTGGCTGACATATTCCACCCTCTACCTTAAGTTCTTCAGCCCAGGGATTGAGCTGCCTTCCCTGAGACTCTTCCTGCACAATGCAGCCATTTTGGTTACTTACCCCTTTGGTACCTTTGCTTTCCTGGCTGCTGCACCTGGTTCCCCTCTCCACCCTCTGAATCCCCTCCCCCTCTCCTCACATGGCTCAGGGTCACATCCATTCTGGACTCTCCCAGAGGCCTCTGGATATGTTGTCCTGTTATCTACAATAGACTTTCTCCTTCACCATACCTAGGATCAGTCATGTCCTTTCCTTTTATTTCTTTTTTCATTCATTTATGACACTAGAAAAATATTAAAAAGCCAAGATACTAAGTTATAGGAAATTATTCATTAAAATATAAATTCAAATATTTTACTCAACACATTTACATTTTATAGTATAATTCATTTGTTCATTTTTTTTCACCTTGAACTGCTCAAGAATCTGTACTGCATTGGTAAGCATGCTTTCTGCTTTGAAGAGACCAGTGTTGTTAAGATAATCCACTGGAAGTGTTCCCTAAAAAGAAAACATAACAAATATTGATGAAGACTGTGGTGTTCTGATTGTAAAACAAGCACAACCTGTAAACCTAGCACTTTGGAGGCCACGGGGTAGATGGTAAGCTCCTGCTTAGCCTGAGCTAGAGAGAATCTGTTTCAATAGAGAAAACAAGGAGCTGTAGGCAGAGTTTTCCTGTCCTGGCCACCTGCTTCCAAGCAGCAGCTTCCCAAATAGCGGACTCAGAGACTTACCATTAAATGTTCAACAAATAGCTCAGGCTTATTACTATCTATCTCTTACATTTAGCCCATTACTATTAATCTAAGTGCTGCCCTGAGGCTTGTGGCTTTTACCTCTATCCCATTTTGTGTGTTCTCCATCTAGCTGGTGACTTCCTGATCTGCGTTCTTCTTCCCATCATTCTCATACTTTGGTTGCCCCACCCATAACTCCCGCTTGGCTACCAGCCAATCAGCTTTCAATCAAATCAATCTGAATGACAAATTGTCACAGTGTACAAAAAGATTATTCCACAGCAAGGGGCTAGAAAGATGATTCAGCAATTAAGAGCACCTGCTGTAGGGCTGGAGAGATGGCAAAGTTGCTTAATGGTTAGAGAACAGGCTGTTCTTCCAGAGGACCTGAGTTCAATTGCAAGCATCCACATGTGTATCACAGTGGCTCATGACAGCATTTAACTCCAGTTCCAGGGGCTTTGACATTCTTCTGCTTTCTGATAGCACCAGGCCCCCCTCATGTGGTACACAAACACACAAATAAGTGTTAACCCACACATTCATAACATTAAAAAAAAAATGATTGTATGGTACATGCTGATCAGTGGTTAAGGGCATTTGCTACTTTTCCATAGGACAACAACTCAGTTCCTAGCACTCACACTGAGTTTCTTATATGCCTAAACAGGTGAACACATATGGCGCACGCGCGTACGCACACACACACACACACACACACACACACACAAAATTTAAAAAAGAAACAAAACAAAGAGATTTACAAAAAAAAATTACTGGACTAAATGACAAAAATTTTAAAAGCCATAACAAAAAAAATTAATAATGTCACAAAGCAGAAATGAGTTAAATAAACAACTGTGATTAATTAAAGTTAATTAAAATCTAACACTGGCAGATTACTGCTTAGATTTGTATGCTACATGTTCCCTAAGGGAACATGAGTAAAGACTTGGTCTCCAACCTGGTGCTACTGAATGGTGACAGAATAGTGAAGCAGTAAAAACTAATGAGAAATGACAAAAACTTTGGGTCACTAGGGACACACCCTCTTATAAGGCTATGCTATCTTTGTCTTTCTGACTCTTCATCACAAGGCAAGCAGTTCTGGTTTTGGTCTGCCACATACTCCTGCCAAAATGTTTCACCACAGACTGAAGCCTTTAATGATATACAAAGCAGTTTTTTTTTTAAGTTGATTATTTATGAAATTTGTTATAACAATGGAAAGCTGACTAATACAACTATTTTGGGCTTGTTGCTATATGCTCAGTGAATTAAGTCATGTCATACACAAAAAGTAGTCACTGTAATGGCCACAGCTATAATACTTTTAAAAAATGTAAAATAGAACATATATAAAACACATAAAGATATTCTATTCAATTTAAAGGTAAAATTACCATACTCACTTATACACAGTTAAGCAGTCAAAATCTTATTACTTAAAGTTCTGAATTCTATTCCATTTGCAACATAAATTTGACTTTGAAAACCAAGTAAGTATGGCTGCCTGTGAGGAGCTATTTTCTTAGTTTATGTTTTGTTTTTTACCATTTGGACTCATTCTTTTTTTTGTTTTGTTTTGTTTTTGTTTTTTTGAGACAAGATTTCTCTGTGAAATAGTCCTTACTGTCCTGGAACTCTCTCTGTAAAGTAGGCTGGCCTCAAACTCAGAGATCCTCCTGCTTCTGCCTCACAAATGCTGAGATTAAAGGCAGGCTTGCGCCACCACTGCCTGGCTCAGACCCATTCTTATAGCATTACTATTTCTTGCGGAGGGTCTTCGACACTGGATGAGCAGTAGGACAGTAATCAGAGGCACTTGCCCTCCTCTGTGGACCAGCTAGCTACTCAATCTAGATTTGGATCTTGAGAGTCAGAGCATCAACTACAAGTGTAATTGTGTTTAACAGAGGGCTGTTGCCTTGAGCAGCACAGCACTGCCCTCTTGGTTCCTGGTGATTTCTAAGCATGATCCAGCAAATCGTCAATATATTTTTGTTGCAGGAATGAATGAGACTCAGGGATAGATCTCTGAGGAAGTCAGAGATACTAGAGAGAATAAACACCAGAGTCAGATCTTACCCAGCTATCTTCCAGCTTCCTCAGCCTCACTTCCCTTGGCTTCCTCTTCCCACCTTAAATACTCTTAAGCAGTGGCCCCACCACACCTGCTTGGGAGCCTGGAATTCCTTCTATAATCTGAAGTGACCTTGACTCAGTTGGGATTAAGGGCATAGGTCACCACTCCCAGGATACTCCCTGTGCTGGGATGAAAGGTGTGAATCACCACTCTGATTTTCCTAGACTGACTGTGCTTATTAGAGCTCTGGGACTTCTGGAGCTTCTATTAATTCCCCACATAGACTGTGGGTAGATTCCCTCTGATATCTCCGAAACTTCTGAAGCTTTTATTGAATCCCCTCATATTTTCAATAATTTCTCCCTTTAAAAGGACTCAATTTTTGCTGCTTATAATAAAGGTTTACATATATATACATATACATGTGCGTTCATATATATATATGAACTTGTTACTAGAGTAGAAAGGAATCATTTTTTTTAAAATTTCTTTAAAATCATTTTTTTTAAAAAAAATAAAACATTTAAAGGCAAGCTTCCTTCTGTGTTATACAGCATATTCTCAATTACGAGGTATTACCTATTTAGATAAGCAGAAAAAAATACAGTTTTAAATATAACTAAAGATTTTAAAGAGGCATATAAAAAAGAAATTGTATTTTTATATGGAATATTGGTAATAAGTATTATTCCTTACCACTGAATTAAGGGGAAAGGGAACTCCAATAAGGGATGCCATCAGTGGTGCAATATCAGCCTAGAAATAGAAGAAATCAGTTCTAGTAAGTCTGTATTTATAAACCAGCAAATTGCATCCTCACATACAACTATACTGGGCTATCAGCATACTTATTATAATCAAAATCACTTAAACATTTATATAAATTTTTATATATCTGTGTCTTTAAATGCCAATTGCTAGCAATAAATGAACTCAAGAAAAACTAAATTTGAAAAGTAACCATTAAAGGTCATCAATACAAAACAAAGTCCAGAAGTACTTGCCCTAATAGCTGAACCTGCCAACGACTGCTCTGGTGGCCATAAAGGAAAGAGCAGTAGACTTCATCAGGAGAGATGTGCGAAAGCACTGAAGGAATGAGTTCCTCAGCAGGAAGTCTGGCCAACAGTGAACAAAGAGGAACCCAGATAGCACTGTGGGCATTCCTTTTTCTGTTCCATCTTCTCAGAGAGTTATTTCTCTTTGTTATTCTCCACCTCACTACCCACTCCTCAGCCTACTGTAATCTGCTTTGACCATTACCATCCAGAGACATTTCCCAAAATGAAGGTAACAGATTCTATTTTCCTAAATTTAATTGGCTGTGTTCTATCAGTCCTAAAAATCTGTCAAGTAGTAAAATAATAAAAAGTTGGAAGAGGCAACTTCAACCCCTGGCTTGCTAGCTCTAAAAACTTCAGCGGGTTTCTACTAGACTTCCTCATGAGTTGATGTGTTTCTCCCTTATGCAGTGACAACAGGATTGGATGAGATGAGCTTACAATGCACCTAACACATATTATCCCTCTGTGAGGAGCAGCATCAACTGCTGCTCTTCCCAGGCCTCCTTCTCCTGGACTCTGGGACAAATTCTCTACTTGGCCTCACTAACTCCTCTTGCTATGTTCCCTTTTCACCAGAGCCAGTGAAATAAAACCCACCCTAAATATTAAGACCTAAGATAGTAAAATACTTTATCCCTGAACCCTGCATCAAAAACAAATGTGTCCTGACTCTGAAACCAGCACTAAAGAAATACACTTTGGCCCTAGAATCAGAGCCAGTGAAAGAATGTGCCCTAACCCTAAAATTAGAGCCCCAAAGCTCAAAAAGAACCAGTGAAAAGAAACAGCCCCGAAACCAAAACCAAATCAGAGTAAAAAAAGGGAAAAAAAAAAAATCTGACCAATCCCCACTCTGCAAGTCTCCCTAGAAAGCTCCACCCCAAGAAGCCCTATATAAGCCCTGAGCCCACAGCCCTTTCCCTGCTGCCTCTTCCACCACGGCTGAAGCAACCACTCTCCTGGACCTTTCCCTCCTAATAAATCTTTTGAATGAAGTTAGAGTGAAGATTTTCTTTTGCCAGAGCTGCCTGGACAAGATCAGCTGAGGGAGATGAGCTGTAACACTCTCTTGACACCCAGGGGACCTTCTCTGGCTGGGCTGAGTTGTTAATTCCCACAGCCTGAACAGAGAGTAGCAGAGGGAAAGAGAAGCTGTAACACTACCTTAGCCCCTTCCCCCAGAGAAGCAGAGCTGTTACTCTCTGGGAAACCACAGCAGGACTGTATCAACTGTGGAGACCCTCCCCTGCCAGAGCAGAACCTTTAAAATTGGGAAGCCTTTCCCTGAAGCAGGGCTGTAAGTGGCTACCTATATAGCTTACTGTGGTCTGTGATGGTCACTGGCTCCTAGATGCCTGAATACCTTTCCATTCGAGCTGCAGTGCTCAGTATGACTGCCAGGATCTCTTTCCATCTGAGCTGCACCAATACCTACAATTACTGCCTATCCTTGTATTTTCTTTTCTAAATTTTTTATAGGAATAACATAATTAAATTTAAATAGATAAACCTGATCAACATCTCGCCTCTTCCAGTTTTCCAATCTCCATTCTGAAAGACATAATATAAAACATGATACTGAGATTTTTAACAAAAACAAATCATCTTATTTTCAGGTATGCTAGATACTCCACATAAAGGATAAGTATTGGAAACCTCTCTCTTAAACCAAGTATCGGGGAAAGACAATGAAAAAGGCAGAGGCATGTTTCTAAAGCATTTTTTAAAAGAAAAACTGAAAAATAAACCTTAGTATTTCCTGTGATTTATTAAGCTTTTAATATGTTCATTTGGAAATATAATATTCAAAACATCCAAGGAAACAAAGATGGACGTACACACCTAAAGGCAACTGCCAGCAAGGTTACTACTCACCACAGCTATGCTTCAGGTATTGAGGCAGGCCACTGATAGCACAACAGATAACATACCTCCTTCCCCTTTTCTGGATTGACAGCAGTTAGCAAAGTATTTAAAAACTGTAGCTGTAATGCTCCTATAATCACTAACCCTGAATTTTAAAACTGTATATTAAGTCACTATGAAAACTCCCTTTATGGGACAGGATCTACTTTAGCTTTTGAGGAAACTCACACTGATGTCCATGGTGGCTGTACCAGTTTACACCCTCCCCCCAGCTTACTTCCCCACATCCTCATCAGCACTTGCTGTCATCTGTGTTTGGGGCTTTGTACTTCTGACTGAACTAACATGGAGTCTCAAAGTAATTCTGATTTGCGTTTCCCTGATGGCTAAGGATCTGAACATTAAACAGGTATTTATTTCTCAGCCATGTGCATTTCATCTTTTGAGACCCTTTCATGCCCCAATCTTTTTAGTTTTCTGTGCTCCCATTTAACACTGTTAGCCTCAGTGCTTGGATCACTGGGTTCCTGTTCAGAAAGCCCTTTCCTGTGCCTCTAGTTCAAGCATGTTCTCTATTTTCTCTTCTAGCAGGTTCAGGGTATGAGACATTACATTGAGATCCCTTCCACATTGCTTTTGGTTGTGGTGTCTACCACAGCAATCAAAAATGCCTAAGCTTTTGTTTCTAATAGCTTTAATCTCCTGCTGGGCAGCAGTTTCCATGCATGAGTTGCATACATATATCTGCTTTATATGCCACTAGGATACAATGTCATCCTCTACAGAGCTCGTGCACAAGAACGGCTCAGTTGTGTTAAATAAATACATACATACATACATACATACATACATACATACATACATACATACATAAAATCTTATGTTTTAAGTAAGCCTGTTTTTAAGGTTTAAGGTTTTTGCTATTGGACAGTGATCATAACAAGTCTCAGCCACATGAGCTGGAAACCCCTGTGAAGTACTAAGATCTGTGGAAACAAGAACCATCCCAAAGATGTCATAGTAGATAAGAAAAAGAAAAAAAAAAAAAAGCTCTGTGAGTTCTATTCATTTCTGTTTAAGTAAGTCTGGGAGAATCGTGACACTGTATTACTGTTATATTCTGGATCTTTCTCCAATACCTATGACCTGGCCTGCTATTCTCTCCTAGTACTGACAATAAACAGCATAATGAAAAATGCACTATGAATTACATAAAGACATGCTGTGTTGTCTTTATCTGGGTTCACTGAAAAATAACTTGGTACTACATCTAGTTATTCATATAATGGATGTGTGTGTATATGATACTGCAATCTCATAATAAGTATGATTTTTGCTTAAGTTGAAAAATTGTAATTAATTTTATAATAATTCTAAGAAATTGTGCTTTTTCTCTTTTTAGTTTTATTCTTATTTAATTCAATTTTTAACAGAATAAAAACAAGATTAAAATTTCAAATTTCAAGACACTTAGAAAGACCAAAATAATTAACAACAGTGGTATATTGGGAAATGTTCAACAAATAGTTGTGGGGAACACAGAAAAGGGGGAGAGAAAGCAAAGTGAGCATATGACAAGTGATGATGATTACACAGTCACTAAAATGAGGGTCCAAAATGACAGACGTGATTAAAAAACTGATTGAAAATTTCAACTTGGTTTAATTTTAGTTGTATTTTGAATGCTATAAACATAGGCATTTGTAGGTAGAACAAATATTTGTACCTTTTAAAAACTCGTCATCAAACTGCTGAGCTGATACTTTCTGAGGAGCTTTGATTCCAGCTCCCCAAGCAACTAAAGGAGTTAAAGTCTCGGAAGGATGACCAGCCCCATGGGAACCTACAGCAAAGATGTCAAGAGTCATCAGAGGAGTGAATAATCACCAACACAAGCAAACTAATCTCTAAATGCTTTGTTTTAGAGAACTGATCCATGTAAAGCTGAGGGAAATCAGAGGCCCAAATTCAGAAATTACTGCTATTTTGCAAAACAGATATAATGTCAAACTATATTCTCAATAAATACACTAATATCCATATATTAAGCCTTTGTCAGATGTAGCCATCAAAAAGCTGCTTCTTAACAAGAGGAGCAATGATAACTGTGATGCATAATTGGTCAAAGGGATGAGAACAAGAGGTAATGTTCAGCCATTAATGAGAGATCTGTATCACCTGTGCACACATACACCAAGGCCCACTGATCAGCACACAAGGGGGCAGGGCAGACAGAGAAGGGAAGGGAGTGTTTTGGGCCTCTAAGAACAGCTAAATGTACAGATTCACCATGGTTTAAAAACAAAAATTCACCTACAGTTTCACATACTTAGTACTGGTTTGGAAGGCTGCAGAAACACTAGGATGTGAGGACTAGGTTAAGTTGTTATTTACAGGAGGGTAAAGCCTGCTCTCCCTCTATTTCTCTACCTTAGCTTCCCATCTACTACAAGGTAAAGAATCCTCCGCCGAAACCCACAGAAACATGGCATTCTGCCTAAACCAGCCAGCCACAAGGAACCCTCTGAAATAGTATACCAGAGTAAGTATTTCCTCTTAAAGTGTCTCACGTACTCTGGTCACAGCTATGACTGACACAGAATCCTTTTCTCCAGCAAAAAGCAGTCCTTTAGCAAATGAACCCCAACTCACTAGAAAGTCATCTTGTGATTCAAGAGCTTAAACCTCACTCTCTGAATACAAACTACATTTGCCTTGGAATGGGGGAGGGGGGCACGGACTTATCTAAGGTGAGTTCAGCTGTCCTCAGGAAAACATCTTAACTAGTATCACCTCTACAGGAGGGAATTCCACGTACAATTTCTTTTCTAATAGAAAAGTGTGAGGAAAACTTAAAAGTACTTGAGTTTTAGTTTTTTCTTCTTTCTCATTTGTAATGAGACTATATTCTTTTTATTAATTAGAAAAAAAAAGATCTTTTATAGAAAGTCATCAGACTATTCAACATTTTAAACATAAGATTATGTGCTGGATACTTGCATATCACAAGACATCTGATCTTCTGAAAATAATATTTGCACTGCTTTCTGGCATTGTTTCACTAAGTAGCACTAAAGGGCAGACTAACCCCAGTCTGTCATTCCATGATCAGAGGTAAAGATAAATGCTGTTTTCCCATCATCGCCATAAAAATGCTTGAATATTGATACAATTTCCTTCACTCCATCATCAACTTTTTTAATATTGTTCTTATATTCCCTGTTTACAAAGAAATAAAAGAGAAAGTTAAATTGACTTAGAATAATCAAGTTTATTCAACTAGACTCATTAGATTTAAAGGCAAGAACTGAAGAAAGGTTTTCAGATTTCATCTTTACTAATTTAAAATCAGAGCTCCTGGAAAGGCTAATTTTTTTCCTTTACCTAATTTTTTAAAAAACTGAAATTGTTTTCATAGACATTTTGAAAGAAAAATATTGATTAGTAAATATATTTTAATGAAAACTTTTTAAATCCTAAACAGAATAATGGAAACTTTCAATAGAAACTGTTCTGGTGACTGAATAAGAAAATGTTATTAGTTAAAGCAAAAAAAATTCCCCTCCTATAAAGTATCTGTGACTTAAATCTACTGCAGTGTTGAGAAATAACTGTACTCAAGCTTTCCACATAGCTTAACAAAGCTAGCTTAATAGAAATATATTCCATCAATGAAAACAGTGCATCATGTTAAATGAGGGGAATATGAGATGTTCATACTGGTAAAAACCAGCAGACATAGTTAACATAAAACCAATTCAAATTAAAGAATAAAACTTTAAATGATTTCTTCTTTTTTGTGGTCTGAAAACTGAGAATAACACCAAAGAAATAATCAGCATTTTATGTAATCATTTGCTGGATACAATAACCACCCAGAGAAATTACATCTTCTGTCATAAAACATCATACTATAAAATATTTATACTTTTAAGAGCTACTGAAAATACTCCCAAAATGTGAGTAACTCAGACATTTTTTTCTCCCTTGATAAATGAATATTGAATGGTACAAGATCTATCTCACTTATTTTAATGTGCAGTATGGCCAAAGCATAGGTGATTTCAACCACTATAAAATTATACATCGTACAGCTGAAAACATTATAAACTATACCTCATACAATAATGTTTTCAGCTGTACAATGAATTATTAGTTCTGTTGTCATAATTACAAAGAAAATTTCATATTACACCAAAATTTCAAACAGAATAGCCATTCCCCACAAAATCAAATTGAACACATCATTAAAATTACCTTGATGATGGTCGGTGAGCATGTCCATTTGTATCTATTCCTAATAAATGTAAGAAAAAAACTACTTTTTCTCCATTTACTTTTGAGAACAAAGACTGGTTGTTTCTTGCAGCATCAAAGAAGTCCTATAGGTAACCAATGGGGTGAGAAGTAGTTAATTTATAAACAAATAAAATTAATTCATTTTGTCATCAAGATATACCAACATAAAATCTTGGACAGAAATGTCCAAATAATCATTGAACTATTCTGATACAATTAGGCAAATTAATTATAGAAAAGTGACCATAATTTCATAACACTCTTACTACAGATCTATTGTAATCGTTAAAAATTAAAGAACTATTTTGATACAAGCAAATGTTAAGCAGTAGTGGTGGGAACAGTTTAAGTACATTTATTATATTAAATATACTTGGAAATGGATCATTTTTTTGTCATCCAGTCTACTGCCATTTCAGTCAAACCTCTTACTTAGGTTAGGAGAACTCCTAACTACTTCCTCTTCCATGACTAGGACCTACTTTGGGGGTCTAGTGGTGGAAAAACCTCATTTAAACAAAGTACCTTGCAGAACTTATACATTAACATTACAATAACAAACTAAATTCATAGGCCTGTCAGGCATAAATAATCCACCCTGGCTCACACTCATAAGCACACATGTAAATACCTAAAGAGAGCTTTTAAAAGTTATCTTAAATGAATATTTTATGTTATCATACATCATTGTTTTTATAAATGTACATAAAGATGCTAAACTTTTAACCACAGACACAAGATTTGGGAAGCTATAAAATACTAATCAGATAGAGCTCAACTGTGTCTCAGCAGTAGTCACAATATATATGGTGACAGATTGTGTATCAAAAAAAAGATTGCCTGTAGATCAAAAGCCAGAGCCAGCCACAGAGTTAGCCATATAAGTTAGGCAGTGGTGACAGACATTATAACTTTAGCACTCAGGACGTAGAGGCAGAGATCCATCTGGATCTCTGTAAATTCAAGGCCAGCCTGGACTACACGGGTTTAATCCAGTCCAAAAGAGAAACAGAGCCAGGCAGTGGTAATTCCAGCACTTGGGATCCCATGCCTCTGCTCCCAGTATTTGGGAAGCACACACACCTTTAATTGCAGCACTAGGAAGTTTGAGAAAGGAACTGATATGGCTGGGCAGGGAAAGGAATAAAAGGCAGGAGGAGGCAGGAGTTCGGCCCCTTCCATTTCTGCCTTGGGTTGCCTTTGCTTCCCCATTCAGTCTGAGGATTCTTGAAAATAGAATCTTCCCCTTTCTGCTGAGGAGTTGGCAAAGTGAGAAGTGGCTGTGTCTTGTTTCTCTCTGATATTTCAGCTTTTCCCAATATTTGGCTCCTGGTTTTTATTATAATACCAAATAGAATTTGTGCAATAATTGGAACTCAATTTTTGAATCATGAATTCACAAAAAAAAAAAAAAAAAAAAAAAAAAAAAAGCCCCTTACCTGTGGCTTTACAGCTATCAGCACAGAATCACTACCTGGCTGAGGAAGCTTTCCATTCAGAGTTAGCCTCCAGCAAGCTCTGCCTTTTAGGTAGTCTTTGCCACGGTTCTTCTTCACAATCACCTAGGTGAGTTTTTCAGATAGTGGCTTCCCTCACCTGGTGGGTTGTTGCTTTCCCTAGACCCCCTCCTCAAGCTGTTGCTACAGTAAGTAGCTGCCTAACTTCACCCCCCCCCCCCTTTTATTTTTGATGAGTCAATTGAGATTTCTTAAAAAAGAAGAATTAGTTTAAGACAGAAAAGTCTTTTTCCTACATTAAAAGAGGAAATATTACATGGAAAGAATTTGGTCTTTGTTTTATAATACTCTACATGGTATGAAAATGGAACAATTAAGTGATAAGATAATTAATATAGATGACATTAACATAATGTCTATTATAAATATTGTTTGATCATTCTTGTTTTAGCCCTAAAACAATTGGTTTCTATGAGTGCCAAGTTGGTTAATATTGAGTGCCAAGATACAAGTATTTAAAACAAAAACAACAAAAAAACAAAAAACCTTGTTAAAACAGATTTTCAGAACCAGACAGAGAAATTTAAAAAAGAATTACTCTCAATATTGCCTTAAAGGTCTACTAAGAAACATCCCAAGGCTTTCAAACAGCCAGTCTTAATTTATTCAGTAACCTTACAGGAACTGCCAAATAATAGAAACTGTGCAAAGCTGAATGGACTCTAGTAAAAATGTTAGATTTAAGAATATTCAAGAAAGCAATAGTCACGTATGGCATGCACTCACCATTTCTAAAGCAGATGTTAACTTGTAATAGAATTATCCCTAAAGACTGAACAGATATGATTACAGCCGTACTAGAGGCTGAACCTCAATTACAATGAAGGACCTGGTGAAATGATGAAGCTAAAACCATACAACAACAAAGGAGACATAGAAGAACTGAAATCTCCTAAGATCAACATCTTGGGGAGGTAGGTTATGCTAATGTAGAAAGATAATCTTTATATTATGACCAAACCCTGGATTCATGCAGAATGGTAGCCTTGAATGCTTAGGATACAATTAAAGAAGTGAGAAAGAAAATTGAGTCATTTACAAAAGTGATCTAAGGGCCAAAAGAAAGCGTTACAAGTTTCTTACAAAGATTGGCTTCAGTGGTAAATTGAATGCTACCAGAGTTAGAAGTTAGGCAAGTAATAATAGAATCTTTGGCTCTTAAAAATGCTAACTCACAATGCAAAAGGATAATCAGGCTGCTCAAGGCAAGATCAGCACTCTTGGAGAACTGGATCTAGGACACTGGATTAAAATGGAATCTCATAACGGGCAATAATTGGATAGAAGTTATTTGTAGAAATTTAAAGTAAAATCAAAATGTCAAATGTTACAACGGTGGAAAACAAGGTCACTTAAAATAGGACTGTAAATAAGGCATTCCCAGAAACAACATTTTTGCTAGAAATAATCTCAAGAAAATGAACCTCCCTTCTGGAGTATGCAGAAGGTGTGGCAAAGGAAAGCATTGGACCAATGAATGCAGGTCAACAAGAGACAAAGTAACTTTTTGCCCTAGGGAGTAGCCCAGAGAGGACTTTGGCAATTCTACCCCCAGCCCCAGTATCAAATCCAGCTAAGTTTTATCCTGTCATCATGGAGGAAACACTTTCCCAGAACAAGTAAAGAAACTAAAGCCTACTCTAAAAAAAACCATACTGCTCTAGATAATGGAATAGTTATAGAAGAGAGAATAAAAAATTAGGGAAAAAACAACGCAAATATTTTGGCAAACTTCTATAAATGAATAAAGATGAAACTAAAAATATCCATAAAGGATGTTACTGATGATCTGGTACAGGTATGGATGTAACAATAATTTCACCAAAATCTTGGCATCCAAATTGGCCCCTTCAGGGGATAAATGTTCAGCTTTTGGAGATTGGTACATTATATCAGGTAAAATAGTGTGAGATGACTCAAATGTATAGGGCCAGAAGGACACAGAGGAAAATTAAAGACATATGTGGCTAACATTACCATTAATTTATTGAGATGCAACTTACTTCAACAACGGAATACAGAGATTGACATTCCTTCAATCTCAGAGATGAACCATAAACTAACATATGTTTCTGGGAAAAATATTAGAAGGTATTATGAAAAACAATCATCAACCATTCAAGCTGCACCAAAACAAGGCACAACAGTTGTTAGGACTGACAGCACATTGTGGCCACATGGTATTGCTGGCAGAACACCACATAGGGAGGGCACGCCTCTCTGGAAAGGAGCTGGCCACAACTCGCCCTCCCTCTCTCTCCCTCCCTCTCCTCTTTCAACCCCCTCTCCTTTTCTCTCTCTCAGCAACTCCCCTGAATAAACTCTCTCGTGTGTCATCTGGCAGTTTGTGCATCTATCTCTCATGAGGGAAACTAGCAACAGCTGCTTATCTTTCAAAGGCACCAACAGCTCTACTTTTAAAATGGTGAACAGAAAAGCCTATATGAGTTCATCAATGGCCTCTAACAAAAAAAATTGCAGGCCTTAGAAAAGCTAATTCAAGAGTGGTTAAATGCTCAGCATATTAAAGAATCAACCAGTCCTTGGAATTCTCCTTTATTTGTTATAAAAATAAATCTAACAAATGGAAAATGGTAACAGATCTAAGAATAGTTAACAAGGTGATTCAACAAATGACTCCACAATCTGGAATTCCTTTGCCTTCTCTGTGATCTAAAGAATGACCTATCTATCATAGTTAATGACTTAAAAAATGGTTTCTTCACTATACTTCTAAGAGAACAGGACAGGAAAAAATGTGCCTTTACATTGCCCATTTACAATTCTCAGCCTATAAAGAGATAATAATGAAAGGTTCTCCCACAAAAATGTTAAATAGCCCCACTCTGTGCCAATATTTTGTACAACAGTCACCATAAGTGATATATAATCAATTCCCACAATCTATCATTTACATGAACAACATCTTATTGGCTGGCCCAAATGTAAGTATTTAAAATAAATATTTAAAGAAGTAAAAAAAAAATTGCCAGCTTGGGGTTTACAAATTAACCTTGAAAAACATGTGAGAAGGTTCTATTAATAATTAGGATATAAAATAGGTCTACAAAATATTAGACAACAAAATGTGCAAATTGAGATAAGTTATGAAATCTTAATGATTTCTAAAGATTGCTAGAAGACATTTACAATAATCATGAACTGAATAATTTATCAAAAATCTTACATGGTGACAAGGACTTAAACAGTCCAAGAGAATTGTCAGCTGAAGCTGAGAATTGGATTTTCTGGAAAAGAAATTACAGAATACACATGTGGTTCATATAAATCCAGACCTTAATTGCATTCTGGTTATTTCTGGACTCTAAGCATTCTCCTACAAGAATTTTAATGCAACGGGAAAATATTATATTGAAATGGGTATTTCTACCACATAAACTGAGTAAGAAATTAAGGACATTTGTAGAAAAGAGTTCTGATTTTATTTTTTAAGGACATGTCTTCCTTTAAAATTAAGACTTCACCAAAAGGCAGAAGTGGACACAGCAGAAATTGTTGTACCTTTAACTAATAAAGAAATTGCCCAATTATGAGTAGAAGGTGAACCTTGGTAAAAAGCTTTCAGTAATTTGGGGGGAAGAGGTTAACAACAGATATCCCCAAAGCAAAAGAATTCAACTTATAAAAAGAACTAACTAGATTCTTCCTCATGATGTACAGGGAACACAAATTTCTGGAGCCCCTACATTTTACACTGATGTAAATGAATCAGGAAAGGCAGGTTACAAATCAGAAAATAAGTAAAGTAGCTCAAAGCCCTTATAATTCTAAAAGTCAGAATTCTATGCGATCATGATGGAATTAATGGATTTTGCAAAACCTCTTAACAAAGTTACTGACTCTCAGTATGCAGAAAGAGTTGTTTTACACATTGAAACTATTGGATTTACTAATGATGAGTCAGAATTAACATCATTATTCTGTTACAAAAACTAATCAGGAATAGAAATCATCCCTTATGTATATCACACGTCCAATCCCATAGAGGTCTGCCAGACCCTCTAGCACAAGGTAATAATAAAATTGGTAAGTTGTTAATTAGAAATGTGCTAGAGGCCTCAGAGTTACATTTTAAAAAATCACATCAATAGCAAAGGATTAAAAAAGGATTTACCCATAACTTGGCAACAAGGCAAAGAAATTATAAAAAGATGTCCTACCTGTTCCTTCTATAACCAAACTCCATTACTAGCAGGAAGCAATCCTAAAGGTATATATAGAAATGAAATTTGGCAAATGGATGTTTCATTTTACAGAATTTGGAAAATTAAACTATGTACATCACATAACAGATATGGATTTCAGTGGGGAGCTACTTTGAGTACAAAAAAAGCTAATTCAGTAATCACACATTTGCTAGAAGTTATGGCCTTTATGTGAGTACAAATTAAAATTGACAACACTCCAGTATATCTCTCTAGTAAAATGAAACACTTTTTTGCTTATTATAAAGCATATTACAGGTATACTACACAATCCCACAGAGCAAGATGCCATAGAAACATCAAATCAAATTCTAAAGAATATGCTAAATAAACAAAAAGAGGTAACAAAGACCACCAGAGATAGACCACATAATGCTTTATTAACTTTGAATTTTCTCAATGCTAATGAGAAAGGAACTGCTGCTGAAAGGCATTGGACCATAGAAAAAAATACTGAGCTTCAAACTGTCTACTTCAAATATGTGTTAACCTTAAAAAGGAAACCAGGACCTGTGCTATGTTGAGGAAGAGGTTTTGCTTTTGTTTCCACAGTAAAGAAAAGCTATGTATATAATCAAAATTAATAAAGACTCGATTCAAACAGGACAAACTTCTTGATAAGGAAAAATGATGGCACATTTACTGATGTGACAATTCTTTAAGTTGCAAGAAAAATTCACCAAACAAGGGTCAGGGCAGGGTATGTTCTTGTCTTTACAGAAAAATACACATCTACCAGAAATCAAAAGACCATGGACATCTAGACATCTAAAGAGGAAGGGAAGGCTATCCAGAAAAAAAATTACAAGCAAAGAAAAATCAGAGCTATTGGTACCAATATATTCTAGAGGGGGGAAAAATCACTGCCTGTGTGGATATGTTTCAAATTTAATAAAAACCAGTATGAGATATAAGAGGGATCTACCCACAGTCAGTCTAGAAGGATCAGAGAGTGTTAACTAACGCCTTTAATCACAGCACAGGGAATATCCGGGAGTGGTAACCTATGCCCTCAATCCCTGCAAATCTGAGTTTGAGGCCAGTTTAGTTTATAGAGGGAGTTCTAGGCTCCCAAGTAGGCAGTTGTGGTGCCAAGCCTTTAATCTTAACCTGGATGTGAAACAACTGGTTGAAGAGAGTATTTAAGGGAGGGTAGGAAGAAAGAACAGGCAGTAGAAGACAGGAGAACAGAGGCTGAGGAATCTGGAAGACATCTGGGTGAGATTTGACTGTGGTGCTTCTTCTCTTTGATATCCCAGCCTTTCCCTGAGAGCTGGTTCTGAGTTTCCTTTATTCATGCAACACCTAGCATCAATATCTCTTTATTTCTAAAAAAAGTTGAAGTCCCAGTTAAATTGAAAATTAAAGCTGGCTTTGAAGTTGGAGTGTGGCTTGTTAAAGGAAAATGCAAAATCTCTGTAGCAGAAGAGCTACCTGATATGAGACAGAATAATAACCAAAATTAATTAAGGAACTATTCTATTGCTACCAATCTTATGATCTATAAGAATAATATATATGTTTTAAACATTTGCTGTGATTCTAATGTTCATATAGAGCACTAATAAATTCTAAAAAAAAAAAAAGGCTTTATTTTTCTGTATATTGTTTTGGCTTTAAGTCTTTTATCAATTTTCTACAATGAACCATAATGCCAAACTTTGAAGTCTCCAGAAAGGGAGATCGGGCCCCACAACTATGATTTCACATGGACTATGACAATGCCACTAGGCTGACTGACAATCACCAACCAGAGATTGGCTTTGGCTCAGAACAATTTCAAGGTAACTAGCTGAGATGAACCAGCCTCATAAACTACTCTAGATGGCACTTGAGACAAGCCCTGAACTGTCCCATTATGCAGAGACTGGACAAATGATACAACTACCTATCTCAGAATGTGACAATTAATATTTTTTTCTTTTTTTATTATTTAATTTTTCTTCTTGAGAGCCCCTAAAGTTGCAATCACCCCCAGATAGCAGGAAGTAAATTTAAAATACGATGCCCACATTCCCAAGAGATGGGGTGAGTAGCTTTTAGTCTTTCAATGGGTTATGGATAACTGTCGTTATTTAGGGTGATTGGTTACAATTTGTTATTGGATATAGTTAGGAAAAAAGCTGAACAAGGGAGATCCAGGGTACTTCATTTAATATATCTAATATATTGGATTAGATTTTTGTATATTGCATACCAATTGTGTATACTGGTACGAAGTTGAGATTAATTTTGTTACTGTACATATATTTCTACTCTGGATCAAGGTATTATACTGATATAGTTCATCTAACAATGTAATACAAATTGATAGCCCAACTATTACTATTACCAACTAATTAGGATGAAAAAAATGCAAGTTAGTAGTCATTACAATCAAACTTATAGTCATATTAGATATGTTTTCAAGGTCTAACAGATATATTTTAGATAGAGAGGCCATATTCAAACAATACAGAATATGGCATCTAAGATATTTTAATAACATAGGTTTTTAGTTTTATGACTCTGAGACATGTCTGCTCCTGGCAGCACCAATCTACTTCAGAGAAGAGAATGGGTATTGAAAAACTCTATGAGGAGTTTATTTTCTTTGTGGCAAAAGTTAGCCACTGGGCAAGAAAGTTGTTCTTGCCTTGACTGCTGACAGTGTGTTAACCAGAAATGGACAAACAGGAAACACAAGAAAAGGATTGCCGAACCTTGGACAAGGCAGGAAGGTCTTTAAGAATATCCTGCTTCACAGAGAAGTCTGTCAGATATGCTAGTCCTGTAGGCCAAAGATGGATGCTCCAAGGCTGCAGAGGAACCATGGATGAGTATCCAGGCAGCCAGCTGTTTCTGTCACTTTTATATTTTTTGGAAGGCCCTTGCTTGCACTTCCTATTAACTTAGTTATTATTATTTCCTTCTCTGGTCTCTGAGGGAGTTGAAGATTAAATAGTTATAGTTTTCCTAATTACAATTTCAGAAAAGAAACTCACTAAGAGGTGTAAAGTGTGTAAGTTGGAGACACATCAAAAGGTAGTTTTCAGTTTGTAATACAAGTTAGATAGAAAGTGAATTAAGTACAATCATTTGAACTCATCAAAATAGGATAAATAATGGAATATTTTCTTTGAACTTCTCAATTGCTAATGAACTGGACATTATTGATGTAATTATTATTTTTATATATTGTACATAGTTATTGTACCTATTGTATATAGTTTTGCTTTTAGTAGTTATACTTTTTTATTTTTTACACAAAAGGGGATATGTGGGGATATAGTTTATATTTAATAAAAAGTAGTCTAGAATATGAGAAGGCAGAGCCACCCACAGAGCCAAGCCATGAAAGTCAGGGAGTTGTGACCCATTCCTTCATCCCACCACTAGGATCTGTGTGAGTTCAAGGCCTAACAGCCAGGAGGTGGTAGAGCACACCTTTAATCCTAGCTCTAGGAAAGCTGAACCAACAAGTCAGACAGCTGAGCTGAGGGATTAAAGGGAGGAGCTCAGCTTCCTGGCCACTTCTCCCAGCTGCCTGAGAAGTTAGCTGGGTGAGATGTGATTGCGGTTTGCTTCTCTACCAATATCTTCTCTTCTCTCCAATATCTGGCTCCAGGTTGTTATTCTAAAACCAATAAAATTTGTGCAATAGCTAATAGCAGACAAAAGCTCCCAAATCAATGGAAGATTGAGAGTTGCCAGCAGTGACTCATCAAAGGAAAAATGGAAAGAAGTATTTTATGGATACTAGTCTAGGACTCATTTTATCTTAAGAAACAAAAAGTCTTAAAGGGTTATTTGAAAAAATAATTTTATTAGTCACTGTGGACATGTAACTTCTTTTAACAATAGCTTGGTACAAAACCACACAGATATTCAAGTTCAGACAGTCAGCAAACTAAATCTGAGATGAGTTCACTGAGAAGTAAATTCTCAGGATTCTCCATAAGTGTGTATTTAGTTATAAACCTCTGTACAGGAAATACCTACCAGGTGTACTCACATGTAAAACAGGACTTAGGACACTGAGGCAAGAAAGAAGGCCCCAAACTAGGCCAGCAGGGGCTACATAACAAGATCCTGTCTCAAAATAAGGCAAAACAACACACACCTTAACTTTATCAAAAACCCAGGTATCCAGTTTTGTGGCATCAGAAGCACCAAAATCCTCTTTTTGAGCATCGTAACTATATGTATAAACATGGTCACCACTAGCACCTGAAAAGAAAATTTGAAGAATATACATATGTAAAATAAACAAAAACTTTTAAGCTGTAATAAAACATTTAATAGTAAAAAGAATTTTTGTTGTTGTTTTGAGATAGTCTTGCTACTATCCATGCTAGTCTTGAACTCATGGCCTCAAATTAACCTTCCTCTTAAGCTTCCTGAATTCTAGGATTACAGGCATGCCCCCATCATACCTGGCCCTACGTAAAGAATTTTGCAAGTAGGCAGAATTATTTATGAAGTGCTTTATGATAAAGATAGAAAAGATAGGAGAAATAAAACTTATTTTATGTGCCATGAATCATGTTATATCATCAGCATATTTTTTATGTCCTCAAAATAACATATTTAACTTGACAAAGTCAAAATCCTAATATGTAATAAAATAAAAATAAGTTCTGAAATTTGTTTTCATTGAAATGTATGCTCTCAAGAGGTTACAATGTAAAATAGATAAAGATGGCTAGCAAAATCCTTCCAAAAGTAAACTAAAACATTCCACTTGTCTTAAAATTAAATGTATTTGTCTCAACATAAAGAAATAAATAGCCTAGAATTATAGTGTGTGCCTGCAATCCCAGCACTAGGAAGGTAGAGATAACAAAAAAAAAATAAAGAAAAGAAAAGAAAAGAAAGAAGAAATAAAAAGAAAAAGAAAAAAAAAAAAAACAAAAAACTACAAGTTTGAAGCCAGTCAGACCCTGTCTCAAAAGCAAGGACTGAGGGAAGATGGTCAAATGTTGCTTATTGCCAAGTAAGTAGGTGGATAAATACATTAATCTTATAAATTCATAAAATTTGTATTAAGAATCTATAATCAATTTCTGGAATGGATAAGCTCTTGTAAGTCATGAAATGATACAGTATGAAGTAATGACATTCTACAACATACTTCAGCTCTAATGACCCTGTGATTTCCCACATCCCAAACACAGACATCTGAAGGAGTTGGCTATTTGCCCACCACACATAAAAACCATTTCTATCAGGTCTTGTCTGATTCAGACATCAGTCATCTTTTATCAACTGTGGCCATAAGTAGAAGACTAATTTGGTAATCTACAATAACTTAATCAGGCCTCACTGCTTCCTAAAGAATGAAATATATAAATAGCAAATAGGACCTTCAGTGTAATTCCAATTTATGAATAGCATATATACAGTTCTGAAGATGTAATTCACTTTCTGGACACATAATTTCCTTCAGTAGTTCCACTGATATTCATGCTATGTATATTATAAAATCTTTACATTAAATGATCTATCACTTTTCTCCCAGTAAAGATCATTTAGTGAAAAGAAACTCACCCAACTAACTTTTTAAAATAATTTTCTAATCAAGAGATGACCTAATACTTGTGGGTTTGTGCACATAAACAAATACAATAAATCTAAATGACAACGCTGTATGTGGCATTTCAATACATTAAATACCATATAGTATTATATAACTTAATGCCCAAATTATGGCATAATAAATAGACGTTTGATTACTTAAAATCTTATATAACTATCTACTGGCTTCTTTGATAAGTTATTTAAGTATAAAGAACAAAACTCCAACACTGTCCCCATAAAGAGAACAAGCACTCTGATAAATGCTGCACATGAATCATTGAAATTTAAAAACAAACGTATAAGATGTACACTATTAAACCACATTGTGTGTGTGTGCGCAAAGAAAAACTAGAGATCAAGTTTATGATGTTGTCATATGATAAAATGTCATCATCGAATTCAAAAACATTAACAGTATTATATAGCAATATCTCAACTATAACAAAGGAGAAATCCTGTAAGTTGAACTGATAGTTCAATCCACACTAGGGCACATTCTTGTGAGGTGATAAAATTTTTTTTAGGAAGCCAGCAAAATGGCTAAGCAGGTAGAGGCACTTGCTAACAAGCATGACCACCTGAGTTACATCCCTGGAATCCACATGGTGGAAGGAAAGAACTTAGTCCTATAGCTTGTCTCTGACTTCTAGATGAGTACCATGTGCACCATGAACATACAAAATACATGGCTCTGGCTGGCCTGGAACTCACTATGTAGGAGATCTACTAGCCTCTGCTTCTAGAACACTTGAGTAACAGATGAGCCTAGTATTTGACTGACCTTGAGTTCAAGCCCCAATACTGCAAAAATAAAAGCTTTTTTTTTTTTTTAATTTGCTACATGAGGAAATATAATCAATATCTCTTACCTTTAGCAAACATAGGCAAGATATCTGGACTCCCCCAGCTCCATGTGTACTTGCTCTCATTAAAAAGAGAGTCAAATTCTACAGGATTTTCTTTCCATCCTATGAGTAATGGAAAAAAGAAGCAAACAATAATATAAGAAAACAACAAAAACAGTCTGAAAGAAGCATTATTTAAATAGTAATTTCAAGCAACACATAAGACTCAGATTTTATTAGGCATATTATAACCTATCTTAAGCTGTATTTCCATACATACAGTTTTTCAGTAGCACAGAATGACAGACTAATGTTTAATTCCAGAATCAAACCAGGGTGTGTTCATATGAGTAAACCATGCTCAAAGACATGTCAAAAGAATATCAAAGCATAGTCTTGGGGCTTAAAAGATGGTTCAGAGGTTAAGACCACTTGCTGCTCTTACAAACCTGGATGTCCTAGGTTTGGTTTCCAACACCAACCCTGATTAGGTGGCTCACAACCACCTGTAATTCTAGTTCCAGGGAGTTGAACACCTTCTTCTGGTCTCCATGGTCACCTGCACACATGTGGTGCATAAACACAAAGACACACACACCCCAAATCTTTAAAAACACATTGATTTTTAACTGATGACATGATTCCATTTTAGGAAAATTGTTTATATAACAAGTGTTTTATTTGATAAACTTGTTTCAGAGCACAACCTTTGGCAACTGCACTGACATCCTCATAAAACCCAGCTATCAGGGCTACATGGCCTGGCCGAGATTCTGTTGGCACACGAGTGTGAGATACTCCCCAGCTGCCTTCATGCTTTATAATATTCCTAAAAGACAATTGGAATAAATAGTTAACATTTGCTAGTATTAAAACTCTCATAAGGCTTTAAGAAAAAATTTTATACAAGGAGTCAAACCAAAAGGTTAATTTTAAGATGAAAAGGAATCTTAAAACCCAGTGGAGCCCAATCCTATACCTATACTGTTCACCAACTGAACACCAACATGAAGGAGCCCAGGTAATATGAACAAAGAAAACACTCCCCTATTACCCTATTACAAGAAACAAGAAACAAACTACACCCTAGTGTTTCAAGCAACAAAGCATAGATGTTTGGTTATGTAGGAAAAATAGTATGCAAAACATCATATTGTTAAATTTTATTTGATGTGAGAGTGGTATATGGTTATATAAAACAAAGACTTGTTTTTAACACATACAGTTTAATGTTTGTTAGAGAAATGCACATTGCCATATATTCAAATTGTTAAGGGGATAAAAAACTAAGCATTCTACAAAATGTACATGTACAGCTGTGTACAAGAAAAAAATCGTATTTTTAAAGTTGAAAACAAAAGGTCAAGTATAGAAGTACATGGCATTAATCCTTGGGTTTGGGAGGCAAAGCAGGCAGATCTCTGAGTTTGAGGCCAGGCTGGTCTACATAGCAAGTTCTAGGCCAATAAGGGATACACAGTGAGACCTTGTCTCAAAGTAAGTTTAAGAGATTGTCAAACATAAGCTAATGTTCATCAGTTCATAATATAATATTTTTTAAAACTCAATCTACCAATTCTAAAACACACCCCTCAAGCTGTCGACATCCTTACCTAATAAAAGGTGCTCTAGAGTTTCCATCTTCTTCTAATTCATAAAGAGTATCTGCCCTTAGGCCATCAGCAACAAATAATACTATTCGTTTTGCTGGAGGAGGCAATGGTGTAAACTGAGGAGTCATTCCATGAACCAAAGGAGATGTAAAATAAATGTCAAAGATGGAGGCAAAGAACACAAAATGTACAAGCAATCCCAAAGCAAAAAACAGCAGCATATCCAGAATGAGTTACCTGCAAGAGAAATCAGAACAGGAAACAAAGTCAAGCTAGACACACCTGATGAGGATCTTTCTTCTACAAAGTTGATGGTTTTACACACACTGGCCCTGTGTCAGGATACTACACAACTAATAACTTCCTTCATTTACAATGGTAACGATAAAACATTATTTAACAACTTAAGATAATACTGAAACACACTAAGCAAAAAGAAATCAAGTTCAATTAGGATTAACAAATTATACCTAATCTAGTTAACTACTGAGTAATTAAAAATTAGGAAAAAAAAAAAAAGACAGAACAAAAAGTCCTAAAATTAATGAGGCTCAGTTACAAGAAATCCTAAAAACACAGAATATATAATTCAGACCATTCTTGGTTGTCTGCACATCACTGTTTCTTCTCTTAGAATTTAAACTTATTAAATTATCTATACCTTTAAATTTTTTGAGTTATTTATTTTTTTACCCTGATAATCAGCTTAGAGATTTGTAGCAACAAACTGAATGGGAAACATGCATTCTATCCATTTTGATGAGTCACACACAAGAAATTAAACTTCATTTGTGTTTCAGAAAATCTATATCTTTAAATAAGCATTTCCCTAAATCAATATAAAAGGTTTTATTTATTCACTGAATGCAATGTTTGTCCCTAGAAAAGAACACTAAGAAAACCTATCAGACATCTAATGAGCTTACAAATACTAAAGAAAGAAAACCAAGCAAAGTAAAACATTTAAATAATACTGTAAGACAGTGTACTATGAAACCTCTAAAATCAAGGCATCCATATGAATGCTTTCAAAACAGTCTAATGTAAATGGAGGCTTTTCTCTGTCCAGTCCTATCCTGTAGCCATTTCCAAATAATCACTAAGAGGCTTATCTTAATTATAAATGATGGCTCAGACTATTACTAGCTAGATATTACACTTAAATTAACCAATTTCTATTAATCAATGCATCACCGCATGGCCTGTGGCTTACTGGTTCTCTGACATCTTGTTGCCTGGGTGACTGGATCAAGTCTCCTCCATCCTTTTCCTTTCCCTGTACCTCTGATTGGCTTTGCTGCCCAGCCTTTTTCTGTCTAGCTATAGGCCAAATCAGTATTATTTATCAACCAAGGAGAGCAATTCATGTTCAGAGCTTACACAAATACCATCTCACAGCATTTCCCCTTTCTAATCAAAAAAGGAAGATGTTAATTTATCACTGTAAAATTATATATAACAAAAGAGTTACCAAGTAAGAATTACAGTTACAATATCCAGCTTATTTGTATTTGGCAAAATTAGAAAAAATAATTGGCTAGCTCAGTCAGTAGAGCATGAAACTCTTAAACTCTGTGTCATAGGTTTGTGCCCCATGTTGGGTGCCAGATGATGCACAATCCTAATTAGTCTTATTAAATAAAAACCCAGAGTCAGATATGAATGTGAAAGCTGAAAGATCAGAGAAACAGAGCAGCTAGCCACTAAACTTACCTCTATAAAATCTCAGACTGAATGGAGGATCCTGTTTCTACAAATCCTTAGACTGATTTCAGGATCCTGTCTCAGTGAATCCCCAAACTGAATGAGGAGATTACAAAAAAAAAAAAAAAAAAAAAAAAAACCACTAGAATTTCTCTTACTTAAAGCAGTATTAGGTACATATACTGACCCTGAGCTGAAAAATATACAAGAGGAGGATTACAAACACATCGTGGTCTTTCTGATCTGAATAATCAAATATCACAAGGATGGAGAATGTCCTATGTCCTATAAAACGAAAAGAGAAACTTATAAATGTTCTTATCAAAGATAAATTAAAAACTAATAAAAATGAACCAATTAGATCAAATTAGAAGATACTTCTTTTTATTCTAAGGGAATTTATAGATATTGAACAGGCAGTGAAAGATTAATTTTGCAATCTAATCTCTAAGTGCAATGCTTGCTTCTTTCCTAGTTAATATGATCATTAAACTACACAGTGAGCAACACCATGACAATCATGTTCTCAATATTAATAATTGAAATACAGAAAAATTAGTCAGCAGTTCTCAATTTGTGGGTCATAACCCCAGGGTAAACCTGTGGAAAATATAATAGTTCACACATGATTTGTAACAGTAGCAAAATTACAGTTATGAAATAGCAATACAAATAATTTTATGGGAAGGGTCACCAAAGCATAAGGAACTGTACTCAAGGGTTGTTGCAGCATTAAGAAGGTTGAGAACCACTGATTCTAAGCAAATACTTGTCAACATTTTCTTTAAAAAATTATCTGTGGTAGTACACACCTTTAAACCAAGCACTCAGGAGGCTGAGGCACACAGATATCTCTCTCTGAAGTAAGCCTGTTGTACAGAGTGAGTTCTAGGACAACCAAGGATACATCAAGAAACCCTGTTTCAAAAAACCAAAAATAAACAAATAAATAAAATTTATCTTTTCTCCATTTTTATGGTGTTAAACACTTGTATACATTTTTAGTATATATTAACATTTAAAATGTTTAATTATATTTTTATGTGGTTTTATGTGCATCCATGTACATGTGGGGGTGGGTGCTCACACATTCATATACATGTGCATGTCATGGCACAAATGTGGAGATCAGAAGACAACTCTGAGATCAAACATTTGTCTTCAGGTTTAGTGGCAATGCCTTTACCTACTGTACCATCTTACAGACCCCAACTATTCATTTTTCCTTGAAGATATATTACTTTTCTAAAAACAAACTTCCCATATATCACACACAATTATCACATTTTTGTCCTCTAAATGCATCTTTGCTGATAAATCCCAAATTGAAAAACACTAGTTTGTCCTCAATTTTTGACTATCAATAGCCATGTGATTAAATAAAATGTGTATGTGGGGCTTTAGATTTATCTCAGTGGTAGATTTTTGAATTCAGTACATAACTATATCTTTGATGATTTTATCACTTCTCGATAATTCAAGGACAGCAGGGATTCTATGCAGACTCAAATGTTTGAATAAACCATTTAGGATTATACCAATATGTTCGATAGCCACTAGAGGTCGCCTTGCTTCTCTGCTTAGGTTTCCTAGATAAAATCTGTTAAGTTTCAAAGATACTTTCAAAACGAACACAAAAAGCCCATGTTTTATGTTTAAGTAATTTATTATACATGAAGTTGCAATGACTTGAAAGTATGAATATTCACATACTATTTATTATACCCAATCACATTTATCTCAAGCAATATTGCCATAACAATTTCCTTTAAAGGGAATCACTTTATTCACATTACTGAAAGAGAAAACTTCATTAGCATAGTTGAGTTGCTTGAAAACCTCTAAAATAAATGCATAACTACTAAAATTTAAAGCACATATATTCATTTGCCTATAAAAATCGAGTTTACATCTTTGGGTTAATTGCCATCATTAACTAAAAACTAATAAAGTATTAGACACTATCATACATTAAATCAACCAAATTTTGTATTTATAATGTTACTTGTGGTTATTTAAGATTATTAAATCTTCAAATAATTTTAACACATAAATGATTAAAGTGTTTTCTTAATCTTTTATATTTTTACTGCTAAGACACAAAATCAGGGACTGTCTTTATTCAGATGTCTGCCTAAATTAAGGCTTTGATCTGGGTCAGTCATCCAATGAGTAAAGAAATTTCTGACAACTATTAATAAGTTATAAGTAGAGGTCGGAAATTTTTAATATTAATACTATTCATGCACAATACAGAGAGGCAAAGTAACCCTATGGGAAGTCTGGTCACTTGATTTGCTAAAAAATTGCAATTAGATAAACAAGCCCCCAGTTAAAGGATAGGAAGTAGGAATATTAACTACAAATGTACATAACAGGTCAGCCATAAAAGAACTTAAATGTTCAACTCAAGGAAAACATTTCAAATCTATTTCAATTTGTTCTTTTGAATCCAGACCCTAAATTAACGTTGCTGAATTAATTGCTTTTCTAGGCTCCATTAAGCCAATGGTACTTGTTTTTTAAAACCTGCCAAAAGTCCTCAGTATTCAATAGCCATACTTACATCTGCTGTGAACCAGCTGCCAGGCATAAGAGCATTCACACTTCCATGTACTTTCATTATCCCCTGGGTAGATGAATGCAAGTCAGGTTGAGAGGATTTAGGCTCAAACATTTTCAATGTCTCAATAAGTAATGTGTTCTTCCATCATCCTAAGTGTGGTTCTCCTCAGGAATTCTGAGTATAGGTTTCCAAACGTCCTCATCACAAAGGAAAAAGTGTACATAAACAATACAAACATGTCTTTCCCACACCATTCACTAAACCTCCATTCCAAAACGTGGTTGTTTTTAATCTCTTTGGTAATCTCAAAGTAAGAACTGGATATCCCTTTTGCTAAGAAATGTGAAACACAATATAAATATTGGTCATTTTATATTACTACCATGATATTGAAGATCTTTTTCACATTCATCAATAACGGCATTTACCCAAAGAATTAAAAACTAAAGTCTTATTTAAACAACAACAAAATCCTTAATACTAACAATATTGTTCAATTATCTTACAATGTAGCAAGGTAGTCTTTTACAATTTGGGTTAACTTTCTCCCCACCTCCATGTCCCCCACCATCCACACCCATCTTTATGTTCCTACTCCCAGCTCATATCACATGTAACATTATTTTAAAAGCTTCTAGGAAAACCCAAACAACAATAATTACAATGTGGAAAAAAAATCTGAAAACCTCAAATGAAATTTTAGTTTATTGAGACTGATAATCTGAAATGAAAGCCTACACTTAACTTCTGGCATACTTTACATGTAAACCAATAACTGGAATAAGGTCTTGTAATAATGCTCTTTTTTTTATTTTCCACAAAGCTAATGGAGACACTTCAGTACTTCATTATAACAGAGCAGGTAGTTAGCACTGCTGTGTATTAATTTATGTCTGCTAGGGGCTGTTTAATAGAAGAAATCTAAAACCAGGGGAAAGTGGCAATATGTGAGTAATAGAATAGAAGCTATCAGTACTAGCACTGAAGGCAGGGAAACAACCCCTTATCACCTCAGCCTACAATCAAGAAAGGTAAATGATCTTCTAAACTTAGAAGTATAGGTATGTGCTAACGTTTCATAAAAGAAGCGAAATCTCTCTTCAGCGTGCAGTGTTTTAAAATGTTAAGCCCCACAATCAAAACTTTGATTGTAGCCTAAAACGTTCAGAGGATTGTAGGAAAGGATGGTTTGGGACAAAAGATGGGTGATGTTAGTGCCACTCAATGTGTCCTACTGGAATGGGCTTGAACAGGTTATCAAAGCGGTTCAAACTAAAGTTTAAAAACTTCTACTGGTGAGACAGCTCTTAATAGTTTGAAATTTTCATTTGGCGCAAACTATATTAATTCCAAGGGCTTACAGAGCACTTATTTTGTCATCCAAGTCCAGGCAGTTTACAGATGAGTGCAAAGGCAACTCGAAACTCAAGTGCTGCAACTTCCGTCCAGGCTCTATCTGCACCCCGCAGCTTTCTAGGTTTAACTCTGAAGACCGAAGGGACACCCTCCCTTAACCGCAAGCAGTCCTTTCTGTCGCTAGACTTCCAAGTACGGAAAAGCGAAGAAGCCAGATTCTGACTACAGCCCACCACACTTACTATCTGGGCGGAGACAGCAAACAACTGCAAAAAAATGAAACCTGGAGAGAGCTGCAGGCATGAGGCCACTGGGCTGGCTCAGCCACACCTCAAGTGCAAGGGTGCCGGGACTTTACCTGGGGCTTATCCGGCTTATCCGTCTTGGGGACAGGGCCTCCTCAGCATGAAGGCAGGGCCCAGGGACATGAAAGGTCTGGGAAAGGTCCCTCAGCCTTCTCAAAGTACAGAGAACCGATACCCTCAGCCACCTCGGCCTCTGCACCTCAAAGGCACGCCCCCAACATGCCCAAGACCTCCGCTGCTCTCGCGATAACTCTCTTAGCCAGTCCCAGTAATTCCAGCCAATCCGCGAGGGGGTGTGGGCGTGGCTTTACGTTTGAGTCCAGAGCGGGTCCTTCAATCTTAGGACTACTGGGCCTGAAGTGGGTGGGGCTGAGGCGGGGACGGGGCGGGACGAGGAGAGACACAAACAAGTTCTCGCGAGAGTAGAGACCAGGAAGACGCCTGCAGAGCCCGCTGCTGGTGCAGCGGCGGCTGAGGCAGCAGGTGCTATAGCATCTGGGCCTCCTGCCTTCGAGTCTGGCCTAGTCTCCAGGTGAGAAGAAGGGAGCGGTCCGCCCAGGCTGTCTAGGTGCTCAGTGCCTCCGGGACCTAACGCGGACTCAGGTTGGGCCTGTCGGGCCAGGCAGGGAAGCATCCACACTCTGACAGAATAAGATGGCGGCGATGGCACCCGGAGGTGGTGGCAGTGGTGGTGGTGTAAATCCATTCCTTAGCGATTCCGATGAGGACGACGACGAGGTAGTGGCGACCGAGGAGCGGCGGGCAGGACTTCGGCTGGGTACTGGGCACGGCCTAGATCCTGGCTCTGCGGGCTCGCTGTCGCCACAGGACCCCTTGGCCCCGGGGCCCAGCGCGCGACCCGGGCTCCCTGCGGAGGTGTCCGCCACTCCGGCGGCCTTGGGGGGCAGCGGGGAGACCCCTGCCCGATTGTCAATCGATGCGATCGCCGCCCAGCTGTTGCGTGATCAATACTTGCTGACTGCCCTGGAGCTGCACACAGAGCTGTTGGAGAGCGGCCGCGAGCTACCGAGGCTGCGCGATTACTTCTCCAATCCTGGCAACTTTGAAAGGCAGAGTGGGACCCCACCGGGGATGGGGGCGCCTGGGATCCCTGGAGCATCCGGCGTTGGGGGCGCTGGAGGTCGGGAACCCAGTACGACGTCGGGAGGAGGACAGCTCAGTAAGTAGGCGCAGCCTGTCACACCTGCAGACATCAGATTAGAATTAAGAGTTACTGTGCTGTTGAGGGTTACTTTGTGGGCAGCTTCTAAAACTAGGGTCGTTTTTTGAAGCAATACAGTATTGAGGGAGGTGGAAGGTATCCTTCGTAGAAGAAACAGAATTCTCTGTAGCTGTTCTTTGTATAGGCTCTGAGCTTTGGCAGATGTTCTACTGTCCGTGCCCTCCCCCCATTTGTATTGGGACCTATATAACATCAAGAGTTTCCAGTTTATTGGCTATTATGGCACTCTGGAAAGCTTCCTTATAACTTGGGCATTTTGCTCTAGGCATTTTTTTACCTTTTTCCACAGATCCTTGACTCACTACCAGGAAATAATGTTTCTTAGTAATTCTTTGATTCACTCAAGAACAGAGAAAGAACAGTATAGGAAATGTCAGTACTAAAGTTGAATGCATTGATGACTTTTTGTCTTTGGAAAACTTTACTCAAAAATTGGTTTTTCCATTATTTTATATAATTAATTTATGCTAATAAAAAGAAGGAAATGGGATGTTTCCACTTCCCGGGTTGTGTTTTGTTTAAATAATATTAACATAGTTTAATTTTACTACCCTAATTTTAGTAGTGTTCAATTTACAGGAAAGCTGTGGAACAAACCAAGGATCTTCTGCCACCTTTAAAAAAAAAAATAGCACCACTTTGTAGACTTTTTTTCTCTGAATAAGCTAGTCATCTATTTTTTTCTTGCTACATTATTTTTAGCAACAAGTAATCTCTGATTCAGTCATATTTATAAACTTTATATGAGGATTCTCAGCATTCGTTTTGAGAGGCATCAAATTTTTCCCACATTGATGCTAATCTTCTGTGGGGCCAACTGGAATTTACTAGCAAATAAGCCTAATTTATTTCTCTACATGTCTGTACTTTTGAGTGATTTCAGAGACATAAATTGCTAAAGTTTGATGTAATAGTATAACTGGGAAGGATGGATTTTTCTCTCAGGGTAAATCCTAAGCACTGTCTATAATTATCTAATGATTGTTACCTGACAAACTCCTTCATCAGGTCCCCGGCCAAATGTCACTTTTATAATACTTTATGTGCATCCCAGGCTTAGTTTTAACCAACATCATAGCTGCTAGCTCTTTTGTATTTGGTTTGATGACAGTAATGATTTAATATATAGTCATTTCACTTGTTAGCTTGGAGCTTCTGCCTCTTTTCCCAAGACTGGGAAATTTGGGGCCCTGCATCTGAAATACAAACTGCTATATCTCCCTAGTTTTGTGTGTGTGTATGAATGAGAGAATGACTACTGGTTGGAAGATGAGGACTTTTTATATCTTTTAAGAGTCAGATCTAGGATTTGAACTCAGATCTCTATCTTAATATTCATTCTACCATAGCTACTATGTCTGCTTTTAGGATGCAATTCAGCAAAAGAAGGTTGTTTCAGTAGTGATCAAACAAAGTACCTAACAATTCAGAGTATGTCTTTACTCAAAATGGCCAGTCAACACAGAAGGCAAGCAAGGCATACAAAATTGATAATATAAAGAATGAATTGAGGAAACATAGCATCGAGAGGGGAGTTGAATGATCTGCCAGGACCATCACTCCATTTCATCAAGACAGGCAGCCACACTGCATAACATTAAACTCAAAGTCAGTACAGTCATACAGTGCATGTAGTTGCTTTAGCCTCCACAGAGAAGCAAATGCATTTTTAATACAATTTTTTTATTCTTTTATTTCTTCAGAATTTCATATGACATGTTTTGATCATATCCATCTTTTATTCCTCCCCTAACTCCTCACCCATCCAACTTCATGTTCCCCTCCCCTCTTTTTAAATAACCCACCAAGTCTTTATGCCACTCATGGAACTAAGCCCCTTCACTAGAGCATGGTTGCCCTACCACAGGCCGTTCCTTGAATGAACGCTCCCAGAAGCCATCAACTGTCTCTGGTTCCCAGGCAGTGGAATTGTGGAGCCCCTGCCTACTCCCTGTTGGAAGGTTGATTGGCTTGATCTTGTGCAGGTCGTCTTCTTCAGGGCAACCATAGCGGCTATAGGTTGATTTGGCTGAATCCTGATGAGGGAGTTTGTCAGGTGACAATCATTAGATATCATTAGTCCTGTCATGTCCCAAAACCAATTTTTTTCCAGTCCTCCCCAGACTCTGGCTAGGATCTTTCTACCCCTCTCTTTTGCAATAGCTCTTGAGGCTTTTTTTTATGATACAATTGTCTTATATTTGTGGTGGAATACTCTAGCACCATTCTCTATCAGTTGTGAGTCTCTACTTCACTACCAACCAGATCGAAGCACATTTATTAACTATTCTGAATCAAATTATCTAATTTGATTACAAGGTCATATTAGTTTGTATGATTGATTTCAGTCAAAAAGTTTAGCTGTGTGATTTGCATCTTATGTTTCTGGTGATGAGAAAGCATGGCTCAGCCTTAGGGAGAATAAAACAAAAGTTGTAAGCATAGGTGTAGGCTTCTGAATATTCTCACCCATTTTAAAGTCTACAAGTCAGTTTGTTTTTAAAACCTGCTAGTCCTGTTGTGGAGATATAAGATTGCTCAAAGTAGTGTCATCAGAATTTTATGTTACTACTGTTATCCCTCAGTTCTGTATTTATGTGCTGCCTTAGTTCATTCTTTCAGCTTGCATCAGAACCACCAAATATACTCTTTATTTTGTGGCTTGATCTCATCCCCTATCTTTATTCTTACTGGCTCTTGCTCTTCAGCCACACAAGCTCTGCCATAGAGCTACATTCTCCAGCCTTCCTTTTCTTACTTCCTGTTTTCTTGCTTGCTTTTTTTTTTTTTTTTTTTTTTAAGATAGGATTTTTCTGGGTTGCCAATCATCCACTGAACTCTTTCTATAGCAGAGTCACACCTTGCATTCCTCTTGGCCCAACTTCCTGGTAGCCATAATTATAAAGCTGAACTGGCTGACTGGCTTGTTAGCTATTCAGAGTTACTTTCTCCTACCCAAAACAGTTCTTTCCAACCATTATGATTAGCAAAAGCTTTCAGTGCAGAGGGGAAAAGCAATACTTTTTAAAATTTGCCCTTTATAATAACTCACTATGTGTAGCAGTAAAGTTGCCGTGCTTTGTATAAGTAAAGCCTTAATCTTAGTCACATTTTCTCAGTGTCTAATATTTTTCTATACTGGTTCTTGATGCCTTTTCCTGACACATTCACAAATTTACATTCATCTGAAAGGAAGGCCCTATTTGTTCCTTTCCCATATGGGTCTCTTTGGCCCATAGTGATTTGAAGTCCTCTGAAAAATAAAACTACTTTTACACCTGCTTAGTTCTGTGCCCCATTTTAATTGGGTTGTTTACTTGATGCTCATTGACCCTTTAAATCTCTTCAGTTTTGACAAATGAATACGTCTGTAGTGAGCGACCTATGCTCCTACATTGTGTATGTGAATAGGCTGTTTTTCTCTGTCAGCTTTTCATATTTTTTATTCTTTTGGTTTTCAGTAATTTGATTATGGTATTCCTGTGTTTCTGTATTCTATCCACTGGGTGCCCTCTAAATTTTTTGAACCTGTATCTGCTCAACTTCTTGTTTTTTACCTATGTTGCCTCCATTTCTATATATCTTAGACATTTTGCTATTGCTCCATAGAAACAAATCTGTTAATTTTTGTCTTAGTCACCTTTCATTATTCTTCAGGTTGGATACTTTCTTTAATCTTTCCCCCCTTTTGTTTCTGTGCCTGGGTATACATGCCCAGAAGTCATAGGCCACTTGCAGGAATTGATTCCCTCCTCACTATCTGGAGCCCAACAACTGGCCACAAGCCACAGAGCCAATCCCACTGCTCCTGTAGTTATTTTTGATTCATTCTTCTGTCATACTTAGTCTATTATGTTCTGTATTGAACTTTTGGTATCAAGCATTCGATTTTCAGCCCTCTGATATTTTCTAGAATTTTCATTCTGTTCTCTATATTCTCTATTTTTCTGCTAGGATTTCCTATCCTTTTTGTTTTTGTTACTTTTCTATTATTCTGTTAAAACATCATGACCAAGACAGCTTAAGAGTCTGGACAGATAAGTGTCCATCACCTCTCGGGTTGGAAAAGTGTGGCATCAGACAAGCAGACATAGCAGCATGAGTAGCTGAGAGCCTACATCTTGCATAGCAAACAGGAAGAAGAGAGAAACTCCCTGCAAATGGTCTATGGCCTTTGAAACCTCAAAGCCTGTGTCCAGTGGCACACTAGCCCCAGCAAAGTGACACCTACTAAGCTTCCCTAAATACCACCAGTTGGGGACCACGTATTCAAATGCCTGAGACTTATGGGGGACATAGAATTCAAAACACCACACTTCATTCACTAAATATAATTTTAACAACTGTTTTAAAATCTTTGTGTCCTGATTGTCACATATGGCTTGCCCTGCTCATATTTTCTCTTGGGGTTGGATGACACTGCTGTTTTTGTGTATTTGATATGATATATGGACTAAATGATAAACAGTGTATTTGATAGATTGTAAAGACTAGCTTTTGTCAGTTTTTTCCAATGTCTACATTTTCAGTCAGCAGTTATCCAACCCAGACTAAATCTTCAATGTCTTTGAGGTTCGTTTCAAATTATTGTTTTGGGAGAGATGGTTATTGTCTGTCTGGAGTATTTGGTTGGTTGACTGGTTCTGGTTGTACTACTTGTGTAATTTGTTTTATATATACTTTGTTCATAAGTGGGCCAGATATTTATTTGGCTAGGGAAACATAACTATCTAAAGTAATTAAATTGGTTTGAGCGCTTTTAATCCTTTTGTTTGGTTTGTTGGCTAGTAGAATTTCTAGAACTTATAGTTTTATTAAATGACAATATTTATGAGTATTTGAGTTTAAAATCCCTTGTTTTACAACTAAGTAAAAATATGTTCTGTTTCTCTTCTCTTTTTTATAGATCGAGCTGGGAGCATTAGTACTCTTGATTCCTTAGACTTTGCAAGATATTCAGATGATGGTAACAGGGAAACAGATGAAAGAGTGGCAGGTGAGTAAGACTGAAAAAATAGATTTGGATTCTTTGGCTTTCCAGAAATAATAAAATGGCTTGAGGAGTTATCTTCCTTCTACTATATGGTATGTTAATGTACATAGTTATTATGCAAAACTATGCTGCTGATTTCTGATTTAAATTGGAGCTCTCCCAGCTTGCTGTCCTAGTGGTGTTAGAAGCTTTAGGATGCATAAACCTACAGTTTGCTGGATTTCCCATGTACCAAGCTAGTTAACAGCTACTGTCCAACTCAAGGCCAACATTCACAGATGTCTGTTAGTACGACTTTGCATTTTTCAAAGCTGGTTGAAATAGCTCTGTTCCAATTGTTAGTTTGAACTTTGCTTTGTGAATGCCCCATAGCTCTCAAAGTTGTTTCCAGAAATTCCTGATTTTCCTGTGAGGCCTGGTACAACAGGTCTTTTAGGACCCTGCCCATTCTAATAGGATAACATCTTTCCTAATTGATTAGTTACTCAGACCAGTCTCATCCCTCCTATCCTCATCCTCTTCCTCACCAGTACTTCCAAATACATATCAAGATATCAATCACCACTAGATCTGTAGGACTTCTGAGGACCAGTTTGTCTTATACTGTATTCTATCAGTATCATTTGATGCTAGTGAGAATTTTCACAGAATCTACCCTAGAATTTGCCAGTATAGGAGCTGTGGCTCCTTGGATTCGAGTATCTGGTTCCTCAAGGTTATGGCTTCCTGTGATTGAAATCATTCTACTTAGTGTTGTAGAAATTATTTTTATAAGACTTTGGCCAAGAGTGAGAGACATCAAAAGCAGAATTTAAGCTCCAGTAAAATGTAAGCATTTCTGAAACTAGAGGGCTATAAGGGACAAACAGAGCTGTGAGGGCAGGATGAGTCTAGATCTACACCTGTTATTAAAGGATTTTTCTTGCACATACTGGTATAAATTTGTTAAAGCCTACACAATGCTGATCTACCGAAGTTATTATAATACAAATAAATAATTCTTGTAAGACACTTGTTTGCTCCACTTTAAACGGTAAATGCTGTTTCATTGAAGCATCACCACCTACCCACAAAAAACTAAGGCCCTGGGAGAGATTGTACTAAACTTAAGTAATGGAGCTAGGATTCAAATTGAGGTAGCCTAGCAACAGTGTCCACAATTAACTGGACCATGTGCTATCTCATGAAGTGAAGGATTAGGTTTGACCTAATTAAGAATTCTATTCCAATATATGGTTTCCATTCCTTGCTTAAGACTAGAAACTTGATATTTAAAACTCACAGTATTTTATAAGTTGGGGGGAGTGATTGTTTTTTAGGTTCAACCAAAGCTAAGAGAGCTCAACAGTATAAATAATAGTAATATCAATTTAATAAAAAAGATCACTGTAAGAATTTATTGTGACCTATATTTTATAACTGCTTTGTTGTGAGCATAATGTAGCAACAGTCATCAAAACATCAAATCAAATCAAGCATAGCCGCTAACAACTATAATCTATCACTGACGAGGAAACTTGCCCCAGGTTTGAGGCTAGCCTAGGTTGCACAGTGAGATCCCCACCAAAGGAAAGACTAAGGGAAAAAAGTCCCTATGAATCACACCTGTAATAGCTATCTAAACTCGCAAATCAAATGAAAGATTAAATGAATAAACTCAGGATTGGTTTATCCTATTGCATCATTTGTAAAGTACCATTGTTATATAATTACATATTATATGTTTTACATTATGTAATATTAAATATTTTATATTCTGTAGTAAATATATGGTATTTATATTTATGTGATATGGAGGTGTTGTTGATATTGTTGTTTTGTGGTTGTTGTTTGAGATAGGTTGGTTCTCATGAATCCTAGGCTAGCCAGGAACTCATTCTGTACCTGAGTATGACCTCAGACTTTTGACCGTCCTTGCTTCCACTTCCCAAGTGCTAGAATTACAGTTATATGCCATCACTACTTAGATTGCTATACTGGAAATCAAATCCAGAACTGTAACCTCCAGACCCCATTTACTTTTTAAAGAGGCAAAATAACAGGTTTTATATTTGTATAATTACATGTTAGAAAATAACGCGTAATGACAAGTTGGCTACATAATTGTGTTCTTTAATTTTCATTTGAAGTTAGATTTTATTAGATTGAATTTCCCATTATTCAAGTATTTTTGATTTCTAACAGAAAGCATTGTTAAGGAACAAGCACTGAGCCATTCCATCTGCCTCTGTAACCACTCCTCCAAGAGGCTTCTTGAGGCGGTGGGCCTCACCCTACACACCTTTGCACAACAAAGAGTAGAGTGCAGTACTGAAGAGTTGGCTTGGCAGCTCAGAGGAGGTTCCATTCCAAGCATCTACTTGATGGGTCACATTGACATGTAACTCCAGTCCCAGAGGCTCCAGCACCCTCTTCTGGCCTTTACAGTCACCAGCCATGTACATAGTGCACAAATATGTACAGGCAAAGCACCTATTTCACTAATGCAAGAAATCCACAGTGACTGAGAACAAGATTATTTATTAATGGGTTCTATTGGGAATCAAACTCACTGGTACAGAATAAGACACATCCAGTCACAGAGTCCTGGAGGGCTGTGGACCCATTCAACACTGTTTCACACTGCCTGACCTGGTCCTCACCATCCAAGAGGGCTTGAGAGTAACTATTAGTGTTCCCCAGATATTAAGCTAGACAAGATCCCACACCCTAGGGACTGGTCCCCAAGGCTATAAGTGGAACGAATACTCACTACATTACATATAAATAATTTAAAAAGAGATATTTAAAATTTAGATATTTTGATATTACATTCTAATCTAAAGAATATATTTTACCTGTAATTTTTGGGAGCTAATCATTTTCTCATTACTGTCCTATGCTAATGGACTATGAAATCTTCATCCTCCTTAAAAGAAGATCATATTAGTCTAGAAAACAGCTTTCAGTATGTATGGAATCATATGTGTGTGTATATGTGAGGTTTTAAGAAGTTAATCACATTCTCCAAAGATTTCTATTCTTTGCTAATCATTTATAGTAATATAAAGGTGAATAAAACAATCAGTGATTCAGGAAAAATGAGTGTCCTGCCATCTGTCATACGTAACTCTCAGTGATATAGATAGCACAGGTCCACAATCCATTATCTTGCCAATGTGGGTCTTTCCAACCTATAATTAGCTGTTGATGTTTGAGAAATTTTTATTTGCATTTATTTGATTGATTGATTGATTGATTGATTGATTGATTGATTGATTGATTGTGGGGCAAGTCTTATGCAGCCTAGTCCAAACTTGGACTGTGTATCTGAGACTATCTTTGAACTCCTGGTCTTCTCACCTCTACCTCCCAGGTACTGACATTGCAGATGATGCATTGTATCATCACACATGGACAGCTGTTGATTTATAATACAAATATTATATTTGTTTTCTTATCACCCTTCTACTAAGTTAAAAATCTGGTTATTTTCTCAGTCCTATAGAATTTCTTTCATAGAGACATATCCACCTCACCCCCTACCCAGTGATTGGACCCAGAACCTCAGTCATGTTCTTTCCTACTGAGCCCTATCTGAAGGCTTGGAGATCCCCTCTGCTCAATGTTTATAGAAAATACGTAATGTTTTTAGCAGTCCTGCAAAATAAGTAATGAATTCTTTGTTTTTATAAACTAGTAAAATGATACTTCAAAGATATGCCAGGAACACAAAAGAGTTCATTTCCAAAGCCCATAATGTCTTTTAGAATAGGCTGCACCTGTGAAAAAAGTTTAGACGTTTATAGATATCAGAGTTTAATCTTTCCCAAATAAAATTATTTGAACATAATCACTTTCTTTTCAAACAATACTTGAAGCTTTTATTGTGGTACTTTTTGAAGTATGCATTTTCACATAGAGTTGATATAAGTATATCAAGTGTCAGGGCAAATGAGCTTAATTCTGATTTGTTAGTAAATTGTTGAAGTTTTCTTAAAGGTAACAAGATTTAAAAATTGCTGTATTTGGCTTATTTTATGTATTTTGAACATTTAAGTGTGAGGTAGTAAACAGCCCTGTTCTGTTTTAAGATTGCTTTGGAATGGATTATTAGGGCTTTGATTGCTTTAGAACTGTGCCTGGGAGATAGCTCAGCCTATAATGTGTTTGCCTCGCAACCATGAGAACCGACTTTCATCCTCAGTGCCCATTACAAACAAACAAACAAAAAGTATGCATAGTGGCATGCAACTGTGATCACTATGCCAAGTCTGGGGCCCTCTGGCCAGCCCATCTAGCCTATTTGGAGAGTTTCTGGCCAATGAGACACTATCAGAAAACAACATGAGAGGATGTCTTCTGCCCTTCACCTGCACGATGTGCACATAGTTATTCACACATAAGAACCAGCTTCATAAGATCCATCTTTTACTATCAGAGTTGCTGATTTTGTTCTTGTATCTCTGCCTGCTAGAATGTAACTTATATATTCACACGCTGATGAAATCTAAAGGGATACAGTGCTGCTTTCTAATTTGCAGGGAAGATACCCCTGAATGCTGGAAAGAAGAGTCATTTTTGGTCGACTCTGTATTCCAAATGACGCTGTTCTCTTCTAAAATTACTCAAATCTGTGGAATCTCCAGCCCCTATACCCTGGGTTACAAATGCTTAATAGCACCCATGGGCTTGTTCCTTGGGTAATGGAACTGTTTTGTTGAAATAAATCTGTGTAAACTAGGTTGGCCTCAACTTGAAGGTCTTCCTGCCTCAGCCTGATGAATGCTGAGATTGCAAGCATGTACTGCCATACCTAGCCAGATTTTTTTTTAAGACAGACAAGGGTCTCAGTACGTAGCCTTGGCTGTCCAGGCACTCACTATATAGACCAGGCTGGCCTCAGACTCATGACATCCACCTAACTGCAACCGAAACCATGTGTCACTAGGAATTGTTTTTAAATGTAGTTTCTCTTATTCTATGTATCTTCCCCTATAAAAAGAAAAGTGTGTGTGTCTGTGTGTCTGTGTGTCTGTGTGTGTGTGTGTGTTCTTTCCTATTAGCAAAACCTTTTGATTTTATTTTCTTATACTAAACCTTATATGAATCTTATAATTTGATATTTAAAATTGGATTCATATTCCAACAAGGTTAGATACAGCATCCTGGAAATGAAATGGAGGGGGCGGGTGATAGATTATTGTGGTGAGTGGCTAAGTTAAAAATAAAGGCAGTGGTCATTAAATTTTACTGGATTTTAGATTTCCAAACATATATTTCATGACAGTGATGTTTCACAAACAAAAGGATGGGGCTGGGTCTCGTGGATAGGTGAGTTTAGAAGGATGGGGTTTTCTTCAGGATGTTTCTGTCTTTGATATTTGAGTATCTTAATATTAGTAGATATAATAATACATAATGTCACAAAAGTCTGACATTGAGCAGTTACAAAGATGTTTGAAATGAATTGCTAGCTACTAGAAGGATTAGAATCAGTTTAATTTAGACATTAAATGATGAGAGGATGAAGATCAGATATAAGTGATGAATAATCTTCAAGCTTCCCTTAGTTGATTTGCACACCAACTCCATGGATGGAGGTACCATTAAAGGGGAGAGGCGCAGGGCAGACCAGATGTGAGAAGAAAATGATATAATTCAGTTAGGGCCAAATGCAAAACTTAGGAACCATACAAGTGGGCAAGTTTCAAGACCGTGGTCATCAAAGGAGGCCAAAAAAGACCACCCAAGAGTGATAGTGAGAAAAACCAACTTTAAAACAAGTGATAGAGGAACCTGAACAGAAAGAACCATAATGGGAAGGGCTTTTGTTGTTGTTGTTTTGTTTGTTTGTTTTGTTTTCTTCTTTTAAAGGATTTGGGGGAAAGGCTGCTTTTTCAGCTTCTTAAAGGGATATAGAACTAAAAGTACATATAAATTATAGAGTTTGAATTTTGCTCTGATATACTTATCTAAGTTATGCTTAGTGGTACAGTTTGTTTTTAAAGCCCAAAATAGACAGAATTTTTTAAATGCAGTAAGGTGGTGATAATACTTGATTTTTATTATTTTTAAAACAGATTTTAGCTAGGTGTGGTGGCACATGTCTTTAATCCCAGCACATGGGAGGCAGAAGCAGGAGAATCTCTATGAGTTCTTAATCTTCTAGAACTCAATAGAATACTAAAGTATTAAAAGTTGAAAAGTGTTATTTCTGTTAACGTTATATTAAGGAGGCAAAGAAATTTTACCTGAAAGAAGACAAATGCATATCTATTGAGAAAAGGCAAAGTACATATTCAGACCTGTTAGTTTGAGCTCTTGAATAATGAAATCTAGAATGAGAATGAAAAATGCTTATGTCTTGTGAAAAATAAAATTAAAAAAAATAATATTTCCAGTCTCATGTCAACATGAACTAATTTGAAAAACAATACTGGGTTGGGACCTTTGGTAATTTAAAATTGCTTATACTGACTTAAATGCCTCAGTAACATTGTATGCAGTGTTAATATACATGCGTGTTTGTATTTATTACATTTAATCTCACTAAGATGACTTTGGTTTGGGTTGGCCAAGTAAAATGAGCAGATTGGTTGTTGGTTCTTAGAGCGTTTTATATAAGCACACATAGCCTCATACACTTTTAAGAAGAATTCTGATTTTAAGAATTGGTTATAACTTGTTCCTGAGTATGTCTCCTTATAGGGTAATTCAGTTTGCACTTCAATCTAGTGTTTCAAGAGACAGATTCATATACATATAACTATTGTATGGGATTAAGAATATTAGTAGTTGAAGGGAGAATAAAAAAATAATGAGGGTAAAAATTAAATACTTTGTATACATGTATGAAATTGCCAGAGGATCAGTTTTCACAAGGAAATCTTGTAAAATTCTTCCAAATCTGCATTTGCTTGGTTATATTCTACTTTTATAGAGATGTACTACAGCTTCAAGCATAAACTCTCTTTTAGAACCTGTGTTTATATTAAGAAACATGCAGCAGAGTGAATTCATTTTGGAAGGCTGTCTTTTCAAAGCATTGGTATCTTCTAATGACATTTGGCAATATGTATGTAGATGTTTGTAAAATATAAATTCTTGCCGTCTGACATGGGTTTTTCTGGCTTTCTGTGCCTAATCATTCTTTGTTTTGTTCCTGGTCACCAGTTTGAGTATTTCCCATTTTGTGTTTTAACCAGTTCCCGCTCCCCACCTTTTCCCTCTCCTCCCCCCACTTTTCTATCATCCTGGTGTAGGGCATTTCTGATCTGCAATTGTTCTGTAGTATATTTTGGACAATTTTAAATGCTACTGAAAGCAACATATATATATAGATATATAACTATATATATATTATATCTATATATATATTTACCTTATGCATAGTCTAGTTAGGTACTTTTTCAAAATTTCATAGAATTTTGGAAAAAATTTTAAGTGAACAAAGTTCTACATAAGTCTGTTCTGTGATGTAAATAATCTTACATTAGCATAACTCTTAAAGAGTTTCAATAACTTGCAGTTGAAGAGAAATGTCTTTGCTTTCTGCACAGAAGTGCTTGCAGATCAGCTTTGCTGACTACCAATGGCACTGAGTGACTGGTACACACCTAGTGCTTTTGTTGCTGCTGCAATTAAACTCTGTGCATCAAAATAAATGGCCGTCAAAGCTGTGACTCAACTACATTCTTAAGTTTTTATTGAACACATGCAAACTGAGTGAATCCTAATTTTTCCATATATTTTTATAGCTTATATCCAATGCCATTTCATCTTTTTTTTTTCTACCAGTCAATTAGGGCAAAGTTGAATTTCTTAATATTAAAGTTAAATTGTCTAGTTTTTATTCAAAACTGTAATTACCATTTATGACAAAGATCAATTAATTTTCCCAGAGTAACAGAAGTAATTTTCCCTTCAAATTTGGTCATGCTACTTAAACACAATATATAAGACACATGCAGTTCAGTCTTGCTCAAGATAGTGTCCAAAGTTTAATGAGAGGTGTTCCCAGCATCTGTTTTATCTTACAATCAGACTATATAGTTAATAGAAAATAGTCTAATTGGAGACTTATTTAAAACCTTTTAATTTTTTTCTAATTTTATTTGGTACCCTTAGATAATTATACACAACTCTTTTAGAGATGATTGGCATGTATATGATCATTTGCTTTAGGATTAAAGCATTTCTATTCTTTAGTGTTAAATGGGAACTGAACTAAAACCTTCAGGCCTTTTTAAATTTAATTTAATTTTATTTTAGATAGGGTCTCTCTGTGTAGCCACGGCTGTCCTGGAACTGGATTTATAGACCAGGGTGGCATGCATTCACAGAGATCCACCTGCCTTTGTGTCCTGAGTGATAAGGCATGTGCCGCCGCCACCACCCTAGCCCTTTAGGCCTGTTTAATGTGTGCCTTTAACCTAACTACTTATTTCTAGAAAACATGCTTCCGGTAGGAAAATGTATAAACATACAACACTTGTTACACTTGTTACACAGTGAAACTGTACCTCTCAACAAGAGGTATATCCATTAATGTTTCTGCAGTCACAGCACTCTAGACAATATATGTCAAAGTAACTTAAAATTCGGGGGGGGGGGGTTGTTTTGTTTTATTTTATAGGAATATTTGCTTATTTTTCATGTAATTTTTACCTACCCTCCCCCGAAATTATGTCAACCAAAAACATTTCATTACATTTTCTTACCCAGATTGACTATAACAAGAAGTACCCAGATTACTAAATTTTTAACTACCTAAATAAAAGTAGGCCACATATTATATTTTTAATAGCTCTATTCCCTGTCAGACAGCTAGAACATACACCCCTCATTCTGCTAAAACTATGGAAAACGATCACCAGTTTGCTTGCAAATCAACTCTGCTGCATGCGTTCACAAGTTTCATAAAGATTGCATGCTTTATGTTTTCAATACAAATTGTGTTTCTTTTCATACCCATCTTTGCTTTTTATTTTTTTATTTTTGTTTCCCTTTTCTTGGTTGGATGCCTGTGTGTGTTTAATCCAAATCCCTGTCCAGTCCTGGAATTTGAACTACGGAAAGCCAAGGAGACCATTCAGGCCCTCCGAGCCAACCTAACAAAGGCTGCAGGTGGTGTACATAAAACTTTTTGAGCTTCTTCCCACTTTTACAATGTAGAAGTAGCTGGGCTATTTTTATGTGCAAAATGGTAAAACATTTTCTTATTTTATCCCTCCAGAACATGAAGTTCCTTTACAGGAACGAAAAAATTACAAATCAAGTCCTGAAATTCAGGTGAGTGAATGACACCAGTTATCTTCTGTATAGCCCAACTGTGAAAGGAACAAAGCTCACATTTCCCCATCTGTCTTTTATTTGCTTTCAGGAACCAATCAAACCTCTTGAAAAGAGAGCTCTCAACTTCCTAGTCAATGAGTTTTTATTGAAGAATAACTACAAGCTTACATCAATAACCTTTTCAGATGAAAATGATGATCAGGTAAAGTTACTGTTTGGAGTAATGTGTGCTTTTAATTTACTTTGTCTCTTAGCTTGATATTTAGCAATTACGCCTCCAGTAAGATTCCATGTGGGTCGTTTTTAAGAGCAAACCAGGTACTACTCAGTTTAGTATTTCATTGGCTCAGAGACCTTTTCTATTTTGTAAGCTTTCTAAATAAAGACTTTCTTTCCAGGTAGCTTTTTACAGCCTGATAGTAACTGATAGCCCTTTATATTTGTGTGCATTTATAAAGTATGCTTTTATGAAACTAGACATTCCTTCGTCCTATAGATCCATGCAGACTTAGAAATTGAGTTTGTTTGTCAGAGAGCTAGAACATACACCCCTAAAATTTCTTGAGTCACATTGTAATTCAGATGTTCAATAGCAGGGTTAAAAAAAATGTTTTCAATGACAATATATATGATGTATGTATATGTATGTATGTAATTGGTTCTCTGGCTAGAACCTTCCGGAAGTAAATGCCAGAAATTTATTATGAGGGAAGCAGAAGGCTGTTGTTTTTGTCTTTGTTCATTCAATTACTTTGTGGTGCTTAGCAAACAGCCCACCTCTGAAACTGTATACCCTTTCCTCAGAGGCAGCTTTTTAATGAAGGTTATTCCTTTGATTTATAAAATCTACTGTGGATATTTTTACGGAAATAGAAGTTCTATAATGGACATAGCTGTTTATTTACTTCCTCAGTTATCATTACATGTTTGGCAAGATTTATATGTAATACAACTAATTATGTATCACTTACTAGGACACTTTCTGAGAATATTAGCAATCACTAAAGGATTTTACCTTAGTGAAATTCGTCATCATAAAATATACAGACCCAGCAAAGTGCTGTAATTCTGCAGTAATGTCGTTCATATATGAAGTCTGTCATTGAATTTGATGCGGTATATGGCTTATCATTATAAATATTTAGTTATCACATGGTAGCTTTACTGATCTTATATGATGTAAAAGGCATTAAATATTTATCAAACATGATTACTATAGGTATAATTTAAGTTAATCATGTTTTTTATCATTAATTGAACAGTGAATAGTTAAATATTTAAAGTGTGAGAAATGTTGAAAAGTGAAAAGGAAGGGGAAAGAAAACTAAACAACAGAGAGAGCAGGTCAAACCATCAAAGAATGATGATTTCTTTAGTCTAGATTTGTCAGTTCCAACTTTGAAATGCAAACAATTTATTCTACTCAGTTAAGCGTCAGAAACTGTAATAGTAAGTTTCTGGCTTGTCTAATCTGGTCCAGACTCGCAGTCCCACAGAAACACACTGATGCTTACCTTAATTATATACTGATCGGCCTAGGGCCCAGGCATATCACTTGCTAACTTTTTATTCTTAAACTAACCCATGATTCTCATCTTGTTCAGCCATGTGACTTAGTACCTTTTCTCAGAGCAGCATGGTTTTCCTCTGCATCTGTTGGTGTTTCTCTGAAGTCTCTTTGGAGTCTCTCTTGGCATCTCTGCTCTGCTCTTCTTGTTTCTAGAGTTTTCTTAGTCTGGTAGCTCTGCCCACACTTCCTGTCTGTCTGTCTTCAGCCAATCAGCTTTTTATTAAACCAGTAGGAGGGACAAATCCCACTACCTTTCCCCTTTCTTTTTAAAACAAGAACCCCAAAACTAATTTCATTTATATAGTTTTTTCCCCCACCATTATTTATAACAGCTTGTAACCAACACTGTAAACAAACATCCATAATCCATCTTTTGGAAATGTAGGTGTAGTTCTCTAGACTACTTCCTGCTGAATGGGAGCGCTGGCAATACCATGGGGACCCAACCCAAAGAAAAATTTAGAGTTATGGACAAGACCTTAGTGGAGTAGACTGTAAGGCTGGGTCAGCTCAGCCAGTCTCCTTGAAGTTGTTTTGGATGCAGAACTCCAGAGGAAACTGCAACAGAGGTGCTCTGAATTGCTGGATCATTTCAGTCATTTGTTTCTATTGGAGACTTTTCAGAGGGTCTTCGTCAATCAAACTTTATAAAGTCAACTCATTTATAAAATATATAGGTTGGATTAATCCAGCAGCATTTATAATCAAATGTCTTAGCAGCTTTTACTACATTTTCAGTCAAAAAATAATATACAGTATCCAGACACCCTTTATATTTTCTATCTTGACGTGGCTTATTATGGTTTTTTTTTTTTACTCTATTTCTTTCTTAAGGACTTTCTCCTTCTTTTTCTTTTTTTTTTCCTTTTCTCTCTCAAGCCTACACACACACACACATATATTTTAATATATTCTAAACCATTTAGAGGTTTTTTTTTTTTTTGAATCTGTCTTTATTGTATGTCTCTTATTTCTTATCTTTTTCTGTTTCTGATTACACTTCTGCTTGGTTAGGGTGGCTGACCCACCCAGATCCTAGTCTAGCTTTATAGAGTTTAGCTTTTTAGCCCAGGTTCTGGTATGACCCACAGTTACCACTCTGGGGAATTTTAGGGTCCATATAACCACCAAGTAAAGCACTGCCATCTGCTGCTCATGAATCCATTTAAGTATTTGACATCAGGGCCTCTTAAAAGACTCACAAGTGTTTTGCCAATAACACTGAGTCAGGAAGCTTCTCTTAAAAAAAACCTTGCTTCTGCTTGCCTCCAGTAAACAGAGCTGAACCAAGAAAATGCTGCTACTAAGAAGCCATCTTTGACTCTGTTCCCTTTTTGTTTTTAAGAGCAGTAACTTAAATTTGTCATAGCAGTTGTTATTTACATCGAGGTTCCTGTGAGACTTCAGGAACCTGCCATGTTGCATCTTATGCTGCACTCTTAAAGCCCACCATTTTGTAGCTCAAGCCCACATGCCTTACCAGGGGCATCTCTGTACCACACACAGCTCATAAGAGAGACACAAATTGGAAGCTATTTTTGGCTCCAATTCTATACTCTAGAACCTTTTTTAAGCTTCCTAAAGCTTTATGTAGGTGTATATCACCCACGTTGATGTGCCATTTTTAATAATAAGTTCTGGCATGTCCAGCTTGTGGTCCAGACCCATAGACCCACAAGAAACTATCGGAGATATTAGCAGTACCTCCTCAATAATTGAAAAGAAAATAGTTTAGGGTGTAGAAGATCCATGTTTCTTTCATCAATTAAGATTTGACATTAATTATAATGGAAGTGGCAAGGAACTAGTGTAACCAAAGCAACTTTGATAAAGATCAAGGAGTATTTGAATCATTGGCCTAGCCATAAAAGATAAGATAATCAAGACATACTGTGTTGTTATAGAGGTAAGTTGACCAATGAACCTATTCCAGTATAAGGCCGTGGGAGACATGCACAGGGTTTATTGATTTCTCACAAGTGCAAATCCCATATGGGGGGGGGGGGGCAGTCTTTATAAATGGTAGTAGAAATATATGGTATTCATGCACCTCCTATGTGAGATTGAAACTACATCCCATACCATACATGAAATTTAACTCAAAATGGATTATTGAGTTTAATATGAACCTTTAAGGCTTATACAGGTAAATGTAAAAAGGGTGAATTATTACAGTTTTTTGAGAGATTAGATTTCTTAGATATAACACCAAAATTATGGTGTTCTTCAAATATACTGTCATCAAATAATTTTTCTATTTTTTTTTTTAAGGATACTTTTTGCTGGTGAGATTGTTCAGCAGATCAAAGTGTTTGTAGTGTGACATCCTGAGTTTGATTCCCAGAACATATATGAAAATTGAAGGAGAAAAGCAATTCTTTTAACTTCCATACTTGAGCCTTGGCATGCATGCCCAGACACACTCATTATGGGCACACACATAATAATAATGATAAATTATTGGGGCTGGAGGGATAACTCAACAGTTAAGAGCTTCTTGTTTTTCCAGAGAACCCAGGTTGGGGAATTCATACCTACCTGTAAATCCGGGGCACACACACATTTGCCATACCCTGACACAGTCATATACACATAAATAAAAATAAAAACAATTCTTTTTTAAAAAACCACTATTGAGTGAAAAGACAAACCGTAGACTAGGTGATAATATTCAAGTCAGCACAGGATTTGTTAGAACTAAACTCTTTAATAAGAAGCAAACAGAATTTTTTAAAACACAAGCAAAAGAATTATATGCATGCTTCTCCAGGAAAAAAAAAAAAAGTATCGAGATAGAAATGAGTTTGTGAAAGATAGTCAGCTTCTTCTCCTTCAAATATGCACATAACATTGAAGATGGCCTTGACTTCAACATACTAGGCCTGAGTTAGACAGATTGTCAGAAAGTGATGTATATAATACTCATTTGATAATTCATGTAAGCTAAAATAGATTTATTTCTTATAAGCCAGCACCATGAGGCCTTTAAAAAATATTTAGCTAATTCTTAGAAAAGTCCTAAGAGGTAATGAATATTATACTCACTTTATAGATGTCCCTTTTAACCTAAATTAACTGATGATAATAAGCAGAAACTATGAATGTTGAATTTAGGTCTGGTTTTCTCTAAACCCCCAATTTCATTGTTGGTATCAACTTCATACTTAGCTTTCAATTATAATTATTCCATTATTTCAGCCATCAAAGGATTAAAGTGCCATGTTTAGACTATTAACATGGCTGTTAAAGTTTTTCAGAGTCTCATAAATTATAATGAGGTAATAACTTAGTACAAAAGCCTTTTCTTTAGGAGAAGACAGGATGATAAGAAAGAATATCTGTGTGTGGTTTATTACTATATAATTTCATACATCCCATCTAAAAATATTTGCCATAGAATACTCAAGGTGCTGCATCTTTTTATGGTTTTTATGAAGTTGAGTTATTTTGAATTAAAGAGAATGTTTTAAAACACAACAAATTTATAAATAGCTATTTGGAATCTTTAAATTGCCAGAAGCATCTTCCTATTTAGATTTAAGTAGCTGAAGGAACAACTGCATTCAAGCTGGCTATTAATTCACTAGAGAGTGTGTTTGACTATGTATAGTATGGGATGATGGAAGAACCATGCCATCAGTCAGATCACTTAGAATTTGTAAGTATGTTGATGAACTAATAGATATTCTTGCTCCAGTGCTAGTAATCACACGCAGGACTTCACTCAAAGTGCAACATTTTATATCTAACAATCAGAAAGTGTAAAACTGTAAGAAAAATAATTGTGTAATGAAAGAGTTCCTAGAATATACACTTTTATTTTATTTATGAGACATGGTCTCACTATGTAGCCATGGCCAACCTGGAACTCAGTATATAGGGTAGCCACAAACTCACAGAGATCCATGTGCCTCTGCCTCCCTAGTGCTGGGTTAAAGGTGTGCACCATCATGCTCAACACATTTAGACGTTATAGTACAATATTATTTTTCATTTTCCAAAATAACAATATTTGACTCAAAATTCAAGATAAAATTACCTTAAAAGTTTTTAGTTGCATTTTTACTCTGTGTGTGTGTGTGTGTGTGTGTGTGTGTGTGTGTGTGTGTATGCGCATGTGCGCACTTATATGGGAAGGTCAGGAACATTTTTCTGGAGTTGCTTTTGACCTCCACCATGTGGATGCCAGGAATTGAAGTCAAGTCATCAAATTGTACAGCAAGTGTCCTTACCCACTAAGCCATCACAACAGCTTCTCAAAGATTTTTTTTTAATGTTTTTGTTTTCTATTAGGATTTTGAATTATGGGATGATGTAGGATTAAACATTCCCAAACCCCCAGACTTGTTACAACTTTACCGAGATTTTGGAAATCATCAAGTAACTGGGAAAGATCTTGTGGATGTGGCCAGTGGAGTAGATGAAGATGAATTAGAGGCTCTTAGACCAATTTTAGGAAATGTCCCTCCAACCCTTGACACTCCCCAGCCTATAGAGGTGAGAAATACCAATTAACTACTAATGTCCACAAAAATTATTTATGTAAAAATGTTACTGTAAGATCTTGAGTTTCTGATTTTCTTCTCCTGCTTTGATTTTTAGAACTCCTTGCTAGTACAGAAGTTAGAAGATAAAATTAGTTTATTAAATAATGAAAAATGGTCATTGATGGAGCAAATCAGAAGGCTTGAAAGGTCAGTACTTAGTTGTTTGTTGTTTCTAAAAGTCCTATATTGACATGGGTAGGTATATAGATCCATGAAGCAGGGTCTCAATAATAAGGCATAATGTTTTCACATAGCTATTATTAAAGCCTCTTAATTATTTCCTATATTTAAAATAATAAAATCTCTCCTCACCAGTAAACTAAACTGATATAGTGATCTTATAGTTTGTCTTATACTTAAGAAGTTAGATACTTTGATTTCACCTGAGTCTTGTCAGTTTCAATAAAAATAATTCCACATTCGTGACATTCTTACTAAGCCATTCATTACTTCATTTACTTCTTACAATACTGAGTTGGGTTGGATGGGATGGGATGGTCTCATGTTTCAAATAGAAAATTCTTAAGAGCAAGCTCTAGGACCATTGTTTCTTCTCCTGGTTGAAAGTTTGCAGCTACGCATTTAGGACTGACTATGAAGCACCAATGATTGTTACATACAAGAGCTTGGTTACTCAGCAAGTAATTGGCGTTTAGTATGTTCTACTTAATATTAGCCCCTTTTCTGGGAGTGGATACTGTTGTCAGACCTTTTAAAACTGAAATTGTTCTCTGTTAATTTTCTTTCTTTAGTGACATGGACATCCTCAAAACTGAACACTTTGCCACCCCAGCAGTTGGTGATTCTGTTCAGCCTTCCTTGATTCAGTCTTCCCAAAAAGATTCTGAAGACAGTAGACAGAGCCCAGTTGTAAATCCTTCAGACCAGGAAAAAAACAAGAGTGGTCATCTTGAAACTCCAGCTGGAGCTGATTCCTCTATTTCGAAAGAGAGTTCAGAAGGCTCTTTCCCCATAAAGGAAAGAGAAGAAATGCCACCTTCTTCTGTACCATGCAAAACGGTGGTCCATTTTGATCAACCCAATAGGTTAGTGTGATGCTGTGCTTTGAAATGTGCCTTTCATTATTTGTGCTTGTAGGGCTGGAAGAACTTCAGTTCATATTTGAATGACTTTTGTAGAGTTATAAATTCTTAAAGTTGACGTGACTTAGCACATAGGAAGAATATGTCACAAAATGGGACAAATAATTATTAAATCATGTCAAAAGAAAACCATAACTTGACACGTTCTGTCTGCTGTCTCCCCCATACCTTTTACCTTTCTTCTGTTATCAAGCTCAGATATTAGTGCTACATAGTCATCTCTGCTGTGACAAAGCAATACAAAATAATTTCGTTCCTAGCTTTTTTTCTATATTTGCTTTCTTTACTAAAGGGTGTCATTAATATTCTCTCAATTCATTTAATTTTTACTGGTTGCAATATTTAAACTTACGAAGTGAAAAAAAATGGTAAACCATGATTCCTGTTCTTTGTGATCAAATTATCTAGTAGCAAAATCAAAGTAAAAATTTTAAATATTTTCAGTTGTAACTTTAAAAAAATACTTTGGAAAGGGGACTTTTTGATTTATTTATTTCATTCAAGTGTACTTAGTGTATATACTAACTCATTTAATTGTGTAGTGTACATTTGGCTACAACATTCTTCTTGTTAGAAACAAACACCGTATACCCAACATTGGGATAGAATTTTTAAAAGATGGCTAATTTCCCTTAGACTTACAGGTCTTCATAATTACTGATAAATACTGGATTCATTTGTGTAAGAAGTTTTCCATTCACAAAGCACAGCCTCTGTACTTGTTAGATATAATTGTTATCTTTGTGCATATGGAGCTCACAGAATTGGAATAAGGTGTGCAGCCCTTGAGGTATATTTGTTCTAATGTGGATGAGATAAAATCATGGAAATGTATATTGTGCTCAGTAGTAGGAACACATATAAAGTCCTCCCATATAAAAGCTTTCATATAGCTCTTTTATCCTCTAATGGTAGATGCTGTTATATTCAGTCCATATCTATGTACCAAGGCTGGTGAGGGAGACATGCTATAATCTTTTTATGAACAAACTTTCCGTTACAGTTTTCATATAGGTAAGACTGAATCATTCTGTATCAGCACAACTGTAATGCCTTTCCACCTTTGTTTCTCCTTCAACCTTTGTCAGCCTTTCTGAGGACATAGAAAATGGACAGTGGAGATAGTACTCATTTCAAATTTTGGAAATATTTCCTATAGCTATTGATCACTCTACCACTAGTGTTTGATTCACTAACACATAAGGGCCATTCATTTATATAGTATCAGGCTATTTGCAATGTTCAGTGTTCTTCGCTTCTATGGTTCTCTCTCTGGTGGCTGAGAAATATGGGCCACATTTGTGGAGTAGGATTAGTGTAGGGATGTGGGTTTCAATGTGCAGATATGCAGCTTACCTCCTCCTGAAATAGCAGTGCTAATTCTTGGGTCCTATCTTCTTTTTTTTTTTTTCACTACTTTCTTGCAGGAAATTGTCAGCTGCTTTCCACCAAGCACTACTCTCTTTTTGTCGAATGTCTGCAGATAGTCGTTTAGGATCAGAGGTGAGATTATATTACAGCTTCCATAAAACATCTCAAATGTTTCAGGGGTGTTTGTTTTTTATAGTGTTTTATACTAAAATGTTTATGCTAAAATTGCATTCAGTTAAAAAAATCTATTATTTAAAAATAATTTTTTAAGAAATATTACCTAAAATTTTAGGAAGGCAGTTGGTTATTGGTTCACTTGCTGTCTGTCAAACATCATTATAAAATCATGTTAATTTTCTCGGGCCTTTCCTGATGCAATTTATTATACAAGCTGTTTCCCAATTGACATTTATCTTTTAAATAAATATTTATTTTTCTGGCATGTAGAATTGTGCATTTTTATGTACATTGTGACATTTAGATATGTCAGTGTGCAAGGATCCATTGAATCAGGATAAGTGACATTGGTTATTTCAAATACCATTTTTTGTGTGTTGGACACATTCAAAATCATAAATCTATGAGCTAATTTGTTATGTTCAATTAATTGTTGACTGCCATAGTTATTCTACTGTGCCACATCCCTAGCTGCTAAGCTAGGTAACTTTTTGTGTTGTCCTTAGCAGCTAGGGGTATAGCTTAGTGGAGAAACGTTTGCTTTAATGTATATTAACCCCACTATCATAAACATTAAATAAATAAGCTTTCCCTCATACCCAACTCTACCCGTTTTACTAGCATATTTACACCATACCTGCCTCATAGAAATGGCATTATCTGGAACAGTGTTATTATTAGTATGAGTTATAATGCTGGAACGTGTGTTTATATCAGAGGAGACAAAACCCAGAGTATAAACCCAACTTTATACACAAAAGTTATCCACAGTCATCATTTAAGTGTTTGATTTTCTAGGTGTCTAGGATTGCAGATAGTGAAAAAAGTGTTATGTTAATGCTGGGACGCTGCCTACCACACATTGTTCCTAACGTGCTGTTGGCCAAAAGAGAGGTAAGACATCCCAGTAGTCCCTTGTGTGCTTCATTTTTGTCAGTTTGAAGTTTAGTGTTATATTTTTATTTTATTTTGTTAAGTCTGTCACTTGCAATCATATTGTTACTTTTGTGCCTGCATCTCTGCTCCTAGAGAATGGTTTTACACCTCTGTCAGGTGAGTTCAGTAAAACTGCATGGCATTCATGGTTTCCAATGTTGCTTAAAGCATTATCATTAGCTTCCGCAGTGCTACTACTGTAGGTCCATTTATGTGTTGTGAATGCTGCCATCTTCACATAACCAAGCTCGGTAATTTTTTTTTTGTTCTTCTGATGACTTTGATGTGTCTACAGAAAATTAACAGACTAATAAATAATAATGTAACATTTTCCCCAAATGCATTAGTAATTGCTTGTTATGTTAGTTTTCTTATGTTTGTTTGACAATAAATTATCTTATGATGATAAAATAGTCATGATAGTAACTATAACCTTTTAGGGTTCCTTTTTAAGTTTTGTATTTTCATTCTTGATAGATGCCTTAAAGATCCGAGATAAAGCTTCAAGTAAGTTTTAGTACAAGTGACCAAGACCATGAGCCAGGAACACATTAGAAAGTTATTTTATACTTATATATTATTATTACATATCTATATTTAGCCAACAAAGGATTAAAATGTATACATTTTTACCATCATTGTGTTAATGTTTATCAATGATTTTGCTCATATTCATGGGACCTACAGTATAATGGGTACATAATGCATTGGCAAAACCAGTTTAAAGCTGACTGTAGTTATTGATGTAAGCAAAAGAAATTTGTACTGATCCTCAAGAAAGGATATGTAGAGCTTGGAAAGTTTTTATTTCTATAAGTATTTTTAATTTTAAAAAAAATGACTTAAAAGTTTTCATTTCTATAGATGTTTTTAATTTTTAAAAAGCTTAGAAACTATTCTTGCTGATGGCTTTATTTGTGTCTAATTTTAAATGATTGTAAGATATTAACATGTATGGAAGTTTTCAAGATCTTGAAGGATCAGTGTCCAATTTCAGATTGTTTTGCAGTTCTGCCTGGCAGGATGGTGTTTGAGCTTTTCTTTTCTCAGCTTGTTATGTCCGTGTTATGAATTACTATTTGCATTCCATTTATTGTCCTTCCTCAATATAATCTTTAAGTGTTACCAAACCTCAGTTTCATAAAATCAGTTTTGCCTTATTTTTCATATTAGCATTAAAACACTATAACTGAAATCTGATTGTACTGCATGAAGTATTTATGGTTTTGCATCATCAGTATTCAGATATTGTGTGTGTCTCTGTGTGTGTGTGTGCGCGCGCACATCTATACTTTTTTGGCTAATTTTAGATTTTTTATGTTTGAAAACTATTGAGTGTTGAATGTACTTGTAGGTCCATAAAGAACTGATCCTTTTCTTTAATTATTTTTATCGTATTCTATTTGGTTAAACTTATATTATGTTAAAATTAAATTAGTAAATAATAAAGTGTGTAGTAGCTTGGTTCAAGACAGATCCCTAGGTCTAAAAGGACAAAAACCTTAGAGCATGTGCTTAACACCCTTGAGGCCTAGTTTCAATGCCTAGTACCACCACAGGGAAAAAAGAAGCAAAACTTGTCTTATTATGTCCCTGACGTATAATTTATTTTTAACATTTTACCTGTTAAAGTCTGTAGTTTTAAAGATCTCTTGTGATTAAAAGATTAGTATTTGAGGTTTTCTTATTTTTCAAGGTTTATGTGCTTTTTCCAGCATAAGCAGAGTTAAAAACTTTAGTCAATTGATGATCATAATAATATTATAGCTGATTGCATAACACATTAGAAACAGGACTTAAGACTTTTTTTTTTAGTAAGTATAAATGTTATAGCTCTGAGGGGAAAGATCCTGTCAAGAAATACCACAAAGTCACACCTCAGAAGAGATTTATTAGAAGAGACAAGAGGGTAGCTGCCTCTACTTGGAAGAGAAGCAGCAAAGAACTAAGCAGGAGGAAGCTTCATCTAGGTTCCTTGGCGAAGGAGCTGTCCAGGATTGGAGGGATGCTGTAGCCTGATCTTAGGCTTTTGGGTTTTGTTTTTGTTTTTCCTGTATGGTCCGGCCAGGCCATTCTACCATTTCAAGGGTCTGGAAACTGCCATTATGGCTTAAAGCTGGGCGTCGAGGCCTAGCCACTCATGTGCTTTTAAAGCAATACATTAACATGGATTAACTTTTTTTTAATAGATAAAGATAGACAACAAACCCTTTTCCCTATTCTACATATAATTATACTAACTTCCAATGTTTTTTTCCAAGTCTGGTGACCATTCTTAATTGGACTGTCTTCATATGTTTTAGTTGTAAGAATAGATATCTTCATATATTCTGGATATAAAACCCTTATCACATGTGCCTTCCAATCATAGTTAGCTCATATAGTGATTATTGACAGCTTTTTCAAGAGAAAAAGTTTTACCTATTGAAAGCCTTTGCCTCTTTTGTTGACAATCAGCTACCATAGATTTTTTTTTTTTTTTTTTTTTTGGTTTGAGAATCTTGTTTCTATTCCATTGGTCTGTATAGCCTATTCTCATCTTAAGCCACTCCAACGCTTTTATATTGCTCTAGTTTTTAGTAAGCTTAAATAATTGGGACATTTGAGTCTTCCAGTTTTGCCTTTTTAAATACCACTTGGTTATTTAGGGACCCTTGCACTTAGATTTAATATACAACTTCCTTTTCTGAAAAAACAGGTCATGGAGATTTTGAAGCACATATAGAATCAGTCCATAATGTAGGGAGCATCCTACCAACATTGTTTCCCCTGCATGGAAAAGTCGTAGCTTTTTCTTTTTGGGAAGGGGGGAGCAGTGAGGGGCTGTTTCAAGACCTGGTTTCTCTGTGTAGTCCTGGTTATTCTGAAGCTTAGTAGAAGAGGCTGGCTTTGCACTCCAAGATCCACCTGTATCTGCCCTCCCAAGTGCAGAGCTTAAAGGTGTGCTCCACCATACCCAACTTATGTCATGGCTTTTCATTTTTTCATCAATGCTTTAACTTCTTTGATCACATTTATTCTTTGGGTTGCTGTTACAAATGAGGGTTTGTATTTTTTTAAACATTTTTTCCATTGTTAATGTATAGAAATATGACAGATATTCATGTGCTCATTTATAATACACAATAACTTTCAGTGAATTTTTTTTCATTACTAATAGGGGTTTTGTTTCATTTTTCTTTGTTTTTTTATGATTTCTGTGGTGTTTTCTGTATATAGAACCACAAAATCTACAGAGATAGTTTTGGTAGCCTTCATTTATTCCTGTGGCTTAAATACTCTGTATAAGATTAGAAATAAATTCTGAATAGCAGTGTGGCCAGAAATGCTCTCAGGATTTTTACCTTTAAGTAGAATGTTAATTATGAAGTATTATTTTAAATGCCCATTATCATGTTCAGGATATTTACTGCTGAGTGATTTGTTGTTCTGTTTTGTTTTAATCATGGAAGGACATTAAATTTGGTTTTGTCCTTTATTTTCATATGTATTGATATGATGATGTGATTTTTCTTTGTCCTAGGTTTCTGGTATATTGGTTTTAGGTTCGTTATTTTTGACTTGCTGGAGTATAGCCCCTTTATAGCTTATAATGCTTTTACTGTACTATTGATTGGACGTTAGTATTTTGTTGAACATTATGTTTTGTGTTTCATAAGAGAAATTGGTGTCTCCTTACTGTGACATGCCCTTTTCCACAACATCCAACCATTTATTTTGTGGTCCTTTTTACATGCTTATTCCCCTTTTTCTCTAGCACAAATGCACACTGATCTGATATGCTACAGTTTCTTTTGGTTTTGTTTTGGCTTTTCAGAATTTAAAATTGGAGATAGTGGGATGACTAAAGAGTTAAGAGGGCTTGCTGCTCTTCCAGAGGCCCTGCATTCAGTTCTTGGTACCCACATAACATGGTGCAAAGCCATCTGAAACTCCAGCGGCAAGGAATCTATACACGCACACCTGACATATGCTCATACAGATGCATGCACAAAAGTTTAGAAAAATCTTTAAAAAATATTTAGAATTTTTGATACTAATATAAGGACACATACATAGGGACTGAAGAGGTGCCTCAGTGAGTAAAGTGATTTTCCTTGTTAGCCTGACAATGTGATTTAGAATACTGAGAACCAAGTTAAAAGTCAGGTACAGAGCCAGCAATCATGGTGCACCCTTTAATCCTAGCACTCAGGACGTAGAAGCAGATGAATCTCTGAGTATAAGGGCAGTTAAGGCTACACAAAGAAACAATCTGGAGTGGGTGAAGTGGGTAATTATTATGTTAATAGTCATGGGCAACTGATAAAAATAAGATTATTTATTAAAGGGTTCAAAGGAGAATACTCACTGAAACAAGAGGGATTAAGGAGTTGTGTAGTTCCTGGAAAAAAGGCTAGGCTGGTTCAACAAGGTTCACTCATTGAGTCAGATCCTCCATCCAAGGGAAGGAGAAAGGGAAGGCTCTGCATGCATACCTCCAGCCATGCCCTGAATACTGGTGCCCCAAGGCCATAGGTGATTCCCAGATCTACACTGGCCAAGAGACCATGCATCTAGGTCAAGGGAATAGTAAATTATAAATATAAATATAAATCTATATATAATAGGAACAATTATTAAGTTATGTCCAGGAGAGGGTAATAACATAAACAAAATGAAACTACAGCCAACAAAAACAACATGAAGTACAAAAATTACGCTAAATGCTCAGAACATTGGTTAGTGGCAAAATAGAATACTCCAAAGCTTCCAGTGTTGATTAATCTAGTATCTAATGTGCTCTTAACTAAGATATATAATGGTCGTAACTAGTATCTAGTCTTCAACCCCATCAAAGACCTGAAAAGGAAAATATATTACCTGAGTAAGCAGGAAGTGCAAGCAAGCAACTTCAGAATTTATGAAGAGAAGACAGTGACAACTGGCTGCCTAGATAGCCACCCATTGCTTTTTTGCAATGTTGGGGGCTCCAGTTTTTTTGTTTATAGGCATAGAAATCTGACAGACATTTGCAGAAGCAGGGTATTTATTCTGAGAGACCATCTTTCATTTTTCATCTCACATCCTTCACCTTGTCCTGATTTGATAGCTTGTTACTGTCAGCAATCGAGGCAAAGGCAGGCCATATCTGCCAAAGAAGATAAACTCCATATGGAGTGTCTTTGATGCCCAACATGGCCTCAGGAAAGGAATGGTGGTGCTAGGAGCAATCGTGTCTCACATCAACTGAATTCTGAATAATAAATCATTTAAATTCCATATTGTCTATGTCTATGAAGTGTTTGAAGATTACCTATCCATCTAACATATGTTATTGCATATCTAGAAAACCTAATTACCGTGACTATAATATGACAAACAAGAGTGACTATAACCTGTAATTCTTATCAACCTAAATGACTTAAAAACTAAAGCTTTCTATTATAAAAATAGATAATCTGTAAAGAGATGTACAGTATAGGGACATTGACTTGAAGTTTGAGAAAATAGAAAGTCTTATTTTTATTTTTTAGCCTCCTGCTCCCCCTACCTTCCCCTCCTCCCAATTCCTCCCAGTCAGCCTTCAGCCTCCCCCCTTCACATCACCCCATGCCCCCATTCCCTCCCCCTAAAGGGCAAAAAGTCCCAAGGTGGGTCAGCTCATGGCACATCCACTCCAAGCAAGTCCAATTTCCTCATCCCCAAATTAAGACTGAGTTAGGTGTTCCTCTGCAGAGAATGGGCTCCAAGGTGTCAGCCCACAGACAGAAACACAGTCTGATCCCACCCCGTGAGGCTCCACATACTACCCAGTTGACAGTTGCCTTTGAGGCCCTAGCTCCTTTTCCTAATGGCAGTGGCTGATTTTGATTCATTGAGCTCTCCAGGGCTCCAGCCAGCCATCACTGGGAATTTTCCTCATAATCCCTGTCCCCATGCTCATACAGACTCTCCTCCCCTGCTCTCAGCCAGACCAGGAGGAGCTCAACCCAGTGCTTAGCCATAAATCTCTGCCTCTCCACCTCTATTCATTGTTGGATGTAGGTTCTATGATGACATTCAGGGTTGTTATTCATTTGGTTATGGGGGAAGTCATGTTTAGGCACCCACTCCACTATTGTTTGGAGACCTAGCTAGGGACATCCTGTGAGTTCTTGGAGGTTTCCCTAGCACCCAGACTCTTTCCAGCCCAATACTAGCTTCTATCAAGATATCCATTTCTTTTTTTCTCCCTCTTTGTTGCTCCTCTCACTCGATAATCTCCTCTCATAGTTTGTTCCCACCTCTTCTTGGTTGCAACCCACTATGATCCCAATTTGCTAAGGAGATCTTCTCTATTGTCTCTTCTTAGGGGAACCTTTGGATGCTCTCTTAAATTCCTTCTGATCCCAAGCTGTTCAGGGGTTGTGGTTTGCAACTTCGGCATTCTTTGATTTTTGTCTACAATCCATTTATTAGTGAGTACATCTCATGCCTATCTTTCTGGGCTTGTGATACCTCACTCAGCAGTATATTCTCTAAATCCAGCCATTTATTTGCCTGAAAATTTTAGCATGTCTGTCTTTTTTTTTTTTTCTTCTGAGTAGTATAGTACTCCATTGTTTAGATGTACCACAGTTTGTTAATCCATTCTTCAGTTGAGAGGCATCTAGGTTGTTTCCAGGTTCTTGCTGTTACCAATAATACTACTATGAATATAGTTGAGCTAATGCCTTTGGCGTACAAATGTGCATCCTTTGGGTATATGCCCAACAGGGATATTTCTGCATCCTTGGGAAGATTGGTTCCCAGTTTTCTGAGGAACTACCATACTACATTCCAGGGTGGCTGTAAAAGTTTATATACCCACCAGCAATGGAGGAATGTTCCCCTTGCTCCGCATCCTCTCCAGCATAGGCTGTCTGTTTTTGTTCTTACCATTCTGAGAGGTGTAAGGTGGTATCTCAAAGATGTTTTGATTTCTCTGATGGCTAAAGAAGTTGAACAATTTTTTTAAGTGCCTTTCAGCCATTTGTAATTCTGAGAATTATACTTTTAGCTCTGAATCCCAGTTTTTTAATTGGGTTCTTTATGTTTGAGGGCTTTAGTTTCTTGAGTTCTCTATATAATTTCAAGATAAGTCCTCTGTCTGATGTAGGATTGATGAAGATCTTTTCCCATTCTGTAGGCTTCTGTCATTTTGTCTTACTGACTATGTCCTTGGTCTTATAGAAACTTCTCAGTTTCAGGAGGTCCCACTTATTCACTGTTGTTCTTAGTGTCTGTGCTACTGGTATATATTTAGAAAGTGGTCACCTGTGTTAATGCATTGGAGGGTATTTCCCACTTTTCTATCAAGTTCAGTATAGCAGCTGGGTTGATGTTGAGATCATTGATCCACTTGGATTTGAGTCAAAACTCATCATTGCAGGATGATAGGTTTGGATCTATTTGCATCTACTACCATCCACTTGTGCTAACACCTGGATGTTAAAGATACTATCTTTTTTCTATTGAATATTTTTGGCCTCTTTGTCACAAATCAGGTGGTCATAAGTGTGTGGGCTAATGTTGGGATCTTTGATTCGATTCCGTTGATCCACAAGTCTGTTTTTATGCCAGTACCAGGCTGTTTTTATTACTATGGTTCTATAGTATAGCTTGAAGTCAAGGATGGTGATTCCTCCTGAAGTTCTTTTATTGAGCAGGATTGTTTGGGCAATCCTGTGTTTCCTGTTATTCCATGTGAAGTTGAGTATTTGTTCTCTTACTGCTTTAGCTAAAACTTAAGAACTATATTGAATACATGAGGAAGGAGAGGACAGCCTTGTCTTGTTCCTGATTCTAGTGGGATTGCTTTGAGATTTCTCCATTTAGTATGTTACTGGCTATTGACTTGCTGTGTATCACCTTTATTATATTTAGGCATTTTTCCGGTGTCCCTGATCTCTCCAGGATGTTTGTCATGAAGAAGTGTTGGATTTCATCAAAGGCTTTTGCAGCATCTAATGAGATGATCATGTGGGTTTTTCCTTTCCGTTTGTTTATATGATGGATAACATTCACAGTTTTTCACATGTTGAACCATCCCTGCATCTTGGGATGAAGCCTGCTTGATCATGGTGAATGATTTTTTTTTTAATACCTTGTTAGATTTGATTTGCCAGAATTTTATTGAGTATTTTGTTACAATGTTCATTAGGGAGATTGGTCTATAATTCTCTTTCATTGTTGCATTTTTGAGTGGCTTGGGAAACAGGGTGACTATAGCCTCATAAAAAGTTCAACAATGTTCCTTCAGTTTCTACTGTATGAAACAGTTTGAGTAGTATTGGTTTTAGTTCTTCTTTGAATGTCTGGTAGAATTCTGCACTGGAACCATCTGGTCCTGGGCTTTTATTACTTGAGAGACTTTTAATAACAGCTTCAATTTCCTTTGAAGTTATAGGTCTGTTTAAGTCTTTAATCTGATCTTGATTTAATTTTGGTCAGTGGCATCTGTCCGGAAAGCTGTCCATTTCTTTTAGGTTTTCCATTTTAGTGGAGTATAGATTTTCAAAGTATGACCTGATAATTCTCTGGATTTCCTGGATGTCTGTTAATTTGGATATTCTCTCTCTACTTTTTGGTTAGTTTGGATAAGGGTTATCTATCTTGTTGCCTTCTCAAAGAACCAGCTTTTTGATTCATTGATTCATTGTATTGTTCTCTTTTGTTTCTATTGTATTGATTTCCACCCTATGTTTGATTATTTCCTACTGTCTATTCCTGGTAGGTGAGTTTACTTCCAATTGTTCTAAAGCCTTCAGCTGTGCTGTTAGGTCTTCTGTGTGAGATTTCTCTAAGTTTTTCTATAGGCATCTAGTGTTATGAATTTTCCTTTTAATACTGCTTTCATCGTGTCCCCTAAGTTTGGGTATGTTGTACATTCATTTTCATTAAATTCTAGGAAGCCGTTATTTTTTTTTCCCTTGTCCCAGAGGTGGTTCAAATGAAAGATATTCAGTTTCTATGAGTTGGTAGGCTTTCTGTGATTTTTATTGTTGTTGAATTCTAACTTTAGACCATGGTGGTCTGATAAGATACAAGGAGTTATTCCCATTTTTTTTCTATCTATTGATATTTGCTTCATGACCATTTTATGGTCAGTTTTAGAGAGTTCCATGGGGTGCGAAGAAATATGTATATTTTTGTGTGTTTGGGTAGAAGGTTCTGTATATATTAAGTCCATTTGGGTCCCAAGATCTGTTAGATCCCTTATTTTTCTGTTGAATTTCCTTCTGGAAGACCTATCCATTGATGAGAGTAGTGTTAATGTATGGGGTTTGATGAGCTTTAGTAGTGTTTCTTTTATATGTGTAGATGCCCTTATATTGGGGGCATAAATATTCAGGATTGTGACTTCATCTTGGTGGATTTTTCCTGAGATGAATAAGTAATGTCCATCCTGGTCTCTTTTGATTGATTTTAGTTTGAAGTTTATTTTCTTAGATATTAGAACGGCTACACCAGCTTGTTTCTTAGGACCATTTAATTGGAAAGTCTTTCCCCAACCTTTTATTCTGTGCCTGTGTCTGTTTTTGAAGTTGAGGTGTATTTCTTCTGTGCAGCAGAAGGATGGTTTCTGTTTTTGTATCTGTCGTGTTAGGATGTATCTTTTTATAGGTTAATTGACTCCATTGATATTAAGGGATATTAATGACCAATGGATGTTATTTTCTGTTATTTTTGGTGGTAGCTTGTGTGTATTTCCCTTCTTTGGGTTTTTCTTCTGTGGGATTGTCAATTGTTTGTGGTTTCATGTCTGTATCTGGTTTCCTTAGGTTGGAGTTTTCCCTCTAGTGCTGTCTGTAAGGCCAGATTTGTGGATAGATTATTTTTTAAATCTGCTTTTGTCATGGAATTTTTTCTTTACTCATCTGTGGTGATTGATACTTTTGCTGGGTATAGTACTCTGGGTTGGCAGCCATGCTCTTTTGGTGTTTGTATAACATCTGACCAGGACCTTCTTGCTTTCGTTGTTTCCATTTTTAAGTTGAGTATTATTCTACCTTTATAGGTAATTTGTTCTTTTTCCTTTGCAGTATTTTTTCTTTGTTCTGTAGGTTTAGTGGTTTGATTATTATGTGGCAGAATTTTTTTTTTGGGGGGGGGGGTCTAGTCTATTTGGTGTTCTGTAAGCTTCTTGTATCTCTATAGACATTTTCTTCTGTAGGTTGGAAAAGTTTTCTTCTGTGATTTTGTTAAATATGTTTTCTGTGACTTGGAGATTCTTCTTTGATTCCAATTCTCAGATTTGACTTTTTCATGGTGTCCCAGATTTCCTGTACATTTTGTGCTATGACTTTTTGATTTTAGTGTTTTCTTTAACATTTGAATCTTCCACTCCAGAGATTCTGTCTTCCATCTCTTGCATTCTGTTGGTTATGCTTGCATCTGTGGTTCCAGTTTGTTTCTTCAGGCTTTCTATTTCCAATTTTGTCTCAGTTTGTGCCTTCTTTATTGCTTCTATTTCATTTTTAATTCCCGGAATGTTTCTTTCACCTGTTTGTTTTCTTTTTCTTGTTTTTCTTTATTTTCTTTCAGGGACCTGTTCATCTTTTCCAATTTTTTGTTTGTATTTTCTTCTATTTCTTTAAGGGAGTTTTTTCTATCCTCTTTTAAAGATTCTATTATCTTCATAAAGTTGTTTTTGTGTTGTTTCCTTCTGTTTCCTCTTCATTGCTATGCTTAGGTCTTGATGCTGTAGAACCACCAGCTTCTGATGGTGTCTTGTTGTTCTTTATATTGTTATGTGTATTCTTGCACTGGAGTCTGCCCATTGCTTCCTTGGTTCACTCTTAGTCAGCTTTTAGTCATTTGTAGGCTTGGGGGCAAAGTGTCTCCAGTAATTACACGTGCTGCTCTTAGTTGGCTCTTAGTTGGCTATAGGCCAAGGAGTTGTGTGTCTCCAGTTGTTACAGGGGTTGTTGACTCTTAGCTGTGGGCCAGAGGCTTTGGGGTCTCCAGTTGTTGGTGTGTTATGATGTGGATTGAGTTTGGGTAGAGTTTGACTTGTGGGATGTCCCTCCAGCAGTGTTTTGCTGGGGATTGGCCTTGGGGGTGGGGCTCTCCCAGCTTTCTTTGGTTTAGAGCAGAGATGGTAGGGTAGGGGTGGGGGCTGTGTTCCTGGGCCAGAGTTCAGGGAATAAGGTCTCTGCTTGGCCTGAGAGTCTGGTTGCCACTCACCTCTTAGTAAGCTGTGGACCAGGAAGGGATAGAAAGTATCTTAAGCAGATGTAGAAATGTACAGTTAAAATGACAAGGATAGCCTTAATATGTATCAATATGCAAAATATACTAAACAGAGGTACTAAATGCAGGGCTGAGTCCAATGTTCAGACCCAGACAGAAATGTTCCAAGCAGCTGGCCTCTGGGACCGAGAGGGCTCATTTGGCTGGAGAGAATGAACTACAGGTCCCAGTGGCAGCTCCTGCAGGGATCCCAGCACTCCCTGGGTTCTATAGCACACTTTGAGCAAATGGAGCAAAGTTCCCTGCCTCAGGTGTGTGTGACTTCATGCATCTGTCTAGACCTATAGCATTCAGCCCCTGGGCATACTAAGCAGGCAGGAGTAGGAAATATTAGAAAATGCACATGGGCAGGGAGTGCCAACCCACTAGAACTGGGCACTGCCTCATGGGGAATATCCACCCTGTTGGTGCCAGGTATTATGATAATAATCACAGGCAACTAATAAAGATTTTTTTATTTAGTAAAAGGTCCAAAGAAGAGCACTCACTGATACAAGAGGGATAAAGCAGTCTTGCAGTTCCTGGAAAGACTGGACTGGTTCCACATGGGTTCACTCAGCCAGTCATGTTCTCCCTCCAAAGGCAAGAGAAAGGGTTCTGCTTATGTGTTCCTGGATCTTAAACTGGCCTTCTCTGGTGCCTCGAGGCCATAAGTGATTCTCCAATCTTAACTGTTAAAATAAAAGGACCAAACTTAGTTGCTTTATTTTTCATGTTCCAGTTTGGATGGTTTGGTAATGGATATTATGTTGAAATGTGTTTTTTTTTTTTTTAAGCCAGCTTTGATTTCTTGAGATCAAGGTTTCCTCGGTGAATGCATTTTAAAATGTTTGTTTAAAAAAAAAAAAAAATGCTTGTCATCTCGGCACTAATTCAAATGTCTTGCTTCAGAAAGCAGAAAGAAATGTTTGCTTTTGTTTAATACAGAGAAGTAAACCAAGGCAGGGCATCTGTAGATCCTGTGACACTGTACTCAGTTGGTGCATCCCTAGCCATTAGAGGTGAAAGTTCTTATACTATATAATGAACTTTTCCTTTGACTAAGAATACTAAGCCTCATGATGAAAGAAATGGAGAAACATTGTAAAGCCTAAAGAAGAAATAGCATGACACTTTGTGCTACATTTTATCATTTTAAAAAAGACCAAAGATTATACCCCTTTTTTAAATTATATTTCTATCTTTACAAGTATGGAAAGTATCATTCCTTCATTTCCTGTTATAAATTAAGGAAAGGATATGGAAAATAGTATAGGAAATACACCTGTAGAAATAGGAAGAAGGATAGGAAGTGAAAGAAAGCCACTAGAGAGCAGCAAAAGATCAGACCCGACAAAGTATAACTCAAACTTGGGATTCTTTCTTGGTTTCAGAACTCATTTCTTCTTCTTTTAGTGCTCTGGAAGGAATTCTAACACAGTAGGGTACCCCCTGACACTGAAACTTTTCTCCTAGTTCTGTTGACTCAGAAGCCTGAAAAGAATCAGTTAAGACTTGAATTAATGTTCTTAAATTAATTCTAAGAATCCTGTTATTAATGGTCTTCTTCCCTTATATCACTAAACTTCCAAATTAGACTAAATGTTTATGAGAATTGTTCAGTAATATCTTGGCTATACTATCAAGCATCATACCAGCATCTGTCTTAGGGTTTCTATTGCTGTGAAGAGATACCATGACCACAGAAACTCTTCTTTTAATGACTCTTATCTATCTATCCATCTTATCTGTCTATTTTTATGCCTGACCAGTTTTCCCTCCCTTCTCTCCTCCAAGTACCCCCCCCCAACCTTCCCTCTGTTCCCTCCATTCACTCCTCCTTTTCAATTCAGAAAAGGGAAGGCCTTCTATGGAGATAACAAAGCATGGTACATCAAGTTGTAGTAAGACTAAGCACCTCTTCTTGTATTAGAACTGGGCAAGGCAACCCAATATGAGGAATAGAGTCCCAAAGGCCAGTAAAGGAGTCAGAGACAGCCTCTGTCCCCACTGTTAAGTGTCCCACAAATAAAGCAAGCTACACAACTATAACACATATGTAGAGGGCCTAGATCAGTCCTTTGCAGGCTTTGTGATACATACATGTCAGTTCTGTGCAGGGTGATACATATGAATCATTTTCATTCTTCTGCATGCCAACATCCAGCTATAATAGCACCATTTGTTGAAGGTGCTTTTTTTCCATAGCATAATTTTGACTTCTTTGTCAAAAATCAGGTGTCCATAGGTATGTGGATTTACTTCTGGGTCTTTGATTTGATTCCATTCATCCACCTGTCTGTTTTTAGGCCAAAACCGTGCTATTTTTATTACTCAAGATCTGTAGTAGAGCTTGAGATCAGGGATCATGGTACCTCCAGAAATTCTTTTATTGTACAAGATTGTTTTAGCTATCCTGGGTTTTTTTGTCTTTCCATATGAAGTTGAGTATTATTCTTTAAAGTTCTGTGAAGAATTGTGTTGGGATTTTAATGGAAATTATGTTGAATCTGTAGATTGCTTTTGGTAAGATAGCCATTTTTATGTGCCAACTTTTAAAAAGGAAAACATATAATTGAGGCTGGCTTATAGTTTCTGAGGTTTTGTCTATTATTGCCATGGCAGGAAACATGATAGTAGGCAAGCAGACATGTCCTAGAGAAGGAGCTGAGCATTCAAAGACAGCAGGAGTCTGTGCCACACTGGGCATAGCTTGAATATATAAAACCTCAAAGCCCATCTCCACCGTGACATACTTCCTCCAACAATGCCACAAATGCTTCTCATTATAGGCCAAGCATTCACACACATGAGTCTATGAGAGCCATACTTGTTCAAAACGCCAAGCATCCAATGAGATTATATAGGACTTGAATATTTCTGTCACTTTTCAGTTACTGTTTAGTCTAAAATCTGTAAAGGCATCTAAATAGGATAATTGAAATAACAGAATAAGTACTTCAGACTTTTTACTTCTCGTATTTGTTTGTAGTTTCTCTTGCCTAGATCTTATAACTTCAAATTTAAATTTGTATTAGGTAATTTAAAATGTAATATGAAATGTAAAACCTTGAAAAACGAACTTTTAGTCATGCCTTTCAGATCTAATCCCAACTATAAAAATTGTGTCATCTACTTCTAAGGAAGCAACTGTATACTTTAAACATGCTTTTTTTACAGGATAAATGCTGTGGGTGACAGTCATGTCTTATTTCATGTTCACGTCCAACATGTTCTTAGTTTTAATTTTCTTATATTTTGGGGCAGGTACTTAGGTAGGTGGGAAAGATTCCTCCCGCCACATTATAATAAATTCTTGTGATTTCTTTATAATACTTACAATTTGAACCATTTCTTTCCAAAAATATCTTTGGAGCCTTTTTTTTTTTAACCACTAGATTTAAAAATCCACTCAAAAGAAAAAACATAATGTATTCAGGGTTCAGAATATTGTTTTAATGAAAATGTGGAACAGCTTTAATTTCATGCATTTCTATGAAAAAGAAATGATAGTTACTTTCCTTTAAAAATGGTTATTTCTGCATGCTGAATGGTCAACGGAATACAGTTTAAATTTTCAGTTTACTAGTAAATATTTCTAGTTGTACTCAGTAATAATACCCACTGATCTGCGCCTATAGCCTAGAAATGGTCTTTTTAATTAGACAATGGATTAAATATGAAGAGTACATAAATTATTGGATTATAGCTCATCCTGAGAATATCACATTGTATGTGGGGGGGGGGGGAATTTTTGTTCATTCTCTTTGGGAAAAGATTTTTGTGTCTTTATTTTTATTTTTGTTTACCTGTATTTGGTTTTGACTTGGGATTTTGTTGTTGTTGGGAGGAGATATGTGCAGTGTTGGTTGGAGGTCAAGGCCTTACATGTACAAGATAAGTAAGTACCTTATCATTGAGATGCATGCTTGGTCCCAGGGAAAAAATTTGTTTTGTTGGATTTCTTTTCTTTAACTTTTGTTGACTATTTAAAAGAATAGTTGGTTTTTTGTTTTGTTTTGTTTTGTTTTTTGCAAAAATTTTAAAGCACTTTCCAAATTAAAGTTATATAAGTTTGTTGGATGATGGGATGTTATTTAATATAAAAAGCTAGTGCATTCTTGGGCAATACTGGATACGAAATGAAGGTTAGTTGAGCCTTAAATAACTTTTATTACACTGTGGTTTATTCTTTTGTATAACTAACTTAGGTATATTTATAATGACATTCTTCTGTTTACTGAGGTTTAAGGTTTGTTTTAAGGGTATTCTGGAAGAAAAAATAGAATTTCCTGCTATATATTTTTATTTTTAATTTCTCCAACCTCATATTTCTTTAGGAGTTGATCCCCCTCATTTTATGTACAGCATGCCTACACCCTGAACCTAAAGAAAGAGACCAGCTTCTCCACATACTCTTCAACTTGATCAAGAGGCCAGACGATGAGCAAAGGTGGGTGTGCAGGGGTAAACATATGCAATGCTGACATACTGGGTTTTTCTTAATGAGCACCATCCTTTGTATTTAGCCTTTTTTCCTTCCCAGTATCAACTTCAGTGTGCTGGAACTCTTTTTTCGTGTGTCCACATCATGTGTACTTCAATGTCGTTGAGTTTGCTTTTTTTCTCTTCACCTCCTTTTTTAAAAAGAACCTGCAGTTTGCATCAACAGATAAACAGATAGCAGGAAAAACACTCTGAGAAATTAAACTTATGGAAATAAATAACTTCTTGAGGCAAAATTAGTCATAGAAATTATGTACAAATCCTATTGAGAGTCCCTACTCTTATTAATAACTCTTTGCAAAATGAATCTATGCCTTCATGGACTAGACCCATGTATACTGAAGGATATTACCGAAACTATCTTATGTTTTGATCTGGAAATTTTATTTCTTAAAAATGTATTAATATTCTTTCCTCATTTCTAATACAGAGACATCTCCTAGTGCTCAGTGGTTATGTTATAGCTGAGACTTCATTTTAAAGGGGATAGAGCAAGCAGCAGAAATCTAGTATTCTATGTGGTATAGGGAAATCAGCTCTTTCTTTGTTTGCAAGATGCAAGAAGCCGATTAGGTGATGTGGAGAGAATTGATCCTACTTGTGATTTTACAAGCATTCTCCTGTCCTTAGATAGGAGCCTAGCCCTCTCTACTAACATGTGTTCTCATTGCTACTTTGGATGAGTGCTAAGACCCAGAAAAACAGATCATAATAAAACTTGATGGGTTATACTGTTTTGGATTCTCCCTCATTAAGGGAGGGGAGGGAGGGAGAGAGAGAGATGGATGCTCCAGCAGAAAACAAGTCTCTTTTGATTTGTTTGTTTTTAATTTTGAGAGAGACTTTCTGGTTTGGGGTGGCAAATAGTTGCCATTTCAAGAATATTTCAATTTGGAATTTTCCGTGAAGACAAATTCTTGGGGCGGAGGGAGTAAAGTATGAGCAGTGAGTATTTGTGAGGGAAAGGTACTTGGGTAATAATAACCCTGAGTGTAGCTAGATTAGGAAAACAACTGTCAGACCCTTCGAGGAAAGTACAAACTGCCTTAAGAATAGTTAGCAGGTACCGAGTCAGACGGCCATTATTCTGGGTAAGGAAACTGGTTGTTTCTGCCCTCCTTTAGTCTAGATTTTTACCAGTAAGAAACGAAATTATGTGGCCTTTGGTTAAAATCCTGTCAGCCAGAGAAAAGACCAGAAACCACCCGTGAAAGTGCACAGCTGCCTTTTCATTTTAGTGAGTCTGTAAGCCATCTCAGAGTTTTTAATAAGTTAAATTCTCATTGTGAAGACAATAGGTACTGAGGCAGGGTGAAATCACATGACCAGTTGTGCACTCAGGAGACAGCTGGCAGATGGTTTTGCTATTTTGGAGTGAACCTGCTCTACATAGTGAGTCCCAGAATAGTCAGGGCTATATAGAGAGACCCTGTCTCACAGTGAGAAAAAAGAAAGAAGAAAACCAAGTACTAAAAAGGAGAAAAGTAGTCCAGCACAGCACATGAAATGAAGTATTACCTGTGCCTAAAGTGCCTTGAGAGTAAAACTAATGTATAGCTGTAGGGTCCAAGGAAACACTGAAGTAAGCAAGAGCAAAGAGCATTTATTATACCAGCATGCATGTGGGGTTATTCACCTGTACAAAATGGTAACAACCCCAAGAGGGATTTCCAGGCTCCTTTTAAGCACAGCTGAGGGGAGTTCCAGGGTCAACTATATAATAGGTTAAGCAAGCAGCAGTTACATTAGTATATTCCTAATTGTCTGAGGTTTAGTCTATATCATTTCTTCGACACATCTGCACAAAGCTGCTGGGTTTATCCTTGAGATACTGTGTAGCTGATTTAGGCCCTCTCTGTGTGTTCTCTCCCTCAACCCTGAATGTAAGGACCTTGTAGATAAATGGCCCTTTGTTGGAAGAGACAGTCGACCTGAACCTAATATAGTTGTGAAAGTGGGAGAATTTAACCCCTTCATAGCTTCTTCCTGTATCTCAAAGCAAATCAAAGTTGGAATCATTTCTTCTTAGAAAAACAGAATTTTCTTGAGTCCTGTGAAATTCACTATACAATGAGCATAGCTGTGATTCTGAAAATTAACTTTAAATATGAGCAAAGTATATATAATGAGATACATGTGTGAAACATAATGAAACCACTCATTTATTTATATACTAACTACAGATTTAATTATTGTCATAATAAAATCCACAATAATGTTGTGCCTTGAAACATAACTTACTATAGAAACATTTATAAATGTTATTTGATATTCTTGAAAGGAATCAAGAACTGGTGGCTATTATAAAACGGAAAGGATCCAAAAAATATTAGAAGGAAAATCTAGAGGGAATTTTAGAGGGAAAATTCTAGAAGAACAAAATACCAGGAAAAAAAAGTAAAATATGAAAGTTTTTCAAATTCACATTATAGGCTTTGTAGATTTAACCTTACTAAAAACTAAGCGCATATAATAAATGATAAATTTCAAATATCAGTAAAGCACTGTATTGTCTGGCCTCCTGGAAAATGGAAGAATTGTTAAAACATGTTTTTAATAATTCCCAAGAACTCATCAATTCTGGCTCATAATTTATAGTGATGGACAGAATGTAAATGCACATCTTCTAACATGATCATATAAAATATCTTGAAAAATATCAGTGTCTTTCTAAATGGCATGAGTAATATTATTTCAGCAGCTTGATAACAATGAAAGCCAAGTGGCAAGCCTATTTGATTTAGTATAAGTTTACAGAAATATATATCAAAGGCCTAACAATTTCTCTATAAACTTTTTTATTATTTAAACATTTATAATCACTTTCCATGAACTTAGCTATGTTATTTATACATCCTTCTGTGACTTAAAATGAGCAAATTAGTTTATAATTTCTGAACTTCATCTTTATACTTTATTATATATATGTAGTTTTTATACTTTATAGTTTTCAACTCTACAGTGCTGAAATCCAGTTTCCCTTTCATTGTGAAAGGCTTTGAAGTCTGAAGTTGTATACATGTGAATAAAGGAGCCATTACTCCTCTTAATGAAAAAAGGAGAAAGAGCATTGTTCACAGTTTTCTGCAAAGTTTTCGTTGTTATTGCAATGACTTCTTTGAATTTGTGCACTTAGGAGTTAGTTACGTGTGTATATTTAATTCATATTATCTCTCTGCTTTCCTACTTATGCTTCATTTCTCCTAAGTATTGCCGTTTTTTCCACACAGAAGATCATCGCATGTCATAGTTTCATAATGATTAGTCTTTATAAAAAATAATATATGGAGGCTGGAAAGGTGGCTCAGCACTTAAGAGCACTGCCTTCTATTCCAGAGGTCCTGAATTCAATTCATTCCCAGCACCCACATGATGGCTCATAATCATCTATAGTGGGATCTAATGTCCTTTTCTGGCAAAAAGTTGATAAAGCATTCATATGTACATAAGATAAATTAATTTTTAAATATTTATTAAATAAAAATAATATGAATATTTAGTGAGTTATCAATAAAAACCACTTGCTGAATCTCCAGAGGAATACAGTGTTTAGGCCACAATCAAAGAAAATTAGTTATTCCAGGAGAAATTTATTTTCATCTAAATCAGTAGTTTTCAACCTTTCAATCAAGGTACACAGTTTTTTCATGTTATGGTAACCCCCAACTATAAAATTACTTTTAATACTATTTCATAAATGTAATTTTACTACTGTTATGAATTGTAATCAAAATATCTGATATGCAGGATGTCTGAGATGTTACCCTCCCCCCATGTTGGGAACCTTCGATCTAAGTGGTGATTTGATTGCTTTGAGTATATAGAAAATTTATACCTTAAAGCAGAGGCTATGAATGGCTTAATTTCAATTGTAGGGAGGGTCTGCTTTACACTTAGAATAGCTAGCTGATCTGTCAATTTGGCTCTTTGTCGAAATATAACATAATTTAGTATTTTTATCTTTCCTGATCTTTCAACATTATTGAGAACAGAAGACATTTTATTACTTAAGTGACCCTGAGGAAGATCAGGAGTGAGTTAGTTAATTGCCTACAGTACTTCCAAAACTTTATTGCCCATCACAAAATGTGTGCAACACCCTGTGGGTTCCACAAGATTACACCTATTTCTGGGGTAGTTAGATCTGTTCTTTCAACATAAATCAGGAACTGTGCAGCAATGGATGGGACAGAACTATCTAAAGAGGTCCTTCCTGGATCATGCATGCAGCCCCTGATAGTAGTAGTCAGGAGTAAATATTAAGGAATCAACATAGTTCCTGCCCATAGGAACTTGGGGGATTGGTTTAATGGAAAAAAATGTTCAAATACTGAGTAAAGCTGCAAGGAGAGCCTGAAGAAATCAGCCTGGCTGTAGGGAGACAAAGCACCAGTGGATAGAATAATGCACCTAGATGGTTTTCTATTGCAATCTTTGTCTTAATAATAAAAGGGGTTTTACTTGTGTTTTGTAAAACAGAGTAGTGCTCTCTAAGGGCTTTTTTTTTTTTTTAAGTGTCTTCTGATGAGTTGTATAAAACCATAAACAAGTCATGAGACATAAAACTAGGAAGTAGAAGGAGCTGCAAAGTTATGATCACACAGCCTAAGATATTCTGACATTTACACTATGTGTCTTTGTCTCTTGTTAGTAGTAGAATGTACCCAAGAGCAACTGGAAAGACTTGTCCTCGGGACTAGTGTGAGGAGCACCAGTGGCCTGCATGCACACTAGTCAATAGGAATGAGAGAAATTAGATCATTGTAGAAATATCATTTAACATGAAAAGTTTTTTAAGGACAGTTTGGTGATACTATACAGGAAAATGCATAGCTCATTAGAAATTGCCTTTTCCTGTTATGGTGACTTAGTAATGATACAGTTTAAGTTTGCAACGCAAAACTTAAACATAACCACTGCCACCTGGTGGTCAAGTGTTCATATCAAAAATAAAGCATTCTTGCCTACTGTGTTTTCTTCTTGCAGGGATACAGATTTTTTTTCTTTAAATAGACTAATAACAGTAATCATTATTATATAATATAATGAAAATTAGACAGATGTGTTTGTTAACATATGCCTGTTAGGTAGCCATTTATTATTTCTAATAATCTCAAACTTCTTTAACAATGTCCCATTAAAGCCTAGTTTTGTACTCCATGATGGTACTTTCTGCAGTTCTTTGGCAACTAGCATAAATGATACCATTTCTACCTAAGTCATTTGCTAATTAGCCTTATTTTTGCTGTTAAAGTAGCCTACTTCCAATGCTATTAATAATGTATTGGCCATCTGACCTCTATTCTGAACTGCATTTCAGAGCTATCACTTTTTCCTTTCAACAGTTAGATGTGGTTAGTATAATAGCAGTATATGATTTCAAGTTCTGTACACATATATCATGAAGCAATATTTTAAGTTCTTAAAACTGGTGTGCCAACTAATGATGGCAGAAGTAGAGATCCACAGCTAAGCACCAGGTCCAGCTTCTGGTCCAGCTGAAGAGAGGGGGGAGAGAGTATATGAGCAAAGGGAACAGGATGAGGGGGAGACCCACAGAGATGGCTGACCTGCCCTATTAGGAGCCCACTGACTCTGAAATAACAGCTGAGGAGCCTTCGTGGAAAGAACTAATGCCTCTGAATGTAGATGACAGTCAAACAGTGTGAGAAGTTTGTGGAGCCTCTTGTAGTAGTATCAGAATTTATTCCTGGTACATGAACTGGCTTCTTAGAGCCCATTCTCTACAGAGGAACACCTTACTCAGCCTTGATACTGAGGGGAGAGATTTGGACCTACCTTAACTGGATATGCCAGACTGAACTGAATCACCTTGGCATTCCTTGCCCTCCCTGGGGAATAGATAGGGTGGCAGGAGGCTGAGAGAGGAGGGGAGGGAGGGGGAGCAGTGGAGGGCATGAGAAAACACCTTTTTAAATGGGAAAAAATCCCCCCCCAAAAGGTTTCACTAGCCAAATTTACACAAATAAATGTACAAATTATTTTATAAATAACTTCCTGGCAAATAATTTACACAGATGTATAATACTCTTAAGCATATTGTATATTTGTAATAATTTCATATGATAAAATCCTGTAAACTTGGTGAATTCCCATTTCATACATAATGCAAGTTTAAAGACCTTACTCAAACTGAATAATAAGGTCAGAGACTTAACAATTTTAAAAACACCTTCAGTTAAACATTTACATAAGCAAACTCAATGTTCAAAAAATATCACCAAATGAAATTATATAATTCTTGTATTAAGAACCAAAAATGCTAAGAAATACCAGTGCTGTGGGACTAGGCTCTTATACACTATAAATATTTGTCACTTGTATTGGTATAGTAAAAGGCTAATAGGCCAGTAGCCAGGCAACCAGACTAGGGGAATTCTCAGAAGAGGAAAGGTAGAGAAACAGACGCTATCCAGATGCAGATGAAACAAGATGAGAATGCTGGTCTGAGAAAAGGTACCAAGCCCTGTGGCTAAACACAGATGAGAATTATGGGTTAATTTAAGTGTAAGACCTAGATAGTAATATGCTTGAGCTACTGGCCTAGCAGTTACTATTTAAAAAAAAAAAAAAAATAGTGTGCCAGTAGCTATGAGCAGGGTCTGGGGCTTTGTACATATATGTTTGTTAGCCAGAGGACTAACTTTCCTCAAGCACAATGCATGATTTTCTTGTTGGTACTAAGGACAGAGCCCAGGGTCTTACAGATGACCAGCAAGTGCATACCTGGCCCTTGAAACAGACTCTCTCAGAGGCCTAGAGTAGAATATGCTAGGCTAACTGGACAGAGATCCCACAGATCTGCCTGTTGAGCTGGACTTACAAATATGTTCCATCTTACTTGGATCTTTCTACATGGTTTCTTTCTTTCTAAGAAAATTGAATAACTGCAATTATTAAACATTTGTGGAATACATATGTATGTAGTTGGTACAAAAATACTCAGTTATTTAAAAAATATTATGAGGAAGCAGGTGACAGAATTTCTCATTGTATTTCCTTTTATTCACTTTAATTTCTCTGGCTTCCTAAGGTAGGGGAAAATAATACAAGAAATAGAAAAATCAAAAAGAAAAACTAGAGAAATAGAAACAAAAGGTGATATAAGTGAAAGAGAATTTGTGTAGAAAAGTTCCCAAAGATTGGGTTAGAGTAATTTGGGTGGCTTGAGGTCTTGGGTTTGGTCCTCCCCGCTGCGATTAAAAATAAGTACAAATATCTATTAGTATATATGGACTGGTGAGTGGGAGGTGCTGTAATATTAACATCAACTTGAGAAATAGAGAAACGGCAGTAAGGATACTTAGCGTTGACCCTTTTCTTGTTTGTTTCTTAATTTGTCTTAGTTTAAATTTGTTGGAGACAAGGTCTCACCATCTAACCCTTACTGTCCTAGAACTTATATAGATCAGACTGGCCCTCACTCACAGAGATCTGCCTACCTTGCCTCCCAAGTGGTGGAATTAAAGGGTTGCCACCATTCCTAACTATTTAACTGTTTTGTTTTATAAATTTTTTTTATTTAAAAAGTGTTTTTTTTTCTTCATACCCTCCTCCCTGTCCTCCCTCAACCTCCCTCTCACCCTATCCCACATCCATTCCCCAGGGAGGTCAAGGAATGCCAGGATGAGTCAGTTCATCTGGGGTATTCATTGAGTTAGGTCTGAGTCCTTCTCTCCACTATCCAGGCTGAGTTAAGTGTTTTTTGTAAGGAATGGGGGCTGAGAAGCCAGTTCATGCACCAGAAATAAACTCTGATCCTAATGGAAGAGGGACACCTGTGGGTTCTTGGGTATTTCCCCAGCACCAGGTTTCTCTCTAACCCCTCAGTGGCTCCCTCTATGGAGTTATCTATTCCTTTGTTCTCCTTCTCTGTTGCTCCTCCCACTCAAACATCTCATTCTCTCATGATCTCTTCCCATCTCCTCTTGCTCTCTCCCATATGATCCCAATTTACTCAGATTTTCCCAAGGGGATACATAGCTGTCTCTCATGTTCCTCCTGTTACCTAGCTGCTCGGAGTTTGGGGATTGTAGCCTGGTTATTATTTGCTTTATATCTACAATCCACTTATGAGTGAGCACATACAATGTCTATCTTTCTGGGTCTGTTACCTCACTCAGGATGATACTCTCCAGATCCTTCCATTTGCCTGAAAATTTCAGGATGCCTTTTTTTTTTTTTTCCTGAATAGTATTTCATTGTGTGAATGTACCACAATTTTTTAATCCATTCTTCAGTTGGGGACTTGTAGTTTTTTTCCTGGTTCTGGCTGTTATGAATAATGCTGCCTGTGAATTTAGTTAAACTAATGCTCTTGGGGTAACAATGAACATCCTTTAGGTATATGTCCAATAGTGATACTGCTGGATCATAGGGTAGATTAACTCCCAGTTTTCTTGAGAACTGCCATACTGATTTCCAAAGTGGCTGTACAAGTTTACATTTTCACCAGCAATGGAGGAGTGTTCCCGTTGCTCCACATTCCCTCCATAGGATATCATCTGGGGTTTTTTTTCTTTTCTTTTTTTTTTTTTTTTTTATATTAACCATTCTGACAGGTATAAAATGGTATCTCAGAGTTTTTTTGATTTACATTTCTCCAGTGGCTAAGGATGCTGAGCAATTTTTAAATGTCTTTCTGCCATTTGAGATTCCTACTTAGCTCTGAACCCCATTTTTTAATTGGATTATTTGGAGTTTTGGCCTCTAGTTTCTTGAGTTCTTTATATATTTTAGAGTTCAGTCTTCTGTCAGAAGTAGGGTTAGTAAAGATCTTTCCCCATTCTGTAGGCTCTCGTTTTGTCTATTGATTGTGACCTTTGCCTTACAGAAGCTTCTCAGTTTCAAGAGATTCCATTTATTAATTGTTGTTCTTAGTGTCTGTGATACTGGTGTTATATTTAGAAAGTGGTCACCTGTGCCAATGCGTTGGAGGGTATTTCCCACTTTCTTTTCTATCAAGTTCAGTGCAACAGGGTTTATGTTGAGGTCTTTGACCCACTTGGATTTGAGTTTTGTGCAGCATGATAGATATGGATCTATTTGCATTCTTCTGCATACCACCATCCAGTTATGCAAGCACCATTTGTTGAAGATGCTCTTTTTTCCATTTTATATTTTTGGCCTCTTTGTCAAATTTATAAGTGTATAGATTAATGTTGGTGTCATCGATCTGATTCCATTCATCCACAAGTTTGTTTTTATGCCAGTACCAAAATGTTTTTATTACTGTAGCTCTATAGTATAGCTTCAACTCAGGGATGGTGATGCCTCCCGAAGTTCTATTATTGAATAGAATTGTTTTTGGCAATCCTGGGTTTCTTGTTTTTCCATATGAAGTTGAGTGTTGTTCTTTCAAGGTCTCTGAAGAATTGTTTTGGAATTTTGATGGGCATTGCATTGAATCTCTAGATTGCTTTGGTAAGATTGCTGTTTTTATTATGTTGATCCTACCTATCCAGGAGCATGAGAGATCTTTTCATTTTCTCATATCTTCAATTTCTTTCTTCAGTGACTTAAAGTTTTTGTTATACAGATCTGTCACTTCTTTGATTAAATGAGTTACCCCAAGTTATTTAATACTGTTTACAGCTATTGTAAAGGGTGATGTTTCTCTGATTTCTTTTTCAGCTCTTTTATTATTTGTTTTTAGTGAGCTATTGATTTGTGTTAATCTTGTATCCTGCTACATTGCTGAAGATGTTTATCAGCTGTAAGAGTTCCCTGGGTCAATTTGGGGGATCACTTATGTATACTCTCATATCATTTGCAAATATTGATAATTTGATTTCTTCCTTTCCAATTTGTATCCCCTTGATTTCCTTTTGTTGTCTGATTGCTCTAACTAAAATTTCAAGAACTATATTGAATAAATATGGAAAGAGTGGACAGCCATGTTTTGTTCCTGATTTTAGTGGGATTGCTTTGGGTTTCTCTCCATTTAGATTGATGTTGGCTGTCAGCTTTTACTATGTTTAGGTATTTTCCCTCTATTCTTGATCTCTCCAGAATTTTTATCATGAAGTGTTGGATTTTGTCAAAGACTTTTTCAGCCTCTAATGAGATGATCGTGTGGGGTTTTTTGTTGTCATTTGACATTTTGTTGTTGATGGATGACATTGACAGTTTTTCATATGTTGAACCATCCCTGCATCTCTGGGTTGAAGCCTGTTTGATCATGATGGATGATTGTTTTGATATGTTCTTGAATTCAGTTTGCCAGTATTTTATTGAGTATTTTTGTAACAATGTTCATGAGGGAGATTGGTCTGTAATTCTCTTTCTTTGTTGCATCTTTGTGTGACTTGGATATCAAGGTGGTTGTAACCTCATAAAAAGTTTGACAATGTTCCTTTTGTTTCTATTGTGTGAAACAATTTGAGGAGTATTGGTATTAGTTCTTCTTTGAAAATCTGGTAGAATTCAGCACTAGAGCCATCTGACCCTGGGCTTTTTTTGTTTATTTGTTTGTTTGTTTGTTTGTTTGTTTGGGAGACTTTTAATAGCTCCTTCTATTTCCTTGAGTATTATAGGTCTATTTAAGTCATTTATCTGGTCTTGATTTAGTTTTGGTAAGAGGTACCTGTCCAGAAAGCTGTCAATTTCTTTTAGGTTTTCCAATTTTGTGGAGTACAGATTTTTGAAGTATACCTAGTGGTTCTCTTGATTTCTTTGGTGTCTGTTGTGATGTCCCCGTTTCCTTTCTGATTTTGTTGATTTGGAAACTCTCTGCCTTTTAGTTAGTTTGGATAAGGGTTTATCTATCTTGTTACCTTTCTCAAAGAACCAACTCTTTGTTTCATTGATACTTTGTATTGTTCACTTTGTTTCAATTTTATCAATTTCAGCCCTGAGTTTGATTATTTCTTGCCTTCTACTTCTTCTTGGTGAGTTTGCTCCTGCTTGTTCTAAAGACTTCAGCTGTGCTAACTCTCTTGTGTGAGATTTCTCCATTTTTTTATGTAGGCACCTAATGGTATGAACTTTCCTCTTAGCACTGCTCTCATTGTGTCCCATAAGTTTAGGTATATTGTGTATTCATTTTTATTAAATTCTAGGAAGTCCTTAATTTCATTGGTATTTGGGTGGAATGTTCTGTATATATCTGTTAAGTCCAGTTGAGTCGTAATATCTGTTAGATCCCTTATTTCTCTGTTCAGTTTCTATCTGGAAGACCTGATCATTGATGAGAGTGGGGCATTGAAATCTACGACTATTAGTGTGTGGAGTTTGATGTAAGGTTTAAGCTTTAGTAATGTCTCTTTTACATATGTAGGTGCCCTCGTATTAGGGACATAAATGTTCAGGATTGAGTTGAGACTTCATGTTTGTGGATTTTTTCCTGAGACAAATAAGTAATGTCCTTCCTAGTCTCTTTTAATTGAATTTAGTTTGAAATCTGTTTTGTTAGATATTAGAATAGCTACACCAGCTTGTTTCTTGGGTACATTTGATTGGAAAGTCTTTTCCAACCCTTTACGCTGAGCCTGTGTCTGTCTGTGAAGTAGAGCTGTGTTTCTTATATGCAGCAGAAGAATGGATCCTGTTTTTATATCCATTGTGTTAGGGTGCATCTTTTTATAGGTGAATTGAGTGCATTTATATTAAAGGATGTTAATGATCAATGATTGTTAATTCCTATTATTTTTGGTGGTAGTATATCTATTTCCCTTCTTTGTGTTTGATTATCTATTGCTTGTTGCTTCATGGATGTTTCTAGCTTAGTTAAGTTGGAGTTTTCCTTCTAGTGCTTTCTGTTTGCTGGATTTGTGGATAGGTAGTTTTTAAATCTAATTTTGTCATGGAATATCTTGTTTACTCTGTCTATTGTGACTGAAAGTTTTGCTGTGTATAGTAGTCTGGGCTGGCATTGTGGTCTCTTATTATCCTTATAATTTCTGCCCAGGACCTTCTAGTTTTCATAGTCTCCATTGAGAAGTCAGGTGATATTCTTACAGATCTGCCTTTATAAGTTACTTGGCCTTTTTACTTTGCAGCTCTTAAAATTCTTTATTTTTTATGTTTAGCGCTTTAATTGTTATGTAGCAAGCCAACTTGGGGAGGGGGCGGTCCTAGTCTATTTGGTGTTATGTAAGCTTCTTGTATCTTCATAGGCATTTCCTATTTTAGGTTGGGAAAGTTTTCTTCTGTGATTTCATTGATTATGTTTTCTGTGCCTTTGAGCTGGTATTCTTCTATTCCTATTGTTCTTAGGTTTGGTTTCTTTTCATGGTGTCCCATATTCCCTGGACATTTTGTGTTATGACTTTTTGGTTTTAGTGTTTCCTTTAACTGACATATCTATTTCCACTATTGAATCTTCCAATCCATAGATTCTCTTTTCCATCTCTTGCATTCTGTTGGTTATACTTGCATCAGTAGTTCCGGTTCTTTTCTTCAGGTTTTCCATTTCCAACATTTTCTTGGTTTGTGTCTTTATTGCTTCTATTTCAGTTCTTTAGTCTTGCACTGTTTTCATCACCATTTGATTGCTTTGTCATGGTTCTCTAGTCTTTCTTTAAGAAGTTTATTGTTTCCTTCCAATTTCTTGCTTGTCTTTTTCTGCATTTCCTTAAGGGAGTTTTTCATTTCTTCTTTAATTTCCTCTTTAAAGGTTTGTATCATCTTTATAAAGATATATTTAAGGTTATTTCCTCTACTTCTGTATTGAAATGTTCAGGTCTTGCTGTTGTAGAACCACTAGATTCCCTTGGTGCCATATTGTTCTTCATGTTGTTGAATGAATGTTTGCACTGGCATCTACCCATCTCTTCCACTGAACGTTGCAAGTGTTGTCTGTGTTTCAGCTAACTGTGTTTGGTCTAGTAGGTGCTCTTGGTGCAATTGGAGCTCTTGGAGAACTTAGAGGCAGTGGAATCTGTGTCTCAGGGAGAAATGAGATCTGCAGCTGGAGTTTTTGTGAAGGAGCTCTCCAGAGTGTCTCTCAGGAAGCCACTCTAGTGAGGGACTCTCCAGTTGTCTTAGGAAGCTAGAACTCTTCTGCTGGGACTCTCCAGAGGCTGTGTCTCAGCAACCCCTGCTGAGGTTGAGGGGATGGGTGATTTGGGAAAATGGGTTGAAGCTTATGGAATAAAAAGGTCTGATGGGGCTTATTGGGAGCATAGATAGTCAGAGTGGCAGGCAGGGGAGCAGAGATGGTTTAGGAGGGTATGTTTCATGCCCTTTTGTCTGTTCTAGCTGGCCTAGCTGGCCAGCTGGGAGCAGGGTAACTCACCTCTTCTCTATTTAACTATTTTTAAGCAGTGGTTGTATTTATATTTTCTAATGCACATACAAATTTTTTTCTATTATTTTTCAGGCAAATGATACTGACAGGTTGTGTGGCATTTGCACGTCATGTAGGACCAACACGTGTAGAGGCTGAACTTTTACCGCAGTGTTGGGAACAGGTAAGTTACCTTTATGGCTCTCTTAGCTATTTTGTTCTTATTCTTGAAGGTTTATATTTTCTTTTTAAAGTGCATGGGAAAATCCATGAAATGTGATTTATGTTACTGTCCATAGCTCAGCACAGGTTTATTTGCACAAAAGAATGCTCTGGAATACTTTTATCCATTCATTCAGCAGATACTTTAAGAATACTAATTCCAGTGCCAGATATTAGTGTAGTAACTAGGAAAACAGTGTGAAGAAAGACAAAGTAGAAGACTAAACGTGATAGAAAACATTGTCCTTCTCTGAGGACATGCTATTGAACCAAGAGGCTGGGTGAAATAAGGTCCAGCAAGTGCATAGTCACTGTGCTTGAGGAGGAGTTGTATGTGTGTGTGTGTGTGTGTGTGTGTGTGTGTGTGTGTGTGTGTGTGTGTGTGTGTGCAAATGGAGAACATTTATAGATTGTAGATGGAATAGATTGTAGATGGATACATACAGTATGGAAAGTGTAGAACTTTGAAATAGCAAGCATATATATATAAAATATATATAATTAAATTCATTTTACTGGATTAGTTTCACTTTTTAAAAATTATTTATTTTTATTTTATATTCTTTGGTGTTTTGTTCCATGTACATCTGTGTGGGGTGTGTCAGAAGCCCTGAAACTGGAGTTACAGGCAGGTGTGAGCTGCCTTATGGGCACTGGGAATTGAACCTAGAAGAGCAGGCAGTGCTCTTCTCCTTCCTTTTTAAATATTTTATTTTTATAGTTCTATTTTTATAATGGATACTCATTACATTCCTCTGAAGAACTCAGAATTGCTGATTTTGTAGATATGTAGCAGGTCATTAAGCACCTCATTACATCACCTTTAAAAGATGGCTTTCTCATTATAGAGACAAATTAAAAAGCCCAATTTAAAATAGTCTCTTGTTCTTTAAAATATATATATATATATATTATATGTGTGTATATATATATAATATATATATATTCCACAAGTAACACCAAGTATGTCGTGTTTAGAGTTCTAGCCCTATGTCTTTGGGCATTCATTTTATTACTAAAGTAGCAGATCAGCAAGGTTCACTTGGTAAAGTGAACAGTGTAGCACAGTGTAGTACTATATGACAACAGCAGGAAGCATTTTTATATTACAAAACATACTAATTTAGGGTGTGTTTCTAATTGCTTAAAGTCAAAATTAACTCAGATGCACCATGAAACTTTGAATTTATAAATCTGTACAACTATTCATGTTTACATTTAATGTTGTATAGTTTTTGTATTTTTCTCTTTTTAGCTTGCATTCGTTGAACTGAGCACACTGATAAACACATGTAATCCCAGCACTCAATAGACAGCGATAAGAGTCAACACTAGACCCTGCCTCAGAAACCCTAAGAAAATTTTAAAAGTAGAAAACTATACCCAGTATGGTGGTACATGTTTGTAATTCCAGTACTGGTGAGGCCGAGGCCAGAAAATGGTGTGAGTTCTGGGGAAGCCTAGGCTACTTTCTCAGACACACCTCGCCAAAAAAGAATTTTGTGAATTGCAGTGCCACCAGGGGTATATCACTGAATGGTTTCAGTGTGTTCACAGAGTGTTACATTCATCTCTGCATCCAGTTTGAAAATTAAAACTCTAATTGGCCCCTACACAAATGTGCTGCTAGGTCTGCTGTGACCACTATGGGTCTCTTAAATCTCCATCTGAATTTTGAGATCTGCTTCTCATTTCCACAAAGAAGCCAGCTGGGATTTTTTTACTTTTCAAGTAATATATTGAATCTGTAGATGGGTCTGGAGAGGATTCTCATCCTAATTATATAAGTTTCCAATCTGAGTTTAGGGTCCCTTTCCACTCATCAGAGTCTTAAAATATCTACCATGGTGCTTTGTAGTTCTCAGAATGTATATTTTGTACTTGTTTTGTTCCTAAGTATTTCAGTTGTAAAGCTAGAGACTTTTAAGTTCACTAATTGAAGAAATACGGTTGATTTTGTGTGTATATTTACATGAAACACAATATTCCAGACTGAGAAAGAATGAGATGAAACTTTAAGTGCAGGTCTCTGATATTCACACTTTCTCTGCTTTCCTCTGAACTGGGACTGGATTAAATTTAGCTCAGAGATGTTAGTTACATACACCTCTGCCATCTCTTTTTGTAACCTTTATGATCATGAATCAGGGATCTAGCTATGCACCTACCGCTAGTTTGTTGCCCAGTAGATTTCTATATAATTTCTTTTCTTAATTTTAGGCATCCAAAACATTATTGAATTATGTCATCTTTTGATATGGGAATATGAGAGCAGATATACTTCTTTTCCAATCAAAGAAAGATTTATATTCTATGAAGAAGACATATAGGAACAAAACCCAGTATGTGACTTTTTAATTGTTTTTTCCAGTTCAGTGTAGTTAGCACAAAGCAGAACCCTTTTTTGCATATGCAAACAGAAAAGAAGTCTTCTTTAAAAAAAAAAAAAAAAAAGTACAGTTCTTACGTAGCTGGTTACAAACATGGCTGTCATATTGGCTAGCTCCATTGGGAGAGAACAGACTGTTGTTTATCACAGGTCACATCTCTAAGGTTCAGAAGATCACTCCTTCTGTTACTAGGAGAAGTGCTTGCTTCTTCTGATATCCTAAAGGGAGCCTAGTCCTAGGCAAACACATGATTTCTAGATACCTTGCCAATTTTTTGTCTTTGACTTTTCCATTTTTCTTTAACAGATACCCCATGTGCTTTGATGTTTAGGCTGCCCTTGATTTCCCTTATTCCTGACCCAGGTATAGACACCCAGGGAGTCCCAGAGGTGGAAAAGGAAGACAGTGTACTATATTTTTAACAAGATGTGTGGTGAAAAAAATTGTTTTTTGGAAGAAGAGCGGATGTGTTGCTTGCACTTGACTGATGTGCTTGTTTTTGACTCCAGATTAATCACAAATATCCAGAAAGACGACTGCTTGTGGCAGAGTCCTGTGGAGCGCTGGCACCTTACCTTCCTGTAAGAACTGTTTTCTTTCTCTTTCTTTTTTTTTAAAGGTAGAGTTTCTTGTATTGTACATTTTAATCCAAATTTTTGTAGCCATGCTATTTTAACAAAAGTCAATTTTTTTGTTTTAAAAAAGTAAATTTTAATTGGTTGTTTGTGCATATAAATATATGTAACTATGCTAATAGTTCTGACAGTATGTTCTGAGAACCCTGGGAAGCTCCTTTTGATTCTTTCTAAGAAGTGTATAAGGTAAAACACATATTTACACATGCAGTGTTGGTACAGAAATAATAGTGGGCAGCAATGCTTCTGCACAGCCCTCAGGAGAAGGACTGCTCTTCACAGTCCCACATTCTCAAAGCAAGCCAGTTTCATTCAACAAAGGACTTTGCTTAATCAGTAAAATTGTTAATTTTACTAAATTTTAACCCTTGAATTTTTGTAATACTCTATGACACAAAAATGAAAATGATAATATAAAATGCTTTGGTTGCAGACTGACATTTGGCAAGGTTTTCAGGAAAAGCACTTGGGTTCTTGCTTGAGCACTAAGAGCAGTAGCTGGTTTCTTTCTTTGGGTGTCAATTTTTCTCAGCAGAACCACATACTGTCAAGCTGCTCTTATTCAGACTTGGTTATGTAACAGACATCTTCATTTTCATAAAGCGTCGCTTGAAGGAAAGCAAATATGCAAATCCCTTTTCAGTGATTAAAAATGAATATGGACTGGGTTTTAGAATAGTGGCAAATTTGCATCTACCACTATAAGCCTAACAGCTAGCTTTTAAATGCATAAAGGCTTTTTATTAATATAAATTAGTAAATTTTTAATGATAAAATTTGCCAATTTTAAAGAAAATGTACATAACTTTATGTTCTAGATTTTTCCCAAATTCACAATGTGTGTCAACATAGAGGCATTTTGTCCAAAATGTGGTAGTGAAATTTAAGTTCAGAGATTTATTGTGGGATTCGGTTTGGCTTGGTTTGGTTTTTGTGAGATAAGTTTGATAACCTGAAACTTGCTATGTAGAAGATGGTCCTAAACTCCTGATCCCTCCTGCATCCCACCACCCATGTGCTAAGATTATCGGACTTTATCATTACAACCAGCTCACAGGCTTAAATGTTTATGTTGTTCACCTGGTAATTAAGAACATATGGAAACAAAAGCCAGGACCTTGTTTTTATTTTATTCTCTTTAGTATGAATTTTAAAGGTGCCAGACCAAGTTCAGGCTTGCTTAATTTTATGACTTGACAAGTTTCAGTAACTACAAAGAGAGGTCTGAGTTTGAGTATTGATGACTTGTTGTTCTAAGATTTATTTTCTTTTTAATTCCATGTAAAGGCAGGAGTAGGGGACTATACATGAATGTAAATGTCTCAGGAGGAAGTATGCATACCTCTGTAGCTATAGTTAACAGGTGATTGTGGGCTGCCTGACATGGGTGTTAGGAGCAGAACTCTGGTCCTCTGTAACAGCAGTAGAGTCTTAACACCTGAGCTATCTCTTCAGCCCCTGATAACTTTAATCTCAACTTTGAGTTAAGGTGATTCTTTAACAAAACAGGGAGGAGCAGTGGTGTAGGGCACTGGAGGTTTAGCTCAGTGATTCATCACTGCCTGGCATTAATGCAGCTCTGGGTTCCCAGCATTCACAACCATCTGTAACTCCAGTTCTAGGGATTCCAACACTCTCTTCTGGATGCTACAGGCATTGGCTTTGTATGCAAAAACCCACTCTCACATACGTATGTACAGCATTTATAAATAAAAATAAATTGTATTGAAAGTAAATTAAGGCACAGCAGTAATTGACATTTTATTAAATATTGCCATATTAGATAGCAGCATAAATAAATTATAAAATTGTATTGGTTATTTTCAGAAAGAAATTCGTAGTTCCTTGGTTCTTTCAATGTTGCAACAGATGTTAATGGAAGATAAGGCAGATTTGGTAAGGGAAGCTGTGATCAAAAGCCTGGGTGTCATTATGGGCTACATTGATGACCCTGACAAATATCAACAGGTATGTTTTTCACCGTGAACTTCTTTTGCCCTGTTATAAATCCCAAATAATGTAATAATTCAGATAGTTGGCAGTCTGCAGGTGAGATGATATGTCAGTGTGGTCCGTGGGAATGATGACTACTTTCAATCCAGCAGTTGCCGAGAAGTTGAAAATGAGTGTGCATGTTTTCCACTCCATTTCTGCTCATCTATGGATACATTAATACCTAAGAAAATGGGAGGGATTTTTTTGTAGATGACTGACTATCTTCATTAAAACATTTTCTGAATTTCTTGAAATGTTTATTTGTCATTTTTGGAAATGTATTCTTTTCACAATCTCTATTTACCTGTTTCTCTTTTGCAGGGCTTTGAATTATTGCTCTCAGCCCTAGGTGACCCCTCAGAAAGAGTTGTTAGTGCAACACACCAAGTATTTTTACCAGCATATGCTGCCTGGACAACTGAACTTGGGAATTTACAGTCTCATCTTATACCTACACTACTGAACAAGATTGAAAAGCTGCTCAGGGTGAGTTCTACCTTGTTATATAGTTCATAAATGTGAAGGGTCTGTTCTAGAGCATCTCAGACATATAGGGACAGAGACAAGGTGTGCCACTTAGCCATCACAGCTGAAGAGAAGTGAAGAACTAGAAGAAAAGACAGGATAGACATTGTTAGTTAGACTATCACCTTCCTGGAAATATCAGACATTGTTCAATAATCCAGTTCCTCTGAGATCCTGTGAAGATGTGATTGTTTTACGTAGCATGAGCTCTAGTGGATAGCAGAGATAATTAGATGCTGAGTCTTCGTAGTCTTATTTCTATGATGTCAGAACTCCTTAACTATGCGTATTCAAGCAATGTCATCTTAAAGACAACTTTATGCTACTCAGAGGAGTTGAGGAAAAGGCAAGAAAATACCAGACACTTCTTTATCTAATTTTGTCCTAAGTGTTCTTTGAGAGGCTAGCAGAGAAGCTAATATTTCATGGGTGCCTGTATATACTGCTAAGCTCAATACTTTAATTTAAAAACATCTTTACTCTTAGAACCCTTTGAGGTATGTTTTGTGTTTTACACAAAAATTAGGTTTCGGTGCTTAAGTAACTTTTCAGGGTCCACAGCTGTCATATAACTCCAAACACCTTTTTAAGTGTTTTCATTCTTTCTGATAATTAGCCAGGCCCTTGGTGCTGGTGCTGGTGCTGGTGCCAGTATATGGATACCTTGCTATGGTATAAGTAATACTATATTGCTTCTAAATGTCTCCAGTGTCCTACTTAGCTAGTAATATTTTTGTTAAAAAATTATATAACTGACATCTGAAGTAGATCTCAATGCAATAACTGGTTTTATCTCCAGTAATGCTTAGTATTGGTTTGAGTTTTTAGTTTTATTTTGTTTTTCACTATAACATTTGGCTTCTAGGTGCCATATCAATCCTGTTTCCTCCTTTTCTGTCTTTCTTTTTATCTGTGGAAGTAAGTACATGCAAATACAGGTGGCACCAGGTACCTGAAAGCATTTAGGAAGTAGAGAAATAACAAGTGATTCTACAGGATTAGGAGTGCCACACTTAACATGACTTCTGTGGTTCACTCTAGGAAACAAGAATTTCAGAAAATAAATTGCTCTCTAGAAAAAGTGGTCCCTGCACTAGAAGTGACTGTTTCCAGTTTTTCATATTAAAGGTTCTGGCATGTCTACAGTGCCTTCTTGCTTCTCAACAATTTGATGAACATCACTGTTAATTAAGTGCATGTTTGGGGTCTAATGTATAGGTCCATTGCTGATTATTTGCCATAGAAAGGAAAACTGTCATGCATCCAGATTGCATTGTGAGTTCAGCAGCCTGAGATTAACTCCCACCCCTTATGTTTCAGGAAGGAGAGCACGGGCTGGATGAACACAAGCTCCACATGTATCTTTCTGCCTTGCAGTCCTTGATCCCATCTCTCTTTGCATTAGTGCTTCAGAACGCACCTTTCTCCAGCAAAGCCAAGTTGCATGGTGAAGTGCCACAGATCGAAGGTACTGGACTCAGCTCTTGGAGGAAGGTGTAGAATATTAACAGTTCACCTTCCTAAACAGTGTTTAGATTCTAATCATTATATGGCAGCATAGTTACTAAAATGTATTGTATGTATAATACGTAGAACCTTGTGATCAGAGATTAGTAAAGCCTCAGATAAACTTTGTAATTTTCTCTTTTATGAATAAGTTATGTGAGATTATTTAGTAATAGTCTTTTCTTCTGTTACCCATTGGGCAGGTGGGTGGGTTTCACGTGTTTGTTGGTTTTACGGGAAGTTTCGTGTTTTATTGAGGCAGGGTCTCACACTATCAAAGACTGGCAGTTTCTGTAGACTTTGTTAGGAAGCTTGAATAGACATTTTTGTTTCAGATATGAGTCAATGAAAAGACTCAATACTTACTAGAAAAGTTTGTGAAGTTTGTCATTTCCTCTTTAGTTTTTTTCTTCCCTGGCTCTTTTGTTTTCAATACAGTAAAATACATATAACTGTAATTTTTAATAATAATATAATTTCCTGCTGTGTTTGTAGTAGAAAGAAACAAGCATGTGGTGAGATTTTTCTCTCCTCTTCCTCCCACATAGAAAGAAAGTAACTTATCTTCAGAAGAACATGAAGTCAGGCTGGGAGTACAGTTGACTGACAGAATGCTTGCCCCTATACATGGGCAGGAGTACTAGGTACAATCTCCAGGACTAGGGTTGGGGAGAAAGAAAAAAATATATGAAGTCATTCTCCCAGTAGATGGTAAATGGTCTTTAATGTGTAAAAGGTGGTTGACAGCGTGCTGTTCCTGTATATGAAATGTCTTTGTAGCATTTTCAGGTCTGTAAAGTTATCTGTGTCTCTTACTGGCTTCTGATAAAGAATTATTGGATTGATAATTTTTTCAAAAATCATGCTTTATAAGATGAGACTCCATAAGAATTCATAACTAATCAATATGTGATTTTTACCACCCACTAAAGTGCCTCTTGTCTTAAATCCCTCTTTCTTTTCCTTTTTCAGTTAGTTTGCTGAAATAGTCTTAACAAAGTACCACTGACTAAGTATCTTAAACAATAGAAATGTGTTATCTTATAGCTAGAGGGTAGAAGTGTAACATGAACAGCGAGGAAGGACCTGAGAACTGAGAGAAAGCTGTCTCCTGTTCCTTAACATCTGATCATTTATGGGTCTTCTTTGGTGCTTCTTGGCTTGTAGCTGTATCTGACTGTTGTCCCCTCACACTGCATACTCTGAAGACTTCTCTAGTGCTCAACTTTCCCATATTTGTAAGGACATCAGTCATGTAAGATAGGAGCTTACCTCACCCCACCTTCTCACGTAATCGAATCATGCCTGTAGTAGTCCTATTTCCAAACAGAAGTCTTTGGAGAGGTGAGAAGAAACTAGTTCAGCCTATGATACATGTTATCATTTCTTCATGTTTTTAACAAATACTCATTGAATACCAACTGCTGCCATCCACTTACTTCTTTACCATCCTGAACATGCTCTTTGTACTACCCAGTCTCAGCAACCCCCAGAAAGATCCCCAGAATCACACCTCCTCTCTGAATGCAAATGCAGAGCAAGGTTTATTACAGCTGCTGCACAGCTGAGCTCAGCTCCTGACTGTTACAACAGTGGAGGATAGAGTAACCCCATCCTCTAAAGCAGGGTTTTTAAAACAAAGATCAAACAAAGTCCATGTTAATGCCATTATCAGGCTGGGAGGTGAGGAGCCCAAAGGAAGTTTCTTTACTATAGCTCCCTGTCAGGGGCAGCTGCTGACTGCTGGTTGGGCCAGAATGTTCTCTGATTACCCGGGACCTTGGATGCTTGGCCTTGGGGGTCTAGAAACTTCTGAGGATGGAGGACTAGAAATTTCTCAGCTCCCAAAATAGCTCCAGGCCTCAGGGTAGAGGGACTTTAGTTTTCACACTCCTTACTTAAGTAACTACTACTTGTTATTGTCTTCATTACACCAAATGACAGTTGTTTATTTTTACTTCCTGTTGCTATAACTCTTTGACTTTTTGTTGTTGTTATGAATCAGAGTCTGTATCTCAGGCTCTCCTAGAACTCACAAAGATTAGCTTGCTTCTGCCTCTGGAGTGCTGGGGTTAAAAGTGTACACCATTACACCCAACTTTTAATTTAGTGTTAAAATTGTACCCTTCCTTTAGGTGATACGTTTATTATAAAGAATGACACAAGGTTGGTTTGTTTTGTTTGCCAGTTATTTTATAATGTTAACCAAGTTATGTCAGGCACTTTTGTTTCAGGCATTTAGGGATGTACTGGTGAACAAGATAGTGTTCTCTGACATTTTAAAATTAACATACAGTGATTGATAGTGGCTGTTATTCTGCAGAATTACTGTGCACATTTCATTGCTGATAAAATGCTTTTATTTTACCACCTTATTAAAACATTATTCTGGGAACCTTTATATAATATTGTATGATAGATTTTAGGTTTTAAAACTATTGTTAAGTAGAAAAATATTTTGAGGCTCTTGAGACATTCTGTTGTTGTTTTGGGGGGTTGTTTTTTGTTTTTGAAACAGGATCTCTGTGTGTAGCCTTGGCTGTCTGAACTCACTCTGTAAACCAAACTGGCGTCAAACTCAGAGATCTACCAGCCTCTGCTTTCCAAGTACTGGAACTAAAGGCATGTGCAGACATGCTTATTTCTTCTCTTTAACTGATTCATCTACACAATTACCTATTTCCTGGCATCATTTTGCTTCTGTTGGGCTCAGATTTTAAAATGCCTTTAGTCTTATTGTTTATATAGTCAGTCTCAATCCATCTATTTTAATTGTAATTACTATTTTCTAATTGTAGCTTAGTAATTTTGAAATACAAGCATTCATTCAATCCTGTATAACAAATTGTGCCCAGTATTACAGAACTCTGGTTGAAATTGTATCATACATACCTGGGTGTAGTGTAGAAGTTTAAACCCAGATACCCTAATCATCCAGATCTTCTGTTGATTAGCAAGGCTAGTGAGAATTCAAGCAGAAATCTAGGTTGTGAGCAATAGCCATGTTATCTACATTTGTCTCTGGGTATTAATTATACAAATAGGAGAGTTCAGATAGCAGCATGACCATTCTCTACATTTAATATATTGCTGAGTGCCTATTGCAAGACAGGAGTACAATAATGTCTTATTTTTAAATTTTTTAAGTTAGATACTATTTCAAATTTTCTGAAACCTAGTATCATTACATATATTTTGAGCAAATACTTTACCCTTCTTTGTCTTTTGGTTGTGATTACTACTATCTGTAAGTTTATATTCTATAGTTAATGAGTTGATCATAACATTATTCACCTAGTAGTCATTTAAGTATTTCATAATACCACGAATCCTGGCCTATCAAAATGGCTTGCCAATAAACCTAGATTCTAGTGCCCACATGGTGGAAGGAGAGAACTTTCTTTTATAAGCTGTCCTTTGATCACCATGTATATTGTAGCACATGTGGACCACCATCACCACCCCAACCACACACAAGAGCAAAATTAAAATGTAATTTAAAAAAGAAATCTGAGCCAGGTGTAGTGGTACAAGCCTTTAATCCCAGAATTTGGGAGGAGAAGGCAGGCAGATCTTTGTGAGGTCAAAGCCAGCCTGGTCTACAATTCAAGTTCCAGGACATCCAGAGCTATAAAGAGAAACCCTGTCTTGAAAATCAAAAAAGAAAAAGAAATAAAGAAGAAACCTAGTTTGTCATCCATAGGATTGTAGGCTTTATTAACATAGTTAAGCTTTTTAAATATACTAATTTATACATGTATATTTTAGTTACATGCTTTAAAAATGAGGGGTTTTTTTCCCCCCCAGTTTCCCTCCAGACTTTTAAAGTTTGTAATGTGGAACCTTGATAAACAGTATCTATATAGATCGTGCTTCGGCTTGCTGGTCACTGACTTTAAAATTTACATTAACTTAAACAGACAGAAATTCTTAAATAAAACATTTAATGTTGAAAATAATTACTTAAGACATTTATTCAGCTGAGGCTTCAATATTTTACATCATTATTCTCACCTATGAACCAGTATTTTTTCTGCTTTTAACTTCAGTCTAAAGGATAACTCATTATATTGACTGGCATTAACAGTATAATGGAAATAAATATTTTTTACTAAATTTTTAATTAAATTAAATTTTTAACTAAATCTTCTTTTTTACTGGAGTCTTTGAACCAATTTTAATTTAATGTACATTAACTTAGTTTGCACTAATAATCATTCATTAAATTATTAAGTGTGAGGGTCTCAAATCTCCTTTGTTTGAAATTCAAAGTTTATAACAAGTTAATTAAATATCAGAGCCTTCTTTAGCTTTGGACAGAATAACTAAGTGCTCAAATTGTTTATTATTTGCAGTGACCAGGTTCCCTCGGCCTATGTCACCTCTGCAAGATGTGTCTACTATTATTGGAAGTCGTGAGCAATTGGCAGTACTGCTCCAACTTTACGATTACCAGCTGGAACATGAGGGCACAACAGGATGGGAGAGTTTGTTGTGGGTTGTCAATCAATTGTAAGTTACCACCTCTGTATCCATCTTATATCATAAAACTAGCTCGATGAAAAAATAGCTCAGTTTAGACAAGACAGTGAGAAAGTTCACAAAAAACAGATGTAATTTCTTTAAAAACATAGATTGGCATCTTCAGTGGCAAAACTTAAAAAAGATGATATTTACTCCCACTGTGTGTAACATTCTGTGAAGAAGCTCATTTATGTCAAGACTAATCTGCTGCCTTGAGTGGTTGTGGTCAACTTTAAACTATATCCTAATTTAATAACTTGAGTCTAGAATTAGAATGGACGCTTTATTAAATCAAGATTTTGTGACAGATCAAATCCATGATTTTGGATCTCATTTAGCTTCACATGCAAAAATACCGTATTTTATAGCAGGCAGTTAAAACTGATGTTTGAAGGCTTGATTTAGTAGAGTCCACTAATGCATTTCAAAGGATCCAAAACCCATCCTTTGATTACAGAGAACATGGGGAAGGTTTTCAGATCTGCACTACTGTAAGAAGTATCCCTGAGACAGTCACTCACTGTGCCCCTACTGTTTTTCTTCTTCTTTCACACTCAGGTTGCCACAGCTTATTGAAATAGTGGGCAAAATTAACGTAACCTCAACTGCCTGTGTCCATGAATTCTCCAGATTTTTCTGGCGTCTTTGCCGGACATTTGGCAAAATTTTTACAAACACTAAGGTAAATATTTGTATTCCATTTTTACTTATATTCAAGAGACAAAATTAATATGCTTTACCAAAGTAAATAATAACATGAGCCTCCCTTTATCTTGTAACATCTTTAATGTCTTAGAATGCTGTTAATTAGTTATATTTAGTAGAATATTTAGTCCCAGCTTAGGGTGTACTGAGATTTTTATTATGAGATCTGCTACAGTAGGTCTGTCAAAGGCTTTTGCCATAAACATATCATCCATGAAAAGCAACCCAATTCTTTGAGTAAGTATATACACTATATACAGAATTTGGAAGCATTTGTCCGCATAGCACTTATAAAAACCTAAGATGATGAGCTGCAGTAGCCTATAAAATTTGCTTCAAGGGTACCACTTTTTAGGAAGCAGCATGAGCACTTATATATCTCAGTCATCACCACAGTGTGATCTGTCATGCTAGATGCCTACACTGTTTATTGTTTCAAGTGTTAAAATTTGTGGACACTTGCATCCAATTCTTCAGTTCTGTTAATCTATTCTTCTTCAGCTTACTATTTGGCTAGTTGCTTAAAGAATTAATTTTAAAATGTGGTGATGATCAGATTTTTATCAAGACACCCTAGGGTTCTGCTCCTTCCTACTAAATATATATTGCAATAGATAGTTTAGTTTGCAGTAAGCTCAACAAACCTCAGCCTTCCTTTCTCATGTGCTGACTACTACACTCTGAGACCGTTACTAAGTAACTATTAGTCCTAGTTGTGTGATTCTACAGTGTTCTCCCTCTTACACTACAGCAAATGTGCAAATTAATATGTCTGAAGTGGTGACAAGAACGAAAACACTGACTCTTTACATTAATGTAGAAAAGCAAAATCTATTTACCTCTTCACGAGTCTATCTGTTACTATTATCAGCAGGAATTGCTAAATAAATAGTTGTTATTTCTTTGGAAAACAAGGAGTTACTTTCACATTGAACACTGCAGAATTGTCTTCAATGTTTGAAATTTCTGATAATTCCAATTTTAAAAAAATGAAATGAGCGTTTGCTCTAACTTAAGATACTGAAGTAAAATTCCTTATTTGAAGTTCAATTTTGATAATGGATTGTGATGGGTTTCACATTTTGAATATGCTAGCTGTGAAAATTCTAAATGAGTAGAAATCTCTTACCTTCAAATATAGCCAGATCCTTTCCCCAATAGTGATAATCATGTAATAACATACATGTGAGCTTTTTGATAAATAAATTTAGTTTTTAACAGTAATTTTAATATTTAAAATCATCTTGGAAATTATTTTAAGGAAAGGTACCAAAGGCAATTCTGAAAATACTTACTGGCCTGAATTGACTTTATTTATCCTTAAAGATCCTGCTTTCAGTCCTTTTATTCTTTTATCTGGAGCATGCTAAGATATTTTTGACCTTTTCAGTAGCCTAAAAAACAAAATAAATAGTTGTATCAATAATATATATTTTTCCACTGATTGATTTATGGATCTTTGCTTTTGTTTAGGTAAAACCCCAATTCCAGGAGATTTTAAGACTCTCTGAAGAAAACATCGGTAAGTATGTCCATTATTACTTAAAAATACAATAGGACTTTTATATTCAGGAAAAATAGTGTATTTGTTATCTGAAAATTATATAAACTAAGATGAGTGGTTGAGAAGGAAAGTGTGTGTCAATGGAGTTCTTGGTGTCCCACAAGCCCCCTCAGTTATCTTCCCCTCGGGGCGAATCATCCGTCCTCACTCAGATTGTAAATATCTACCTTAATTGTGACCAGACTAATTGAAGATCAAGTTTCCCAAACCAACAACTTTTCATTCTTAGAGTGTGCTGTGATATGCTCAAAGTATTTTAGCTTACAAAAGAAGCAGCATTAAAATAACAATTGAAAACAGTGAAGGGTATGCAAGTTGTTTTGTTTTGCTTAAATGAAACAGAAAATTTAAAGAAACTAAAGGTCCTATGTGAGCAGACCTTTTTACCCATCTATCTTAGACAGTGCAGGCACAGCATCACTCTAGGTCAGCTTCACTGGCCTAAGAAAATAATTATATATACTTCTTATAACTCTGTATAATTTTTTTCATTTCTAGGAATAAATTATAGAAAATATTCAATGGAATATATAGCAGCTTTCACTTGATTGATCTTGAATGCAAAGGTCATTCTTTACCTAAAATCCTACCGTTTTAGATTTTAGATCAGTGAAATGTGATTTAATGTCTAGAAAATTAAACTTCAGGTATTTTAGCAATAGTTCAAGAATGAATAAATGAATTAAGTTTGAAAATATCAGTGTAGAAGTTACTTTTAATAGTTTTTTTCAAGGCTTGGGTTTTGCCTCATTGTTGATGTTCTGTATTTAATGGTTCAGAAAGGAAATGGTTATTAAGCCCTGTTTTTGCAGTCTGTATCTCTAAATACCACTTACTCCAGCCTCCACTTTAGTTCTCTGCTACTATTGTCCTGTTAGCTAACATCAGTTTTCTTCACAAGAAAAGGTTTCTCTTACCAGCAAAATAAACTTTGAATGCTAGCTAGTGTGAAACCAGCTTTGTTGTTGTTGAAGTCGTGTCCTGGTATTAAATTTATCTTTTCAGTTCAAGTTCTTTGTGCTCGGAACTGAAAATAAATGAACTATGTTGAAATATCAGTACAGGAAGAACAAAAAACTACTTCAGAACATTTACATTTACAAACTACATAAAACAGTATGTGCTGATCAGTAAATGAACTAATTTTACTAAAATAATTTGTCTCATTGTCATCTGTAGAATTTTTCTTTGTCTTATTTTATTTTAATATAGTAGTCAAAGACTCTTTAGACAGTAGTCACAGGTCACACAGTCATGGTTGGATTCTCTTGCAATTCTCCTCGTTTATGTAGCCTAATCCCTCCTCCTCTGCCATGAACATTATTACCGAGTCCGTCCGGTTTCTTTGGGGCTGAGTCTTGTCCAGGCGAGGGGCGTCGAGGTTAAACAATCTGCACTCAGGAGTCATTTAGGTTCCATCATTCGGCATCACAATGAGAGACCTGAGCTTTATTCAATACATCTTATGTCTTAGACCTGTCTGTCCCTCCCTTGCTTCTCACCTTTTGTTCTCTCTCACACCCTGCCCCCTCATCCGGGCACACCCAAGGTGTTGGAGGATCCCAAAAGGCTAGCACTCAGCAGGTGGCAGCGTCTATAGCCCATGAAAACACGTTTTTCCTTAATCCCCCTATAGTCCTTTGGGGAGGATGAGCCATAGAGGCCAGAATGGCACTTATTCCGGGAGACAACATCTCACTCCCCCTTTATTAAAAAAAAAATATAGAAGTACCGAGTGGATCTCTGTTATGACCTCCACTTACCGCGTCCGGTTTCTTTGTGGTCCGAGTTTTGTCCCAGGCGAGGAGCGTCAAGATTAATTAAGTCTGCACTCAGGAGTCGTTTAGGTTCCATCATTCAGGCTCTCCACACACTGAGAGACCTGAGCTTTATTCAGTACATCTTATATCTTAGACCTGTCTGTCCCTTAGCCATGCTTCTGTCTTGCCACTGCATCTCACCTAGCTTTTTCCCCTCTAGCTTCCCGCCATGCTGGATTCCTTCTGCCCCTTCCACTCACACTGACTCTACTCCATGCTTGTCCCCAGCTTCTGCCTCTTCTCCCTGTGTGTCCCTCGTGTCCCCTTTGTCTCCGCTATCACCTTAACTCTCTTTCACACCCTGCCCCCTCATCCGGCACACCCAAGGTCTCGAGTCTCCCAAGAGGCTAGCACTCAGCAGGTGGCAGCGTCTATAGTGCAGGAAAACAGGTTTTTCCCTATTTCCTCTATAAACATAGGGTTTTAGTAGGATGGGCCATTAAAGGCCAGAATGGCACTTACTCGGGAGACAACATAGAAGGAAACCCCTGTCTTAGGATCGACCCCTAGCCCCTGCTACAGAACCCATCATTGGATGTGACAACTCCTGTCTTAGGTAGATATAGCAGGTGGGGAAGTTGCCCATCTTTGGGAGAGTCCTTCTAGCATTGATATGCATATCTGAGCATCAGTTGGGGGTCACAAGGCCAGAAGCCTGTTTTGTTATTTCCTGCTGATGACCTTGCTGCTTTTGCAGCGTATTAGAATGAAAAGACAGCATGCCAACCCTTGAGGCAAAATATTAAAAAGGGATATAGATCCAGACCATTGGGTGATCTACCCAGCCACTTAGTCAGAGTATTCTATGAGCCACTAGTCTCAAGGGGTGTAATGGTGTATGCTAACTGCAAGGTGTAATTTAAAAAGATTGCATTCTAGGGACCCCGAGAATACTGGTTTAACAATATGCAACTGCTGACTTAACATTTTCTATCTTACTTGAGGTAACACAAATATCCAGGGTTATACAATAGCCATTATTACATATGCAAAATGTCAATAGGGCAGTTTGTTGGTTGAGGGATAAATCTTAAAATGTATTTGTCCATTTAAAGTCTCTGGAATTTCAAAGGCAGTCACCACCCTGGCTGATAGTTGGTTCACCAGGGATGCAGCTCCGGCTGTCTGGCTCAATGCATTTTCCGAGGCTGTAGCTCCAAAAGCAGCAGGGTGACTGTGTAGTTATTTTGGAGTCTCTCTTTTGCACCTGGGAGATGGATCTTGGTCTGACGAAACGCCACCGGGCATCACTGCAGCTGGAACTCGTACCAACAGGGCACTGGAATGTTCTTTACTCCAGTCAGTTGCTTAAGCTGAAATTTAGAGCTGAACAGTTTAAGAGAAACCCTTCCCACCCTCCAGGGTCCGAATCCAGGTAAAGTGACCAAGAGGCATGGGGTAAAGAAATTTTTTTTGCAAGAGTTATAATCACTGAATCTTCAAAATGAGTGCTGGTATTCTACTTAGCAGTGCTATTAAAAGCAACTGCCTCAATCATATGCTATAAAGGCTTTTTATATGGGCACCATATTGGCAGCCGTGTCAGTGGTCTTTTTTTTTTTTTTTTTTTTTTTACTTACTTACTGGCCTCATCAGAAGCTTCAGGAACCACAATCTTTTCATGTTGAACAGGATGTACACACCTCTCAGGTATCTAGATTGACTTCTCAGCACCTGGTGGATAAACACAGACAGCCCACCCCCAACTCTGGCCAGCACGTGCTGGCGGTTGCCATTGTCTGGAGGATGCATTGTGTAGAGAGGCAAAATTATTCGGGTAGCTTCATTTGCCCGCGCATTGTCTTTGGCAAGTGGTCTAGACAAGCAAGAATGTTCTCTAATATGTCCTACAAACATAGATTGCTTTCTGTACCATATCAAAATCTGTAAGCTTTGTAATTGGCTAACAATCTTTGATGACTCCCCCACATGAAGGGCCACTTCTAGTTGGGGCATAATATTGGCCACATATACACTGTCAGTATAAATATTAAAGGGCTCTGCATCTCCCTTCAGAAGTTTAAAAAGAGGCTTAAGTTCTCTTAAAGGGACCGCGTCTCTATTCGCAGCCATTGACTTGCTCAATTCGCGGCTAGCAAACAGAGCAGACCAAAGAAAATACTGCTACTAAGAACTGTCTTTGTTTCTTTTTTGTTTAAAATAAACAAACTTTAAATCAATCAAACGCTACTGATTAGGCTTTCAGTGGATATTTGGCCCACATTGGGAAGCCATCTGTTATAAAGAGGTTTCTCGGTCCCGGGTGGCCAGAAGTCAGAGACCCACAGACCTGCCGCTTGAGACTGCTTAGGCGTTCAGGCCCCCAGAAAATGACTTAGATGCTTACATTAACTCAGGCACATTGCTAACTAGGTCTTACATCTTAAATCAACCCATTTCTATTAATCTGTCTGCCACGTGGCCCGTTCTTTTTTTTTTCTTTCTTTCTTTCTTTTTTTTTTTTTTTGCTACTTCAGCTGGATCTCTCAATGTCTTTTGTAATTCTACCTTAACTTGTTTTCAAATGAAAACTTTAAGGCTCCCTCCTGTCGAGAACCATGTACTAATCTCCCTTATCCGAGTGCGGTCCGAGCTTTTTATTTAAATTCCCTGTTTCCTTAGTAACTCTCCAAGTTCGGAACCAGCCGAACTTGAGTTTCCCATATTTCCATATTTGCATCTACATTACTTATTTATTAGGCGCCTATTCCTGGGTACTTCCCAGATCCTCCCCCGGTCTCTTTACCGGTGAGCCTCGTACGCTTATCCCTCTTTCCTGGACTTCGGTGAGACCTCCACTTACCGTCCGGTTTATCAGGGTGCTGTCTGGCTGAAAAGCTACAGTAAATGCTCTGAGTCAAAGCAGATTAACTAATGTGTAGCTGGGTGCTACCTAAGATCTGGTGTGGAGAAACTTGAGAGACTTTTAAAAGTTTGGGGGATTTTTATTACTATTATTCTAGAAGTAGGACTCTAAGATTCCAGTTTGGTTATTAAATTCCTTTCTCATCTATTAGAAATAGGTGTGCTAATGCCACTTCAGAAGTATTAAGTTGTGATGCACAAATCATGATGTGCCGTCACCAAAATGTTTACCAAAACAATAGTTGTACTTGTAAATGCAGTTCTGTTTTTCACTTTGCCTTTATGCTTAAAGTATACTAGAACTTTTAAAAATATTTTAATAATTTTAGATTCCTCAGCAGGAAATGGGGTCCTCACTAAAGCTACAGTCCCCATTTATGCCACAGGAGTCCTCACATGTTACATTCAGGTAAGAGAACAAGTCTTCCTCTCCAGTAAAGGTACCTTCTCCTTAGAAAACCTGATGTTTGTTTGCTGGGGTCAAAAGAAAAACAAAAAGAGAAGTTTTACTCATTTTTTTAATAAATGTTTTGTAATTAGCATATTTGAATAAGTCTCCAAGTACCAATTTAGCATTAGATTACATTTACTTAGCAGAATATCATTGTGTTTCATGTTTTCCATGTATTGGATAAATGGTTTAATACATATATTAGATCATTTTTAAAGTACAGTTAAAAACATTATTGCTATATATTAAACTACCCCAAAACATAGCATTTTATAACAGTTATAAACCATTTTATTTGTTTATGATTCTGCAGTCAGGACACATCTCATATAACTTGTGCTAGTCTTGCTGCATAAGCTGTACTGTTGGAGGAGCTTTGACAAGGATAACTGAGCTCCACCACCCATGTGACAGGACCACTGTCCACCTCCTGCTACCCAGCCTGATGATTCAGAGTATCTAAGAATGTGACAGCAGAACGTGCCAGACTAAGAGTTAGTCCCAGAATTGGTACATTACTTCTTCAGTAATGTAAATAGGTTGTAAGCCCAGCTCAGATTCAGGAAAGGTGAATTAAACTAAACTAGAGTAGATGTCAGGAGGTGTAGGTTATTGCTTACTGCCTGAGTAACAGATGGGCCACTCTACTTACTGTTGCTTTAAGTAAATAGCATGATCCATAAGGACATTAGGAGGTATAGTGTAAGAAGGAAGAAGCATGCTTTTATTTATGATTTTCTGAGTTTTTATCCATGGATATCTAGCTTCTTTGACCCTTGAATTCTAAGAATATCACTTGCTATTTATTAATTTTTTCCTCTAGGTATATTCAAGTGGTGTCACAGCATTAAAACTCACTGCTGTACCATTAATACCAGCTATCAAAGTTCTGATTCTGTTAAAAGTAGCACAGTATTCCTTAAAGCTTTTCCAAATGGGTTTCTATGGTATTATAATGTAGATATTCAATGTCTGTGTAGGATATTTTTAGTCAGTCTCTAGTATTCCTGAAGTTAGAGATGAATTATGTTAAGTCCAAACATCAATGTAACATTAGTGTGATACTGTCCTCTTCTCCATTTGAATTGGAAGTTGTGTCAGCATGGTATCAAATCTGATATCAATGTTTTTTCTCTTTTTAACTTCACAATTTTGATAGAATTTTGATTTTAACCATATTATTTTAAAGCATGATGAAGATACAAGATATGGCGTATAGTAAGACCTCAAAGCAGACTTATGATATTATGAATAAGGGCCTATCTCTGGAATATCTCTGAAATCAAAATATATTTTTCATTTCTCAAATGATAAGATGATAAAATGTCATAGAACTAATAAATCGAGGTAGTAATCAGCAATTACCTAGATTGCTCATTTCAGAAAGCACAGACCAGCAATTAATTAACCAGCTCTCCTTGCTGAGTACTATTTGTGTTAAGATAAACCACTGCCTATAGTTTATTAGGAAACAAAGGCTATCTTGAGGCCTAGCGATCTAGCTCCAGTACTAGAGCACTTGTCCACCATGTACTACTAGACCCTCAATTTGATCTCTCTCTCTCTCTCTCTCTCTCTCTCTCTCTCTCTCTCTCTCTCTCTCTCTCACACACACACACACACACACACACACACACATTTCTGACGTACGTATATAAAGTAGTATTTGATTTGATATTTAAAATGGGAAATAATTAGAATTAATTTTATAAACTCAAAAGAATTCATGCTTATTTGAAAGTCTATTTTTAGTTCTTGTTTTGCTGAATTCTTTTAGACTTGGGGTTTGTTTTCCACAGTTACATTTACTGTTTGACGTTAATAGGTGTGAATCCTCCCCTTTTCTGTTAGTTACTTTCTTTTGTTGTGATAAAGGCCATTACCAAAAGCAACTTGGGGAGGGAAGGGTTTGTTTGGTTTACATGTCCCAGTCACAGTCCATCTTTAATGGAAACCAGGACAGAAACTGAAACAGTAACCTTAGAGGAATACTGCTTACAGGCTTGTTCTCCATGGCCTGCTGAGCCTTGTGCAACCTGAGACCACCTGCATATGTCCCTGCCCACCCTAGACTGGACCTTCCTCTCATGAATCATTAATAGAGAAATGTAATAGAGATGGCTTTATCACTTGAGGTTCCCTCTTTCTGAGTGACTCTAGCATGTGTCAAGCTGATAAAATCAAACAAAAAATTAGCCAGCATAGTGGATAACTTTAAAAAAGATGGTGGGGGGTGAAATTCCCCTCTCACCTGATCTGATGTAATCCAGTCTGCCTTCCGAAACTTTGTGTGTTCAGAAGCTATTTGTCCTTGATTTTTATCCTTTTTTTACAGTTTAACCTTAACTTATATGTTTATTTCCTAGAAAAATATCAGATTCCTTTCTGTTATGGATTCAGATTAGTTAAATTTGCAAAGCTTTTACCTCTAATCTGACAGGTTTGTCTATTAATAAAAATTATGAACGTAATAATGATTCATTGAATAAGGCATGAAAATATTTATTTTTTTATCCTTAATCACAAACTTGAACTGTTTTCCAAAAACTGATTTATTTCAGCAACTAGAGGTTTTATCACTGAATATTGCAAATCTAATTCTTAGAAATCAATTTTTTACTATAAGAAAGGTAACTTTTTGGTGGTCTGTTTTTAACTATGTATAGCCACCATTCATGGAAATTAAAACTGGTAGTGTAAATTTTAATAAAATATTAAGCCTTAAATCAGGACCAACTAATGGAACTTTTTGTTGTAGTAAAAATAACTTATATATCAGAGTCATCCAATACTATCTAATACTGACTATTCTCAGTATTTAGGGCTGTTAAACCTTTAATGTAGTTAATGTGGCTAAGAAACTGAATTCTCTATGCTAATTTTTTTATTTAAATTTAAATATAATCATGTGACTACTGGCTACCATATTAGACCTCAAGATCTAAATCAAATAATGACATAGTGTTTGCCCTCATAGTATTGTGATCATAGATATGTTTGATAAATAATATCTTCAACTAAAGTAGTTTTCAAGGTGGGATCTGTTCCCCTCGTGTGATAATACTGTCTAATTAAAGATAGGTAATTATGTCATTTAGTTTTACTTAATTGTTTGGAAATTTATTCTCGATATTTTTCCTCTGTAGGAAGAGGACCGAAAGCTGCTAGTTGGCTTTTTAGAAGATGTGATGACACTGCTTTCACTGTCTCATGCTCCTCTTGACAGCCTGAAGGCTTCTTTTGTGGAACTTGGGTAAAAACAAAGTAGCTTACAGGAGTTTGCTTTGATGGGGCTGCGGGTGGGAGGGGGTTGTTTGTTTGTAAAGACATATCAGTGAACAAGATGTAAGGTTCAGGAGACTAAGACCAGAGAAGCTTCCCCAGTGACTGCAGTAGGAAGTCCCACTCACTCTCAGAGTTAAAAGCAGATGAAAGGAGCACGCACCCATTCTAACTGAAGCAGGGCACTTGTTTGCCGATAGAGGAGAGACAAAGGCTATCTGCTTCAACAGCTAGAGAAAAAAGTGCTAGAAGGGACATTATTTTTTAAGGTATATGTGGAGCTTTCCAAATATGTTTATTAAGTGAATGATATTTTAAACTTAATCACACAATAATTAATTAAGATTTTACGTTTTGAGTTGATTTTGCTTATTTGAGTATTCCTAAATAGTTTGTAGTTGATATATTTTGATTTTTTTTTTTAATTAATGAGTAAGGGAGTACACACAAATACTTCCTTTGAAACTAGTAGAAAAATATAATCACATTCAGATTTTAAAAAGTGGTGTCCTCTACTGAAAGCTGGTATCATAAATCCCTTACTCAGTTCTCTGTGCCATGCTTGGCATGCTTTCATCACAAGTTATCGTCACTGAAGTACGTCTGTCTCCGTTATTCTCTTCATGTTACTAGAAATCAAATCTAGACAAGTGCTTTCCCACCGAGCTACAACCTTAGCCTTTTCCCCATTTGTTGAGACAAAGTCTCACTTTGTTGCCCCAGCAGGCCTTGAGCTCATTCTATAGCTTAGGCTGTTCCTTAACTGGTAATCCTCCTACCCTCCTGAGAAGCTGAAATATAGGCCAGAGCCACTAAGAGGTACATTTATTAGTAATGACACCTTCCATTAAGGTGGACTTTATTGCACAAATTCTATTTGGTATATAATTAAAACTCAGAACCAGATATTGGAGAAAAGCCAGAATATAAGAGAGATAGAGAAACAAACCACCCAGCCAACTCCTCAGGCTCCATGAAATCCTCTTCTCTCTCCTCAGCCCACCAAGTAAGTCTCTGGGAAAGCTGAAAAACCTCTTCTCTTTCCTCCACCCATCTTAGCTTCCTCTTCCCACATTCCTCAAACTGGGATAAAAGTGTGGGTTACCATCCCTGACCTTCACCGTTTGGCTCTGTGGTTGACTATGATATTCCAGACTAATTTTATTAAATATATATCACCACAGGACTTTGCTCTATACCTACAAGGCACAACAGGCTAGTTACTTACCCAGTTTTTATAGACCTGGGCAACATTGTGCAGACTGGCCTGGAGTTTACAGTACTTTGGCTTTCACATCTTACACTGTATGTGTAGGGATGTGCCACCATTCTTATTTTTATTTGTGATTTTAGTTTTTATGCTATTAAATAGTTTAAAATTACTGTCATAATTATAGAGGAGTATAATTTTGAATATGGTTTACACTTACATATGGTGACTTTTGTGGGATCTTAGCTGTGATGTAATAAACTTATGTTTCATTTATATGTTCTGCCAGTGTTTTATCATTAGTACGCATCTATGTAATAAATATATGCACACTTAAATAGTGATTTTCAATGCAGCCACATGCCTATGTAGCTTTGATCTTAACGTTTTCATTTTTCTTGCAGTGCAAATCCAGCCTATCATGAGCTATTGCTGACTGTTTTGTGGTATGGTGTTGTCCATACTTCCGCACTTGTCAGATGTACTGCTGCTAGGATGTTTGAGGTATGTTGACATTTGCTTCTCCTGGTTGTATTTGTCATTTCCTTTGGGAAGGGGGAAGTTCTCTTTGGAGTTTAAAATGTCATATATATGTGTGTGTGCATATGTTTTTATTTATGACATTGAATGCTATCTAGTTGTGTACTGTGTGATGGGGCAGAACTTTAGTGATGGCAAATTAAAGAACGTTTTCTAGCCTTATTGGTTCTTGAAATGTTATTTTCAGCTTCATTTCTCTTTTAAACTTTGAGTTCCATCTTATTAAATCTTTCTGGTTGTTCTTTTCTATTCACTGACATAAGTGACTACTCAGGCTAAAACAACATAGGGTATTGCTTAGGTTGGAGTACTCTTTAATAGTATCAAAATACAGTTATTTGCAATAATAGTATTCTTTCACATATCATACCTTGAAAAGGACCCCTAGTCATTAACTGCCTATAGGTTTATAAGACAGGAAATTGCTCTATAATCTACCTATATTTTATTAACTTGCTATCTTCCCAAATAATATGATAATGGAAAGTTTACCCATCGCATAGCATGTAGACTTATGTACTTATTTTTAGGACTTGAAGTTCTCAATTTGTTTAGGGTTGATGCTGTTGAATCTTACCATAGAGCTAGACTGCCTGGGTTCAGTTTCCATCTCCTCCCCAACTTTGTTAATTACTTGAACAGGGTTGAACTTGGTATGTACATTAGTTTCTTCATCTACAAAATGAAGATAATGATAAAGTGTCCTATTTGGATGATATTTGTTAATATTCAGTGAGTTTGTACTGTAAAGGACTTAACATGGTATTGAACATATGAGCTCTAATAACTGTTAGTTGTCATGTCATGTTTTTTCTGATTTATGCAATTTACAATATAATAGAACTGTATAAAGAGTATGTATTTCTTTAAACTAAAGTGTCCCTTTTGCCTGTGATTCTTCTTTTAATTTTATTTTTAAAAGTTATTTTTCACACAATATACTTTGGTAATATTCTTTCCTTTTCCCAGCTCCTTCCAGATCCTTCTGGAACTTCTACCTACCTAACTCCATCTTCTTTTTGTCTCTCTCAAAAACATTTTTTTTAAAAAGCCAGCAAAACAAAAGCTGAAAATCAAAACAAACAAGTGAAAAGGAAGGAAAGAAGAAGTCAATAAGACAAGAAAAATACCAAAACAAAACAGAGCAAAGCAAAAAGTGATCAAAAAACAGCACAGAGTCTGTCTGTTTTGTGTTGACCAGCTACTCACAGGCTTGTGGCCTGCCTGTGGGTGATATATGCCTAGTAACACTTTTTGGAAAAACTGAGTTTTCCTCTCCCAACTAGGCATCAATTGCAAATGGCTTCTTGGTTAAGGGTTAGAATGTAAAATGCATTTGAGAAGAATTAATTCAATTTTCTTGACTTTAAGAAATTCTCTATAATTTAATATAAATTGAAATTGGAAGGATTGAATACTTCATATATTTAAAATATTTACTTTCTATAATTTCTGATAACTATCTGAATTGGATTGATAAACCTAAATAAAATTCTCTTGGCCAGGAAATTGAAAGTTTTGTCCTATTTTAATTTTTAAGGACAGCTATAATCAATTATTTAAGGTCAATGCCACAGTAATTTTAATTTTTTTTTAATCTGTGCAAGTTTCTTCTTGATATAAATAACTTTGAGTATCCAGTTTGCTGAAAAAAAGGCATTACCATGAAAGATGGATGTCTTTGCTTCTCTCTCTCAAAAGAAAAATGTGTCCTTTCCCAAGCCTTCACTAATGCACCCTTCAGGCAGTTTTATTCTAAGACCTAAAAGCTTCTTTCTCTCGACTGCTTGTTTCTGATACCTGCCTTATTTCTGTGGGTGACTTTGGTCTCCATGCTGCTGTCAATGCTTGTCTGAACACTGAACCCATGAACTACATGGCCCACACAGACTTCAGGGTCCTTTCAGCTGAGTCTACTTGGCAGTAATTTAGAATATTTTTTTCAAGTAGTACTAGGTGGACAGATGGATTAGCATTGGAATATATTTTACTGTTATTCAGGGTATAATTTTACTGTCAGTGTCCCTTATTTGGGGGGAATAATCTCCCAAAAATTATTTTGATTCATGAGATTTCTATTAATGTTTTGTAACTTAGAATTATGCCTGTCTCCCTCAAGATGAATAAATTAAAAATAAAAACATAATAAACAAAGGCGTTTTTTCTTTTATAAGGGATATTAGGGGCTGTGGTGAGGCTATGGCTCAGTTACTAGAGTACTTGCCTAGCATGCCTAAGGTTCTGTGTTCTTTCCCAGGACCATATACAATTGATTGGATGTGGTGGTGCAGAAGTCAGGCAAGTGGATCAAAAAAAACTCCAGTGTATAATGAGTTCAAGGCCAGCCAGGACTAACTAAAAGCTTATTTCAAAAGTAGAACCACAGAATAAAATAGCAGAAGTGAGAAAAGGATATACTAGGAACTTAATTTGAAATATTTTCTGGATTTTCGAAGCAAGACAAAGAGAAAGCCATTGAGTTTATATAGTTCATGGCATTAAACAAGAGAGTATGTCTTACCTTTTGAAGTAGAAAATGAATGAAATTCTTCTATAGAGGGAACTTAGTGACTTTCATGTTAGTGACCTTCTAGAGTGACAAATTGTGGAAAAGCATTTTGCATAACTAGCATATTAATTGTGAGGTAACTGAACTGCACCATTCGACCATAACTCAAAGAAAGCAGACATCAGGTAAGACAGACAAGAATGAGTCTGTCCATTGTCTGCTTCTACTTCTGACTCAAAAACCCTGGAGAAATTCACTTCTGTCTACAAGCCTCAATTTCTTCATCTGCTAAAACTTTGATAATGTTTGTGTTTGTCTTACCAGATGTAAAGATCAAAGGATGAAATATAGAAAATGCCTATTAATAACTCAAATTTATTGACTAATTTTTTTAGATTTTTTTAAAATTACCTTAAGGATCTCAAAGCAGAGAGAGATGAACTTGTCCTCTAAATCGCCATGTTTGAATAGACACAGGATAGCAGGCATCAAGTTAGGCCTTGATAATTCAAACTTAAGCCATCATGTGATACAGAGAATTTGAACTCCTTGCCTTATTTCTAACTGCCTGAATATAGTAACATTAATGTATTTAAAAAAAAAAAAAAAAAAAGTCTTTTGTCATTTTTCTCCTGCCTAATTATGTAGGAATTTAATAAATTATCTCAGAATGCCAACATCAGTTCTGGGATGAACATGTTGATAAATGGTCACAGATTATTGCAGAAATAAATATCTTCACATAACATCAGCTCAGTTTCTCATATTTTATAAGAGGAATGTCAACGCATGTACAGTGGTGATTTTGATATGGAAAGTCCATGGGAACTGATCAGAAGAGAAGCACTTCTAATGAACAGATTGACTAGGATTTAGTAGTAATTTATGACTACGTTCTGAAGCTGGAGAGGGCGTTGGTATTCTTTAAAAAAAAAACAAAAACAAAATGTATACTCTGTTACCCTCTTGTTTTATAAAATTAGCATTAGTGTTTTAATACTCTTAGAGAAACAGATTGTTTCTGGTATTCATATTTACTGTTAAAATTTATGTATGCTTTTAGAAAATTAAAAAGCAGAGATATGTTCAGAGGTAAACTAACAAATTTTAATAAATGATCTTTTATAAAAATTCCAAATCCTATATTATTGAGTCGTCATAATAACTAAACTCATCTCTTGTATGCATATTCTTTGTTGTGTGCCATATCTCTTCCTGCAAATTAATAGTACCCTGGTCCATTGAGTTAGGTGAGAAACTCAGCATTTTCAGATGAGCAAACTAGTCTGTTCTGTAATTCATCCAAGGCTACATGGCTAATAGTGGATGAGAGCTGGAATTTGAACCCAGAGCTGATTTCCAGTCTAACATTTTAAGATATTATGCTACAGTATATGTCTATGGCTAAAATGATATGGCTGTGTGAGAAAAGGTTGTAAGTTTTACTATGTGGACTTTGATGTCCTCATTGTAGCAGTCAGAAGCACTTTATTGATGGCTACAAGCCATTAAAGTTTGCTTCTTAAAAGGCCTATTCATGCTTTAGTGATCATAATAAAATCATACCCAACTGACTTTTCATGTGTCTCTTCTTCAGATTTTTTTCTTAATTTTAAGAGCTGTACTGGCACAGGCCTTTAATCCCAGCACAAGAAAGGGAAAGGCATATAGATCTCTGTGAGTTTGAAGCCAGCATGGTGTACATAGTGTGTTAGCACCAGCCAGAATGAGACTCTGTTTCATTAAAACCAAAAAGAAAAAAGTAATTTTTTCTTTCTGTCACATTTTAATTGTAGATAGGAATAGAATGCATTCCAGTTGATGACAAGCCTCTTTGTGAACTGCTAGGCAATTTAAGCTTTCTTTCCTCCTAAGCCTTCTCTGCCTTGGTAAGCACTCTAGTAGCAGTATTTGCTTAGCTTCTAATTTTGGTTTTGCTTTTGTGTTTTCTCTCTTTCTCTTGGTTGTTCCTTTCTTCTTCCCGTGGCACACTGTTTGCTTTCCATGCACCACCTGTGAATACCCCCTGTGCTGACTTCAGCTGTTGGTGAAGGGGGTGAATGAGACTCTGGTAGCTCAGAGGGTTGTTCCTGCTCTCATTACTCTCTCCAGTGACCCTGAAATGTAAGTGTTGTCCCTGCCTTCTATGTCCAGCATTCCTTTCTAAATGTGCCTGTCAAGAAATAGCCATCATGCTGTTAACAGTCACTGAAAAATCACTTGAAAATAATTGATTTGAAACTTTATTATGTTGCTATTAGTATATTGTTGGGGTTGTTTTTTAAGTCAACCTTTAGAAAAAGCCTAATTTGGAGGCCATATAGTAGAGAAAAACATAAACACTTTCAAAACCAAAACAAGCTGATGGACTATTTCTTCCTAGCCAAGAAAGGATGCTCTGCTAACCTCACTAACAGGTTGTTGCCAGTGAGTGTAGTGGCATGAACCAAAGGCTTAACATTTAATGTCTCATGTGGAAGACTAAAGCAAGAAAGGCCAGTGAGTCTGCCTGCCCATCCTCAGTCACAGCTAACACAGTTCTCATTCCAGTTTACCAAACCATTTTTTATTGCATGTTGACTGGTTTACAGCTGACTCTTCGAGGCATGAGTGAAGCATTAGTTGACAAGCGGGTTGCTCCGGCCCTTGTTACCTTGTCCGGTGATCCTGAATTGTGAGTTCACAGACTGTGACCCTGAGTTATCCTGCCTGTCTTACTGAGCATTCTTCTTGGTCTGCTCTTTAAAACTATCGTTGCTAGAGACTAATGCGGGATTTTTACCTTGTGCTTATTTTGATATGTATGTTAATGACGATCCTATTGTCTCTCAGGGAAGTCTCAGTTTCCTTCCTTTCTGATTTCTAACAGCTCTGTTAGGATTGCCACAATCCCAGCCTTTGGCACTATTATGGAAACAGTGATTCAAAGAGAGGTAGGAAATGGATATTTGTTTATTACTTCTGGGATGGTGGTGATGACATACCTAAAGGTGGGGTCAGAGAGCACTGTAACTTTAATGGCATTTTTTAATTAATTATTGATCAGATGAAGATAATATTTAAAAGCATCATAACCGAAAATAATTGTTTATTCTAAGAAACTTCTATTTCTGCATTAGTATTCTCAATTTAAAATTGACTATCGCCTAGCTGGATATAAGACAATCTACATAAAATCTTTTTTTTTTTTTTTTTTTTTTAATGCTCTCTCACTGAGTACCCTTGGCTGGTCTAATATTCCCTATGTAGACCAGGCTGACCTTACACTCCGGGAGATCTCCCTGCTTCTGCCTTCCAAGTGCTGGAATTAAAGGTGTGCACCACCATCCCCAGCATAAATTTTTGATTGCTAGTTTGTATTTTGTCACAGAACATTGTGAAAACAAAGCTATCTCACTTTTACAAAAGAAGTAGAGAGGGTAAATGTATCCTGACAATTGCCATTGATGCTGCATTGCAAGGTTATGTGACTCTTGTGGCTTGTACCACTGTAAACCCTACTGTGCCTGCTTCAGGGTTTAGCAAGCTTTTCCTTCATAAGGTTTATTTTGATTCTGAAACTGGTTTTCTTTCAAGGTTTTTACAGTCTATGCCTAACTGCAGTGTTAAATATAACACATTTCTCAAGGTATCTAGATAGTTAAGAGCATTTGCTGCTCTAGCAAAGGACCTGGGTTTGGTTCCCAGTGCCCACATGGTGAGTCACAATCATCTTATAATTCCAGTTTCAAGGAGTAAGATGCCATCGTCTGGCCACTCCAGGCACCAAGTACACACATAGTTCACATACATATATACATATAAAACACTCATACATGTAATAAAAATCCTTTTAAAAACATGTATCAAAATGAGTGTCACGGTTCTTTTTGTTATACTGAACATATATCTAATACAAATGAAAAAAAATAAATCTTGTGGATTAGAAAATGAATATTTTATTTATTTGTTTTCACCAAAATAAATTCAAGGGATTTTGTTATCATAAAGAGTCTTATAATAAGAAATTAAATTTTTACTTACAGAAAGAATATTTTCCACTTTTTTGCTCATCATTCACTGACAAAGCAACAGTTAAAAGAACACATCTTTCTGCAATGCTTGCAATCTTGGCAAAAATTTCAACATGGTCTTAAATCCTAAAATAAAATGGCTTTTAGGGAAATGTGAGTAAAGTGTAAGTCATTTATGACTCACTGCTTTCAGGAGGTGAATAATTGGATACTTATACTATGGTTTGAAAATTATAGCTTAGATACAAAATCAGAATTTTAGTAACTTTTCCTTACATAGTTGGGTTGTTTTGTTTTATTTTTTAATTTTTGTCAGATATGTCTGTATTATTAATCTAAATTAAGAATTACTGCACAAACAGAAAGTGAGCTTTTTTTTCTGAGTAAGAAGAAGACATCACAGTCATGGCTTTGCAGCCTGAACTCACTGCCATAGGCCATTTTTAATCTGATTATTGTTCAACCTAACAGCACTATTCTATTTTCAATCATTTCTATCTGATTTTAAGTTGCTAGAAAGAGTCAAGATGCAGTTAGCTTCTTTCCTGGAAGACCCTCAATACCAAGACCAGCATTCTTTGCATACAGAGGTCATCAGAACATTTGGCAGAGTCGGGCCTAATGCAGAACCTCGGTTCCGAGATGAGTGTAAGTTCCCTTCCTACCCATTCCTGCATTGTGCCATCACAAGGGACTTGTCTGGGCATCACAGCCTTGCTGCTCTTCGTTTCTCACATTCTAAAAGCTCACTTGGCACTCATTCCTATTGTGTTCGTAAATGCCAGCTATAAATAAAACTCAAAAAATAGCTCCCCACTCAAGAGACTTTTTTTTTTTTTTTTGCAGGGGAGGGTTGGAGACAGAGTTTCTTTGTGTAGCCCTGGCTCTCCTGGAGCTCACATTGTAGACCATTTTAACCTTGAAGTCACAGAGATCCACCTGCCTCTGCCTTCCAAGTGCTGGGATTAAAGGTGTGAACCTTTAAGAGACTTTAAGACTTTAAAGGCTTTAAGAGACTTTCTTAATCAAAAATTTAAGGATTTTTTGTGCTTCTAGTACCATTCTTATAGGAAGTTTACAATTATCCTATGTGGCATGCCATCAGCCTGATACCATCAGCTACTGTGTTTGAATTTTCAGTGTTTAGATATGCATAGTGATCTACTAACTCACTTTCTCTAGTTCCTACATTCTTAGCCACTTAAGTCAGTTTGGTTTGTACTGAAAATTTATGATCTCTAATAGATGTTTATTATATAGCCAGACTGATTTTTGTTAACCAGTTTTAAGATCAGAATGAGCAATAAAAAATAGTAAGTCATTTTTTGGACTATAGTGTCCAAAAGGCTTGTTTAGGACAATATCAGTTCCCAACACTGTAAGGAGAGTCTCTTCTCATTCAGTAAGTGTGTTCATAATTAGTTACCCAAACAACAGAAAAAGATTGCTGACTTTTTTAGTTATGCATTCCTAATGTTATGACACCACATTTACATGTGATCCTACTCAGAGCTCTCTCTGAAGGTGGGTTGACATCATTGAGACAGTATTTTCTCTGAGAGAGAGAAAGTAAAGTCTGGCTCCCGATTTAACGGATAAGGTACATATTGGCTTATGCCATCTTGTTGAGTTCAGTCCTCAGTAGAGTTATAACCTGTTTGCTTATACTCACAAGGGAGATTTGGAGGAAAAAACTGTCTGGATTGCCATAAACATGAAGTGGAGCCAATTATTTTCATGGGTCTGTGGAGGCTTTGTTCTCAGTAATCCTAGGCCCACAGTTATTTTTCATAGCAAATATCTGTGTTTCAGTGTCTCTTTTTAGAATTTTTAAGAAGTAGACTTCTTATGTTTTATTCATGCAGTTAATGCCTACTTATTAAATACGTAAGAATTGTGTAACAAAAAGAACAGGATTTGTGTTCTCCCAGTCATCCCAAAAAAAAAAAAAAAAAAAAATGTGTTTAGGAAAGCTTCCAGTTAAGGATTGTCTCTGATGTCTCCTGATAATATTTTTAGGAAAAATAATTTTTTTGATCTCCTCACTTTGGACTACTTTTCTGTTCAAGGGGCTTTACCTTTAAATTTTTAATGTCAAATGTGTGAATAGTACTTAACAATGAAATCAAGCCCATATCAGAAATGCAATATTCTTAACTATTCATCTTTATCTTTGACTGTTTAGAGAAAAAGTGGAGAAGTTGGAATAATTAGATTATTTATCACTCTGTTCTTAACTAACATTATTTTTTTCATTAGCCTTTATTATTTTCCAGTTTTTCACTAGAACTTTTGGTCTTGCATCTGTTAAAACTTGTTTCAGGGGTGTGTGTGTGCGTGTGCTTGTGCGTGTGTGTGTGTGTGTGTGTGTGTGTGTGTGTGTGTGTGTGTGTGTGTGTGTGTGTGAGTGAGTGATAGTGCAGATGACCTATGTTTACTTTGGATCCAAGTGCATTTACAGAAAAAATAGAAGAAAGAGAACGAAGATGATGATCATCATACTTATGCTTTGGCTATTATATCTGCCTTGGGATCTTATTTGAAATTTTCCTAAAATCTGATTTTTAAATTCTATTTATTTATCTTTATTTTCCGTCTTAAATCTTTGCATAATCAACCTTGAATTAAAAAAAAAAAATGCCTCCCTTGCTTGAGGCAAGAGATTGTCAGGGGCAGATAGACTGTGGAAACAAGCCCAAGTCAAAGTGGATTTACTGAGCTTTTAGAAAGCCTCTGATGCATGACAGAACATTGCCAGCGACCCTACAATACAAGTAGCTGGATGTTTAAAAAAACAACCAATGTTTAAGATAGAAGCAAGGAACTATAATGATGGTTCCATGGTCAAGATCACATGCAGCTTATTGTACAGAGGACTGGGGTTTGGTTCTTAGCACCCACATGGTAGCTCACAATCATCTGTAATTCCAGTTCCAGGTGATCTGATGTGTTATTTTTTTTAACCAATAAAGATGAGTTTTAGAATTTTTCCCATCCAGGTTATTAAATATTCTTTGATATTTAATATTCTGTCTTTAATTATTTAAACTCATTTTATGTTACTAAGTAAATTAGTAACTAGGATAATACACATATAATTTTTATCTTTTTGAGAATTAGGAAAATCCTTATTTTTTAGCTTTTAACTATTTCTAGATTGCTCTAGAATATATTTTTATTATTATTTATTTTTCTGAAACATGGTCTTTCACTAACCTGGAGCTCACAGATTCATTCGTTTACGGTTTTTCCACTTGGGAGATTGGGAGGTGATGTGAGATGATTACAGATAGTCCTCAGTAATAGACAGTAGTGGTAGTATATGTCTCAAATCACAGATTATTATTTGGAAAAAGATACATTCTTGCCTAATAAGAAAGCGCAAAGGGTGGGGGGGTAAAAGTTTGAAAGACCCATCATTATAATGAATTTTTACAAATTAAAATAATAATTATATGTTGGAAAGTATAAGCGTTGTGTACACGTAATTGGGATAAAATGTAACCATTTCTTTTTTTCCTTTTTCAGTTGTTATACCACACTTACATAAATTAGCCTTGGTGAACAACTTACAAATTGTGGATTCAAAAAGACTGGACATTGCCATTCATCTTTTTGAAGCCTACAGTGCCCTGTCCTGTTGCTGTATCCTTGATGTGTTGAGCTGTAGCTGCCTGTATTTAACCCACCATATAATAAACCCAGCTGTAAAAATCAAGTGAACTTTTTTGGAAGTTTTGGTTCATCTTGCCATAGCTGTTTTACTCTAGCCATCTCACGATATTTAAAGGTAGCTTTTAATTCTTTGTTTATGTTTTATAATTTTAAAGCCCCGTGTTTTTCCTACTCTAGGATTTACTATACAATGAGCAAGAAAATGCAGGGCAGACTGAATCTAGCGTTTTTATGTTCTGGTATTGGATTTTCAAAGACTGTCTAATTTATCCAGTGGAAACTGTGAATTTCTCTTAGAGAAAAGTCCAGGGCCAACACGTAGTAGAATCAACTGTAAGAAAAACATCCTCAAGGCCCATATCAACCCCTAGATTATAAATGATTAAACTAATACTTAAAGACTATAGTGACAACTTCTGCTTTCCATAGTTAAAAGCAAAACTCAACTAGCACATAGAGCTTTAACTGTCCTCTGAATGTAAGTTCTGTCATGCTATGTTTAGTAAAATAAAAATAGGAAGGAAGTGAAGATGGGCCAAGTGAACTCTGGCTCCCAATAAAAGACTGCAGAGTTCAAAAAAGGGAACTAAGAGATTGGGAAGGGTGGAAGACTGAATTCTCAATAGAGCCATGGAAGCATGTGTTAGACAAAAAGAGAATTATCAGCACGGCTTCCTAAAAAGGTAATTAAGCCTAGCAATTCATAGGGGAAAGCAGGTGACAGGAAGATTTTCAGAGTGCCATGGTTGTGTGTTGTATGCTAGGTCATTTCAAATAAGATAAATGTGTTCTAGAGTACCACGGACACTCATTGGTGCTGGGATTTTTTTAACCATGGAGGTTGGCTTTTGTTCAGAATAAATTAAATTGGAAAAGCTGTCTGTTGGAGAGCTGTATGTCCCTCTGGAAATTAAAACTTAGAAAGTAGGGTGCATTGCTGAGTTCATTTTGAGGATTGTTGTGTGGATGGTATAAGACATGCTTTTTATAATATAGGTTATATAGTGAGCAGGGTCTAATATTTTAGTTTGATAACTTAAGTGTCCATGTCCTTTATAAATTTCATTCCAGTAAAAGCAGAAGTCACTGTCACTCCTAGTTCAACTTGTTGGATTTTCAACTTAGAGAAGATAGAGGAAGCAGATGAGGAACTGCTGTTCTGAGTGGCAAGGAGGAATCTTCTTATGAAGAAGTGACAGGACCCTGGCAAGAGAGCTGAAAGTATTTGTTAGAAGTTAAGCAAAACTCATGTGTACTCTTATGTTTACTAATGTTATTATGGAATGTGCTTCAATGAAAAGGGGAAAATCCAAGGACAACTTTAGCTCTGTAAAACAGAATTTCTAAATAAGAAAAGCAGTGGTTTCCGAAGAACAGAAATTTATGCAAAGAAATTATTGTTTGAGTATGCACAAACTATTGCTGGAATAAATAAAAAGTCTCTTACCAGGACAAGAAGGGGAAGAGTCATCTTAGAGTAGCTCCTGTTTAAGTACTCTGTTGTGTATGACTCGTGCCTTGCTTGAGTCAAGAGTGTAGTCACTAGTATAAAGTCCCATTGCCTAGGTCTGTTCAACAAGAGCAAATTAGAATGTGCCTTCCATTCAGAACAGACATAGGAAAGCTACATGTAACATTGGACCTAATAACAAATTAAATGTCATGACAAGCCTGAAGGACATTAAAAATAATGTTCAAGCTAGAGAGTAGATGGCTTAGAAGAGATAAGAAAATTTGACAAGGTTTGTGGCAAGAAGCAATGAAATGTACACATGGAGTTCAGGGGTTAATGTTGGGTGACAGTAACACTGACGTATTTTAGGGGAAGTTATGGAGAAGGAAGGTCACAGAGTCTATATATAAGAACCAAGACAGGTTTTGTTTAGATAGAAATTTTATTATAGATAAAAATGTGTCTTATGAAACTCTGAATGTCTTCTTAGCAGTCAGATGTACTTGACCATTTACCACTAAAACAGAGGTGCTTTTAGTATCAGCTAGGACTGAATCATATGTATATTACCAGTCCTTGAAAGATTATTTGATTTTATGAGGAAAGGTAGGCCCCATTGTGAGTAGAAAGAATAACTTCCCCATTTTTCTATAAGTATGGCTATCTTGAGCCTCCATGCCCATGTTGCATTATATCCCTGTCTACTAATCCAAAGGTCACTCATAGTTACATCTTGGAGGTACTTTCCCAGTATCTGGAAAACAAGACTCTTAACAATTAGGCTGAGCCCTCTATCGTGTATGTTTTTAAGTTCTATGTGTGACAGCATGTGCACATGGAGGTGGGGGGTCAGACAACAGCTTTCCAGGTTGATTCTCTCCCACCCTCATGCCAGTGTCAGGGATGGAACTCAGATCACCTCGGGTTTGTGAATGGGTGCTTTTACTCACTGAGCCATCATGTAGGCCCATGTATATTTTTAATGCCCATTGAACTTATAAGTTATACATTATAGGAGCCTTGTTTATGACCATTGTAACCATTTTCAAGGAAGTGGTAATAGATTACATTCCTTTTTTTCTTAATGAAGTTCATGGTAATTTTTTTTTTAATTAAGCCAATTTTTATAAAGGAACTCAGTTACTTCATCTTTTCACTTGGACATGGTACAATATAAAATGAGAGCTAGAATAAAAATACTCCAGAATTGATGTGAATTTATAAAGTGAATTATTTTCTTGAGAAATACACCTGGTTTTCTATTTTTTGAGTGGGGAGATAATCAACTAAGACACAAAGATGAACAGGACCTAAAGTAAACTGAATGTACAGCAAAGGTTCTGTTTGCTTCATTCTGGACCAATACAAAGTCATTTTATCTGGGTGGTGGTGATGTATACCTTTAATCCCAGCCCTTGGGAGGCAGAAGCCAACATGATCAACAAAGTGAGTTCCAGGGCAACCAGGGGTGAACAAAGAAACCCTGTCTTGAAAAATCCCCAAAATAAAAAAAAAAGTCAATTTAGTAGGTGTTAGAACAAACACTTGTGACTGCAGAGATGGTTTAGAGCACTGGCTGCTCTGCAGACAAACCGGTGCTCAAGTGCCACCACCTAGGTGGTGACTCCTGTTCCAGGGGATCTGATGTCCCTTTCTGGCTTCTGAAGGCACACAGGTAGTCATACATGCAGGCAAAAATCCATATGCAAAATAAAATTATTTTAATTAAATGATGAAAGCAGGAAAAATGTGTAAGCCTTAGATGAATTACTTCACGTAAAGTTTATAAGTGTGTTGTGCTATCATTTACATGAGGATCTGCTGGTTATACAGGAGGGTCATCCTCAGTAAAGCACATCCATAGTGCACAGTGGGTCTCCAAAGAGGATCTCAAACATTCCTGATAATGAATGTAGAGCTTTTTTCTAAATTTTTGCATACTCATTCTTTTGTTATTGCCTTACACATAACAATTAAATAGTAATGCTATGAGCAACTTGCCTTTATCAGTTTTTTACATAACTTTCAACTTAGTTGCCATGAAAATATTTTTATGTGTGCAAGTGCAGGTGTGCATGTGAAGGCCAGAAGTCAACCTCAGGCTTTGTTCCTTGGGAACTGTCCACCTTAATTTTGAAGACAGCAAGTCTCCCAGGTTTCCTCTGGTCTCCACCTCCCTGCTGCTAGCATTGCAGGTTCACCATTCTGAGGCTTCTTTCTATGTGATCTCTTATCTGATGGCCCCTGTTTTTAGTTTTTGGTTTTGGGAGGTTTTTTTTCCTTTTCTTTAACTACTTTTCCACAGTCATTTCAGAGGATTTAATGGTAAATCACTTTTTACCCGGCCTCCGATGTTTGCGAACTGACATGGAACACCTGTCTCCAGAACATGAGGTAAGTGCCTGTGACTAGCACTCCTATACAAACTTTCTTCTCATGTGAGGCTTATCATGACAGCCATGCTTAACGTTGTTTAATTCTAGCTTGACATTATTTTATGACTGCATTTACTAGTTGTAATATTCAGCAAGTTCTTTAGCATGTTTGAGCCTCTGTAATTCTCTAAAGCAGGGGTAACACACTCTTTCACTTGATACAAAGAATTTATTATGGAAATATATGTGGAATATTTTATGTTATATGCAACTGTCTTTGACCACTAACTCCTTTAATTCAATTCTTTCCCTGCCTGTCATCACTTATTTCTAACTGTCTTCCAACTCTATTTCTTCCAAGCATGCTATACCTATTCCTGACTTCCACTCTGTCAGCAGATAGGCTTGCTTTCATGGCAGAGCCTCGGCCCAGTCTCTTCCCAGAGCCCCTAACATTCTGTCTTTTCCAGGTTCTTGTCATGGTTTAAGCTATGGTTTATACTATTTGACAGTGTTAACTACCTTTTATTAAGGTGACTTTTCTTATCAGGTTATTTTAAGTTCCATGATAAAAGAATGTGAACAAAAAGTCGAAAACAAGACTGTGCAAGAGCCTCCCGGGTAAGACATTTATTCTTTTTTAAGGCTTCTTATTGACCTGAATTTCTCTGTCTAAATTCGTTAACTGTGGGTCTAATGTTTTATTTTGTGTTATTTTGTAATCACTTATTGGAAGACAAAATAGTCAAGCCAGGCATGGTGATACACACCTTTAATCCCAGCACTTACGAGGCAGATTTCTGTGAGCTCAAAGCCAGACTAGTATGCATAGTGAGGTTCAGGAAAGCCAGGATTACATAGTGAACCCCCCCCCCAAAAAAAGAAAGAAAATTACTTAAGTCAGCTTTTTCTCAAACGTTGAACCAATCGTGAGAAATAACATGGGGACTTTAAGGTTCACATCTCAACCCTTTGTTTTGTACCTTCCCTCTCAATATTCTTTACAGCCTAGAGATAGGTGTGTGTTTGTGTGTGTGTGTGTGTGTGTGTGTGTGTGTGTGTGTGTGTGTGTGTGTGTGTGTGTGTGTGTGTAGTGGGGGACACATGTATGCAATAGTACACATGTGAAGATGTGAGGAAAGCTTGCAGGAGGAGTCAGTACTCTCTTTCTACAAGCTTGTCCTGAGGATTGAACTTGGGTTGTCAGACTTGATGACAGGTGCTTCACTTGCTCAGTCACTTCTCTAGTCCCCAACCTAGGAATTTTTAAAAGCCTCCAGAAATATTTCTGCTGTGCTACTGGATTGAAACTCACCAGTCAAATAAACAGTATCTATAAATTTGTGACAGGAGTTTTCAAATGTGGGTTGTTCTAGCCAAACTAAATAGATTTCAAAGATTCATTGAATTCTTCATTCAAGTTAGACTGTTAAACATTCAAAAATGGAAACAATTTACGTATGGGTTTATATACTATTATTTTCTATGAAGAATTAAGGTTTTGAACATATAATCATAAAGCTTAAACACAATTTCCTTTAAAGTTGACTACCAGAAATAAATGTTTCATTTAATCACTCAAGTTCTCACACATCCAAGTAGGCACATACACATGTGTGCACACATGCGCACAGAGACACACACAGAGAGACTCACATCTACACACACAAAGCTCATATGTCTCCCTGAAGCCAGTACACATAATAAGTCTCTTGCCTCTGTAAAATATTGAGAATTTTTCTTAACCTCCTATAATTAAAAAGTGAGTTCAGGAAAGCCACTCACTCACTGTTTTAGCCTTGGCTCTGCCTCCTGTGTGCTGGCATTGACAGTGTACATACACCACCATGTCCATCTGAAAAATAAATTAATTCTAAAATGAGACAAGTTGAGCATTTGCAGCTTGCCACACGTTGCCCTTGATTTGTTCATACACACTTTCTTATTTAATCCTCAGGACATTTTACAGTAGAAACTGCAAGCTGTGCTCTATAGCCAAGGAGACAGAACCTGTAAAATCTAAAGCATCTTGATCAAAACCACAAGGCAGTAAACTGGTTTCCTGTCTATCACAGGACGCTTGTTGGGGCACTAAAAAAAGTGCTTGATCAGGGTTCTCTTCCTGTTAAGCTGTGTGATAATAAGCAATGTTTTGTGGTCATTCAAATTATGTTTACTTCCTGCACACTAGGCTGCTGAAAGGGAAAAAAGAAATGAATTTGAAGATTGTTAATTAAAATTAATGCAACTAATTGTTAAAAACACACACACACCAAGAAAGCAATAGAATTGTTGTAGTGCAAACCTCACAGGGACACCCCCCCTCCCCCCGGGAAACAGCTAATACCTGTGTTCCAGACTTCCTCAAAGAATTGAAGTGACTGGGCACTGGTGGCACATGCCTTTAATCCCCGCACTTGAGAAGCTGAGTTAAAGGGATCTCTGTGAATTCAAGACCAGCCTGATCTACAAAGGGAGCTCCAGGACATGGTTAGATAGTGAAACCCTGTCTCGAAAAATACACACACACATTTGAATGAAGGATAGAGTTAGAGTGAAAAGAACAATTATACAAAGTCACAAGGATAGCATGCTAGCATAATGGCCTGAGTTTAGTCCCCAGAACCTGTTTTGTATTTTTTAAGGACATGGGAGTGCATTGTTATAATTTGAGCTCCATGGAGGCAGAGACAGGAGAATCCCTTAGGCTTCTTAGAAGGCTTAGCCAGGCTAGCTAGATGAGTAAGGCCAATGAGAGATCTGTCTCAGAAGAAGACAGGTAGCACCTGGAGGACAAAGCATGCAGGCAACAGAACAACCGTTAATAACTACTGGCCCTGTAGGACACTGTCCTGTGCCTCCCACTTTGAATTTGTGTGATCCGAAGAATCCTCTGCAGCAGGCTTATTGTACAGTTAAGCAACTTCCTCAAGGCTGCACGGTTAGAAAAAAGAGCCTAAATTCCCTCCTCAGCCATATATGATGTTAGCTGTTGCTGCTGCTTATCATGTAAACTGCCAAATCTAAGATGATACATAAAAATTCCTCTTCACAAATCTTCGCATCCTTTGTGTGATGTAATGATGATATGTTAATAGCAAGTGACAAACTGGAGAGCCCCCAAGATGGTTCGGCAGTCTAAGGCACCTACCACCATGTCTGATGGCTCAGGTGATTAAAAAAAAAGACAATCACAGGTTGTCCTTTGACCTCCACTCATGTCCCGTGTCTTAAAGTTTTCGCTGTTTTACATTCATTTTAAATGTTCTTTTCTAGCTCAATGTCAATTGCTGCAAGCTTAGTGAGTGAAGACACAAAGACCAAATTTTTGAACAAAATGGGCCAGTTGACAACCTCAGGTGCCATGCTGGCCAATGTGTTCCAGAGGAAGAAGTAGAAGCAGGAAGGGAGCCCCAGCAAACACTAAGGTGGACCTCAAGCAGACTGGCTCCTTGTACTTGAAGCGCTTACTTTTTTTATTTTCTGAGTTTATGTTCTTGTGTTATAATTGTATCCTAACCTCCAAAGATATTTGCACTGCTTTTGATTATTGCTGTATATCTGTTGGTTTGGGAATTATAACTGTGGTAATAGAAACTTGATTTAATGATCTGTACCAAGTCCCTATTCTATGTTCTTATTTTTGAGAATAACTTTTATATAATATATATATATGTATAATGAAGGGGGGTTTTTTGGTTGGTTTTTTTTATTTTTATTTTTGGATGGGATATTCACAAATATCTGTATTATACTCTAAGCTATTACAATGGTACTTAAAATAATGTAAATCAGAAGTCATTGCTATAAAGTAATAAAAGTGGAAATTACTTAAGTATTTAAATTATGAAAGAATAATGCAGACTTTTTATTATTTCTTAACGGACTAGAAAGAGCCACCAGCATTACTCTGTGCCTTTTGGACTTCAGTTTGTGTGTTCTGTAGGAATTACATGCATTCCTTTCACACAGTATTTGAAGCTGCTGTGGTGAATTTGAATGACAGATCCTACAATAAGTAGATAATGATGAGGCTTAAAACATTTCACATCTCTCCCGAAAAACCTTTAAGTACTGTTTAGCCTCACAACATTTAGAGCATACAATGGAATTACCTGAGGAAAAACAGCGCTGAGCAGTGTGGCAAGGAGTAGCCAGGGTGAATTTCACAACATTTGTACTAGATTTAAATGCTCAAATATAAATGGACTGAGATGATAAGCATTTGTCCCCAAAATGAAAAACACAAGAAAATATAATTTAAGTCTGAAATTTAACACCTACTTCCTGTACCACATTTTAAGATGCTTTCTGAGTATTTAAAGTTTGCAGTTTACCTTTTCATCCTGTCTGAGAAGTACTACTAAGTTTAGGACCTTTGGGGATTCCTTTTTCCCTTCTAAACTGAAAGTGACATTGATTAAATTATTGATTAGTTACCACCTGGTCCCTTAAATTCAATGGCTGTTCCCATTGGTGTATTTTATATAGTCCCACTGAATGGTTGTCTATACAATGACACAGAGAAGTAGGAATCGTGCTGCACATAGGAAAGGTGTGACTGTGAGGCATTTTTGAAAGATGAATTATTTTGATAAAAAAGAATTCTCATTTGAACACAGTTGATGCATATAGACGGTTCTCGTATTTGTTGTATAAACTGGCCTTAAGACACCTGGATTACATTCACTTGCTGGGAAAGCTAGCTTCCCCACATAGTCAAAGCTTATGAAGTAATTTTCCTTAGGCAAAGCCATTTATTTCTTTTACCTATCGTGAAATTATCAAGTGGTCTTTCTGAACTGTTGGATTTTAGGCATTCCTGAGAAACTGAAAGTGGCTGGCTACCTTTCGTGTCAAAATGTTGGTCTGTTATAAATAAAATGTTTTTGCATACTTGTTTTATGTATTTTGTTTTCATTTTGAAACACTATACTCATACAAAAATAAGAAATCATTTATTCGTAAAAATACAATGATATTTTAGAAATCGAATCTTTATAAATTCCCTGTTGTAGTTTACTTTTACTAAAAAGGATTGTGGATTGTATAAAACTAATGTATTTTAGACATTTATAAGAAAATGTTTGTACCCTGCTTTGAGCTGTAGTGAAATCTATCTGCTTGTTACCAGATGAATAGAACCTCCAAGTATCTGGAGATTTTTCCAGAATGATTATGTAGCATGATATATATAGCATAACATTATCCTTTCATGTTCTTTAAGTCATTTTTAGATTGTTTACAATGCCTAATACAACATAAATGCTTTGTTGTTTATAATATTATTTGAGGGAAAAATAATTTTTAATAGTTTATTAGTTCTTTTAGAATTTCATACAATGTACTTTGATCATGTCCTCCCAGATCCATCTGTATTTCCCTATCCTCCCTAATTTGTGGGGTTTCGTTCAATTGGTTGGTTGGTTGGTTGGTTGGTTGGTTGGTTGGTTGGTTGGTTGGTTGGGTTTTTGTTTGTTTGTTTGTTTGTTTGTTTTTGGTTTGTTTGTTGGTTTTTATTTGGTTGGTTGATTTTTATTCTTTGGTTTGTTGGATTTTTTGTTTGGTTAGTTGGTTTGGTTTTGGTGGTAGTGGTGATGGTTGGTTACTTTTTGTTCAGTTGGTTAGTTTGGGGGTTGGTTGGGTTTTGGTTGGTTGGATGGTGGTTGGTTGGTTGATGTTTTGGTTGGTTGGTTGATTGGTTGGTTGGTTGGTTGGTTGGTTGGTTGGTTGGTTGGTTGGTTGGTTGGTGTTTTGGTTGGTGGGTTGGTTGGTTTTGTTCAGTTGGTTCTAAAAGCTCATTAGTCTCGTTTGTGCTGCCATGCAGTCTTAGATGTGTAGTCTTCGATAGAGTATGGTCAGTTTACCAGGGACTACAGTTTCAAAGATTATTATTTAGGAGTTACTACAAGTGTTGAAAATGTAGCTGCCTGATATAGACAGTTTTTCTGAAAATTTTTCAATTCATAGTTATGAAATCTGGGTAGAGAGTAGATAATAAATTTCTGTCATAATTTTTTATTAATGATCCATATATTTAAATAATAACGTTTTTAGAGGGAAACAGATAGCAAAGCCATACAGTATATCTCAAGTGAGACTCCCTTATTCTAACTGTATTATCTATCATTAAGACTTAACATGATGGAGGAGTGGGCTGGTAAAATGTTAACTGTTTGAAGATAATAGCACTGACTGTAAACTTATCTAAAACACAGGAAACATTTGAATGGTAGGATTACCTGTCTTTACATACATGTTACTGACCTAAGTAAGATTTTCAATTTCTCTCACATATTTGTTGCAGTAATGACAAATCTAGCATAGTCACTGAGTGCCTAATCTGCATAGAGTAACACAGCCGCCGCCACCCCTGCCACCAGGCCTGTGATGGGCAAGGACAAACAGGTTGGCAGTAAAGCTTAGGAAGGATTGTTATCATTAGATTGGCTCCTTACTTTGACTTCTTTAAGCTTTAGCTATGAGAAGAGAAAAGGATCATAAGTTCATAGGGCATACAGTGACATAAAGAGCTGGGAGAACATAGACTAACATGGGTAGGGGAGAGCTGGCAGGAGTTGCTGATTGAGGTGGGTAAGGAGGAAGCAAAGGAGCTTAAGTTCAAATGTAATTCTGTATTGCATTTGTTAAACCTATGCTTGAGTGTTATGGGTGAAAATTCCATTCAATATGTGAGCTACCTGCACTGTATCTCAGGAGAGGTCACAGCTGAACACTGTCACTCTTATTCCTGAGTTACTGTGGAGAGGAGGAGCTATAGCAGCCCTGGGAACCACACTCAGAAATTCCCACAGAGCAAAAGTAGACCAGGAAAATAAGCAGGAAGGAAAGCAAGATAGTGAAAGCAAATAGTGTGGCAAGGAGGGACTTCTCCACTGCATCCATGGTGATGGTGAACAGGAATTAACTGAAGCCACTGGAAGAGCCGCTGATGAGGTTAGTAGTTTAAGGTAACTGCTAGGAGTACGAGTGGGATGGGCACATGCTAAGGAGAAGCATTAACATTACTGACAGTCTTGTGGATATTTGTACACTGTGTGAAAATGTATTGCTGTGGTTGGTATAATAAAAAGCTGAGCAACCAATAGCTAGGCAGGAGGTATAGATGGGACTTCCAGGAAGAAAACTCTGGAAAGAAGAAGGTGGGGTCGGGGAGGAAGCAACATGGGCAGTACGAACCACAGAACAGAACATAAATTAAAAATAAATGGGTTAATTTAAGTTTTAAGCTAGTGGGGCAAGTGTAAGCTAAGGCCAACCTTTCATTAATAATAATGTCTCTGTGCCACTATTTGTAAGCTGACAGAAAAAATTTGACTCCACAATCTTTCAAGACATTTTGGTCTGGACAAGAACTGTGTTGACCCTAGGCATTGAGTATGCAATAGCAGCCAGGAGACTGAAATCCTTGTGAAAGCAGTGAGATACAGCACACAGTTGGAGGCGCTGCACTATTGAGATATGGAACGAATGCTAAGAGGGCAGATGCTTGCAGGTGACTGGTGGGAATATTAGGGGATTTCCACATGATCCCTGCTGTTTTCTCAGTGAAGTGTCAAGCAGACATTAGCATGCCTGGACAATAGGAAATATTGGAAGCTTGAGAAAAAAATTTAAATAATAACCTTCAAGAATGGCAGAGTACAGAGTGAATTTGTGAACAAACTGTAGGTCTGCCAAGCAATTTTCAAAGCAAACAGGAATTGTGAAGTTTAAAGAAGATACTTAGCACAATTGTTTAAAATAATGAAGATCAGCAATTTCCAAAAGGCACAGAATGTTCTGCTCAGAGTCCAGACCCCCCAAAAAGACCTCCATGAGACCGAGTCTGATGCAACAGCAAAGAGTCTATTGACAAGCTAGCTTGGGTCACTCTGTCTATCTGATGTACCACAAGAGTGGGATTGATCCTGAGCAGTACAAGCAAGGGTTTTTATTGGGAGGAGGGCTCTAAGAGCTTCAGAACTGTGGGTTAACAGTCCTGGGATTGGTCCAAGCTTGGGCTAGGGGTACCTGTTATAAATTCATTGCTGCTTTGAATTCTAGAGATGTTTCACCATTTAGCAGTGATCATTAAGGTTTACCTAGATCAGCAGATAGCAGTTGTGTACCTGAAGACTATCTGTCTGCTCATGGGCCCTTTCTGAAACCACCAGGTGCCAACAAAAGCCTGCTGTCTATCTATCTGGCTTTCATTAAGTCTGTCACAGCAATTGTGTGGTTAAGTTGCACTGGACCCCACACAGAATAGGACATTAAAAGTTCTGAAGAGAATTGTGTAAAGTGATAGCAGTAGAATCCAAACTAGGTAAAGACAGAATGAGATAGTGGAGTGAATGTAAGGGGGAACATATAAGCACTTGATTTAAAAAAAAAAGACAAATGTTGTAATGAGAATATTCAGGAGAATGAAGTGGAGGGATATGTCCTGTGGAAGCAGAAATGGAAAGTAAACATCATTGGCATTCTGCCTTCATGCTCTAAAACACAGAAGCTTGAGAGAACAATTGAAACGAAGTGATGTCCTTAAGGTAGCCAGATTTCACTTAGAATGTGATTTAGAAAATAACTTTAAAAGATACTGTGCATAAAGATGACAGGATGGCTTTCCATGGTGACAGGGAAGGATCAGAAATGAACTTGTTCCAAAAAATGTTCAGTAGCCCAGGATAAGAACTCAGATTAATGTACACATCTGGAGATGGAGGTTAACAAGGTTGGAGCAAGCCTACCCCTAAACGTCCTGGAGATCTAAGGATAAAAAAATGGAGATCTTTGTCCATCATTGTTCAGGTCTCTTCTGTAATATTTGTTTTCTGAAATATCAAAGTAATGTAGCACCAATATGGTTTTTTGGGATGTTTTAGTTGTTGCCCGTTTTTAGTTTTGGTTTTGTTTTTTTGTATGTTATTGCTGGGAACTCTGCCCAGATACTAAGGCCTTTTAAGAAATAAATACATGGGAGTGGAGATTCAAAGGCTAAAAGCATTGGATACCCTTCCCAGGGGACTCACGTTCAATTCCCAACACCCACATGGAGTTTCAAAACATCTGTAACTCCAATTCCAGGGGATATGTTGCCCTCTTCTGGCCTTGGCAGACACTGCACACATAGTGCACAGACATGCAGGCCAGCAAAATAATACCCACACATATAAAGTAAAAATAAATCTTGTTTTAATAAATATGAATACATATGTTGGAGAAAAAGTAGCACTTCTCACATAACCTGTTCTTCATAACTTTTATCATTTAGCAATTATGTTCACTTCCGAAACTCTTTTTTTGTTCTCTGATCATTTTTTCTTAGAGTTATTGTTTTGGGACTACAAAATATTTATTCTTCTTGAGGATTTTAATTAGAATTTTTTTTATTTTCTATTTTATTATCCATTTTCTTTACTATTATTTTCTATTTGCTTGCCATCTTCTATTTCATATTGACTATTTCCTCAAACATCTGGTCACTCTTAGCTATTTCTTTATATTCAAAAGTAAAATAAACTAACTAGAGTCATCTGTATCCGGTGTTGAGAGAAAATTGTTCACAGGTCTCAAGTTCTTAGAGCGTTTATAGGCAGAGATGGGTGCCTCTTTTCTGGTCTGCTTTAAGGATGCTTCTGGAACAGGTAGTCTTGGAAGATTTAGTATTGTTCTCCAGAAGGAAGAAAATATTGGCTTTCTTCCCAGTATAATAAAGTGTTCTTCCAGGACAAAGGTAGGGTAGACTTTGCCTGTACTTAAAGACCTGACTTCCCTATGCACAAGTTCCTGTTCTATAAGGCACATGCCTTACCCTTTGAGGACTGTAATTCAGGGAAATGCTTACAGCTATTGTAATGAGTAAGAGATTGTGTCTTCTCTGTGGCATCCATAGAACCCTCCAACTTGTTAACATTCAAGTAAAACAATCCCTTCGATCCTCTGCAGTTCCTGGTAGTGGCAAAGCTTATCATCCAGCAAGCTCAGTTGTCATTGAAGTCCAAGAGAAATTTCTCATGAAATGCAAACTTTGAGTCATTTCAATCTACCTGTGAACCCTGAAATGTAAACCAAAACAAACCACAAACTCCAAACAAAACCAATGTCACTAGCTAAGTGAAATGAATACCATGTGAAAGGGAAATGTACCTGGAGGGGATGAGCCTACCTGTGTCTTACCTTACATGAGTTAAAATATCTGCCCAACAGAAGCATGAAATCAAATGAGATGGAACAGGGGTTACTGTGTTAAAGCTTCTGGATTTCCCTGGTGATAATATATATCCAAAATCCATATATACCAAATATCCCATTTTGTGTCAAAAATAAAAAATTATAACTAATATAAGAAAAACTATATGCAATAGGTACAATAACTATATAATATATACAAGCAATAGTTATTACATCAGTAATGTCCAGTCCGGGACAACTGATAAATTCAAAGAAAATATTCCATTACTTACCCTGTTTTAGTGAGTCCAAAGGATTGTACCTAATTCATTTTCTATCTAATTTGCATTACTAACTGAAAACTACCTTTTTTCTCTCAAAGTTAAACACTTAATACCTCTTAGTGAGTTTCTTTTCTAAAACTCACTAGAAAACTATAACTAACTAAATCACCTTCAACTCAGAGGCCTAAGACGGAAATAATATTAACTACATAGGATGTGCAAGCAAGCAACTTCCAATAAATGTGAAAAATGAAACAGCTGGCTTCTGGACAGAGTGGACCCAAGGTTCCTCTCAGTGTTGGAGCATCCATCTTTGGCCTAAGGCCTAGCATATCTAACAGGCTTCTTTGTGAAGCAGAATATTCTTAAAGAGCTTCCTACCTTGTCCTGGCAAGGTTTGGCAGTTCTTTTTTGTGTGTCCTGCTTGTCCATTTTGGACATCCTACTCTCAGTAGTCAGGGCAAGGACACGTTTTTGGCCAGTGGCTAAGTTTTGCCGCTAAGAAGGTCAACTTTATATGGAGTTTCTTTGATGCCCACCGTATTTAGGTTGCCAGGACTCAGGAGGCAGCAGTAGATTGAGCTCTAAGTTTAAAGCCAACCTGGCCTACATAGTAACAGGCCAGCCAGGGCTACATCGTAAGACCCTGTCTCAAATCAAAAATCAAGAACACACCTATGCATCAGACTAAAGAGGTTAAGTGTCATAATGCAAAGAACATGGAGCTTATAGAAAGGAAAAGTGAAATATTAGATGATAAAATGTTAAACTTGTCTTGTACTTGACAACTTCAAAATATACTGAATCAAAAACTGACTGAGGCAAGAGTCACTTCATTTCAGGATTTAATGATTTTAACCCACTTCTCTCAGAAACTGGTGGGAAACAGTTGTGGTTAAAAAAAAAAAAAAATGCCCCCCAAAGGGAGTGGCACTATTAGGAGGTATGGCCTTGTTGGAGGAAGTACATTACTGTGGAGGTGGGCTTTGAAGTCAAGCCACTTGCCAGTGAGACAATCACTTCCTATTGCCTTCTCAAGATGTAGCCAGCACCATGTCTACCTGTACGACACAATGACCCACCATAATGATAATAGACTAAACTTCTGAACTGTAAGCTACCCCATCAATTAAATGTTTTTCCTTTATAAGAGTTGCCATGGTCATAGTGTTTCTTCACAGCAATAGAAACCTAAGACAGCAGTCAATGATGACCTAGAACATGTGAACAACAGTTATAAATTTGACATTTATTACAAAGGCCTCTGTACTCAAGAACTGTACAAATGTTCTCAATTGTGCATGGGACACTTAGCAGAGTTGATTATTTGCTGGGACACTTAGAAAACTTTCTAAAAGTTTCAAAGAATTCAGATTCCACTGAATGTTTTCTCTGACCACAAAGGAATTAAGTTAATGAGAAATAAAAAGCTAAGAGAGAAAGAACAGTAGGAACTAGAAAATACTTTTATTAAATAATAAAAATGCAATACATCCAAGCTTAGAAGTTAGAGCTAACACCATAGTACAACAACAAGAAAAAAATGCATGTGGCTTTAAATGCATAGGTTAGAGGATCTGAATGGCTCAAAATCACAAAATCACTTGTTACTTTAAGACATTTGAGAAAGAGATGCAGTTAATGGACCAGAAAACCAAAACTTACAGTAGAGATTAACAAAGCTGGAAATTGGTAATTTGTCAAAATCAACAAAATTGATTAAACCCCAGAAAGGGACCAAAAGGGGAAGGCATAAATTATTAATATTAGAAATGAAATACATGTATAAGCCTTAAAATATGATGTAAAATACTATGAATGACTTCATGGTGGTGAACTAGAAGGAACAGACACACACTACTAGTGCCACACTAGAGCTTATTCAGGAAAGTTCCAGAGAAGAGAAGAGGAAGAGAAAAAGAAAGATTTTCATATGGCGTCTCCTTTTAAGAGAATTAGTGGGCACACTTACATAGTCACATCATGGGTTTACCATGTTGTGGCTGCTACATGCTCGGAATTGTTATCTCACCTGATGCCATGTTGGGTAGTCGGACTAGCACATTTATCACTTAGCTGCTACATGCTAGGAATCCTTACACTATGTCACCAAAATATACCTAAGAAAAACCAGTTGGGAAAGGAGAACAGAAGTCAGTGTCACCCTAGTGAATAGATTTTTTTAGCTCTTGGGCTAAGCATAAGTCACATTACAGCATGTGGCAAGGTAAATCAACTTCACTATGTTCGTTCAAGAGATTCAATGTTAATTTGTCTTTGAAAATCACAATAGTAACAGAATGTATGTGGTTTCAACAGAGGGTGCAAAAAAATTACAATTAAAAAAATCTATTAAAAAGAAACTCAGCAAACCAAAGAGACATTTCCTTATTTCAATCAATATCTCTGAAACACCTGTATTAAGGGCCATACTTAAAGGGCAGATGTGAAGATCAGGAGGGAATTAAGGGGTTAGGGTGGTTGTTCAATTAATAAAATGCTTGCCCTTCATGTAATGAAAACCTAAGGTCTATCCCCAGGACTGATAGAAAGAGTTGGATATGTGCATGTAATCTGGAGAGGAGGATCTCTGGGGTTCACTGACTACCCAGCCTATCCTACTTCTGGAGTACAGACAGGTGAAAGATTCTGTCTCAAAAAATGACACCTGAGAATGTCCTCTGGCCTCACAAGCTTACCTTGTATACATGCAGTGGCACATGCATGCACCTTTGTACAAGGAGTTAATGTACTTCATGTTCTACTTTTATTCAGCATTATGCTCATGATTTTGGCTAGTACAATCATTCACAGCACAACTATATACATTAATAATCACATAAATGAGCTATGTGGTGGTAGTACATGCCTTTAATCCCAATACTTGGGTGGCAGAGGCAGGGTGATCTCTGTGTTTAAGGACAAGTTAAGTTTTAGGATAGCCAGCGCTACACAGAGAAACACTGACTCAAAAAAAAATGTATAAACATCTCAGACATGTGGAATAAATAACAAAACTCACATTTACAATCCTCCAAGCTTAATCTTCCAAGTGGTAGGTTTACAGGCATGTGCCTCCACACTCAGCTAAAATCTAATGAAAGATGAATAAACCTTTGTGCAGAGAATTCTAAGATATTGAGAGGATTTTAGGGCATTAATTGATGAATTTATGTTGATACCTTAGACTCCACTTTTTCTATTTATGATACATATATTACAATCTGGTCCCAAATAAAGCCCCAGGTGTTCTTGTGGGAAACTCACAAAATGTTTCAAAACACATTTGGAAATTCAAATGATCAAGAACAATAAAAGTATCTTGAGAAACAAAGCTGAATTCCTAATGATGCCTAGTGGTGTGGTAAGATTAGCTATACCATTGTAAAAAGAATCCAGAAATAGACCTACATATAAGGGGACACATGACTAATACAGTCAAGTGGTTCCAAACAGTTCTTTCCATTGCTACTACATAAGGTGATACCCAGATTGAGGAAAAATGAACTCTGGTAGGTTACAGAGGTACATTTCTGAAGAGTCACAGTAAAGCTTCAAAAATCTAGAAATATCTTGAATTAGGTCTAGAACTTTCTAATATAAATCAATGTCTTAGAGATTGTATTGTTATGAAGAGACACCATGACCACAGCAACTCATATAAAGGAAGACACTTAATTGGGGTGGGCCTACAGTTCAGAGGTTTAGTCCATTGTCATCATGGTGGAAAGCATGACAGCATGATGGAAGCTAAAGAAGGAACTGAGAATTCTACATCTGGAACTGCAGGCAACAGGAAGGAAAAGTGATACTGGGCATGGCTTGAACTTCTGAAACTCCAAAGCCCACCCCCACAGTGACACATTTCCTACAACAGGGACACATCTCCTAAGAATACAATTCCTTATGGTCCTATGGGGGGTTGTTTTTATTCAAATCACCACACCCAAGAACTAATCACAAGAAGAAGAAAAGGGATTGATAAATTGCAGAAGTTATCCTCAAAAAATACTAGTGAAAGATTAAAAGCAAATCCAGAGAACACGACAATTATTTGTACTACCTATAACCAACCAAAGATTTGTATCCAACTGTATATATAGAGAAGTATCAAAAATCCATAATGAAGACCAGACACCAAAGAGAAAGGGAGAATGAGGCTTGAGTCAACAACTCAGAAACGTGAATATCCGGATGACCCCAAAATTAACAAAAGATCAACACATCATTGAAACAATAAATGTTCTGTAGTGGTTGGTTTGTATTTTTGTTTGTTGTTGAGATTTTTTTATTCTCTTTGCCTCTTTGAGGGGCCAATCACCCAGCTCTCAAATGGAGGCATATAACGAATAGAAATGCCTGGCCTTTTGTTGGCTTGTTTCTAGCCAGCTTTTCTTTAGTTATCCCGTCTATTTTTTCCCTCTGATGTCGTCCTCTTCTTTTCTTTCCCCTTGATCATCTCTTCTCAGATCTCTCCTTCTATTTATTCTCTCTGCCTGCCAGCCCCACCCATCCTTTCTCCTGCTTGGCTATTGGCAGTTCAGCTTGTTTTTGGGCCAATCGGGTGTTTTAGACAGGCAAAGTAGCAGCTTCACCGAGTTAAACAAATGCAACAAAATGGACTGTACCACATCTTTGCATCATTAAACAAATGTTCCACAACATGAACAAATGTACCACATCTTTAGCTAATATTCTACAACAATCCCTAAATGACAAGAAGATAAAACATTGAACACCTATACAAGAGCCAAAATTTAGCACTCCAATGGTGCCAAATGTTGTCAGGAAGTGGCATCATATGAAGCCTCTCATGCATGTCTGGGAGGAATGAAACTTGGACTATTCTAGAGAATGGGCAGTACCTATTAAAACATGCTCATGGATCTTCATAGCAATATAATCCCTGGAGGCCCTAAATTAAAATTAACCCTTGAAGCCCCAGTAGAAAGATAATGAGTCATACTGTATTCATTCAGTGAAACATTTTAATATAATAACATATAACATAATAACACACATGAATCTCACAAATATATTGAACAAAAGGCATACTAAATATAATACTTCATTATAGCCTCTTTTTAAATCAAGTCTAAAGGCAAGCATAATTTTTTCTTTTGATTTTATTTTAAAAAATTTTCTTATACCCACTACTGCTACCTCTCCCACCCCTTCTCTCAGTCCTCCCCCAGCCTATCTCTTCTCCCCCCCTACCTCACCATCCCCCCCCTAATACCAAGGGGAGTCAATTTGGTCTGAAGGCAAACACAACTAATGATAAAACTTGGAATCTAATCTGGTTAGACACAGTGGCACACAACTGTGACTCCAGCACTCAAGATGCTGGCTCCAAAGGATGACACTTTGAGCCAGCCTGAGCTACATAGTTAGGCTCTCTCTCAGAACAAAAAACAAAAAGAAAGTATAAAAGTGAGCGTTAAAAGTGTATTTGTTCAAATTGTATAGTTTTGCTATTTGTAGACATGACTTATTGTCAATCTGATATCTGACGTCTTTCTATGAAAACTTAAGGCCCCTTCCAAGACTAAACCAAAAGAGATGGGTGCTTGAAGTGCTGGCAGTAGTCTACTTAAGATTTGCGTGTTGGCTACTATGAATTTTATTTTCTGATAATCCATTAAGCTATTAACATTGTGTTAGATGTCAATTAAAGTATCACTAATGATAGTAATCCTTGGGAAGACATGATGGTTCATTTGATGAAGACACTTGCCTCCATACCTGAAAACCTCAGTTCAATACCCTTGACCCATGTAAATGTAGAAAGAGAGACCCAATCCTTGAAGGTTGTCCTCTGATCTTTATATGCATAAACACATAAACACACACACACACACACACACACACACACACTCACACACACACACACACACACACACACACACACACGAGAGAGAGAGAGAGAGAGAGAGAGAGAGAGAGAGAGAGAGAGAGAGAGATACAGAGACAGAGGAAAGAGGGAGAGGGAATAAATGTAAAAAACAACAGTAATCCATAGGCCTCAGGAGCTGACTGAGTGGTAAGACCACTTTCAGTCCTGTGTTAAAATCCTCAGTACCTGGGCAAGAAGCAGATGTGGGAACCTACCTATAGCACAGCTCTGCAGGGTGAGGATCCAGGAGGATTTCCAGGGCTCTCTGCTATCCTAACTCCAGGTTCAATGTTAGAACCTGTCTCAAGCAAATAAGGTGCAGAGTAATAGATATGTCACTTTCTCTGTCGTTCACTGGCACATATTGTCATGTGCACGTGCACACACAAACATACATACACATACACGTATCAGACTAAATAGAAACTTACTGAGGCCAATCTAAGCCTGACCAGCTGGGGTACCTGTCCTTCTGTTAAAGAATCTACAGTTACCTCCAAATATGGCAAAGAGACATAAACAGTTGAGGGGAGAAAAAAGAAATATCACATATATCCCAGCTTCTACTGAAAACTATTAAAATTATCACAAAACAAAACGTATAAAAAGATTAATAGTTTTACTCATACAACATAGAAACCCATTTATTTTGATTGGATACCACGTCTGTTCCTTCTATACTATTCAATAGTTCCTATTATGCTAGGGCATATGGGAAGACATTGCATCATGATTTTCCTTGAATCAATACTAATACATTGATGACTTATACCCTAAAAGTGTTCTAAACATCAAAATTTTACATTATAGATAGTAGAAGCATCTTACATGCGTTTTCTTTGGTTCTGTGCAGCTCTTTTTAATGCTAGCATATAAAAAATTTCATAAACCAATTACTGCTTATTTTCCTCAACATCTGTAACTCCAGCTCCTGGGGATCCAAACCCCTCTTCTGGCCTCCCCTCCCCACACCTATACAGAAGGAAACAACTTTTTAAAAGATATGAATTTGTAATTACACACATAATTACAGCTTGGTTCTATGAAAGTCATGTATAATATATTTTAAACAAACATTTCTTTGTATCAAAGTAGAATGTTTCCAGTTTTGAGAACAAAATGTGCTCCAGTCAAGAATAGATTTTCTCATCAGTAATGGGGAGACAAAGGAGGGTGCAAATGAGGACTTGCAGGTTTCTAATGACGGGACATATGCACAGCATGCACAGCACCTTGGAAAACTCCACGTGTGCATTACTTAGAGCTTCAGAAACAGAAAGGTAAAGTAAGAATGCACATATTATTTTGATTTGTGGATAGCTTGTAGCTATTAAATTATATTTGAACCGGTCTTCATTTAATCCCTAGGAAACAGAAGCCTTTCTTAATTAATTGTTTGTAAATGTTGAGGAAAATAAGCAGTAAATGGTACTAAATTAGTACGTATAAAATATTTGAGGGGCAGAGTTGTAAAGATCAAAATAAATTCTTTAAGGAAATTTAATTCTTAAAACTGTATTGGCAGATGCAAGATGTTATTGTGGGCTTTCTGCTTTTTAAAAGTGCTTCCAAACCGGGCACACTCACCTCTGGGGCTTTCCAAGCAGAAGTTTTCAGTCCCTTAATCTTACTTGAAAATAGAAGAGGGCAATGCTGGAAATGTGCCAGGAGCAAGCCTTGGTATTTCTAAAGTGCCACAGTGAAAAGTACCTTCTCTAACTAGTAGGTTCCTTTTCTCAGAATCAGTCTCATCCAGTCTCCAGTCTCCCAACCGCTGCTCTTTCTAGAAAGTCTGTCTCCACATCCAGCATAGTACAGGTTAGACAACTCAGCAGAACCCAAACTTGTGGCAGTTCCTATACTCTCTTAGGGTTTTAACATCTACTAACCAAGTCAACACTACTGTCATGTAAAAATGAGAAAGTAGCCGTGTGTGTGGGGGGGGGGGGGGTTGTCTTCAACTCCAGAATTTGCTTGCCAATGACCATAGTGTGTTCATAGCCAATCTCACTACATATAAGACCCTATTGTGTATGTATGGGGGGGAGGTGACATTTAATGACTTCTTCTTCTTCTTCCTCCTCCTCCTCCTCCTCCTCCTCCTCTTCTTCTTCTTTTTCTTCTTCTTCCACTTCTTCTTCGAGTACAGGAATCTGGAGAGAGCAATTTTTCTGTTTTCTCAGTGGGCTACAAACTGGATGTGTGACAATGACAAGAGGACCAACTTTGAAAGGACACCAAAGCCTCATCTCCTAAGATAGTCATCAATCCCGAACATATGGGAGCCGAGCCTCCTGGTGTGCCTCAGAAGCAGACTAATAGTGATGGAAAAAAAGAGCAGAATGGGACACACAAAAAGTGGGAATAATTTTTTTTAATTTAATTAAATATCATTTTCCTTTTGTATAACGTTTCTTCTCCTTTATTTCTGGGTGATATATCTGACTACAGGTTGGCCTTGACCATTGTGTGTGAAGAGGGCAGAAGGCAGCAGGAGTCTCCCCACATTACCCCATCTCTGACCTGAGATCTAAAGAGAGTCATTTACTCAATGCAAGTGATGAGTCAGTTCTTCAGATCTCAGCTCTGTAAGGGCCCTTGACCATAAAAATTTGGAAACCCCAAAGTCTTGATGATAAACTACAGTTCCTTGAATTCTTGGTGTTTGGGTGGGGGAAGAACGGGTGTCAATCTTTTGTCTCTTTTCCATGAATTTAGGTAGATGGGAACATAGGTGTGGGAACAGAAGATCATTCAGGAGATGGTGGCACACCCCTTTTTAATCGCCATGTTAGTATTCAGACACACTTCCTGGAATTCTGGCCAACAAGTAAGTAATACCCTGCCCACCCAGCAGCCCACTTTAAGAGGAAAAGCCCCTCCCCTTGCCAGAGGTCTCATGTACCTCCCACCCTCTCTCTCTTTTCCCTCTCTTCCTTTCTTCCGCTTTTTTCTTCCCTTCTCCATCCTCAACCTCTAATAAAGCCTTCACGTGAGCTCTGCCTGAGAGTGAGTCTTTCTCGTGGCTTCCACTCACACTGCCTGCTGTAGACTTCCATACTCCAGGGTCTCTCTCCTGCCATATTACAACATTGGTGCTGTGACTCGGCAGAGGCCCTCCTGGCACTTTGTCCTACCCATTGGCAGTCTAATACACAATGGAACCTTCGTTCAGTAAGCTTCCCTTTTTGACCATTTCCCACAAGTAAGGATTCATCGGTCTCAACCGTGGTTTCTTGAAGTTCCAGTGCTGGTGACCATACATCTTGGGCTCTGTTCTCAGGCCTTTGTTCCTGCATGATGATGTATGGGACAACTTGTACCTACTTATTACCCCATAACCCATAGCCTTTGTGAGAGGATCCACTGGCTCTCTTACCCCATCATAGGTCCTTGTTGACCCTCTCGGATGCTGGAGATCAGTTAGCTGGATCTTTTCCCACCTTGCTCTTGGAAAACGCACCTAGCAAAGGGCTTACAATCATACCTGGCATACAGCCCTTATCCATCAGTATCTGGTCACCTCTACCTCTGTTCACACTCCCAGCCACCCTCTGCTCTGGCCACCACTAGGAGACCCATGGCTTGAGCTAAAGCTTGCTTAATGCCTCCCTTCCTGACTTTCCCCCACTTTTCTGTTTCTCAGTATACTCCTGCAGTCCTACGGCTCATTTTTTATGCTGTAAATTTTTATGTCTGGATTTTTAAATTGGTCCTCTGACATTTTCCAAGGAAACTTTCTTCCTCCATTTTGTTTTGTTTTTTTAAAGTCCATTTTGTGTGTACGAATGGAAATGTATGAATGATGTAGCTACATGACAGTATTTCTGACTGATTTTGAACATTTGAGATTACAATTTTGGTTGTCTTGAAGGGGGGGAAAGTGACCACATGGTCAGGTGCCATCTTGACTGAGGGCAAAGACATTTGGCTTTATTGCCATCTTTGTTGTGGTCAGCTCATCTCTCCGAAGTCCATATCTCACTTCACACTAGGATCTCACTCTCCTGCCACAGATCTGTTCCCTTCACCCTGTTCCAGGTCTGCATTCTAATTGGTTCTCCCACATGTATTACAAATTTGCTCACTGACATCTTTACAGTTTGCTGTAATGTATGAGTCAGAGATGGAGAAGCCATCTTTGTCCTACTCAGCACACACTGGTTCTCTTTTTCCTGTTATTTTCTCAACCCCTGTACAATATATTTCTGTATATGCATGTGACTTGGCTTTAACTCTATACATGTGTGGATATATGCTAGCTTTAATTTTGCCTGTATGCATATGCAACTCTGTCTATATATGGTGAACATTTTTACCTTAAGATTTATAAATATATTGTATTAGATATGATTAAATTTTATGCATGGATAAACTTAATAAAATATTAAAGCTGTACCCCAATGCCGTTATGTACAAGAATACATCTTGCTCTGACAGCTAAACTTTGTAATTTAAGAGTCACCTTGATCATAGTCATGCCATGTTTTCTCCCTCTTAAAATGAAAGGGAGTACTTTATTTTTGATATTGCAAAAAAAAAAATCTGAGAGATTTTTAACCTTTTAAAGAACAGTTTTCAAGATATTTAAATTTCTAAAGCTATGACCAATTTGCCACCTCTTTATATATGCAGTCAAGCCTTAAAAAGTTCATACAAGTTTTAAAGATCTAAAAATATTTTAAGATATATAAAGAATTGGGGATATAAAAGTCTATGCAAGTTTTGAAGGTCTCTGAAAATGATATAAATACCAGTTGCAAAGGTACAAATAGATGATTTAATTTCCCTTTCTACAATATTATTATATTAAAATTTCAAGTTCTGGTTATCTTCTAAATATACAACTTAAAGGTGCTTCTCATCAGTCCAACTGAGGCTCCCGGGCCTTGAAACTCCTCCCCTTCCCAGTTACATGGCCTAAATGTTTCAAATAAGTTCATAACTTCTAACTTCTGTTCCTAGTTTCAACTTGTCTCAACAGGTTTGCACTGGCTGGCAGGCACATCCAAGCATCAGTTGCTGCTGCAACCTCCTCTAAATGACTGTAAGTTCTGGATTTTCTGAAAGCTGATGTGGACCCATCCAGCCAACATGATTGCTCCCTATCTCTACAGCGAGGTCCACATGCTTCTGACAAATGCCCCTTTCCCAGCCTTGACTAGCCTTTCATTCCTGACTATCTGTAGCCCATTTCACCGCAGTTACAGAAGAGAATGCATCATCCTGTGCTTCCTGCCTGTATTTGATTGAAATGCTAAGTCAGAGAAAAAACTCCCTGGCATAGAGGACAGAATGGCTACCTAATATCCAATGATACGCCAGGAAACTAAACCCGGAGTTGTCAATTGATAGATTTTTAACTAAAATGGTTCTGCAACTAGACACTTGGCATTCTTTATAAGGAACAACGAGGTATTATATAGCCTTGAGAAATTATTTTTATATAAATTATTAAGGATTATAATCTGGCTGTACTCAAAGACCAAAACTACAGGACCCTAAAAATGGCAGTAGATGTAGACGTCAGTGCCCTAGAGAAGTCTGTTACACATTTAGAAGTGTTACTCTTCTCTCTAGCCAGAATACTTCTCTAGAATAAAAGGGACTTTGACCTAAAATTTGTTCAGTTGGTCTCCCTGGTTATCATTCCTTCAACAAGGGGACCTATACAAGATCATAGGAGAGCAATGCTGTTTTTATGTCAACTGCCCAGGGGTCATTAGAAACACCACGGCCATACTGAAAAAGTGGACCCATATTTGCTCTCAAAATTAAGTCTAAATAACATTTGATTTGACTCCCTCAGCCTCCCTGTCATTCTTCTTTGTCTTCTCAGGACATAGTAAGTCCTAGTCTTATGAAAGCTACTAAAATATTGAAGACTGTTAGGAAACACAAGTTGGTAGTCATTCATACCTAATAGACAGACAGTCCTCAAATGCTCAGAGATCTGCAGAATATGACATTTAAAATATTAATATAAAAGCATTATATCAGACAGAAACTCCCAGACTGCTAGCAGACGCCCACTGCTAGAGCAGTGACCCAAGGTCTCCCACAATTACGGGACACCAGGATGTCTCTACCTGGATTATGGCAATGTTGACCTCTGAGCAAGATACTCCAATGCTACATCTGCTACCAGGACCTGGTCCAGTTGTAAACAAGCATCAGGACAATGGAGAATTGGTTGGCACTCTTTTGCCTAGACAAAGAAAGGTCGGTTTTCTCTATGTTCCTCTTCCATGTGAAAAATTCCCACCTTATGGGCCTGGCAGCCGAAAATTGGTGCTGTTCTGATGCTTATGCCTCCAACAATGTGGAGACCTCGGTATGACTAATTGGATATGGACTAGTCTCTATCATTTTAAATAGATCTGGAAGCTGCTTAGCCTGTACATAGTTATAATTTATCTTCTCAGATCCCTGATGCCATTTGACAACCAAGCTTTGCTTCAGCTGCCTTCCCAGTTATCTGTGTAAAATTCCCCTAGAGCTAATACTAAGTCTAGACACGATTTGCACAATTCACCTTGTTAACAGACTAAAAAGAGTTAAACTCACTTTATAATGACCACTCTCAATATGTCCTGGTGAATTAGATTTAAAAAGGAGGTGTTTTAAGGCTTGTTTATATGAAATAGAAAGATGTCTTATTTCTGCATATTTGTTTATTCTTCTCAGACCTGATGGTGTTTAATGACCAGGATATTTAATAGGCTTTCCAGTTTTACAGTTCTCCCCCAATCTCAAAGCCACAGGCACTTTGGTAGCTCAGTAATTAATTTCTTATTTAAAGTACAGACGTGTGTTTCACTCATAGACTTTTACTGGTTCCAGCTTTTAGAGACAGGTTGCCATTAGAGAGAGAATGGAAGCCTCCCTCCTCCTCCTTCACTCACTCAACCACTTCCCTTCAGTAAATTTCTTTTGGTTATAAATTTAAAGATGTGTTTCATTGGACTGAAATCAGGTTCTAAAACTATTTATACCTTCTAACTCAAAGCCAAGCTTTGCTATGACACCAAGACATAAATCTGTTCCAGTTATTTCATAGACACTTGCAGGTTCCTACACAGGTCCACCCCTCCTGCTAGATTCATGCCAAACCCTCAGGGGCCCTCCAGATACACCACCAGCCACCGCACCAACTAACAGGCTAACCTCTTCCATATGACCACTCACAAAAACTGTTATCTCTTAATCTGTTAACACTCTTACAGGATGGATTGAGGCATTTCCCACCCCCAGAGAAACAACAGATGTGATGGCTCAGGTACTCCTGTAGAATATGTCACCCCCCAATTTGCTGTGCCACCTTTCCAAGCTCCTGGGACTTCACTGCTGGTACCACCTCTCCAGGCTCATGTGGGTACCTACCCAGCAACTGGAACCTGGTTTTCCATGATGTCCCAATGAAGGTCTGTCTTTCTCATTCACTCCTGCCTCTTCTGTATAGCCAGGGCACATCCCTCTCCATTCTTTCTGGCAGTTTTCACTCCTCCCATGGTTAGCCCCATGGCCCATGATAACAATCTATTCTTCTCTTCTAACAAGCTGCCTTCTCAGCTCCCTCAAGAGGTCTCTAGGATGATAGTCAACTGAATGCCTTTTCACTCACACCTCCCGCTTTCCCCGCCCACTTTGCCCTTTCTCTGTAGGAGGCAGTCTTAAGAATTTGGCACCTTTATCTTCCCATTACTTGCTATCCATAATTTACCTTTTAATAATAATCAAAAAGGGAAAAATGTTAGCATTCAGATGCACTTCCTGGAGTCCTGGCCAATGAACAGGTTATCCTGACCTGCCCAGGATCCTGATATCATCCTATGTAAAGCCTACTATAAGAGGGGAAAAAGGCCCTCCCTCAAACTCTCTTGCCAAAGGTCTCATGTACCTCCCATACCCCCCTCCTTTCTCTCTTTTCCCTTCTTCCCTTCTCCTTCCCCCACATTTAATAAAATCTTTTTATGAACACTGCCTGCAAATGAGTCTCAAGTGTGGATCCCACCCACACTGACTGTTGTCCACTACTGGCTTCCACATGCCAAGGTCTCTCTCACCATATTACATCACCCAGTACTCAAGAGGCAGAGGCAAGTAGATCTCTGTAAGTTTTAGGCCAACCTGGTCTACAGGTAGAGTTCCAGGCTAGCTAGGACTATATCACGAGACTCTGTCTAAAAGTACAAATTGCAAGGGCTATAATAGAGATGGCTCAGCAGTCAAGAGGGCTTACTGGTTTTGCAGAGAAGTCTGGTTGTGGGTTCCCAGCACCCATGTTAGGCTTCTCACAACCACTTGTAATTCCAGTTCCAGAGGTTCCAGCACCATTTTTTGGACTTCATGGGCATTTGCATATATGTTACACATAAAACTTAGCAAGTATATACACATATCCACAAATAGGTTAAAAATACCTTTGAAAGCTGTAAAAGAATATTCTCTCAGTGTAAGGTCAATTGATTCCTGATTAGGATAGTTGAACTCCACTTTTCCAGCCTTGTCACAGCCCAAGAATAAAGCATCCATTAAAACCGCACTGAGAATGTTGGATCTTTCTCCTGACTCAGAATGCAGGTCATATTCTTTTCTTATAATGCTAGCAGGAACTGAACCAGAGCTCCTACTCAGCTGGGAGCAAGATGGGAACCAGTAGCACTCTGCAGTGTACTGTGTTCTCGAGCTATGATACCTGGCCAGTTGCCTGGCTTAGTTTCAACTCATGGGTTCTTCTTTATGTGTTAAAGATACACTTCTGCAGAATATTTGTGTACACTCAAAAGATGTGTCTCTAAGACAGCTTCTGATTTGTTTTAATAAAGAGCTGAATGGCTAATAGTTAGTCAGAAGAGTACAGGTACAATTTCAGGGAAGAAAGAGGAAGTGGAGGAGGAATCTAGGTGCGTGGGTTTCTCCAGAGACCCTGAAGAAGTAGAACATATGGTTCAGAACAGTGGTAACTGAGCCACATGGCAGAATGTAGATTAATAGAGGTTAATTTAAGTTATAAGAGCTATTTGAAAAAAGCCTAAGCTAGGGCCAAGCTTTCATAATTAATATTAAGTCTCCATGTTGTTATTACGGCACTGGTGGCCCCACAAAAGATAGTCTGACAAGAAAGCTTGCTACAGTCAAGATTGATGTGGCCACACCATCAATCAAGGAGCATCTGCACTCTTACAACATCAAAATTAAAGTTGCAATTTTCTTTTTTCCCTGTGCAGTTCACCTGATATTAAAAAGGGAAGCCAGTTCTGCTACGGATTGGCCAGAGACTGCCGACAAGTTCTGGCCTTTTTGTGCCTCTTTTGTAAAGAACCTTCTCAAGGCTGCTGTGGTGGATGAACAAAGACCTTCCCACAGTGCTTGCTGCTGTTAATGTCTCAGAAACTCCTTTCACTACGGTGAATAAAATCACAGTTGTGGTGTTTGGTTACAAACTTAGATGAAATTACTCTGTAAGTTGCTTCTCTTATATTCTGTGTAGACAGTAGTTCCAAAAAACAGAAAAATTTTAAATACTACAAACTACAATAAAGCATGGTGTTGCTAAACATTTTCTACTGATATTCACATTTTTTTCTGTGTGTGGTTTTACCAGAATGCTATAGTAAACAGTATTGTGCTCTCCATTGGTGTGATAAATAAATTTCTAGACATGGAATTACTTCACTAAATAATTGTATTTATTAATATTTAAGGCAACACATAGATTAATTTCCAGGAATCATAAAAGCAACTGGGTAGTGGACCAACCAGGCTGTACAGCAGGGAATTTAAAAGTCAAGCAAGTATTGTGAGGAGATAGAGGGGTGCCTGGACTCACTGGCCAGCCAGTATAGCAGAATTGGTGAGGTTCTGGTTCAGTGAGACACCCTATCTCAAAATAATACTAATACTAATAATATGAAGAAGTAATTAAGGATGATATTTAACATTGACCTCTGGCCTCCAATATGCACACATGAACAGACACACACAGGTGTGCAAGTGCACACACACACACAATACACAAAACTAAACAAGGATAGGCATAAGTAGGCTAATGATGGGGGACAAAACAGAATTCTTAAAAGTAACCCAAAGGATTGTTTTCTGGGAAAGAGTTTTGTAACCTGAAAATCTTCCCCTTTTCTCTTCTGTTTTAAAATAATATCAAATTTACTATAGTATTATTCAACACACAATTTGTATTGCTATGCACAACGTATTGTTTTAAAGTAACTCAAAGGAATTCAAGAATAGAAATATAATAAAGATGTAACAAATAGAAAAAAAAATAGCTCACTACATACAGTGATCCCAAATGTAGGTGGAGTAAATGCTCCTATAGGAAGGTACTGTGGTCAACACTAAGCAGGCTTAATTGTAACAAAATCGGGTATACTATTCAAATACTATTCATAAGGAAGGTGACATGGCTACACATAAGTGTAAAGTAGACCAGAATGTGAAATTTTACCTTGGATGGATGAAGAAGGGCATGTAGTAATGATAATACAATTGACCAAAACATAATCCTAAATCTCAATGTCCTAAGGAGATTTCAAGGGCATGAAGAGCCAACAGAATTGAAATGAAGAATAGACAAATTCAGTCTTCCTTGTTAGAAATGTCCAGTTTTCTCAGAAGATAGAAAGTCATTAAGATGGTGAACAAAATTCTGGCAGAGATGGTTCTGGCACCCAAGGAACCAGTAATAAGAAGCCAAAAACATATAAGGATCGCTGCACCCCAGAGTTTAAACTATTTCTGTATCAGAGACAAAGACTTGGCAGTTGAGGTAAAGAGTTTCATCAAGTATGGTGCCAAGTGTCTACCTGGGAAGCTTGCTCAGGGTGTGGCAGAGGGGGTGAGAGTCAGAGACAGGTTCAGTGACCTCGAAGAGAGCCAAGAAGAAGCTGTTGTTGGAGGCAGCCAGGATGAGGGGAAGGCTACGCCTGCGTAAGGGAGGTTTGAGGGAGCCTTAGACACTATATTGTGTAGATGCTCCTATGGTCAAGGAAACCCCAACAGGGATGCAGTTTCTCCAGGCCAGGTCTGGTTGGGCTCAGCTCAGGGCCCGGGGCAGCAAGGCAGGGTCCAGTGAGGGCGAAGGTCGACCTTTGGCGTGTTGTCTAGGACCTGCCCGCGGGAGGCTGCACCCCGACAGCTCAATGCCTGAGGCCACAAGGGCGGGGCCCAGAGAAGGACAGGAGCGCGCGTGGAAGGTCAAAGCCATCCGCGCCAGGCGCCCCGCGCCTGGGCATCTCACACTCCGGCACCCCCTGGCGGACACCGGCGTCCGCACGGGGGCAGGGGCGGGAGGGGCGGGGCCATGCACAAGGGGCGGGACCAGGCCGGCCGAGGGCGGTGGCGCCCACAGGGCCGCAGAGGCCGTGCGCCCAGCCGGCCCGCACCGCGCCATGGCCCCGCGCGCCCGGCGGCGCCGCCCGCTGTCCGCGCTGCTGCTGGCGCTCTGCGTGCTGCTCGTCCTGCTGCAGGTAAGGACCCGCACCGCCATCTCCCGCCACCCCCCAAGGTCCAGTTCTCCTGGTGCCAGTTCTCCTGGTGCCATTGCCTTATAAGCACCAACCGAGACTTGGGGGGGGGGGGGGAGGGGGCGGGTTGGTGGGACAGGTGCGGAGATCCTAGACGGACCGTAGAGAGAGGGAAGTCCAGCTGGAGGGATGCTGGGGCTGGAAGGAAGAGGTCTGCGGAACCCCGACACCTGGACGGGAGATCTGCGGAGCACGGAGCTCTGGCGGTACCTTGGTTCTCAAAGTGCACCCAGTAGGCGCCTCCCCGCCTGTAGCTAACACGGGCCTCTGTGACACTCAGCGAGATCGTATCCACAGACCTTGTTAGTGACCCCTTCTTAAAGACTGCTTCCCTGGGGGTCTGCTTTCAATCTGTGTGATTCCCTGGGAGCGCGGGGCCCCTGACTTGGCCGTCGCACCTTCCACTACCTTAGTTTTCCCTCTATCTCCCAGTGAGGGTGGAGAAGTAGGGTGGGGGCGGGGGGGGGGGAGTCCTGAGTGTGCAGAAAGGTAGAATTTGGAAGTTTCTTCGGCAAAGGTGACAAACTTTTTTATTCCTTCCTCCTCTCCACAAACAGCTCGTGAAGCGGCAGGAATTGCTTGTGCTTAGAAACCTTTGACCATGTTAGGATGAAATATGTCCTTGTGGTGGGAGAAACTGGGGTAGTGGTGCGCCTCGAGCCACTAGTGATGCCAGGAACAAGCCCACAGTCCTTGTCTCCTCCTGGAATGGGTCTGGGGCCCTGTGGCGATGGAAATAAGAGGTCACAGGAGGAAGCAGTACTCAGGGACCAGGATCTTTCTGTGACTCTTCAGGCACCATCAGCAGGCTAGAGGGGGAGGCGGAAAGTCAGTTGTGGAGAATCTCCTCCACACAGGCAATGTCCACACAGTGAGAGCTCCCAGATCCCTGAATCTCCTAGGAGGCCATCCTCTGCCCCTACTCTAAGGAGCCACTAGCGTCTTAGGGATTCTATTGGGGTTCCTCAGGAGTGATTTCTATACGCCATTGTGTATAGAAAGTGTGGCAGCCACCCGAAGTGTGAAGACAAATGTTTGTTTCTGTCCTTGGGAACTTAGCTGTTGAGCGCGGTGAAGCTTGTACACCTAGCACTTCACTGGAACGGTCTAGCGCATTTGGGAGTGCTTCTGGGAGAATAAGGTTTCTTGGCTCAACAGTTATAGATTCTCTTTCTCTGTCTTGGGCTTCTGTTAATGTCACTGCCTTGGGAGACCTGGCTGTGCTTGGGGTGAGGAAAGAGGAGGAAGCCAGCTTAGCTGACATCAGAACAGAAATGGTGCAAATGTGTGCAAGGTTGGAGCAGAACTTTATTCTAGGAACGATTCATTCTACTTTATTCCCAGCAGAATGGATTTCTGAGAGTAGCTGAGAGAAGGCATAAGGACCTAATGGAATTGATGATGACTTTAAGCACTCCAAATGTTACTAAATGAGATGTTCAACAGGTCACAGAGCTACCTTATTTGAACTAAAAAAAAAAAAAAAACTGGGTCTCCAGTGAATAGCCAGATGCCTAGGGAAAACCCACCTGACCATTCAGTAAAAAGGAAAAAGAAAAAAGCACACACATATGATTCCAGTAACAAAATAGCAGAGCATTTAGAACTAGGCAGTATCTCTCACATTTTGCATGTATGTTTGTATACATGCATGTGCTGGATGTGTTCTTGACTGTGCTGGGGTTGGAATCCCATGAAAAACCAGTATTCCACCACTGAGCCAACCTCGTATGCTTTTTCCATCTCTGGACAACAAGTGTGCATGCTACCTGAGTTGCTTGCTGTGCTGTCTTATTTAGTGAACAATAACAAAAAAGTTGCTACATGTGCAACATAATCACAGATTTTAAATTGTGTCTTTGATCAGCAGTTGTTTGAATTGTGTGCAAAATTTTTAGGCACAATGGACTGGGTGTATGTGGTTTAAGCTGATCTCTCAGAGCATCCTTTCCTTAACATCTATTCCTTTCTGCTTTTATTTAAGCCATTTTAATTATATGCCAATTATGTGTAACAAAAACATATTTAAAACATTGTATTTGTGAGAAGTGGGCTAGAGGTCAGGCTCACAGTCTGTGGCCCTCAACCCCTTCACCGGGTTGCATATCAGACGTCCTGCATATTTATCAGATACTTACATTATGATTCATAACAGTAGAAAATCAAGTTATGAAGTAGCAATAAGAATAATTTTATGTTTAGGGTTCACCACAACATGAGGAATTCCATCAAAGGGTCACAGCATTATGAAGGTTGAGAACCACTGAGTCAGAGGATAAACCACCTGAGAATCAGCTCTGCCTGACCTTGTGGGTCAAATTTAGTGGCAGGTATGCTTGCCTGATGAGCCATTTTGCCCAAAAGGATATTTCATTGCATCCCAGTAAGTCTGTTGGCAATATGTGCTTCTACAATGCAAGTTACCATGGCGTTGCAACAATGAAGTTTCATGCTGAGCACTAATTGTACTCAGTTGAATCACACAGACTTCTGCATCAACCATTTCCACTCAGGTGACCCTGGGTGCTCTTGCATGTCTTGGGTGTCCAGCCTTCCCAGTGGAAGTCCCTGCTGTCTTACATCTGTCTGCCAGTAATATGACTGGATTTGTTTTCAGAGCTAATGAAGATATGCCTTTAAAAAGTTTTAAGTTCCTATGTTGGTGGTTTGGCTTTTTATCCAGTTGCACAGCTGTCACTGAGGTAACTATGCAAATATACACCAGGTTACTTAAGGCTTCAGGGCTATTACCACAGTGGACATTTACAGAGTGTAAAACATGCTGTTTAGAAACAGGACAAATGCATAGCTGGATCTTCCCAGGTTCCAATGCCATGGTGTAGACTGTGGGAGGCAGAGGCAGGAGCTGTGGTAGCAATGAAGCAGTATGTGATTTTTAAAAAGTACAGTGGAGGGGAGAAGGCCTACTTTGAAGAGAGAGTTTTCTCAACTAGTCTTAAAGGGTGGAGAAATCAAGATTCAGAGAAGAAATGATCCAAGAGGTGGGTCAGGAAGAAAGCTTTCTAGGTCAGGGGATGGTGCTTGTGGTTTAGACATAAAGGGATCTTGCCAATGAGAAACCACCAGTGTTTATGACCTTACAGATTAGCACAAGACCCTGAATTCAGGAAACGTGCCAAACAGATGAGGCATTAAACTTTTATAGTTTTGAGATAACTCAGGCATGGCCCTTATTGAGGTGGTAAGGCAGACTAATAAGCAGGTAGGCCCTGGAAAAGCCTATGGGGGCCCTCTAAGGAAATCCCCTAGGGTGTGGCTACGTTTGTGCTTCAGGCCACACCTCATTTCAGATGGAGACCTGGGTATGGATTAGCATTTTGCTTGAGAACATGGACACACACTTATAAGCTTTCAGATCTTGAGTTGATAGGATTAAAGACGCCTTCTCCTCTCACTTCCTCTAGACTGTCTGTGACAGGATCATTCTCTGCCGCTGTAGGGACGTGAGCCCAGCTTTTCATTATCTACCTGGCAGTTGTTCTTACACCAGGAAAATGATAACAGTAAAGTTGGTCAATAAATCACTGTTTTATAAGGCCTTGGAAAGGGGAGTTCCAGACTCTGCTTTCTTGTAGTGAGTGCTGTTCTGAGAATGTATAGAGTGAACTTCCACGTATCAGAAAATAAGTCCCTCATTGAATTTTCTTATTTGTGGAGAACATAGGGGGAAAGTGAGCAATTTTTCCACCTCAGATGTCTGATGGAGTCTAGGAGAGTCGTGTGTCTGTGCTCTCCCCTGATATCCCTCACTGTCCCCAAGTGTCTCCTCCTGGGACAGATGTTTTCATGGTCCTTACACCTCCCAAGAGCTGGTAGCTTCTTTCCTGCTTCCTGCAGTTCCTGTCTTCACCCTCAAGGGATTGGGCCACCTTTGAGCCCCAGGTCCCCAGCTCCACCACTGACCCTGACTGTGGGTAGCTTTCTGCCTTCCTGCAGTTGCACCCTTGCTCAAGCCAACTGTAGAATTCCACCTGGGTGTCTGAGTATCCACCACTAAAGGCTAAAAAGACAATTTAAGTTGGGCTTGTATTGTCTGCCCACAAACACTGAGGCCTAGGAACCAGGAAGGAGCTGTGGGCATCTGCCAACAGGCTTGGTCTCTCCAAAGTTGGTCAGGTGCTTTGAAGTTGGAAGTCCTGTGGGTGTTTTCTGTCCTGATTCTGAGAGATGAACAAAGTGTTTCCTGCCAGCGCGCGTCCTCTCCCCCAACCCCTACGCCTACTGACCCCCCCCCCCCACACCTCCCACTCCCGATGCTCCCAGCGTGCCTGTCACCAGAGGGTTGGCTGACATTGCTGTTCCCACAGCAGCCTGTTCCTATTCTCTCTGACAAGCAGCAAGTGCACGGTGACACCTGCCATCAGTCTTCAGCCTTTGACTGTTGGGGGCTGCTGTGAGTAACACAGGGCATTTACCTGTGAGCAGTGAAGGAAAAAAAAGTGTTAAGTACAAGCACTTGCTATAGCAATATCAACACCCTCTCTGACACTGTAACAGACTAAAAGCTATCTACCCAGGGCCAAAGTCCCAGCCATAAAAGACCATAGAAGCCCCATTAGAAGACCATAATTCTAGTCATGTGAAACAGCGGAGCACTTTCAGTGTGGAATATCCCAACCCAAAGGGTTAAGGGAGATTGCCTGTGGTGTCAGGGCAGAAAGGGAGCAGTTGAGCTTGTCTTTTTGGGTGACCAGGAACTGCAGGAAGCCCTGCAAGTTGGTGGAGTGTTTTCCAAACTATAGAGAGCATCTGTGGGCTGGGAAAGTAGGCTTGAGCCAGAGCTCAGTGCTAAATTGCAAATGGAATAGTTTGCATATAATCCTGCTACCTGTAAATCAGATATGGTAGTCAAGGGGAGGAGTAGCCAGGGCTGGTGCAGACCAGCAAAGAGGCCTTAGCCTTGCTTCAAGGAAGAGCTAGAAGAGGCTCAAATCAGGTCAGGGCAGTAGTGAGATTTGCTGAGTGTGGGGCAGCTTCAGAGCTCTGGCCTTGCCTGCAGTGTGAGCTGCAAAGGATGCAACTCTCAGACCTATTCAAACAGCAAACTAGCAGAGCTGAGGCCAGGGCAACATCTTACTACTTGAATTATGTATTTCACAGTTTTTTTAAAGCAAAGTACCTGGTTGAAATCAAGGTCTTTTTCAGGTTCATGTGAAAACAGACTTTACCTTAAAAAAAAAAAAAAAAAAAAAAAAAAAAAAAGGAGAGGGGGTAAGGTTTAAAGTGTTGAATTGTAGCTGACTCAAAGTAAAACCGAGTTTTCCCAGTGTGGAAGTAAACATTCTAAAGACCCAAGGGCTAACCTGGGGCACATGTGTGTTCTGGAATTGACAGAGCCATTTCCTGCCCTAGAGGTGTTTTGTGACAGAGAACCAGGATGAAAGCCCTGCCCTAAAACCCACTGAAGAGACAGAGATAAGCAGCACATGATCTCCCAAGGGCACAGCATCCCAACAGGTGTGACCTGACCCCTAGTCTCCCAAGCCAGCCTCAGAGAGATTGCCTGCCTCCTAGAGAAGCAGTGTTTATATTGGACCCAAACCTCTAGCTTGTGTAATCGTTTTCCTGGCAGGTTGCTGTTGCTTTCCTCTCTGTATAGCCCCTCCTAGATTCCACCAAGAAAAAATAAAATTCCCAAGCCAGCAGGTGACATGACGTCCGTCTTTGGCAAAAACTGAGCCACCAGGTTCCCAAGCTTCCAAGAGCTACCCTTTGGGCTTAGCAGATGACTGAAGTTTAGTACATTTCCTGCTCAGAGTGGTGGGAGCACAAGGCGAGGGCCTCTTCCCTGCACCAGCAAACATCTGAAGGCTCTTCATCAAAATTGAGGAAGAAAAACTAGCTTTTGGTGAACGTGTGTCCTAAACTGAACAAGCAGGGTAATGGGGCGTGGCGTTGCCTACAATCTGCAAGCACAGCAGCCTTGGATAGACCAGAGTTTTTGACCTGTTCTCTAAGTAGAAACTGGACTACTTCCCTATAATTTTGATAATTTCATTTTTTATTTTACTTTATTTAGTTTTGTGTGTGTGAGTGTGGTGAATATGTATGTAGTAATATGCACAATATATGTGTGTGAGTGTAGTGTATATGTAGTATATGCACTCATATGTATGTGAGTGTAGTATATATGTATGCAGTATATGTGCATGTGCAGGCAGGAGGAAGATGTTCAATGTCATACGAGTTTCTCGGTTGACCTGGAGCTGGCCTGACAACCAGACAGTCCAACAATTCTTTGCTTTTCAGCTTACACAGCGCTGAAGGCACAGCCATGTGAGGCCGTGCCTGGCTTTATTTCTCAGATCTGAGCTCTGAAGCCTGCTCCTCATGCTTGGGCAGCAAACACTGACCACTGAGCTGTCTCCAGACCCTCTTCTCATGTAGTTAGTGCCCAACTTCAAAAGTCTGGCTATAAGACAGCAGTTGCCAAACCCATTTCCAGGCCACTTAGCTTCTTTCTTATCAGACTCAGACAAGCTGGGCCTCGGCTCCCAGGTTCTGCTTAAAGCTTGGTGAAGTTATTCACATCCGCCCTCACCAACCTGTGTCATTGTTTAAACATTCCCACTTCTGGGAACTTCCCCAAAGCACATCTAGCTCCAATATGTCTCCATTTGACCTTATTTCCTCAAATTTATTCTCTAATGGATGCAAAGGCTGATGGGCCCAACATCCTTTTTTATTTGGATATTTTTATTGTTAAAGGTTGTTCACCCACTATTTCCCTACCCCCAGGTTGGCCATGCTGTTTTTTTGAACCTCTTGGTAAGCTTTTTTCCCTTTTAAGGCAAGTGACACCCATTTAATACTTAATGGAAGAACTAAAAGTGCCCAAGCTTTTGCAGAAAGGATGGGAATCAGAACACAGCCATTTCTGACCCATCCCCCCACCCCCCACCCCAACTCAGGACTGCCCTCCCTATTCTTCCTTCAATCTGAGAGAGAAACAGCAGGATCACAGAAAAGGACGGCTTTGAAGCAGACGCTTGGGATTTGGTGTTGGATTCTTCTTATTTGGTTTCTCTTGCTATAGAACAGTTTGACCAAAAGCATGTGGGAGAAGAAGGGCTTATTTGACATGCCCATCCCAGCTATTGTCACTGAAAGAGGAAGCCAAGGAACCTTGGAGGAATGCCCCTTACTGCCTTACTAGCCATGACTTGTTCAGGCTGCCTTCATATTCAACCCAGGACCACTACCCAGGGTTGACGCCATCCACAGGGAGCTGGGTCCTTCCACAACGCACTGTTAATCAAAAACAATGTCTCTATAGACATGCCCATAGCCATCTGATGAAGGCAAGTCCTCACTGAGGTTTCGTCTTCCAGGGTGACTCTAGTTTGTGTCAAATTGGCAAAAACTAACCAGCTGGCCTAGTGTCCAGGCATGGATTCTGAGAGGGGGTGGAAAGTTGAGGCCAGAGAGAGCTCTTGTCTGGTCTGGTATCTGACTGCCTCGCCAGAGAGAAGAACTGGATTTGCTAGAAGCTAGACAGTGGAGGAAGGACCGTGGGTCTGAGTTTGAGCATGTTGTACATACTAGACAGTGGGATTCTGCTTGTAAGGGAATTCTCCAACTGTGCTCTTTGGTCCCAGTAATATCCCTACCCGAACCTCTCACCTGACTCAGAAGCTGGGGGGTGGGTTCCAGCCATCTGCCAGTCATCACATCACATTCTTCCGGCAGTTCTGATCAAGGTAGGGAGCTGGATAGACCATCGCTTTCAAGGAAAGGTTTGTACTCAGTGATGTGTTAACAACAGAATGAGGCTGCTTAACTAACTGGAAGCACTTGCCACTTATTGACCCCTCCTACGTGCCACTCATGTGCTGCTTTTATCTGTGTCACCCACTCACTTGCTAGGAAGATAAAACAGGCTAAGAAACTTGCCTGTGATTATACAACTAAAAGGTGAAACTCCTTTCAGGCATGTGCTCTGGGTGGTCATGACCTTAACCACATAGGTGAACACCTTGCACAGTTCTCTATGATGTTCCTGAAGTGGCACAAGCTCACAGAATATCTAAGTTCTAAACCCCTGTATCCATATAAAAAACAGAGTATGGTAGTATTTGTCTGTAATCCAACTTCTGGGGAGGCAGAGAGGAGGATCCCAGGGGCTGGCTAGTGGACTAGTCAGCCAGTGAGCTTCAGGATCAGTGAGAGATCCTGTCTCAAAAACTTAGGTAGAAACTGGAAGAATGACTCCATGGTTAAAGTCCGTACTGAGCTATCATGAGGACTGGCACCCACGTAACAAGGTGGCCATCTCTTGCACTGTGTCTCTGGATTTAGGATGGTTGATGGGACTTGCAGCCTTCCAGTATGGCTGAGAAAATCTGAGTCCAGAGTTCAGGGAAAGACCTACCACAGAGGAATAGATGGAGAGGGATGGAAGAGGGCATATGACACCTTCTGAATGTGTGATTGCACAAGTATGTGTGCTACATGCATGCTCACACACGTGTGTGATAACACATATACACAAATACATCTTTAATCAGAATTAAATAAAAATAAAAAGTGATCAAGAAAGACATCCAATGTCAACTCCTGGCTTCCACATGCACCTGTATACACACACACACACACACACACACACACACACACACACACACACACCACACACCACACCACACACACACACCACACACACACACCACACACACACACACCACACACACACACCACACACACACACACACCACACACACCACACACCACACACCACACACACACACCACACACACACACACACCACACACACCACACACACACACCACACACACCACACACACACACCACACACACACCACACACACACATACCACACACACACACCACACACACACCACACACCACACACACACCACACACCACACACACACACACCACACACACACACCACACACACACACCACACACACACCACACACACACACACCACACAGACACACACACCACACACACACACACAGACACACACACCACACACACACACACACACACACCACACATACACACACACCACACAGACACACACACCACACACACACACACCACACACACACACACACACACACACCACACAGACACACACCACACACACAGACACACACCACACACACCACACACACACACACACCACACACACACCACACACCACACACACACACACACCACACACACACCACACACCACACACACACACACACACACACACACACACACACACACACACACACACACCACTTTCGGAATGTTCAGACAGAACCTAACTTGTTTGTGTTCTGGAAGATACTGTAAGCAGTCTGCATTTTGGAACTGTGTTGTCTAGTAGAGGGTGTGTTTATTGAAGGTTTCCTAGATGTGTTGATGAGCAGAAATGAAAATATCCCCTTTTATGGCTGTAAGAGGCAAAAGGTTCACAGCATGCCTTCAGTCCAGACTCTGTGTGCCAGTTGATCCCTGACTCAGAAGGAAAAGAAGTGTGACTCACTGAGTGCTCCCTGCTACTTCCTCAGGCACAGGGACCCCTGATTCCTCTCTGCCCCAATATCAGAAGTCCTGCTGCCACTGCCAGAATCAACCACATTCCCTCCACACTCACAGACCAAGACACATGGCAACTTGTTATCAGCCCTGTGCCTCCACTACCCACCCCATACATACATATGCATTACCCATTGCCACTGCCTGCTAGACTGGGGGTTGGATCTGGGACCTCAATGCACCTTCCTGTCAGAGGGCAAGTGTTTGGACTCATGAGCTTTTGGAGGAAGTTAAGTCATATTTTCCAAGGTTCACTGTGCCTTAGTCTTATATTTACAATGAATTTGAGCACACTCCCTGAGATCATTGCTCTTCATTGACAACCTGACTTGGCCTAGAATTTCAAGGCCTATAGCTGGGCACTTGGACTAGGGAAGTTTCAGAGAAAGGTCAGTCTCTGCATGTGGCAACATAGTTCCTTGCTTTGCTTCCTGTCCCACCACTAGACGGACTGACAGCTGTGTGGCACCATGTCTTCCCAGCATCAAAGGACCTCTGAACTGTGAGGGAAAATGAATCTTTCCTCCCTTGAGTTGTTCCGTCAGGTGTTTTTGCTAAAAATGGTAAAAAGTAAATAGTATATCTTCCTTTACCCAAACCCCTTGGCTCTGTTTTGATGTCTGTGTACTGTGTACACTGTCTTCTACCATTGACATTTGTTTTAGTTTCTTGAAAGGCATTCCATAGGTAGTAGAGGTGTGTGTGTGTGTGTGTGTGTGTGTAAAAGAGACAGACAGACAGGCAGGCAGGCAGACAGACAGACAGAGACCATGTAGAGAGCATTCTGGGTTCCTTTCTATCTTAAGCTTGGCTCTCTAGGTAATGGTGATGCCCATGAGAATGTCAATGGGGTATTACAAAGTGACTGGAAATCTAAAAGCAGACCTCTGATGGTGTAAGGTGAGATATAGGCAGAGCAATTAAGTTCACTGGGCCCATATCTGGACTTGAGCACAGCTGTACCTCATAACTCAACTGTTAATTTCTAATGGTCACAGAACTTTAGATTGAAATGACAATACTACAAAAATGTTGCTTCCTTCCCAACAGTCAAGTTTTTAGCTATGAGAATCCTCATGACCAAGATATTGGGGCCCAATCTATCTGTAAAAATTATAAATGGCTAAAATCCCAGAGCACATAGTGAGCGTAACTGTACACAGTTGTCCTCCTTTTGGGTAAGGAAGGGCAGGACTAGAGACCCAGATCCTCTGGGCTAAGAGTGAGTGTGTGAGGTACAGGTCATAGGTCAAGGCAGAGGCTGGCCCTCCATTCCTGGCTCATGTGAGAAGTACAAAAGGGCCCAGAAGCTGTGTAGTGTGTTAGGCAGCTCTTTGTGCTATCCCATTTCAAAAGAAGCTTCAGGCCCTGGCAGAAGTGATAAACTGAATTTTGTAGCCCAGGCTATCTCTGATTTTCCCCCAAACTAATGAGTCTTTCCAAGTTAATGCTTAGAATATGAACTTGATCGAAAGCAGGTGGGACATGGTTCAGGTTTCCTGTAAAGGAAAAGTATGAGATCATAGTGAACTTTTGAACAGGTATTCATTGATTGGCTAGTTGATCACTGTCCAATCCAGGAATTACCCAGCATATGAACAAGTTTGCTCCATCTTGCTCATGAAGATGCAGAAGATTAAAGAAACCTGTCTTTTAATGTAGTGCCTCATACACCATAGGTTTTTAATAAGGGCCAATTCAGTCTTAGTTTTGTTCAATATAAAGAATGCCTGCATCTAAGGATGGTAGGAGTCTCTCAGCATCTACTGCATCCATGGTTCTCAACCTGTGGGTCATGACCCTTTTGGGGATTGAATTGTTCTTCCACAGATATCTAAAATATGATTCCTAATAGTAGCAAGATACAGTTATGAAGTAGCAGTTAAAATAATTTTATGGTTGGGGTCACCACATGAGGAACTGCATCAAAGGGTTGAAGCCCTGGAAAGGTCAAGAACCACTGTATTACATAGACACTTGGTCCTTTATATCAATAGATATGTACATACAGCTTCCAGGGGCTTTGGGGTGGTTAGTATGGCATGAAGCAAGGATGTGAGTAGTTATGACCCAAGAAGAATACTTTGGGGATGTGTTACTGGCTTAAGCAGAAATGGAGTGCTGAGGGGCTAGCCTAGGCTTACAGTTTACTAGCAAGAATAAACAAATGAAAAGAAATTGTAGATTTGCAAATGAACTACAGCAGGTGAAATCCCAGTGGGTTAAATGATCAGCCCCAGTATATAAGAACCGGGTTCAACAAAATGATAAAGCAATTTCACATCTCAGCTCAAAAGCTGATATGAACCTGGGAGGTTGAAAAGACAGGAGAAATGGCAGGGTGAGGGGCCACACCATGTTCTAGATCAAGAATTCTGCACCAGGCTGCTAATAGGAAGTGGTAGAGATGATTCGAGGCAGGTCTGAGTAAGTGTTCTTGGCACTAGGAGTCCAGAGAGACTGGACTTCATGTCTGTCTTTGACGTCACTTTGACCTTGCCATTTAGACCATCACTTTAGAAATGCAGAGTCTTGAGTCTTCAAACCTACTGAATCAGAATGTACAACTTCATGATTGTCATGTGACCATCCACACACTGAAGGAGATCTGTGTTTCATCCTGAAGCCAGGAGAGGCAGCAGTGACAGACAAGTGAGGAAGCCCCTTTCCTGGCCCCTTTGAGTGCCTGTGGCCATCCCCTAGAACAGAAACAAAGGCTAGAAGTATCCTAGACACCAGTGGGCCAGTGAGCTGCTAGAAACCAACCATAGAAAGTATTCCTCTATACTGCACAGGAAAAAACAGGTTTTTATCTCAAATAAAATATTAAAGAAAACCGTCAAAGCATAGCTAAAGAAAGAAAAATTAGACTCTTAACTGGGAGAATAAAGGAGCATTCATGAAGCTGTGGAAGCTCCTGATCACTGTGTTAGGAAACTGTCTTTTCAGGTACCCCCACAGCTGCAAACTGTGCCTCTCAGTACCTCTCTGGAAGACAGAGAACTTGCATTGAAAGTTTGAAACTGCAAGGAATTCTTCAATTTTCCATAGGTCATTGATTTTATTTTTAAAGAGCAGAAATAAAAAAAAAAGCATTGTAAAGAGACTAAGAAAGAAGGCTGATCCAAATCAATAGAGCTTTGATAAGGTTCCATCATTCCTTTTCTTTAAAGTAGCTTATTTGGAGTCAGAGTGGTCCAGGACAATGATGTGATGGGTCCAATAAAAAGTAGCTGTCAAAGTGATGTATAAAGGCAATAAGTTAGCAAAATGTTGACTGTGTATCTCTACCCTTCTACTACTGTGGTAAAACACCATGACCAAGACTTAAAACAGAAAGCTTTAATTGGAGACTTGCTTACAGTTTCAGAGGATGAGTCCATGCCCATCATGGTGAGGAGCATGGCAGCTCTTAGACAGGTATGGTGCTGGAGCAGTATCTGAGAGCTTACATGATGAGGCAGAGAGAAAGGGAGGGAGGGAGGGAGGGAGTCAGGGAGGGAGAAATGGAATGGGTAGGCTTTTGAAATCTCAGAGCACCTCAGTGACACACCTCCTCCAGTAAGTCCACACCCCCTAATCCTCCCAAACAGTTCCACCAACTGAGCAAACATATGAGCTTATGGGGCCGTTCTCACTCATCCCACCACACTATATTGGCCTGGTAGGCTGCAGTAACTCTTCGTAAGGACTTACTTTCTTAAAAGTCAAATGTGATCTTTATCAGATTTTTTTTCTGTGTATATATTTCATAAAACCATTTTGGCAAAATGTTGCGATAAAAGCTTTTGTGTTGTATGTATTTTGTCATGATAAGTAATAATATTTTAAAATTTTGTAGCAAATTGTCTTAATCTGTTTTGTGTTGCTCCAAGGAAATACTTAAGAGTCTAGGGTCCTAATAAGGAAAATGATTCACTTGGTTCATGGTTTTGATAGCTAGAAAGTCTAACTAACCTGACAAGTGCCCGCCCCTGGCTGTGTCCCAGCAACGTAGATGATATCCCTAGCCAGGAGTGCTCCAAAGCAGTGAGTGTCAAGTGAGTTCAGAGAAGGCTCCACAACAGGAGAGGAAGGGAGAGACTCAGAAGAGGTCAGGCTTTGCTTTTGTAACAGCCTTCTCTCTTGAGAACTAATCTGTCCCATCAGACTCAAGCCACTTAGGGAACCAGAGTTAACATCTTCATAAAGGCTACCATGACTCAATGACCTCCCATGAAGGGAGTGATATTGGAGAATTAAGACCCAAATGAGTTCTGGCAAGAACCAAGCATCTTTAAACCAGAACCAGGAATTCCTTGCCTGGTAATGAAAACAACTGCTTGTGATATGCAGGGTGATGGCAGCAGTTAGTGTGATATAAAATCAAAATCACACCTTTTAGATATAGAGCCAGTGAAGAGAGGTCAGGGAGGCCTCTGGAGGAGGTGTAGCCTTGGTTACAGGGGGAGATCTCAGGATACTGGAGATGCCAGGACCATGAGGGGCCTACCAGGGATCCTGAAGGGAGTAAAGTTGAGCTGAGCCTGGAGTCAAGCTGTGTGTGCCACAGTAGAAATGCCCATTTGGAGCCTAAAAGTTCTTCAGCGAGTTCCAAATATTGCATTTTATATTATCCTATGAACATGAGGTCTGAGGCCACAAAAGGAAAGGTATAGTTTAACAGTGATGTATGTGTGTCAGGCTGACAAAGTATAAATTGTGCTGGTTAGTTTTATGATCTAATTTACATAACCTAGAGTCAGCTGGAAGGAAGAACCTCTATGGAAGAATTGCTTGAATTAGATTGTCTATGGCTGTGTCTCTTGATTAGTGTTAATGCCACTGTGGATGGCACCCTCTCATAACAAAGGGAGCTGAGCAGAAGCTGGGGCATGAGCAAGAGAGCCCATATAAAGAGTATTCTTCTATGTCTTGTATTTCACCAATTCTAACTAGTATGTAGTTAAAACCCAGAGCCAGATATTGGGGAAAAGCTGGAATATCAGAGAGAGACGACAGTCAATTCTCACCCAGCCAGCTGCTCCTGCAAAATGCCTGAATGTCTGCCTCCTCCTGCCTTAGATATCTTCCCCACCCAGTTGTTTCACTTCCAGGTTCAACTCTGCACATAATCCTAGAGTTAGGACCAAAGGTGTGAGCTACTATTGCTTGGCTGTTAGGCCTTGAACTCAGAAATACAGAAAGATCTCTGTCTCTTGAGTGGTTGGATTAAAGGCCTGAGTTACCACTCTCTGATCCCGATGGCTTGACTGTGAGTGATTCTGTTCTCTGATATTTTGGCTGATTTTATTAAGTATAAAATTTATCAACAGAGCCTTGACTGCTTACCTTGGCTTCTCTTGATGATGGACTGTTTCTTTAGGAGTTATAAGCTGAAATAAACTTCTTTCCTCCCTCAGGTTGCTTTTGGTCATGGTGTTTATCACAGCGACAGAAAGCAGACTAGAACAACGCATATGGCTATTACAAAACAATAGCAGAAAATAACAAAATAAATCATTGATGATACGGGAAAACATTGCTCGTTGCTGGTGTGAATGTAAAGTGGGATAGTCCCCAGGGGAACTCTTCAGAAATAAGAATTTAAGTTTACCACGTGATATCCAGTTATACTCCCAAAAGATTTAAAACACACTGAACTGAACTTGTGTGCCATTGTTCTTCAAAGCATTGCTGACTGTAGCCAAAATGTAGAAACAGCTCAAATATCCATCAACAGATGGACAGGTAAATAGAATGTGTTATATCCATTTGGTAGAATATTACCAAAATCAAGTCACATACATGATGCAATGTGGACAAGTCTTGAAAATATGCTGACGCAAGCCAGACACAGAAGAACAAACATTGTGTTTCCATTTGTATGGAGGTCAGTCAGATGTTCTGAGGCAGGTGGGAAAGGGATGAGAAAGTGCTGTTACTTTATGGTTCCAATGGTCCTGTTTGGGAAGTTGAAAATGTTCTGGGAAAAGTCAAAAGTAATAGTTGCACACTGTGGGGTTATACTCAGTGACAATGACTGTACACTGCACATGCTTAAAAATGGCAATTTAAAATTTTTATTTTAAAAAAATAATAAAAATGTTACTCCATCATAAGCTTTAAAAAAATACTTTATTTCCATTTAATTTATGCTGAGTTTATTCCCATGCCATAGGGTTTTTTTGTTTTGTTTTGTTTTTAGTTTCTCTGGAATATATTTTTTTCTGTGCAACATCCAACCTCCTCTCATGGCTGAGGAAGATTTGATCCTTTTCAAAAGGATCGTCTCACTGTGGTAGGGGAGCAAATGTATGGGTCAATCCCGACATGAACTCTGTAAGTTCTTCCACACACCCTAGGTGCTTTGTTCATCTACTTAATGACTGTAGACTCTGTTGGTTTCACGCGTGAGATCAGACACACACTACTAGCGCCACACTAGAGTTAATCAGCGGAGTTGCCAGGAGAGTACAAGGGCAGAGAATCAGAAGAGAAAAGGGACAGACTTTCACATGGCAGCTCCTTTATGAGACCGGGTGGGCACTGATTTATGTAGCCATACCTAGGGCATGTTCTGCCAGCACCAGGTTGGGTCTGCCACGTGGCTACTGCATGCCAGGAATATTGAGTTTTTTGAGACAAGGTTTCTCTGTGTAGCCTTGGTTGTCCTGGAACTCACTTTGTGGACCAAGTTGGCCTGTAACTCATCTGCCTGCCTCTGCCTGCCTCTGCCTCCTTCAATTGAAGGCATGTGCCACTGTGTGTGGCTACAAATTGCGTTTTAAAATCCTATCTTGCAGATTCTTGGCGGCTTTTCAGATAATTATTCCCTTGATAATGTGGACAGTTTCATGGGTGTTCTTAATGTGATCATGAAGATTTGAACCTCTTGGTTTGCAGGATTTTGTAAGGTGTTTGGGTTAAGAGAGTAGTGACCATCTTTACAAAGCAGCATAGGCACTTCAACATTCGCACCTCACAGTAAATCACCACAGGTGTTTAGAGTGCTGAAGGATGAACCATCAAAGAGACAGCTTCTGCACTTCATAATGGGAAGAACCATGAGTGTTGGAACGTTTGCTCTGCCCAGCCTTCTCTCTCCCACCTTCTCTGAGTTCAGGATTCTAGTTCTTCACTTGTCCAGAAGGACTGACTCCCTTCTTGGGCCCATTGGGTCTTAGTAGCCTTTATAATGTGATTCATGGAGTCACTCAAAAGAAAAGACTCTCCCTCCCTCCCTCCTGAATTGCTTATGCCGCTCCTCCCCATGGGGCTCACTAGGTCCAGGCTAAGCCTGAATCTGTCCTCACATGGGCTTTTCTTTCACCTCCTTCCTTGGCCCATCCAGGGTGTGGGTGGCCTCCTCTGTGAGTCTGTCCCCATCAGCATTCACTTCCCTCTTCCTGATTCCAGCACATATATATCCAGGGAGGTTAAACTCTATCAGGAGCCTCAACCCTCTTTCCTTCCTAGCACTGACCTTGGGGACCTTCCCAGCCCTTGGCTGCTGTGAGAGCTTTCCACTGGCTCTCTCCTGACCTTGTGTCTATGTCTACCTGGTACTAGAAGGTTTATGGGAGCAGAGACAGGCTTGTCATCTAATTCTAGTCAACAATGGGAACTCAGCACAGATGCCCTTGATGGCGTGATGGTAACAAAAGAGAGGAAAGATCTCTGACTAGACCCAGACTAGATCAGTCTCAGACATAAAAAACAAAATTAAATTTAAAAAAGCAACAAGACAACAAAACATCCTTTGCCTGTTACTGAAGAAAAAAATATGTGAACAATGTCCCAAGCCTTCTACAGAATGATACACATACACACACACATACACACGTGTGCGTGGGGGGGGTGCCTCTAATTTATAATTCTAAGTACCACCAGTAGGAGCTGCCCAGATGAGATGGAACACCTTCAAGATGAAGTCTTGGACACATGTTCATCAAAGGCATTTCCAAATGCCTAAATCTTTTAGCATTAGGGTAATTACAGGGTTTGTGAGGGTCATGACCTTCTTCAACCATCTCAAAAAAATTAACATGTCTTTTCATGGTGTGCTTAATGCAAATACATGAGTCACACTTGGGTAGGAGATTTTCATCCAAGAGCTGTGTGTAGAAATGTATTTATTTGATGGATTATATTTGAATACTCTGAGAGTGGTTCAATTCTCTATTGTTTCGGTGTTTGTAGTACCATGTAGAGAAGTCAGCGGTTTGCTGTGTTCCGCGAGCACATAGCCACTGTGCTGATCACAATCCAACTCTCGCTTTCTGAATCTTCTGAATCTATTTCTATGGTTTCTCCTCTGTACCAGCTGGTGTAATCTGGGGTGCCATGTTTCTGACAGGCTCTATAGCTCAGTGGTGTCTCAGGTGGGGGTGACCACTCACAGAGCGGTACGTCGGTGTGCCCCGTGATCTCCAAATGCTTCCCTGTCCTTGTTGCGTCCTAGGTTCATGGCATAGTTTCCATGGATGTCTCTTTAATGCTCATCAAAAATGTGAAATGCAGTGTTCAATTGTACAAAAGAAAGGTGAGTCCTGTTATCTTTTCTCCACATCTGCAAGACTGGACTTAGACAGTATATTTAAAGTAAGAATGTCTAGGCAGCCACCTGGTCATTGCTTAGTAAATGTCCAGTTCAACAAGAACCAAGGGCAGACAGCATCTAGGGGCAGCTTTATCAGCAGATGTATCAGGTCAACTGTGGCCCACACCCAAGTACTCTCATACAACTCATCAAGCCTCAAATGCAAAGCCACTTGTAAAGATCATGGGGAGGCAGGCCATGTCCTGGTTGTGCTCCTGAGCCCCTCTGTCTGCAGCCCCTGTCTGCTGGGACTCTGTTAAAGGAAGCAGGTGCATGGTGACTGTCCGGCCTTCAGTCTTCTTTCTTGCTATGCTTTGTCCTCTCGAGAAGGAGTGGGTCAAGGTAATTTATACCTAGTTATGCTCAGGTGAGCAAGGAAACACCTCTCAGTGGCAGCTAGGCCCAACATGACAGCTGTTAAAGCATCCTGTTTCCTCCATCTGCTGGAAAGGGTTTCAGTTTCTGGACTGTCACTGCTAGCTTGCATCAAATCATCACCATGGATTATTGCATCCGACTCTCAATGCAGCATGATGGGCAGAATTGTGAGCAGCACTGTGCACATTTAGAATTTTTAAAATTTTTGGCTTTTGATCCTCAAATTATAGAAATGTAATAGTAGGTGTTGTTCTGTCCAGACCAAACTGAAAGCCTCATTCCAAGAGCTACCAAGCTTGCCCTTGGAGACCTTCCAACCAGGTCTCAGCCACCAAGTCCCCTGCTCCAGTGTGAATTCTCCAGCCACAGTCTCTACATTTCATCTGGTCAGATTTGATGTCCCCCAGCATTTCATTTTCTTTTCTAGAAAAACTGATCCTATCTGACCTCAGTGCCATTCCCATTTTATCTTAAGAACATTTAACCAGGAAACATAAAGGTGGGATGCCATCCTTCCACCCACAGACACGTTACACAGGCTGGATGTAGGCCATTGGTAAGCACCTGTCTGGCCTTCCAGAACCTGGGCTTCATCCCTAGCACTGCAACAACAAACCAAAAAGCTACATAACACAGAGGGCAGTGGAAGCTTCCGGGAAAGCAGCTAAGCAAGCCCCATATTATGAGGAAAAGTGTTTTCTGAGACACTGGAAGCTTCTCAAGAAAGCAGCTAAACTAAGCAGAAAGCAATCCCAGAAGGCCACCTTAAACATCTCAGTTGGAGGATCTGTGTCTTGGCTCATCCATAGAACTGCTTGTGAGGAGAAACACTTTGCCCTTCCTGGCTGTCTCCTCAGCTGGTGGAGGGGAAAAAATGAGGAAATAGAGCAGCTTGTCTGTCATTCATCCCACAATTTAGGAAGCAGAGGCAGACAGAGCTCTGTGAGTTCCAAGCCAGCCTGGTCTACACAGTGAGTTCCAGACTAGTCAGGGCTAAAAGGACCCCGTTTCTAACAAAGAAACGACAGCAGAAGAAGGAAGAAATGAAAGCATTTGTTTGTAGTTTGTTTGGATCTTCAAATGCTGACTTTCATCAGTTTGTTTACTTCTTGGGACAGGTGGTTCAGCAAAAAGCACCTTTTCAGAGTGAGCTACTCATTCATAACAGGAGATTCCCATAGTGTCTGGGGTGCAGCCACCAGTGACTTGTTTGAATTCTGTTCTGGGTAGGATTAGCCTAACAGCACCTAGAGGATTTTTTTTTGTACTTTTATTTATTATTTTTGTGTGTATGATGTGCAAGGTACATTGCTCAGGCATGGGATTCAGAGGCCAATTTTGTGATGGCAGGCCTCTCCTGACACCTTGGTGTTGGTTCTGGGCATAGAACCTCACCAGCCTACGGAAGGAATTTTCTCTAATGCCAGAAGGACTATGAAAGGAAGTGTTGTTTTCTCACTGAGTAGTTAAAAAAACAAAAAACAAAAAAAACCCCCATAAAAACAAAAAAACAAAAAAACAAAACAAAACAAAAAACCCCAAACCCAAAACCAAACCAAAACAAGAAACTCTCCATGGTTACTTCTACTGTAACATTTAGAAATTTGATGCCATCCTTTCTGAAATTATGACCAAACTCTCAAATACAGTCACAGATGGATGACATTTTATAAAATACAGTCTATGGAAAGCCCCAAAGCAGTTCTTTTCCTTCGCTGTGATGGAGACGGTGATGGAGACGGCTCCTGCACTGTTCCATGCTAGAGTTGATTTTACAGTCCAGGCTTTCTCTACAGTTGGTCTGGCTAACAGCCGGATGCATAGATGTCTCAGACAGCTCTCCTTCAGGATTCTACAGACAGGTCCTCCTAGCTCTGGAACAGAGACACATTTCTTCAGATTATGACCTTATTGGAGAGCAACATAGATCTGCAGAGATTTATAAAAATGTTTAATGTGTGTATATGTGTGCATGTGCTCTAACATTTCTTGTGAAGTCAGGGAAGTATTTTCTTTTAAGGTTAGTAGATGTTTATTATGTGAAGCAAATAGAATTTTCTAGTTTATTGATTAAAATATAGTAGAGCCTTCTCAATGCCCTCTCTGGTGGTTTGGAGGTTTATTATTATTATTTAAGATTTCTAAGAATGACAGGTCAGTTTGTATTCCCCAAGTACCCCTAATACAACTCACTGCAAACAGACTGATTCTAATGTGTCTAGTCTCTTAACTGAGTCCCAGTTCTTGAGTTTCAGAAGGATACACCCTAAACAAACCAACAAAGGTAATACTTGCTATCTGGAGGAGAGGGTAGCTGGGCACAAGTGGGGGAGACTTCCACCCAAGCCGTCCAATATGCCTCTCCACTATGTCACAGACAGGGCTGTATCACTCCTCAAGAGATGAGCATTTCAAACGTAGCTAGGCTTGATCTGCTTCATGAAGACAGCCATGCTCCTAAAGCTCTAGTGCTAGGGTCATCACAAAAAAGTTACTTCCCACAGCCTGCAGTTGTACCTGAGGAAGACATCATGTGTCAGGCTGCTGACATCAGCAGCCAATTACCTACCGTTCCCTGAGAGCTTCCTCAAGTCGCACTTCATCAAGAAAATGCTGTTATCAAGCTATGACATCAATAGCATCACGACTAGTAACAATAGCTGCCACCTGGCTACCAGGAGTGCTTGAACCTGTCCTGGAGGAAAAGGTAGGGCTGCTGCTGGGAGGGTTCTTGCCCACTCCTGGTGGGCAGGCCAGCCAGCGAGAAGATGATGAGGTCAGAAATAGAGTCCTGAAGGCAAAAGAAGCGGCCATGGCAGATAGAACAGGGACCCAGGCGTTTAACTGGAAGACACTGTACACACACACACCACACACACACACACACACACACACACACACACACACACACACACACACACACACACACACCAATAAATAAAACTGTGTCAGGTTATTTTGGGTGAAGCAGTGGATGCCTTTAATCCTAATATTGAGAAAGAAGAGGCAGGCAGATCTCTGTGAATTAAAGGCCAGCCTGATAGCAAGTTCCAGGTGAGAGAGGGCTACATAGGAAAATCATGTTCTAGGATTAGACAGTAGTAACGCCTATATGCTTGTGAGGATATACTAAAATCATGTCTGGTGATCTTTAAAAGGTTATGTTTATGATGTGTGGATTATGTAATAACTTATTTTTGAGCTATAGAAAGTCATATGCTTAAGGGGAGAAATGGGTTTTAAGGAATAACTTGTAAAAATCTGCTTTAGAGTTGTGTCAGGGAGTGACTTTAGAGAGAGGTGATTTTTGTATACCTGTGAGGGAGGAGGGATGGAGCCTAAAATAGACCTGGAATTGGCTGCAGAAACAGTCAGTTATATCCTGGATGTGGAATCAAGCACTCCACATATTCAGCTGGATGATGCTCAATGGTCCAAAGCACAGGCTGGACCATGACAATGCTTCCAGCAGCTGCTTCAGCTCTTCTGACAAATTCCCCTAAAAAGTACCTTTCTGTGAGTGTCACCCAGGCAGTGTATGCTTATCTGACAGACAGAATTGCTGCTTTCTTAATGGGTCAGAAGCAGTTGATAACAATTGTTGTCTGAAGTGCAGCCCGCCCACACATCTGTCTTTGTCATCAGTGTACACGAGTGTTCACATCCTTAGGCTCAGACAAATCCTGTCAGATGAAGTCTGCATCAGCCACATCTACTTTTACTATTTGCCTCTGATCATCCCTCTTCTGAGGACCACTGAGACCAGAAAAAAAACCTCACAGCTCCCTCAGAGGAAATGGAATCCTGTAAGAGAGGAGACAACAGAAGGCCAAGGGAGACTTGCAGAGATCTCTTCTCAGCCATTACTGCTGAGCTCTACTGGGCTTGCTGTGGTGTCTCTAGGCCCCATCACCAGCCGAATGTATGGGTACACCCAGTTCATGGAGCCAGGACCAAGAAGCAAGTCTATGTACAGTGTCCTCTGACCAGTCCTTCCAGTAACCAATGGCACTTCTTCATGGACCCAGATACTGGGTTCCTTGACCCCATTTGCCAGGCCATAAAACTTTTCATAATTGAGACACTAACATAAGTGCCTTCTTTTGAGTCCTATTCACATTTTTCTTCTAAGCTGGGTGGTAGACAGATAAACCAACTCTCTTTGATTTTGATCTTGACCAAGGATAACTACCTTTGTTCTTATCTCTCATTACTTTTTGTAAAAAATTATTTGATTGTTTCTTGCATATATATTATACATATAATGGATTTCAGTCATTTTTACCTCCTCAATATCCACTTTCACCAACCCTACAACATAGAACACTTGGCTTTTCTTAACAAGTACCCAGCCCACTTTCATGTGTTTCTTGGTTTATGTGACCCACTAACTTTCACTAAGTTGCTTACATGGCCATAGGTGGGAAGTTACTAGAACATGGGCTACATCCTTAAAGAGACTTTCCTTCTCTAGCCACCATTAGCTCTCAGGGAGGAATGGGCACTCACAAGCTCTTCCCCTTTCCTCAGTGAACTTTTGTCAGACCCGGTCTTGTGTGGGTTCATGAGTGAGATGGCCATGTCACGTCCAGGAGAGATCTCTTCCGACATACCTCCTCATTCTCTGGATCTTCCATGTCCCTCTCCTCTACATCTCCTATGATGTTCCCTGATTCTTGGAAGGGGTGATATAGATGTCCCATTTATTGCTGAGCATTTCCTGCCTGCCACCCCTTAGTACTGTTATGAGTCTATTCAATAGCTGTTGTCTTTTGGAATAAGATGCTTCTCTGAGTAAGGCTGAGAGCGATGCTAATCTAGGGGCATAAACATGAATGTTTAGGCTGGGTGGTGGTGGCATATGTTTTTGATGTCAATACTTACGAGACAGAGACAGGCAGATCTCTGAGTTCAAGGCCAGCCTGGTCTACAGAGTGAGATCCAGGACAGCCAAGCCTATACAAAGAAGCCCTGTCTTGGAAAAACCAAACCAAAACAACAACAAAAAGTATTCACAAGCGAAATTATAGGTTCTTTTATAAAGACTATGATTTATCTAGTTACCAACTCTTGGCCAAATTTACCATCCTAGACATGCATGTCTTCCGTATTCCTCAGACAGTGGTTGGTTACCTCCATAGCAAGTATGCCACTAATGCACCAGGACACCTCGTGCCAGGCTTGTCTCCCACTTTTCCTCTCAGCTCCATTCATAGTAATGGTCTCATATTGTTCTCACCCTCTCTATGCTTTTTGAGACCTTCCTGTGTCTATTTAAACTGATCACCTTGCTTACAAAGTTGACCCATCTCCTTACCTCCCTCCAGTTTCCAGTATCTATGTCGTAATTTGGCTAAACACCATGCCCCAAGTTCACTGCAAGGTCTCTGAGAACTTCCTGAGCCTACCTCTGCTTCCAACAGTTGCAGGATGAGGTTCTATAATGATGATTAGGGTGGTCATCAATTTGATCATAAGTGAAGGCCAGTTTAAACACCCTCTCCATTATTTCTTGGAGTCTTAGTTGGGGCCATCTTTGTGAGTTCTTGGGTATTTCTCGAACACCATGTTTTTCTCTAGCCCTACAGTGGCTCCTCTATCAAGATATCTAGTTTGCTGTTCTCCCTCTCTTTCCCTCCCACAATCCAACCATCCTGTTACCTTATGTTCTCTTCCCAACTTCCCTTGCTTTCTCCCTTCTCTGGTCCCAGTTTACTTAGGAGATTTTATATATTTCCCCTTTCCAGGGAGGTCCATGTGTCTCTCTTAGGTTTCTCCTTGTTATCTAGCTGCTTAGAGGTTGTGTATTGTAGCCTGGTTATCCTTTGCTCTATGTCTAAAATTGACTTATGAGTGATTACAAACCATGTCTACCTTTCTGGATCTCTGTTACCTCACTCAGGATGATATTAAAAACTGTGGAGTACTACTCAGCAGAAAAAATGACATCCTGAAATTTGAATTCATTTTTTAATGAACACACTACCTGACAGAAACAACCCAAAGGAAGAAAGATTCATTTTAGCTCATGGTTTCAGAGGGGTCACCCCACCATGGCAGGGAGGCATTAGTGTGTGATGGGATATTTACATCAGCAGACCAGAAAGCAGGAAGAGAAAAGGGAACCTTCAGAGGCCTGCACTAGTGTTGGACTTCTATAAACTAGGACCTGACTCCTCAAGTTTCTACAAACTCCCCAAACAGTGCCACCATCTTGAGAATAAATTCAAACAAGGAGCATGAAGGGGCCATGGAAAACAGACAAACTCTCTGATGCACAAGCACCCTGGCTGGAATCTACCAGGCAACAGGCAGTCAGGCTTAACACTCAAAGTGCCTCCAAGTCTTTGCTGTTTCAACTTTTTAAATTTTTTGACATTCTGGAGGGTAAATAGTGTTAAGTATCCTCTAACTGTCATAGGAAGCTTATGACAGTACATCCCCTAATTTAACCACATGATCAGTTCATTACAGTCCTTTGTAAGTTCATGGAGCCGATCCCCAATGACATGGGAAAAGTGGGGCCCACATCCTTCATTAAATTAATTACATTTATTAATTTCATTCTGACTGATTTCCTCTCCCTCCTCTCCTCCATGCCCTCCCCCACTCCTTCTGGCTCATCCTTCTATCTACTTCTCCATTTCAGTTCTGAAAAAGGCAGATCTCCCATGCATTTCAACAGAGCATGGTATATTGTTACAGTAGAACTAAGCTTCTCCCCTTTATTAAGGCTGGGCAAGGGTACCCAATATGAGGAATAGGTTTCTAAAAGTCAGCCAAAGCATTGGGGATAGTTCCCTCTCCCACTGCTAGGGGTCCCACAAATGGACCAAGCTACACAAGTGTTACACATATGTAGAGGACCTAGGTCAGTCCCATGCAGACTTCCTGGCTGTTGGTCCAGAGTCTGTTAGTTCCTGTGAGACCAGGTTAGTTGTTTCTGAGGGTTCTCTTGTGATGTTCTTGACACCCCTAGCTCATAAACTCCTTCAGCCAAATGTTTGGCTGTGGATCTCTGCATCCGTTTCTATCAGTTAGTGGATGAAGCTTCTCTGATGACAGTTGGGTAGTCACCGATCTATAGTATAGCAGTATATCATTAGGCATCATTATGGCCACATTTAGGCATCATTATGGCCACATTTTTTCTTTCTCCACCATGTTTGGTTCTATCCTAGGTCTCTGGGTCATCGAGCCTCTGGGTGCTGGCACTTCAGATGGTGTCAGGAGTGGGATCACTTTCCTAGTATGGGTCTGAGGCTGGCCTAGTCATTGGTTGGCCACTACCACAATCTTCACACCACCCTTTTCCTCCCTCCACAGTCCTGCACATCCCACAGGCAGGACAGTCAACGGTTGTATGGCTGGGCTGGTGTCCTAATCCCTCCACAAGAAGTCCTACCTGGTTACAGAAGATGAGCAGCGCAGGCTACATATCTACCATTGCTTTGCTGGATCATCCTTGTAGATTCCTAGGAGTTTTCCTTCCTCTAGGTTTTTACCTGGTCCTGAAATGCCCCCTTTCCAGTCATCTCTTTAGTACTTTCCCTCTCCATTTACCCACCAACTGGACCCCTCATATTCCCATCTTCACCAGCTCTCTGTCCACCCAGAAGATCTCTTCTATGTCCCTTCCATGGAGAGCCATGCACCCTCTCCCTTGAGCCCTCCTGTTACCTAGCCTGGGTCTGTGCATTGTAGTGTGTTTATCCTTTACTTTACCACTAATATCTACTTATGAGTGAGTACTTTTGGTTGTCTTCTGGGTCTGGGTTACCTCATTAAGAATGATTTTTTTCTGAGTTTCATCCATTTGCCTTCAGATTTCCTGATGTCATTGTTTTGAACAGCTGAATAACACTATGTTGTGTAAATATACCATATATTCTTTATCTATGCTTCTGTTGAGGGGCATCTATGTTGTTTCCAGGTTCTGGCTATTACAAATAAGGCTGATATGAACGTAATTGAGCAAGTGTCCTTGTGGTATGATTGAGCATCCTTTGGGTATATGCCCATGAATAGTATAGTTGGATCTTGAGGTAGATGAATTCCCTAATTTTCTGAATGCCATGTTGATTTCCAAAATGGCTGTATAACTTTGCACTCTAGCAGAAGTGGAGAAGTTGTCCCGTGCTCCACATCCTCTCCAGCATCAGCTGTCATTTGTGTTTTTGATCTGACAGGTGTAAAATGGAGTCTCAGAGTCATTTTGATTTATATTTCCCTGGTGGCTGAGGATGTTGAACTTTTCTTTGAGTGTATCCCAGCCAGTTGAGCGTGTTCTGTTGAGAATTCTGTTAAGACCTATACCCTATTTTTAAAGCATCTTATTTGGCTTTTGATTTCTAGTTCCTTGAATTCTTGATATATTTTAGAGATCATCTCTCTGTCAGACGTGGGATTGGCGAAGCTCTTTTCCCATTCTGAGGGTGGCCCTTTTGTCCTATCCACAGTGTTCTTTGCCTTACAGCAGCCTTTCAGTTTCAGAGGTCCCATTTATTAATTATTAATCTTAGTGTCTGAACTACTAGTTCAGGAAATTGTCTCCCGTGCCAATGCCTTCAAGGCCACTTTTCCATTTTCCTTCTATCAGGTTCAGCATAAGTGGATTTATGTTGAGGTTTTTGATCCACTTGGACTTGAATTTTGTGCAGGGAGATAGATATGGATCTATTTACATTCTTCTCTATGCTGACCTCAAGTTGTGCTAATACCATTTGTTAAAGATACTGCCATTTTTTCACTGTATAATTTTGGCTTCCTGGTCAAAAATCAGATGTCCAAGAGTGTGTGGATTTACATCTGGGTCTTCATTTTGGTTCCATTGATTAACCTCTCTGGTTTTTATGCCAACACCAGGCAGTTTTTATTAGTATAACCCTGTATTAGTGCTTGAAATTAAGGATGATAATACCTACAGAAGTTCTTTTATTGTATAGGATTGTTTTAGCTACCCTGGTTTATTGTTTTTCCATATGAAGTTGAATATTGTTCTTTCAAGGTCTGTGAAGAACTGTATTGGGATTTTAATGGGTATTAGTTTGCATGTGTAGATTTCTCTTATTAAGATGGACATTTTTACTATGTTGATTCTACTGATCCAAGCGTATGGGAGATCTTTCCATCTTCTGATATCTTCTCCAATTTCTGTTTTTAAAGACTCAAAGTTCTTGTCAGACATTTTTCACTTGCTTACTTAATTACACCAAGACATTTTTTGTTACTTCCGGACATTGTGAAGGATGTTGTTTCCCTGGTTTCTGACTCAGAATGTTTTCCCTTTGTAGATAGGAAAGCTACTTATTTTTTTCTTTTAGTTAATTTTTATCCCGCCACTTCACTGAAGGCTTCTGTCAGCTGAATGAGTCCCCTGCTAGAATTTTGGGGCTCACTTATGCATATGTATGATCATATTATCTGCAAATAGCAAAAGTTTGATTTTTCCTTTACAATTTGTATCCCCTTGATCTCTTTTAGTTGTCTTATTACTCTAGACCAAACTCCAGCTATTATTGAATAGATATGGAGAAAGTGGATAGTCTTGTCTTGGTCCTGATTTTGTGGAATTGCTTTAAGTTTCCACTTACTTTGATATTGGCTATAGGCTTGCTGTATATTGAATTTATTATGTCTAGGTATGTTCACTGTATCCCTGATCTCTCCAAGATTTTTAAGCTGAATTTTTGTCAAAGGCTTTTTCAGCATCAAATGAGATGATCATGTGGTTTTTTCTTTCAGTGTGTTTATATGATGGATGACATTCACAGTTTTTCACATGTTGAACCATCCCTGCATCTCTAGGATGAAGCCTGCTTGATCATGGTGGATGATATTTTTGATGTGTTCTTGGATTCGGTTTGGCAGTATTTTATTGAGTATTTTTGCATCAATGTTCATGAGGGAAATTAGTCTGTAGTTGTATTTCTTTGTTCACTCTGTGTGATTTGGGTATCAGGGTGACTGTGGCCTCATAGAAAGAATTTGGTAATGTTCCTTCTATTTCTATTTTGTGAAGTAAATTTGAGGTGAATTCGTATTGGCTCTTCTTTGAAGAAAATCTGGTTGAATTCTGCATTGAAACCATTTGGCAATGAGCTTTTCCCCTCCTTGGGAGACTTTTAACAAATGCTTCTATTTCCTTAAAAGTTATAGGTCTATTAAACTGTTTATCTGGTCTTGAGGAGTAAAGGATTTTGAAGTATGACCTGATGATCCTCTGAATTTCCTTGGTGTCTGTTTTTATGCCTCCTTTTTGTTTCTGATTTGTTAATTTGGATATTGTCTTTCTGCTTTTTAGTTAGTATGGATAAGGGCTTGTCTATCCTGTTGATTTTCTCGAAGAACAAACTTTGTTTCATTGACTCTTTGTATTGTCCTCTTTATTGAGGACAGTCTTCAGTTTGGTTATTTCCTAGTATCCACTCTTCAGTGTATTTGCTTCTTTTTGTTCTAGAGCTTTCAGATGTGCTATTCAGTAGCTAGTAAGATAATTCTCTAATTTCTTTATGCAGGGACTTAGTGCTATGAACTTTCCTCTTAGCACTGCTTTTACTGTGTCCCATAAGTTTGGGTATATTGTATATTGTACATCCATTTCATTGAATCCTTCTTTCTTTACTTCTACCTCGATCCATCGACAACTTAGTTGAGAGTTACTCATTTTCCATGAGTTTGTAGACTTTCTCTGATTTGTATTGTTGTTGAGCTCCAGCTTTAATCCAGGGTTATTCCAATTTTTGTGTAACTGCCAAATATGTGGTCAGTTTTGGAGAAGGCTCCCTAAGGGTCTGAGAAAAGGGTATATTCTTTGGTATTTGGATGAAATGTTCTGTAGATATGTGTTAGGTCCAGCTGAGTCATACCATTAGTTCCATTATGTCTCTGTTTTGTTTATGTCTGGAAGACCTGTCCATTGGTGAGAGTTTGGTGTTGCAGTCTCTCAATATTAATGTGTGGGGTTCAGTGTGTGATTTAAGCTTTACTAATGTTTCTTTTACAAATGTGGGTGCCCTTGTATTTGGGACATATATGATCAGAATTGAGACTTCATCTTGATTTTTTTTTTTTTTACTGAATATGATATGTCATTTTCCATCTCTTATTAACTTTGGCTTGAAGTCTATTTTGTCAGATACTAGGATGGCTACACCAGCTTGCTTCTTAGGTCTGTTGATTGGAAAATCTTTTTCCAACTCCTTACTCTGAGCCTGTGTCTGTCTTAGATGTTAAGGTGTGCTTCTTGTATGCAGCAGAAAGATGGGTCCTGCTTTGTATTCATTCTTTTATCCCATGTCTTTTTATTGGCAAATTGAATTCATTGATATTGAGAGATTATTGATGACCAGTGATTTTTTTAATTCTTGTTATTTTTGTTGGTGGTGGTAATGTGGGAGAGAGAGAGAGAGAGAGAGAGAGAGAGAGAGAGAGAGAGAGAGAGAGAGAGAGAATTCCTCCTTTGGGTTTTGCAGGTGTGAGAACATCGATTGCCCATGTTTTCATGGGCATAGCTAACTTCTGTGGGTTGGAGTTCTAGCACCTTCTGTAGGGCTGGATTTGTGGACAGATATTATTTAAATTTGACTTTGTCATGAAGATGATCAAAGGTTGTGCTGGTACTAGTAGTATGTTCTGGTATCTTTTGTCTCTTAGTATCTGCAATACATCTGTCGATGTCCTTCTGTCTTTTAGAGTCTCCATTGAGAAGTCAGATGTAGTTCTGATAAATCAACCTTTATATGTTACTTGTTCCCTTTCCTTTGCAGCTTTTAATATTCATTCTTTATTCTCTATATTTGGTTTTTGTTTATGTGGTAAGGGAACTTTTTTCTGGTCCAATCTATTTGGTGTTCTGTAAGCTTCTTGTACCTTTATAGACATGTCCTTCCTTAGGTTAGACAATTTTCCTTCTGTGATTTGTTGATTTGCTGTCTTTGAGTTGTGATTCTTTTCTTTCTTTCTTTTCTTTCTTTCTTTCTTTCTTTCTTTCTTTCTTTCTTTCTTTCTTCCTTCCTTCCTTCCTTCCTTCCTTCCTCCTTCCTTCCTTCCTTCCTTCCTTCCTTCCTTCCTTCCTTCCTTCCTTCCTTCCTTCCTCCCTCCCTCCCTCCCTCCCTCCCTCCTTCCTCCTTCCTTCCTTCCTTCCTTCCTTCCTTCCTTCCTTCCTTCCTTCCTTCCTTCCTTCCTTCTTTCTTTCTTTCTTTCTTTCTTTCTTTCTTTCTTTCTTTCTTTCTTTTTTTGGCCTTTTCTTAGTGCCCCAGGTTTTCTATATGATTTGCACTAAATTTCTTTTTTAGATTCAACATTTCTTTTGATGAATCTATTACCTCGATGGATTGTATCTTAAAGGCCTCAAATTCTCTCTTTCGTCTTTTGTACTCTGTTGGTGATGCTGGCATCTGTAGTTCCTGTTTGCTTTCCCAGATTTTCCATTCCCAGGATTCCCTTGGATTTTATCTTCTTTATTGCTTCTATTTCCATTTTCAGGTGTCAAACCATTTTTTTAACTTCTGCATTTGTTTGTCTGTTTTCTTGGCCTTCCTTAAGGGATTTATTAATTTCTTCCAATTTTATTGTTTGCCTTTCCCTCAATTTCCTTAAGGGAATTTTTTTACTTCCTCTTTAAAGACCTCTATCATCTTCACAAAGTTATTTTTAAAGTTATTTCTTGTGCTTCAGCTGTGTTGAATGTTCAGCTCTTGCTGTCGTGAGGTCCCTGGGCTCTGTTATTGGTGTGTTCTTACACTGGTGTTTAGGCATCTGCATTTCAGATGATTATAGGTCTGGATGTTGAGTCCTGTGTTTGTCTTCATTGGATGGGTGATTTTTCCCTTTGTTTTCTGTTTCTTCTCTTATCTACTTGTCTACATGGTGACTGGCCACTCCCAGGTCCATTAAGCTATTTTTTCTGGAGTTTTGGGAGCCTTGGGTCCCTAGATCCAGCCTGGCCTCTGGTAAAGACAGTATAGACCGGAATACCCAGTCCAGGGGAGTGGGTGCTATTCTTCTGACTCATGTGAACTGTACCTGGGCCTATGGAGTCTGCCGGAGTTGGGAGGGAGGGGCTGGTTGCAGGGAGGATGATGAGATGGGAGGGGTTGAACTCAACTTCTTAAATGTCTTTCGTGAAGAAGTTTTCACCTTCTCATACACACGGAAATTCCCTTTAATTCTCCCCCACCACTTTGTGTCACCGAAATGTTTTAACTGTCTAAGCAGGCTGAGCCCTGTGCTAAATAAAAGGTTGGTTTATATATCCTTAGGGAAAATGGGCTAGCCCAGGTAAGTGGAAATGTTGAAGGGGTAGAGTAAGCAGTTTATAGTATTTTCATGTGCTTTGTAGACGTACAACTTGACAATTCATTTTCCTCAATGTTTACTTGTTTTGTGTGCTTGTGAACTGTGTGATGGTCCGAGAATGGGCTTTGGGGGTTAGTTCTCTTCTTTTCCTTATATTGTCAGCATTGACAGCAAAACCCGAGCCACTCACCCATCTCTCCAGTCCAGCCACTCACTGTTTGTGCTGTCCAGGAATAACTGTCTTTCTGATGTCATTTCTTTCCAGGTGACCCTCCAGGTAGCTCCCCCATGCAAACGGGAGAGGCAGTATGAGCATCTTGGACAGTGTTGCAGCAAATGTGAACCAGGTAGGTACTCCTGCACTTCAGGGCTTTCCTTTTTTTAAGGAAGAAAACCATAGATCTTTCATGATAATGGTATGTTTGCCACTCAGAACACAGAACACTTTACCTCAGTAGATACCATCACCTATGAATCATAGTTTTAGAAACTGATCCTCTATTTGTCCTGAGATGGCAAGGTTTCCTAAAATCACATCCTAGTAAAACATGAAGTGCAACTGACACTAGGAAACATGTGCACAGAAGTCTTATTTAGAAACAACTCAACTGGAACTGACCAACTCTTCACAGACCTTCCCCCATAGACAAGCCACCGAGCACACACTTCCCGTGTGGCCGGTGTTTGTACCCCTGGGGAGTCTCAACCTGCTAGGTCCTCACTCTCTCTTGTTCTTGGAGAGGGCAGCAGAAGCTGGGTAACTTTATAACTACAGTCTTTTGGATGCCTGGGTTTCAAATAGCTCTTGAATGTACAGACAGAGCCACTGCTTTATCAAGGGCATGTGTGTATGTGCACTCATGCATGCAGCCACTAAATGATAGTGTATCTACGAGGCAGGGAGCCAATCATCCATGCTGGAGATAGAGGGGAATTTGCAGGTGGGAGGGGAAGACCAATATCTACCCTAGCCCTCTTCATCTCTTGGTCCATTCCAGAAAGCCCCTTAAGTTTTGCAGGGCACAGCTTTAATTCCTGAGTTCTACTCGTCAGTCAGTGGAGTCTGGGGTACACACAATGGTTGATGGGGGTGTTTATTTAAACAAAGAGACCACCTAGCCACAGCGAACTTAGGCAGAAGCAACAGTAGGCACAGCAAACCTGGGACATGATACCTCAGTCAGAAGAGGTCTGAGGAGCCGAGAAGCTGTGCTCACTGCCTGGAGTGCCCTCGTCTCATGTATTGCACTGTCTCAGAAGGCTTCCTGAATCAGTAGTCCTGTAAACCAGACCAGCAGATTGCTGTTTATTTCTTTATTCAGTGCTGTAGATTGAACTCAGAGCCTCACATATGCTCAACGACTGCTCTTGTTTAGTTTTCTTTTCCTTCCTTCCTTCCTTCCTTCCTTCCTTCCTTCCTTCCTTCCTTCCTCCCTTCCTTCCTCCCTTCCTTCCTCCCTTCCTTCCTCCCTTCCTTCCTCCCTTCCTTCCTCCCTTCCTTCCTCCCTTCCTCCCTTCCTTCCTCCCTTCCTTCCTCCCTTCCTTCCTCCCTTCCTTCCTCCCTTCCTTCTTTCCTTCCTCCCTTCCTCCCTTCCTTCCTCCCTTCCTTCCTCCCTTCCTTCCTCCCTCCCTTCTTTCCTTCCTCCCTTCCTCCCTCCCTCCCTCCCTCCTTCCCTCCCTCCCTCCCTTCCTCCCTCCCTTCCTCCCTCCCTTCCTTCTTTCCTTCCTTCCTTCCTCCCTTCCTTCCTCCCTTCCTCCCTCCCTTCCTCCCTCCCTCCCTTCTTTCCTTCCTCCCTTCCTCCCTCCCTCCCTTCCTCCCTCCCTCCCTCCCTCCCTTCCTCCCTCCCTTCCTCCCTCCCTTCCTTCTTTCCTTCCTTCCTTCCTTCTTTCCTTCCTTCCTTCCTTCCTCTCTTCCTTCCTCCCTTCCTTTCTCTCTTCCTTCCTTCTTTCCTTCCTTCCTTCCTTCCTTCCTTCCTTCCTTCCTTCTTTCCTTCCTTCCTTCCTTCCTCTCTTCCTTCCTCCCTTCCTTTCTCTCTTCCTTCCTTCTTTCCTTCCTTCCTTCCTTCCTTCCTTCCTTCCTCCCTTCCTTCCTCCCTTCCTTCCTCCCTTCCTTCTTTCCTTCCTCCCTTCCTCCCTTCCTTCCTCCCTTCCTTCCTCCCTTCCTTCCTCCCTCCCTTCTTTCCTTCCTCCCTTCCTCCCTCCCTCCCTCCCTCCTTCCCTCCCTCCCTCCCTTCCTCCCTCCCTTCCTCCCTCCCTTCCTTCTTTCCTTCCTTCCTTCCTCCCTTCCTTCCTCCTTTCCTTCCTTCCTTCCTCCCTTCCTTCCTCCCTTCCTCCCTCCCTTCCTCCCTCCCTCCCTTCTTTCCTTCCTCCCTTCCTCCCTCCCTCCCTTCCTCCCTCCCTCCCTCCCTCCCTTCCTCCCTCCCTTCCTCCCTCCCTTCCTTCTTTCCTTCCTTCCTTCCTTCTTTCCTTCCTTCCTTCCTTCCTCTCTTCCTTCCTCCCTTCCTTTCTCTCTTCCTTCCTTCTTTCCTTCCTTCCTTCCTTCCTTCCTTCCTTCCTTCCTTCCTTCCTTCCTTCCTTCCTTCCTTCCTTTCTTTCTTTCAATTTGGTTTCTCTGTGTAGCTCTGGCTACCCTGGAACTTGCTCCTTATACCAGGCTAGCTAGGATCTCAGGGACCAGCCTCCTTTGCCTTCTGAGTGCTGGGATTAAAGGCGTGCCGCACCATGCACAGCCTGTTGTTTAGATGGGCACATTTATTGTTATTGTTTTGTTTTTGATTGGTACCTTGTCTTCTCCACTTAAGGAAGATACCTGTCTTCTAAATGCACTCCTACCTCTGATAGTGTGTGTGTGCCCTGTGGCCCGGATGAGTACTTGGACACCTGGAATGAAGAAGATAAGTGTTTGCTACACAAAGTCTGTGATGCAGGTGGGTCTGTCTCACTGACGCACATCCCCATCCATCCTTGGTTCCTTAAATCTGCTTTATAGAAGCATCTTAAATACGCCTGTTCCTTTCCTATGAATGTTGTAGGGAAAGGTTCTGCTCATGATTTTATGTCCCCAATGCCACAGGTTAAAATTTTTCATCTTTCTGTTCTCTAATATGCATTGCACGTTGAGAAGACACCTTAACATGAACAAAATCATGCCCCATCATTTAGTGTTTGTGTCATTTAATTCTGTACTTGTCCTGTTCTAAAGTTAGAGAAATTGAGGCGTGAGATTAACTTCTCCAGGATGAACAGATGAGAAGGACTCAAATCGATCCTCTGACTCATAAACCTTCCCCTAAACATGTATTTTATTGTTGTAGTTTATTGCTTTACCAGGCTGCCATAATTTTGGGAAGGGGAGATAGATGTATGTATGTATACATTTATTAGGGTTTTGAGACAGGATCTCACTTTGTTGTTGAGGTTGGCCTGGAACTCACCACTGAGTTTATAGGAATATATCTCCATGCTCAGCTCCATTTAAAAATGTATAAAATCTCATGGATCCCCTAAGAAGTTCTTTTTTCTCTTTTCCATTTTTTATTCTAAATACTAAAGCACCCACCATGCCCCTTAGCAGAGCGCCTGTGTGGATTTCATGACTGCAGTCCTGGCTGCCATTTATCATATTCTTTGGTATTTCTTGTACATTAAATTTAAAAGACTGATAGAATCCTGGTTCATATTGGCTATAGTCTGGCACAACTCCTTCCTCCATAGTATAGAGCAGATGAATAGGAGTGGGAATTTTATTTTTGTCATATTCACTACAATAAGTATGGGTTGGATGTGTTTCCCTAGTTCTGGCGATCCCTCTGTCCCTGTCCCTCTGTCCCTCTGTCCCTGTCCCTCTGTCCCTGTCCCTCTGTCCCTGTCCCTCTGTCCCTGTCCCTCTGCCCCTCTATCCCTGTCCCTCTATCCCTGTCCCTCTGTCCCTGTCCCTCTGTCCCTCTGTCCCTGTCCCTCTGTCCCTCTGTCCCTGTCCCTCTGTCCCTGTCCCTCTGTCCCTCTGTCCCTGTCCCTCTGTCCCTGTCCCTCTGTCCCTCTGTCCCTGTCCCTCTGTCCCTGTCCCTCTGTCCCTGTCCCTCTGTCCCTGTCCCTCTGTCCCTGTCCCTCTGTCCCTGTCCCTCTATCCCTGTCCCTCTATCCCTGTCCCTCTGTCCCTCTATCCCTGTCCCTCTGTCCCTCTGTCCCTGTCCCTCTGTTCCTGTCCCTCTGTCCCTGTCCCTCTGTCCCTGTCCCTCTGTCCCTCTGTCCCTGTCCCTCTGTCCCTGTCCCTCTATCCCTGTCCCTCTGTTCCTGTCCCTCTGTCCCTGTCCCTCTGTTCCTGTCCCTCTGTCCCTGTCCCTCTGTCTCTCTGTCCCTCTGTCCCTCTGTCCCTGTCCCTCTGTCCCTGTCCCTCTATCCCTGTCCCTCTGTTCCTGTCCCTCTGTCCCTGTCCCTCTGTTCCTGTCCCTCTGTCCCTGTCCCTCTGTCTCTCTGTCCCTCTGTCTCTCTGTCCCTCTGTCCCTGTCCCTCTGTTCCTGTCCCTCTGTCTCTACTGCCCCTCTGCCTCTGTCTCTCTGTCCCTCTGTCCCTGTCCCTCTGTCCCTTTGCTCTTCTGCCCCCTGGTCCCCCTGTCCCTCTGTCCCTCTACCCTGGATATGTCTTCATTATGGAACCCGGAAATTGTTGTTGGCATCTGTCTACTTTCTTTCTTTATTAGCCAGATGCTTCATAGAAACTCTTCCTGTCACTTTGTTTGGTTGGTTGGTTTGGTTCGGTTTTTGGCTGGAACTCACTTTGTAGCCCAGGTTGGCTACAGAGATCCACATGCCTCTGCCTCCTTGGTGCGGGGATTAAAGGTGTGCACCACAGCCAGGCTCCCTGAAGCCTACAGAAAAGGCACACTAAGTGCTTGTGACTTTCAGAATATTTGCTGCTTGTTCAACTTCCTCCAAAGTATTTGCATCAACATGATGAATTCATGAATGCAGTTGTCTCTGAGGGGCTGCCTTTTGTTGCAAACATTGTAGGTGGTCAGATCATCACAGTACTCTGAAGTGAACCCAGAAGGTCATCAGTGTTTGCACAAACACACACACATACACACACTGCACACACATGTACACAAACACCACACAAACCACACATGCATGCACACACTATACACATACCACAACACACACGCACCACACATACAACCCCCGCACACGTCACACACATACCACTAACACACCACACACACACACACACCATGTATACCACACACATACCACACACACACCATGTACACCACACACACACTACACACACATATACATCATACATAAACCACACACACACATACACACACACCACACACATATCACACACATACCACACATACACCACATACACATATACACCACACACACTACACCCACACATACACCACACACACACCATGTAAACCACATGCATACCACACACACACACACCATGTACACCACACACACATTACACACACATATACATCATACATAAACCACACACACACCATGTAAACCACATGCATACCACACACACACACCATGTACACCACACACACATTACACACACATATACACCATACATAAACCACACACACACACACACACACACACACACACACACACACACACACTGCACCCAAGAAGATCAGAGGAGGGCAACAGATCTCTCTGACAAGGGTAAGGAGGACTAAACTTGAGTCCTTTGTAAGAGCAACAAGTGCTCTTAAGCTCTGAGCCAGCTCCCTGGCCCTAGTGGGACATTTTACTTAGTGCTGGTGCTAAGGGAGACCCATTATTGTGACTTTGTAGGATATGCCCATTGAGCACAGCTAGGAAATAGGCATTTCTGTTTTAGACACTGGCCGATTTTAGGCTGGAGAAAGTACTGTGGAAACTCCACTGGGCACAGGCATCTGATCAAGTCTTTTTATTTCCTTTGATGACCTTGACTCATTGCTGTCTGTTGGAAATAAAGATTCATTCTGTCTACTGCCAAAATTAATTAAAGCTGAACACTGAACACATCAGATTGTCCTGAACTGTTGCCACCTCCATTCACTTACACTTGTGCAGGATCCTGTGGTATTTTGCGGAGAAGTGTCATGTGCTCCTATATGCTTCTATGTTCTACATACATGTTTCTGCCCAATTGCCTTTTATGCTGCAAGAATTTGGGCAGTGGCTACAGGGGCAAACGGGGTTCATGCTTGGGTCTAAAAAGCATAAAGCTAGGGATATCCCTTCTTAATTGGATAGAACTTTCATAGACAATGAAGGGAGAAAGGTTTGATTTCCCCTGTCTCTTTCCCTTCTTGGAGGTTAAGGTGCAGGAGCCATGTAGAAAATCCAGATGAGATGGGGGCTGTTCAGCATGTTTTATTTCCCCTCATTTTGTTCATTTGTTTCCTCTTGAAGATTCATTTTACTGTCAGTTATGTGTATAGGAGGTGTTATGTGCATGTGTGCAGGTGCCCAAGGAGGCCAAAGGTCAAATCCCCTGGAGCTAGAGTTAGAGGCAGGAGTGAGCTTCCGGACATGGATACCTGGAGGAGAATGCAGATACTCTACAAGAATAGTATGTGCTCATAATAATAAGCCATCACTATAGCAACTGGGCGATTTAAATAAGGTTATGACTTCATGCCATCCGTGTGCACACCAGTACAACTGAGTTTTCTTATTCACAGTAGTTGTATTCTATGAAATCACCACAACCATTGAGTTAGTGAGTTCTGAATCTCTCAGCCTTCTGGCCTAGATTCCTACAAGGCCTTTACCACATGTACAGACCCCCCTTGTCCTATGTGTCACCATTTACTATGTAGGTTCTGCGATAGCACACATCTCAAACTTACACAGACTTTACCACATGTTTTCTGGGCAGGGCACATCACTGCCTTCTTGTATGTAGAGCACAAGACAGCACTACACATGAGGCCTTTTAAAACAGGACAATGCCAAATAAGAGTTCTCAGAGATGAGAAAAGTCTGTTGGATGGGCTGCAAGGACACTTCTTTAGGCTGGGAACTAGCTAACTGGTGCAGTGATCTTCTGGAGTGCAGAGGACGCAGAGGCCCTTTTGAAGAGAGACTACAAACCGTGTGTGCTTTAACCTATGTCCAAACACAGTGCAAGCGTCAGAGATTGTAGTGAACATGGAAATTCACGTCAATATGAGAAACAAGAATTTGTGTGTGCTGGGCATTCAGTTTTACTACGTAATTAAATTCCCACATGTCCGTATGAGAGAAGCTGGGAAATTGGAGTAAAAAGGGAAGCATCTTCCATCTAATGGGAAGAGATGTGTGTACACACATGCATTCATGTCTCTGTGTGAGCATCTGTGTGTGTGTGTGTCCATGAGACCCTGGCCCACAGCAGACAGACTGATATCCAAGTATGGACTACTGCCTGCTTCTGAGCTTTGTCCTGTTGGCTGAGCACCCCAGAGCCTTTCAGGACCCCAGGATGGACTTACATCTTCAGAAACTCTCATAGTTCTTTCTAAACTTTGCTTAACAGTTTGTGTGACATCTGAACTTACAAAACAAACAAGCAAATAAACAAAAACAAGCAGCTGTGAATCCCACAAGCAATTAAACCTCCTAACACAGAGTCTAGAGCGCCCACACAACTCCTTAGTGCTGGGAAGAATAGTTTCCTACCAACAAGGAACTCTGGAGTTCCTCAAACCTACTGACTCACCCTGTTGATGGCCAGATGCAGCTGGCTGAAGGCCGTTTGGAGCTGGGTGGGGACCATGCACCAGGTGGGCAATGCGTCTGTGTCTCCTGCCCCTTACTGGTCGATCATGTCTCTTGTCTCCCGCAGGCAAGGCTCTGGTGGTGGTGGATCCCGGCAACCACACAGCCCCAAGGCGCTGCGCCTGTACAGCCGGCTACCATTGGAACCCAGACTGCGGGTGCTGCCGTAGGAACATGGAGTGTGCACCAGGCTTTGGAGCCCAGCATCCCTGTAGGCACGGTTGTGTGTGTGTGTCTGTGTGTGTGTGAGAGCCCAGCATCCCTGTAGGCACGGTTGTGTGTGTGTGTGTGTGTGTGTGTGTGTGTGTGTGTGTGTGTGTGTGTGTGTGTGAGTTCAGCATCCCTGTAGGCATGGGGCAAGGTTGTGTGTGTGTGTGCCCAGCATCCCTGTAGGCACGGTTGTGTGTGTGTGTGTGTGTGTGTGTGTGTGTGTGTGTGTGCCCAGCATCCCTGTAGGCACGGTTGTGTGTGTGTGTACACACTCTCCTACAGAGTCCTGTCGTTTAACCCCAGCTTTTGTCAGAACTGTGTCAAAGGTGCTCCAGGGAGTCCAGCTGACTCTCAGAGAAACCTCAGAGTGAACTGAAAACCAGTTTAGCCCAGCTTTGAACAGTGCACAGGCAGTCATCCCAAATTCCCTTACCCTTCCCTCCTCTTTGTGGCAATGGGCCTCAGTCTGTGAAACCCGAAGCTTCCCACTAAGTATAGTGCAAGAATCCACCAAGGCATTAAAAAACACACAGCCTCTTACAAGGGGGTTCACACCTCTGGACACGTTGTAAATTGACATTTACAGATACTAATTTTAAATTTAAAGAGTTCCTAAAGTCTCATCTGTTGTGGAATTATTTCAGAGTGTGCAATAACACACAATAGGCCAATGGAGAGGGTTGGGGAGGCGTTTCTGTCTATAAAGTGCATGGTTCACAAGCATGAGACCCTAAGCCCAATATAATACCAAGAATCCGCATTAAAAGCTAATCTTAGCTCCAGCAAGAAGGGAAGCCAGGACATGTGGATCCCTGGAGCAGGCTGGCCAGCTAGCCTAGGCACAGTTCCAGGCTGGTAAGAGACTTTGCCTACACAAAAGCCCCTGAAGACAGACACCAGGTCTTCTAACCTCCGCCCCCACATACCAGTGAGGACTGTAAAAGCAATTCTCTCCTGACTGCTTCGCATTCATCCACTTTCCACACAGAATTACCTCCTTCTCTTCATTTTGACGGCCTTTCCCAATCACCTCTTCATATTCCTTCATGTAAGAGTAAGGACTAATTTGAAGTCTGTGGTTTTTTTTTTTTGTTTTTTGTTGTTGTTTTGTTTTTGACAAGGGAATGATGAGGGTTTTTCTGGATTGAGCTGTCACCATTGCTCATTACTATATAATTGGCCACAAGTACTTTTGTTTTTAAGCTTGTAGAGTTATGAAAGTTCACAGCTCTTGAACTTTAGATTGGGATTGCCCCTGATGTTTGTATTTGAGCTAAATGTATCACCAGAATTACACGTTAGCACACAGTTTGTTATAGTTCATTTTCTGAGTTGTTGGAGCTGCCGAGATCCCCTTACAGCTCCCCAGCACTTCTGAGTGATGTCCCTGTCCACAAAGTGACATGGAGTTGGGGCTATGTTTTATGTTCTGTCATCTGAGAACTGCATTGTGCCCTTTAGCATTGTTGAGAGCAAAGAAGCAGGAATCCTTTCGGCTTACGAAAGAACTTCTGAGAGTCTTCTTGCTCCCAGCTTCTAGGAAGTGTTACGGAGCAGGTTTTCAGGATGCAACAAATGATTGCTTATGCTTGCCAGTCTTTTACTTAAAGACACAGTTTAAAGCCAGCATACTTGGACTGGGCTGGGAAAACTAAGATATTATTCATTTGAATCCACATGGAAGAATGTATCTAGCTATCACGGCTGGCCTCTGCATCAGTGCACTGACTCACCTGCACATGCTCTTTTGGAAAAGTCAACTTAAGTGTTTAATCAGTGAAGACAAACCTCCCTACCATAGTCTGCCAGCTCCCTCCAAATTGTACTTTCAGAACAGACAGGGCCTTTGGCCTTGCTGTACATTTACTGCCTTTGTGAACTAGGGTGCTGCCTACTGCCTTTGTGATTTCTGGAAGATGTTCTTAAATGAAAATATAAATAAATAAGAAGGAGGACATGATTGTTCCTAGATATTGTGGAGGAGAAGGAGGTTTATTGTAGATATGAGAGAGTGTGTAGCCAGAGCCAGAAACATCTGAGAGAGTGAACATGACCCTAAGCCATGCCATGTGAAGAGACGAGGGAGGGGAGACCCAGGAGACCAAGAGGCCAGGAGAGTAAAAAGGACTGATGTAGCCAAAATGTCTGAATAATATAGGGAAGAGCCTCTGGAGGAAGGGCAGCCCAGTCCTGGCCTGGAGAGTTCAGGGGTAGGGGGCAGGGTATGTCAACCAGGTGAACCTTGTAACAGATAGGAATGGAAGGATTCTGGGAGTAACTGCTGATGGCCAGCATCAGCTTTGATCTGTTAGCAGCCACCTCAGGCTTTGTACAGGTTCTGAGACCTAATAGTTCTCTCTGCCTTGAACCCTTGGACATGATATGCTTTTTGACAGTAGGTGGATATGAGGTAGAGGAACTCATTCTTGAGGCCAAGGATGTCTCAGTTGGTACAATGCTCATCTAGCATGCATAGAGTTCTGGATTTAGTCTCCAGTACCAAATGAAACCTTATATGGTGGTGAACACTTATAATCGTAGCATTCTGTTAGCAAAAAGCAAAGGATCAGAAGTTCAAGCTCTTCCTTAGCTGCATAGTGTGTTTGAGACCTGTCTGGGTTACAAGAGCCCGTGGGGAAAAAGTCCACTCATGCCTAAACTTGCAGTATATTTAGATTCAAAATATGACCTGGTCCCAAATACTGATTTCTGAGCACATTTTTTGCTTTGGATCATTAGGGAAAGAGAAGCAAGCCTAGGCTATTGTGAGTCCAGCCTTGTCACCAGTATTTCAAGTCTTGGCTCATGTAGCATGGCCAGGATTTGGGTTCATGGCAGTGTTTGGAGCAGATAGAAGTATAAGTTCTTTTGTTAGTATTAAAAGCCTGATTGTAAAAGAGAAGAGAAATGAAGGCTTTAGGGCTCTGCTAACAGGTCAGAGTTAAACAAATCCCAGAAAAACCAAGCATACGGAAACCAATGTTCCTGAATCATCCTCAGCATCTCAGAATCTTTTAGATTGCATTACTCTTTTATTTTTAATTTGTAACTTTAGTGTGTGTGTGTGTGTGTGTGTGTGTGTGTGTGTGTGTGTGCACAGCCCATTTGTGAGGTCAGACAACAACTTCTAAGAGTTGGTTTTTCCCTTCATTGTGTGGGTCCCAGCAACTAAACTCAGGTCACCAGACTTGGAGTCTAGCACCTTTATCTCAGCTACCCTTTCGTCATATTTAAAACAAAACAGAGAGAGAGGTGTCTTGGTGGATTCGTGGAGCTAGGCGCTGCCTGATGTGGGCACTGAGAAACAAACTCTAGTCTCTGTGTTCATCCTTTAAAATACTGTTTCAATTAATGTTCATTAGTCAGTGTTAGAATTGTTTCCTAGCCAGCCACACTGCCAGGTCAGTGTAGTAATGTATCTTACTTATTGCCAAGTATAGAAATCAAGCATATACTGCCTATCAAACATGTACCAAAAATTTTAATCTTATGTTATGTTTGTATTTATGAAAATAAATTAAAGACGTGCTGCTAATTTCAAAAGTCATTTGTAGGTTTGGCACCAGCCAATGGCCTGTTGTTGGTTTCACATTGTAGTCAGCACTGTTCATTTGTGCCTAGCACATCATCATGTGCCAGTTTCTATAAAGATAGACACAGAATGCTTGAGGCATCTCTTATGTTGAAAATTTAGCTTAGGAGAAATATGAGCGCTGGATCAAGCTTGCTAGCCAGGAGCGTCTGCTCTGAGTTCTGTGGATGAAGGTGAGATCCATACTATCTCATCATTTGCGTTTATGTTTTCTTGGGACACAGCCCGATCCATTTGCTTCACATATTGTCTATAGTTACTGCTGTGCTATGAGCAAGCACAGCAGAGGCCATAGGTCTCAAAGGCATAAAGTAGTTATGTCAGGCCTAGTAAAAACCTTGACACCAATAATTGTTAAGAAAAGTATAATTACCATTATTCTCCTTAGCCTGGTGAAATGAAGCTGATCGTTTCACTGTGGCAATGCACTATCATGTATTTAATAAATCAGCAGTTGACAGGCATTCCAGTTATTCTGAGTTTTGAAATAACAACTTTTGTAGTGAGTAAGTCCCCAAATGCTTGGGACCAGAAATGCTTAAATATCAATACTCCCTCCCCAAGATTTTAGAGTAATGAAATATCTTGGCTTTGGAAGAACATATTTCCTGTAGAGGCAGGGATGGCACTACATTTGCCTCCAGATTAAAGCAGATGCAACCATGAAAGCTGGAGTAGCTAGACAGCAAAATTCAGCCACATGACACCAATCAGGAAATATATTGATGCCTAAGACAGCTCTGAACAGTAAAAGATCAGGCAAAGCTGGACTTAGCTGGACATCAGATACAGTTTCAGTGGCCTGACATGAAGCCAGTTTCTGAACATAATTCTGTAAGCACTTTCTCCTTCCAAGCCTGGAGGAGCTAAAGGTAGGAGATACAGGTGGCCAGGCAGACACAGGGGAGATGGGGTAACACTTCAGGGACACGATTGTGGCCGATCTCTAAGTGTCTCCTTGTTTTTATCTGTTGGCTTTTTGTGTCTCTGTGTGTGTGTGTGTGACAGTGCAGCTCAACATGGACACAGTGTGCACACCCTGCCTCCTAGGCTTCTTCTCCGATGTCTTTTCATCAACGGACAAATGCAGACCCTGGACCAAGTAAGTGAGAGTGCAGAAGCCCAAAGACTTGATTCCGTTTAGACTGGTCAGCCTCAGCAGTTCTGGTGGAAGGCGGGTTTAGACTGGTCAGACCACAGCACTCAGCAGCTCTGGGTAGAAGGCAGTGTATTAGATTAGTTTCATCTTGGAAAATGTCTGTTGATGCCACAGTAGGGAATGGCCTGGCAAGCTTGCTCTTGGACCCAGCATGTGTCAGAGCCTCGTGCCACTAGTTAGATTCAGAAAAATATGACCTTCAATTCCAGCTTCTTTTTCCTTTACCTAATTTTATTTAGTTGAAAACTATTGATGGTTTCCTTGTCTGGGGCAGGAGTGGGCTGCTGTAGGTGGATAAGGCTTCCAGATATGCTACACATATCTGCTGTGACTGAGCTATGTCCTCAGCTGGAGACATTTACTGTCTGTCACTCACCACTCTTGGTTTGCCTTCTGGAAGTATGTGCTTATAAGTAGCCCCTGTCTGTGAAGGTGTGCTTACAACTGTGACTGTGTAAGTGGGTTTTCTTGGATAATCTCAAAGCTCTTTGCAAGCCTAATAACAGAGGTCCATCAGTGCCTCTGATTTCATCCCATCTGTGATCATCTTAGTATTTCATTTCATTGACATTTTAATTTCCAGTTTATTATTTTTGTTGCTGAGGATGAACCTATGGCTTTGCACATACAAAGCTACCTGATGATTTTTTTTCTACACTGAAATGGGAATCTCTGCCGCTTCTTACAGCTTCTCCGAATCACCGTTTACTTACTAAGTTCCTAGTGACAGGCATTTAAGCATTTCTGAGTTTCTGAGTTTTGTAGAGAAAGTGTGGTATACAGACTGAGCATCTCTTACCCAAATGCTTGGTAAATATTTCAGATTTGTTTTGGATTCTGGAATACTTTTAGATATGTACTGAGAACTTTAGGGGAAGGATGCAGAATTGTTTTGTCTTTCGTGTATTCACAGAACCTGAAGGCAATTATACACTCCAAATTATTTTTTGCAAGTGATATAAAGTTTTGTGATGTCTGATTTCCTAATTAAGAGTTCATGTTATAGTTCTAAAACTTTCCCATTCTGACTTGTGAATTTGGGGTTAGGGATGCTCCACAAATGCACAGCATAGCACCTTGCATGAGTTACAGGAACATATTCCTGGGCTCTTTTTTGCATCCTGTTGGTTGATACTAGTGATTAGTGCAATGAGTCTCAGTTACAAACATAGTCTTTATTTTTAAAAGCTCATATTGCCCATCCCACAGCTGCTACTGTTGTGTCTGCTTCTGTCCCCCCCTTTCAGTTTTCAGACAAGGTCTCACTATGCTGCCTAGCACCCAACTGTCAGCGTATTCCAGCACACGTGGCCCAGTAGGGTCTCACTATTTTATTCAGGTTTTATGTTGAGAAGATTGTATTTTTCATCTTCAGAACTGCACTCATGTAAGCCCTCTCTGCACCAGAAGTCTCTGTCTTGCAGACCTCTCTCAGTAGTTCCTAGAGTGTTCTCTGAGTGCCCCACCCACCTCTGAGGGCTTCCACTCCTCAGGCAAGGCAGGGAGTTCAAACATCCAGGACGATATGGCTTCCCTCTCTGAAGGAGCCGCAAGTCTTCCTCAGTATGACATTTCCTTTGTTTGTTTTTTGAAATCAAAAGCGTGAACCTACAGCTATTGCCTGCTTTTTCCTCATAGCTGTACCCTCCTTGGAAGGATGGAAGCACACCCAGGGACGAAGAAATCCGATGTGGTCTGCAGCTCTACTCTGACATTGAGCAAACCAGCCAAGGGTAGGATGCACAGAGCCTGCAGGGTGGTACATAGCCCCAGGGTGGTCTCTCTAGAATGACAAGCTGTAGCTACAGGGATTCATTTGTGCTTTTCAGCTTATTCTGTCCACGATTGTCTTGGTATTATTTTCATCAGCATTTTATTTGTTTAAAAGATTTTTTCATTTTTATTTTGTGTGTATGGATGTGTTGACTACATCTGTTTGTGCACCATCTATGTGCACTGCTCAAGGAGGCCAGAAGATGGCGCAGGATCTCTAGCACTGGGATTGCAGACAGTTGTGAGCTGCATGTGGGTGTTAGGAATCAAACATAGGTCCTTCGGAAGAGCAGCCAATACTTTTAACTTCTGAGTTATTTCTCCAGCCCCATCATTTTGTTTTGTCTTGTTTTATACAATATGAGTTTTTTTCTTTTCTTCTAAAAAATTATTCATGTATATGGGTGTCTCCATTGATGCCTGTGCACATCATGAATTCTCAGTACCCAAGGAGACCAGAAGATACTGTTGGATCCCCTAGGACAGATGTTATAGACAGTCATGTGAACCACCTTGTAGGTGTTGGGTATTGAACCTGGGTCCTCTGGAAGAGCTCCCAGGACTCAAGTGCTAAGCCATCTCTCCAGCTCTCCTTCTCAATTCCAGTTTTTCTCCTTCCTTCCTTCCTTCCTTCCTTTCTTCCCTCCATCCGCCCCCTTTCTCCCTCCCTTTCCCCCCCCCAGAGATTTTACCCCGTGCCTTTCTACATACTAGGCTACTTGATACTATTTCTTTACACTAAGTAGGGGTAAACTATAAACATAATGGCAGTGTCAATGCCCAGGTATGGTAGGGATGATAAGAGTCAGAGTGAGGGCATGTATGTGGAGATTTTGATCACACCACAGAAAGCCACTTGTTAGATCTGGCTGTGATTATCTGTGAGCATTTGCAGATCAAGCTAATCTAAAAATGGTTTTGAAAGCTTCACAACCATTGGCTAGCAGAAGCTTCTGTATGGCTGTAGCCTGGGGAGAGTCTTCCGAATGTACAGAGAACCAGATCACAGAACAACAATAAGGGCCACAAACAAGAAAAGCAGGTGTTGAATAACACACTCAGAGAGATGACCCAGGGCAGTGTGGTGGATGGCATTCACCTTCTTCTCGAGCAAAGATAGGTGGGGGGGGTTGGCCCCCTCAGAGGGGGAGGAGGCCCCTAAGCAGGATGGGTTAACAGCTGAGAACTCTCTGCCCTTCAGTTGGGAGCTCTCCGCTTCTGGTTGCCTTGATTCTTGGGTTGGAATTACAGGACTTTATCATCTTTTAACTTGGTCAAATGAAATAGTATTTAATATTGTGTTTTTTTCCACCGCAGAGGCCCAGATTTACCTGCCCAGCCTCATCATTCTGCTCCTCTTCATCTCTGTGGTGTTAGTTGCTGCTGTTGTCTTTGGCGTTTACTACAGGAAGGAGGGCAAAGCACTGACAGGTATTGTGCCCACGGTGGCATCAGAAAAGTGGCCTTGAAGAATATGGGTCCTTCCAGGAAAGCATCATAGATGATGAGCGTGTTGTCGCTGACTCTCATGGAACCTGTTATTTAAGTTTCTTACTTAGGCGGCTCAGTGGTTAAGAGCACCAGTTCACCTGTTGACCTTGGTTCAAATCACAGCACCCACGTGGGTTTTATGGCTTTGTTTGGCCAGAGGTTTAGACTTATACACTTGTTGTTTTAGACCGCTTAGCAGCTCGCCACTGCTTTGACCTTTAAAAATGACTTAGACATTTATATTAAGTTTATATTGTTTGGTCTATGGCTCAGGCATATTGTTAGTTAGTTTTTAAATTTAATTTAACTTATTTTTATTAATTTGTTTCCCACATGGCCTGTGGCTTATTTGTGTTTTTTATGTTTTTTTTGGGGGGGGGCTGACTCTGTCTTTGACTTTGTTTTCTTTTGTTTATTTTGATTATTTATTTTTTATGGTGTTTATTAAGGGTCAAAACAGATTTTTATTTAAATATTGATATTTATAGTATATAGAAAGACATTTTTATATCACCTCTCCATTTCTGTCTAATCAAAAAGGAAGGTTTTAATTTTAATATAGTAAAATTATATTTAACAAAACAGCTATTAAGCAAGAATTATAGTTATAATATTTAGTCTATTTGTATTTAACAAAATTAAAGAAAATATTTTATTATCTATTTTATCTTGTGGATCTAAAGTTTTATATTTAACATATTTTTAAAATAACTAATAAAAACTATATTTATAATTATTTAATTATCAACTATATAAAAGACTACAGAAGCTTATAATATTATCTAAGTAAATAGGAAGTTTAAGCAACTTTTAAAATCTAGAAATGACAGAGGTGACACTTATCTGTCTGGACAGTCATTTAAAGTTTTTTTTATGAAGTTGGGGCATTTATTTTTAGTCTATAGACCGGTGTCTCTGGCGTATGTATAATTTGGTGAGGTTGTAAATCTAAGGATGTGTCTATTTTGACATGGTTTGTCAGTCTCTTCTCTTCGTGTCTTGAAGGATGTCTGACAGGTTTTTGTTTTTTGTTTGTTTTTTTTTTGGTAAAGCAGGAACCTGAAGGACTATCTTGACTTATTTTGTCAAAGTTTATAGGTCACATTTTTATGGAACTTGTATGTCTAGTTTAAGCAGCATATTGTCAAGTAGTTAATATAAGTTTTTGTCTAGTGACTAACTGATGCCACAAAGAAAGTAAACTCTATATGGAGTTTTTTTTTTTGTTTTTTTTTTTTTAAAAGTAGATTGGTGTTGTTAGAAGCAGATCTGTCTCACTGTTTAGAAAAGTCTAAGTTTTTAAAAATATTTCAAATGTTATATTTTGTAGGTCTTAGAAGTGTTTGAAGATTATTTATCTAATTGAAATATATTTTTGTATATCTAAAAATCTTAACCAATATAACCGTAAGTTTGGTTATCATAGGTGACTATTAATTTGTGTTTTTATTATATATTATAATTTTAAATGAGTTATATAAACATTATACTTTAAACAAGAGTAGAAAAATACATATAGCATAACAAAATTGACCTCAAGTTTTTATCAATAAGCTAAAATCTACACTAATGTAAAACATTTTTAGATTAATAGCTGATTTTTTGATCAAAGTAAATTTAGTAATCTAATTTAGATAAACACCACAGTTAGATCTTATTTAGCTGTTTTTTAGCTTTTTCAGGCACACATTTTTTGGCTTTTTTTTTTTTTAACCTCCTCTGTCTTTCTATGCCTTCCTTAAATACCCTCTTTACTCAGTTGTTTTATATCTAGGTTAAAATTAAAGGCATGACACCGCCACTGCCTGTCTGAGAGCCTGAAACCCCTTCTATAAACTAAACTGACCTCAAACTCTGATTCGCTGAGATTAAAGGTGTAGGTCACCACTCCCTGTGCTGGGATTAAAGTGTGAGTTACCACTCTCTGATCCTCCTAGACTGACTGTGGGAACATCCTTCTAATGTCTCAGACTAGTTTTTATTAAATATGAAACATATACCCACAGGTACCTCCTAACTGTCAACTCCAGTTTCAGGGAACCAGACACTCTCATGTAGACATACATGCAGGCAAAACACCAATGCACATAAAAATAAATAAAATAAAAATTTTGCTTATTGTGTGTATCCATGATTACACATGGGTGTATGAGCCACAACATGTGTATGAAGGTTAGAGAACAGCTTTGTGGAGTCTGACCTTTAAGTAAGTTTGGGAGTCAAACTCGGGTCCATCAAGTGAAGGATATTTGCATCCTAAGATAAGAATCTTTGTGTCTGAGTCTTTGTTCAATTCTAGCAACGATAATGATTGAAAACAAAGGACACTGTTGGGTCTGTTTGTATATAAGTAAACAACATTTGGCCCTTCTGAACTTGCTCCTGTGTCAATGCTGGGTGTATCTATGGGCATCATTGCTACACAGGGACTTATCATTAACCCTGTAATATCCTTAATGAATGCACCCATTCAATGCACATAAATGCTCAAATAAATGGCTAGATGGGGAAGTCTTGATTGAGGTGCTATTTTGAAATGTGAATCTAAAATTATGAAAATAGATGACTTTATGTTTCTGGAATTTAGAGTTTTATTTTTAAAATAGAAAAACCAATGTTATTTTATTTCTTGAGGATATCTGTAAAAAGGCAGATAGTGTTTTTAAATACTACATCATGTCTGATTTTTAGATGACACTAATAAAAGAAGTGTGTTTTTAAAAATGAAGGAATTCCAGGCTTCTTTAGTTTTATGCTCTTCAGATATATTATAGTCATTTAAGAAACCTTACGTATTATGTGTTCACGATGTATCTGTGGGTGCATGTGCATGACACACATGTGAAGACAAAGGACAATTTTGTGGAGTTGGTTCTCTCTGTTCACCTTTAGTAGGTTTTGGAGTCAAACTCAAGTTCAACAATTGAACCTACCTTGTTGAGCCACATTTGCAATCCTAGAGGGCTGAGGCTGAAGGGATTCAAGGCTAGCCTGGGCAACATAGGAAGACTCTGTCTTTAAAACCAGAAGCCTGAGGTGTCTGGGGCTATGGTATTGTGATAAAGTGCTTGCCTAGCATAAGGAAAGCCTTGGGTGTGACCCTCAGGAAGATGGAAGTAAGAGAAAGGAAGTGTGTTTGGGGGTGGTCAGGGAGGTAGGATCTGAAAGAGAAGGGGGGAAGGCTCAAGTCCATGGAAACCATGAGTTTATAATCCAGAGGTTCAGAGAATGAATCAGTGGAGGGAGCATGAAAAAAATGGTGAGTTCACACTTTGTTAAAAGATATAGCAGAAATCATTCATGGGATGTCCTTCCAAATGGTACTTGCTCACTTTCCACTGGCAATCCCAGCACTTGGGACTGGAAAGATTAGAAGGGCATCTTTTGAGCAAGCTAGCTAGCTAATCTGTGTACACACACACACACACACACACACACACACACACACACACACACACACACACACACACACTCAAGCAAAAAACAAAACCACAAGACCCATAGGTCCTGACTTCAGTGTCCATAGTAAAGAAAGCATTGGATTTTCTTAAGGAATAGGATAAAACTTTATCGTTGCATATTATTGTCACAGAGGCATGTTCTTTGGTCACCTTTCTTGGTTATCTTGCTTCTTTTTATGTATAATAACATTTAAAAGGGAGTGAGAATGCCCGTAATCTAACAGCATCGTGCAGATCCAGCTGTACTCATGAGTGTTGGATGGATTATTAACGGTTCCTAGTTTGGTTTCTGTTTCTGGGATAAACACTGTGGTCAAAAGTATATTGGAGCTCTTCTGTATGTCTTTACATCTTACACTTTACAGTCAAGAAATCAGGGCTGGAGCTCAAGCCAGGAACCTGGAGGCAGAAACTGAAGCAGAGGCCATGGAGGAACGCTGCTGCTGACCTGTTTTCCATGGCTTGCTCGGCTACCTTTCTTTTCAAATTTATTTTATGTGTACATGGGTATTTGTTTTGCAGGAAAGTCTGTGCATCACATGAGTGCTTGCTACCCTCAGAAGCCAGAAAGCATCAGATTCTGGGTTAGAGTTACAGATGATTGTGAGCCTACATGCAGGTGCTGGGCAGTGAACCCGGATCATCTGGAAGAGCAGCCAGTGTTCTTCTTTTTTGAATGTTTAATTCTTTTTTCAAAGCAAAGTCCTCCCATCCCTCCTCTCACTCTTGGAAGCCCCCCTCCCCATTCCCACCTTCAAAAGTGTAAGGCCTCCCATGGGGAGGCAGCAAAGCCTGGTGCTTTTAGTTGAGACAGGTCCAAGCCCCTCCCCCTGCATCAAGGCCGAGCAAGTCATTCCATCTAGGTAATGGGCTCCAAAAGGCCAGCTCATGAACCAGGGATAGATCCTAATCCCACTGGCAGGGGATCCTTAAACAGACCATGCTACAAACTGTCTCCTGTGTGCAGAGGGCCTAGACTGGTCCCATGCAGGCTCCATAGCTGTCAGTCTAAAGCTTGTGAGTTCCCATTAGCTTGGTTCAGTTGTCTCTTTAGATTTTGTAGTAGAAAGTTTTTGGCTTGTCCAGCCTGTGATCCAGACCCGCAGTCCTGCAGTCCCACAGACACACACACACACACACACACACACACACACACACACACACACACACACACACACACTTACATTAATTTTATGCTTATTGGCCTAGGGGCCAGGCATATAATTTGCTAGCTCTTGCTCTTAAATTAACCCATGATTCTTATCTTGTTCAGCCGTGTGGCTGGTACCTTTTCTCGGAGCTGCATTTCAACTTCTTTCCTCTGCATCTGCTGGCATCTCATCATGGTGTCTCTCTGTCTTCTCTGCTCTGATCTTCCTGTTCCCAGAGTTTTCCCAGTCTGGTAGCTCTGCCCACACTTCCTGTCTGCCTTCATCCAATCAGTGTTTTTATTAAACTAGTAGACAGGACAATTATTTATAATGTAATAACATAATCCCGCTACATTTCCCTTTTACATTTTTTAAAACAAGAAGAACCCCAAATCTAATATCATTTTTTCCCATTACCTATAATGACTTATAACCAACACTGTAAACAAACACAAAAACTCCATTTTGGGGGAATATAATGTAGTTCTCTAGGCTACTTCCTGTGCTGGCAGTCCCAAGGGGACCCAAGAAAAATTTAGAGTTATGGACAAGTCCTTAGTGGAGCAGTCTGTAAGGCTGGGCCATCTCAGCCAGTCTCCTTGAAGTTGTTTTGGATGCAGAGTCCAGAGGAAACTAACAGAGGTGCTCTGAAATGCTGGATCATCTGGGTCATCCATTTCCATTGGAGACTTTTCAGGGGGTCTTCCTTGATGAAACTTTATTTTCTTTAACTAGAAATAAATCCAAAGCCTCTCATTTCTGTGGCAATAAAAAGAAGACCTCTTCTCCAACATAGCATACCTTTTGATTTCAATTTTAAAGTCAGTTCATTTATGAAATATACAGGTTGAATTAATCCAACAATATTCATAATCAAATGTCTTTTAGCAGCTTTTACTACTTCGTGTTCAGTCAAGAAGCTTAAAGACAAGACAATAACACACAGTATCTAGACACTCTCTGTATTTTCCATTTTACATGGCTTATTACTATTTCATTTTACTCTCTCTTTTAAGGACTTTCTCATCTTTTTTTCTCTTTCAAGCCTACAAATATTTTTTTTAACACACTCTAAACCATTTAGAGTTTTTAAAATCTGTCTCTACTGTTTATCTCTTATCCTATTCTGTTTCTGACCACATCTTTGCTTGGGTAGGGTGGCTGAATCTACCCAGCTCCCTCTATTTCTTTATGTTTCTGACCACACCTTTGCTGCCAAGGTGTGGCTAAAGATTAAAGGCTTGGTTAGGATGCTGGCTGGCTCTGCCCAGCTCCTAGTCTAGCTTCATAGAGTTCAGCTTTTTAGCAGAACTACTGGTAGAACTCACAATTACCACTCTGGAGAATTTTAGGGTCCATATAACCACCAAGTAAAGCACTGCCATCTACTGCTCATGAATCCATTTAAGTACTTGGCAATAGGGCCTCTTAAAAGACTCACAAGTCTTTTGCCTCTAAGGCTTAATTAGGAAGCCTCTCTTTAAAAAGCCTCGATTCTCCTTGCCTCCAGCAAACAGAGCTGACCCAAGAAAACCCTGCTGCTATTAAGAAGCAGTCTTTGATTCTGTTTTGTTTTTGTCTATATAAACAGAAAGATTAAATACATCATTTACAACTTGTTGCTTATATCTAGGCTCCTGTGAGATTTCAGGAACCAGCTGTTTTGGAGCTTAATTTGCACTCCAGAAGCCCACCATTTTTAATTCAAACCTATACACCACTCCAGGGCATCTCTGAACCAAGGCTCATGCGAGAAACACAACTGGAAGCTGGTTTTGGCTCCAATTCTGTGCTCTAGAACTGTTTTTAATTTTTCTCCAGCTTTATGTGGGTGTTTATCACCCATGTTAGGCCGCCATTTGTAGTAGAAAGTTTCTGGCCTGCCTGGTCTATGGTCCAGACCCACAGACTCACAGACCCACAGCCCCACAGAAACACACAGATGCTTATATTAATTTTATGCTGGTTGGCCTAGGGCCCAGGCATATAACTTGCTAACATTTTACTTCTTTTCTGTCTGCCTTCAGCCAGTCAGTGTTCTTATTAAACTAGTCAGCGGGACAGTTATTTATAATGTAATAACATAATCACACTACAAGATTTACAAATCACCATCTTGACATCCCCCCCTTCTTGCATAATCCCTCCTCCTACTCTTTGACTGGACTCCTCTGAGCTCAGCCCAGTGCTTGCAGCCAGTGTTCCTAACTGTAGATCCATCTCTCCATCTTCTCAGTTATTTTTCTTAGACAGCCCAAGCTCTCCTGTTCAGGGATGGCATTGCTCACAATAGGCTGGGCCCTCCCTTCCACATTAATCAAAAGTAAAGGACATGTCTCTCAGAGAGTCCACAGGCCAATCTAATTGGGGCAGATCCTCCGTTTGAAGGCCCCTCTTTGTAGGTGTTTAGGTTTGTATCAAATTGGCAAAAACTCTGACAGTGCTTCTCTCTCTAGAAATCAGCAAGTGAGATGTTGAAAAGTAAGATGCCTTCATAGTGCTGAAATCGGTTTATTTATTGTCTGGCTAACTCCAACCCCTGTGCTGGAGACGGAGCCCAGGTCTTTGCTTTTGTTAAATGAGTAGCACTGAGCCATATACTAGTCCTGTTGTGCTCTAACTATAAGGCTGGAACTCAGAGCTTTGTGCACTCGGGACAAGCTTTCTGCTGTGGAGCTTCACCCCAGCTCCAAGTGAATGATAATCAAATTATCTTAGGAGTTCTAATCTCTTACTGTAGCACTTACGGTGGGTTTATTTATGTGAAATTATCTAAATGAGAGAAAGTCAGATACACAGAAGACAATGACACATTGAGCTGGGGCAGGGGAAAGAAATGGGCACAGCAGCAGATGTGAGAATATTACACTGTGTAAGAGGTTTTGCTAATTGATTCATTTTAGCTCTTGTTGCTATATACAAATCACCATTTGACATGATGGATAAGTTAATCCAATTTATTATAGTAATCTCTTCACTATCTATGTTTATCCTATAACATCATGCCATATAAGTTAAATATATAAAATAAAATTTATATTAAAAATAAGTAGAAAATTTTAACATGAAGTTCTTATTTTTGATTTTTTTTCCAGCTAATTTGTGGAACTGGGCCAATGACACTTGCAGCAGCCTAGGTGGAAATAAGGTAAAAGCGTTACTGCCCTCCCTACATGCTGCTGCAGTCAAACCTGTGTTCAGAACCGATCCCTGTTGAATAAGTTAGTGCCCATGGTCTTCATCACGCCTCACTCCCACCCCTTCCCTGGTCCCAGGCTGGACACTGAATGGTCTCTATCCATGCTAGGCAAGCATACTACCCCTGACCCAGTGGTCTTTATTTCACTTCTGTTGTCTCTGTGTGTATTTTTAGAACTGACCTTGATCAGCTAGTGCAGATTTCAAGGAGGAACCATCTAGAATTTTCCTTTACTTTGTAGCTATTTAATATGCTTTGTCATAATTTCAAAAATCATTGAAAAATATTAAGACTTTTGCAGTAAAATGTCTGATGCCTGATTCCAAATTCACCAAGTATCTTATACTCACTGATTTATTCTTTGTTCTTTCTGTATGTGAATCAAGTAAGTCTGGAATCACTTTAGGGTGATGGAGATGGTGTATCCCTTTGCTCTTAAGTATCTAAACGTGCATTCCTTAAGAATAGTCTTTGTCAAACAATAAATTTACAAAAATGAAAAAATAAAAAGCCAAGACTGAGATTGGAAGGATGGCAAGCGCGTCTCCAGAGTTCAGTTTTCAGTGCTCATGCTGGACAGCTCACAAGCATAGGCTGCCACAGCCTGCAGCTGTGTCTCTGCAGGACCCTGTGCCTCTTCGCCTGCTAGCACAACTAGGCTCAGATGCGTGCCCACACACAAACAGAAATAAAGAGAAGAATGCAATATATGTTCACGTTCCACTCACTCTCTCCTTTATAAAAATCACACACACACACACACACACACACACACACACACACACACACACACACACACACATTTATTCAAATGGCCCTGGTCATGCAGCTTATTTGAAAGAGTCCTTGTTCAGCAGGCACAAAGGCCTGAGCTGAATACCAGAAGAGAATAAGCTTGTCTATAATCAAAGCACCTGGGAGGTAGAGGCAGGAGGATCAGAAGTGTAGACTCATCCAGTACTCCCTAATAAGGCCAGCCTCAGTTATATCAGACATTGCCTCAAAGATCCAGAACTAAACAACAAAAACTTAACAGTGACTTAACTATTTTCTAATCCACAACTGATATTAAAATGCTAGTTCTTCTAGCTTGTCCTTTACATCTTTTATAAGTTTAAAATTTATCAACTGCATTAGACTGGTTTCTGTAATTGAGCTCTAATACCATAGGATCTGCTCTCATCTCTCCCTTTTCCTGCTTGGTTCTTCTGTTCTCAGCATTACACCCAAGCCCTTTCATTCTCGATAAGTCTGCTCACTTGCTGAATTATAGAACATGCAAAACTCAGCCATGCCACAGACAAAGCTACAGACTGGATTTCAATACATGTTTATGCTATCATTACTGTCTTGCAGACAGGTGTGTTCAGGTGTTACTGGGATTAGCTCCTCACTTGTGTAGTGTGCAGACAGGTGTGTTCAGGTTTACTGGGATTAGCTCCTCACTTGTGTAGTGTGCAGACAGGTGTGTTCAGGTTTACTGGGATTAGCTCCTCACTTGTGTAGTGTGCAGACAGGTGTGTTCAGGTGTTACTGGGATTAGTTCCTCACTTGTGTAGTGTGCAGACAGGTGTGTTCAGGTGTTACTGGGATTAGCTCTTCACTTGTGTAGTGTGCAGACAGGTGTGTTCAGGTGTTACTGGGATTAGCTCTTCACTTGTGTAGTGTGCAGATGCAGTTAGTTGCAGTAATGATCCAGTCATTTCTGTTTCTGTTCCTTTCTAGACTTCTTTCATAATCTGTAATTTTAAACAGCATAAATAAAGCCATTAGAGTATGGGCCACCTTTACTTGTCAAAATAGAAATGGTTCATATCAAAACTTTTCATCAGTGGTTAGGTAAACATGTTGTAATAACTCTGGATATTCTGAATTTACATCCTCAGGAGTCCTCAGGTGACTGTTGTACTGGTGCGCACTCAGCAACCTCCAGTCAGAGAGAAGTGTGTGAAGGTGTCTCACTAATGATTCTGGAGGAGAAGATGCTTCCAGAAGACATGTGCTATCCAGAAGATGGTACTGGAGTCTGTGGGCCTGTGTGTGCAGAGGGTGGAGATACCAGGATGTTCACATTGGTCAGTGAAGTTGAGACTCAGGGGGACCTCTCAAGGAAGATTCCCACAGAAGATGAGTATACAGACCGGGCCTCACAGCCCTCTGATGGGTCATTGTTCCTGATCCAGCCTGGAAACAAGTCCACACCTCCTTTCCCGGAGCCTCTGGAAGTGGGAGAGAATGACAGTTTAAGCCAGTGTTTCACAGGGACTGAGAGCACAGTTGATTCTGAAGGCTGCAACCTCACTGAGCCTCCATGCAGGGTTGACGGTACTCCTTTGTTCCCTGAAAAGTACTTGAACAAAGAAGTAGAGGGTGACAGTTGCCTGCCCTGGGTGCCCAGCTCCAACCCAACAGATGGCTACACAGGTTGTAGGAACACTCCTGGGGAGGACAATGAACCGCTTGTGGGTTCTCAGAAATGTGGACCATTGCCCCAGTGTGCCTACAGCATGGGCCTTCCCAGTGAAGCAGCAGCCAGTATGGCAGACACAGGAGAGCAGCCCCAGGACAGGGCTGATGTGAAGTTTCCAAACTCAGAGAGAGCAGCTTCGGGGTCTGCGAGTTCCCCCAGTGAACAGCCACCTGCATCTGGTAAGTACTTTCCTGGGCTCCTGCTTTTGAGCACAAAGGCCCCTCTTGGGTAAAGATTTCAGAGGCATATTTCACAGTCTTTTGGAGAAAGAAAACCAACACAAAAGACACACAGCCCAACTCCTTTGTCTGCTAATAGACACAGGGTCTCCTGTAGCCCAGGCTGCCCCAAAGTCACCATTCTTGGCTAGGATGACTTTGATGTCCTCCTCTGCTCCATCTCTCTAGTACTGGACTTACAAGTGTACAACATCACACCTGGTTTATGGGGGCTTCATGTGTTTTGGCTGAGCATTCTACCAACTGAGCAAATGTCTAGTCAGCCTTCGCTAAGCTCTTTACAGGGGCTTTCTGTTCTGTGCATCGTGTTGTGGACTGTGCTGGCTGTTGTTATGACATCATCCACTAGGGAGGCAGCTACTGCCTTGGACATGCCTGAGTCCTTTGCCTTCAGGCTTCTCATGGGTGGGTTCGTGGTCAGTGATCCAACAGTAGGATCAAACCCTGAATGACAAAGTCAATAGTCATTTTAGGAGTGACTGAATCATGGTGTTCCCTCATATTTGGGGAGGGGTGGGTAAAAGAAATTTGGGCTTCTAAATCTCAGGACAAACAAAACTCTCTAGTTGATTGATCCATAATTATTTATTTAAGTAGCAAGTTAATGATGCAGTAAAGTGTCTTTGTTACTTTATAAGAAAAGGCCATTTTATAGCCACCACATTTAATATGTTTATAAAACCCAGATGATAATTTACAATTTAGCATCATTATAGAGATTTATTGCTGCAACAGTGCTGGGACACAAACAGTCCACCAATGGCAATATTATGACCATTTTTTTTTTGCCTGAGGTTAGAACACCATCTGTTAAAAAAATTATGTGGTATAGAGGACTTCACAATTGACAGTGAAAGTATCCTCTGCATATTATTAGCCTGGTCAGAGGCAGGAAGTTCACCGAGAATCTTTTAAATGCTGTAACTATTCTCCAGAAGAAAAAAATTAGAAAGATATGTACCTTCCAGAGGCTTCAGAATCCCCCAGTTCCCAGAAGAGGGGGGATGGGAGGGAGGGGAAGCAAGTCCTGTGGGGCACCTCTCAGTACCTCTCAGGTGCCTTTCTTCCCTGGCTCTTGGTTGGGACAAGTGGTACAGCATTTCACAACCTGGACACAGCCAGACTGAAGCTAAAGCTCAAGGCTGGCTTGCCATAGAGGCTCCTGGCCTGATTGCTAGAACAGTGTGAACTCCTGTCTCTGAGGTCATATGTCTGCTATAAACACACAAACACACTGTTCAAGTCTCTCAGTTGTCAGATTGAAGGAGAGGAGACATTCTGGGTACCAAAAGAACTGATCTGCTTTTCCTCTTCAAGACTCTAGAACCTTAAAGAAAATGTACACATGGTGTGGTGATATATTGTATAGTTAATTACAAATAATCTGGAATATCAGAGTACAGAGCCAAGTCATGAAGGTCTGGTAACCCATGCTTTTAATCCCATCATTTGGGAGGCAGAGATTCTCTGGATCTCTGTGTGTTCAAGGTCTAACGGAGCCAGGCAGTGGTGACTCACACCTTTAATCCCAGCACCAGGAAAGTTGATCCAGAATTGAAATAGCTGGGTGAGAAAAGAAAGATGAGGAGGAGAAGGTGGAAGCTCTTCCCTTGGCCTGCTCACCTGGTCAGGCTGAGGACTCCTGAGACAGGACCTACCCCGACCAGCCTGAGGAGTTGGCTGGGTGAGAATTGGCTGTGGGCTGTTCCCTGTCTCTCTGATATTACAGCTATCCCCCAATATCTGGCTCCAGTTTTTATTATAATACTAAATAGAATTTGTGCAATATCTGGCACCCAACATGGAGTATGAACTCTAAGATTAAGAGTCTATTGACTGAATTAGCTGGGCAGTGGTGCCTTATGCCTTTAATCTCAGCATTTAGGAAGCAGAGGCAGTTGGATCTCTGTGAATTAGAGGACCCTGATTTACGGCGAAAGTTCCAGGACAGCCAGATCTACACAGAGAAACCCTGTCTTGAAAAAATAAGTTAATGTTCTGAATAAATGGGTGTGGATCACAACTCCCTGACCCTCACAGAATGGCTCTGTACGCGATACTTCAGACTATTTTTATTAAATATACACTATATCATCATAGTGCAGGGCATGGAGGGAGAAAGAATCACAGAACCCAAAGCTGAACTTTGTCCTCCTGCCAGAGCAAAATCACTAGGCCTTGTGTATCTGTCATGTGTTCCTTGAGCACCAAACATCTAGGCATAGAGGAAAAAACTATCACGTGTCATCAGCAGGCAGTGTTAGTCTGCAAAAAATTGACACTGCTGTTTCCGTGTCTGATGCTTAGCCATGCAGAACACCAGCCAGCTCATTACCACTGGCCGTCCAAATTAATTCTTGCCCGAGGAGAAGCAGCAGCCAGATTGATTTTTAAGACCATCCCATTCTCTCCAGAATTACTTCTACATGATCAAGCCTTATGGTCAAAATAATATAATTTTAGCTTCTTCAAACTGTCATAATGCATACTCTAAAATGTCTATGAAAGCAGGTGATGGTTGGGAATGAGAAGGACCTACTTAAAGAAGATAGCCTCTTTTCCTGGGATTTTAGATTTTATGTCAGGGTGTTTATTCTGCTTACTTAAAATTATAGCCAAATCAAGTGGTTTCTGGGGAAATGACAGTAACTGGGGACTTCTGGAGGAAAGAGTACCATGTCATCTTTTTTTCTCAACTGTATTTTAGTGTGTGTGTGTGTGTGTGTGTGTGTGTGTGTGTGTGTGTATGCACATGCACGTGTCCCATGATTCTGCTGTAGAAGTCAGATTTTGGCAATCTGTTCTCTCCTTCCACCATGTGAGTCTTGATCAGCCTCTGGCTGCCAACAAGTGACTCTACTTGCTGGGCCGAATCTCCAGCATATGCTACCAGCTTTTTACAAAACATAAATAGCTGTTCGAACAGCTCCACAAGGAGATTCAACCTGAAAAAAATATCTATGGTTGTTAAGTCTATTCTAGTGATGCTCTGACTCAAAACAAGCAGTAAGTAGCAGACACCAGTGAAGGGAGAGGCATACTTTAAGCTGTGTCTTAAACAACCAGGCCTTAATTCTTAGGAGATGCTTAATTCTGGGCTCATGATGGTTATCTCGGTTACAATCCTAATCGTAACAATCCTAATTTTTAGTCCATTGCTGTGAAGAGACACTGTGACCAAGGCAATTTATAAAAGGAATTGTTTGATTGGGGGCTGGCTTGCTATAGTATCTGAGTTTCTGTGATCATGGTGTGAAACATGGCAACACATGGGTAGACATGATGCTGGAGCTACAGGCAGGAGGCAGAGAGAGAGAGAGAGAGAGAGAGAGAGAGAGAGAGAGAGAGAGAGAGAGAGAGAGGGAGAGGGAGAGGGAGAGGGAGAGGGAGAGGGAGAGGGAGAGGGAGAGGGAGAAGGAGAGAGAGAGAGACTGGACATAACATGGGATTTTGAAACGTCAAAACCCACCCCCAGTTGCATATCTCCTCAAACAAGGCCGCACCTTCTCTAACAAGGCAGTATCTTCTAATTCTTCCTAAACAATCAACCAAATAGGAATTAAACATTCAAATATGAGCTCTTCTGAGGCCATTGTTATTCAAATCATCACATTCTATTCCCTGGTCCCCATAGACTTGCATACATATCATAAAACAAAGTGCATTAAGTCCAACTTCATAGTCCCTGAGGTCATAGTCTCAAGCCTGTTTAAAGGTTCAAAGTCTCATTGGGCTGTGGTGGCATAAGCCTTTAATCTCAGCATCTGGGAGACAGAGTCAGGTAGATCTCGATCTCTGTAAGTTTGAGGCCAGCCTGTTCTACAGAGTGAGTTCCAGGACAGCCAGGACTATACAGAGAAACCCTGTCTCAGAAAAAAAAAAAAAAAAGTCTAAAGTTTCTTCTGAGACTCAAGATGATCTCTTAACTGAATCCCCTGCAAAAGCAAAAGCACAAACAAGTCACATACTTCCAACATACAATGGTACAGAGTAGCGTACATTATCATCCTGAGAGGAAAAGAAGACACAGTGAGGACCAAAGCAGGGCAAACTCCAAGTCTGATGTCAAAGAGCTTGGCACCTCCTTGGTTTCCCCAGTTTTTCCTGTGCTGTTGCTTACAGCAACTTTTGTTCTTGGGCTGGAGCAAGACCCTGTGTGTAGCTCTTCTTGCTGGATATCCCATGGGTCTTTGACATCTTGGGATGTCCAGTAAAATCAAGAGTTCAACTTCACAACTTCACACAATGGTCCCCATGAAGAGACTCTCCTGCCACATGGCCTATTTAACCATGGAAGAAGATTGCACCACCCTTTCACACCTGCACTCTTAAATCCAGAACCATGTGACTGAAACTGCCAAGTTTAGCTGCTTGCTGGAGCTGGAAACTGCCCTATCCGTAAATTATATTTGCACAGAATTTTCTTAAGGAACAAATAACTCCTTAGGCTGGATCTTTTCCCAAGCTTCAGGATTAGCTGGGTGAGTCTCTTCCTGAGGGCATCACTCCATTTATTCCACTAAGCATCTAACTTTTTTTAATCTTCTCATTTCCTTGAGTACAAGATGTGGATCCAGCATTACTTTTCCTGGTTCTCTTTTTCTTTCAAGCTGTGAGGTTTGTATTTCTTTTTGCCTTGCTTGCTCTTTTTATTATAGATCTGCAGTGGTCATGAGTGGTCATTAGTAACTACAAGGCACAGTCAATACTTGGCTGTCTTGAAATCTCCACTGCTAATGACATTAGTCTAAAACGCTTCCATTCTGTCTCCAGCAAATTTTTTGGACAAGGGGATAAAGCAGCCACATGAATATTACAAAAGTAGACTGTACCCTAGTCACTAATGTTGTTATCCTCTGAAGCCTCTTGAGTTGGGCCTCCATATTTGTTCTCAGCACTACAGACTTCCAAGTGCCTACTTAGGACAGCCCATGGAGCCCCAGTTCCAACATTCAGTTGCGTTTCTAGTCCAAAGTTCCAAGCCTTCCTAGTCCTCCAAATAGCATGGTCAGGCCCGTCATGCCAGCTTCTGTCTTGGTCAGTGTTGGATGGCTGTGAAGAAGTATTTAACTGGGGGTTTGCTTAGAGTTTCACAGAATTTGTCCATGATCATCATGGTTAGAAGCATTGGGAGGCAGGCACGGCACTAGAGCAGAAACTGAGAGAACCCTGGTGTGCAAGCGAGAGGCAGTAAGAGAGCAAGAGAGAGGCTGGGCCTGACTTGGGTTTTTCAAACCTCAAAGTTGACGCCCAGTGACACACCTCCAACAAAGCCACACCTCCTAGTCCTCTCCTAAATAGTTCCACTAACTAGAAATCAAGCATTTAAACATACAAGGCTATGGGACCATTTTGTCTAGACACCACACCCTCTTACAGGGAATTAGGAGAATTTTCAACATCCTACTAGAAAGTTGGTATTCTAGAGGAAAGAATAAGAGCTGCTTTTGTTTACCGTGTCTTCTACTATCCTGTCACTGGCTTCAGCTTCCAAAATCATCCATTTTGTTCAGATATTCTGAGCTGGAAAGGGTTGCTCATTTATAGGACATCAACACTCCTTCATGAACCCCAGCCCCATATTCCTTCCTATCAAACAATTATGGATTGTCTGGAGTTTTGAAAATAAGAATGGATTGATGATAAGGAGTGTAAGAAGAACCTATCATTTCAGAAGTGAAGTCCTTCTGCAGCCTGGCTGCGGATCTGTGGGCTGTTTGTCACAATGCTGGCATTTCACAAGCCTCGATACCATCACAATGGTTATCAGCAGCCTGTCAGAAATGCTTTAGTTACTTTGCCTGTTACTATGTGAATACCTGACAGAAGCAACTCAAAGGAGAAGAGGGTTGTAGCTCATGGCTCAGTCTAGCACATTGTGGAAGGACAGAGGGCGGATCCGATTGGCCACATGACTAGAGCCTGGTAGTTCTCTCCTTTACCCCATTCTTTCTCACCTGCCCCGACACCTCCCACCCCATCCCCCACCCCTACCCCCGACTGTGACCTGGTACTGCTCAAATTCAGGGCCATATACTCACAGTTAATTCATCACTCTGGAGATGCTTCCATCACCACATCCAGAGATGTGACCCAGTCTCCTAAATCCAGACAAGGTGACAATGGAGGGTAACATTGCCAGCAGCCACAAGCAATCACTAGAAATTTCTATAAGCTTCTCATCCCTCCTCTTTTGAGTATCTCAAAAGGTGGCTTGGTCTGTGTATTCATGGATATCTATTTAGATGCTCATTAATTTAAACAGAATAAACACAGAGACAGGAAATTATCATTTCTATGTTCACCAATGTGGTATGCTCTTAGGAACTAGGGGCTAAGGGGTCTGAAGAATTGGCCCTGACAGTCCTGGACACATCTTTCTGCACCAGGTGGAAGAGACAGAAACAGCAGAGCAAAGTCAAGCTGCTTTAACCTAGCAGAGAGCCTTCCTAGCAAAGTCGTGGGAACACAGTGCAGAGGAGGAGGAAGATGCCTGCCTTTCTTATCTTTACCCCCATCCCCGAGCCACTTTAGGAAAGACATTTCCATCCTGAAAGGTTGGGGGAAAGACTTTTCTGTCTAAATTTTGCTCCATTTTCTTTCCTCTGTTTCTCATGCGGCTCACTGTCAGCTATCAACTGGAGTTCCCCTTTGATCTAAGTATCATAAAGTGGATAATAAATAGTTATTGGGCCCTGAAGCTTCGAGTTAAAATTGGCATTTTATAATTCACTTTTCAGTAACATTTGGCATTTATTAATATTACAGGTCAACACATTATTTCAGAATACATGAAAAGCTGGTCTAGTTAGATGGCCCAGTGATCCAAAACACCTCAGCACAAGTGTGAGGACCAGAGTTGGGATCCCCAGAACCCACATACATACCAGGTTTGTGTGGACGTCTGCTAGTAATTTCAGGCCCAGAAGGCAGAGACAGAGGCTCCTCAAAGCAAGCAAGATTAGCCATGTAAGCAAGCTCTGGCTTTGACTGTGAGTCTCTGCCTTAGTGAATGAGGTAGAAGAGTGATATTGTCAATCTTCCTTCTTAGAGACCCAGCACCAACCTTGGGCCTCCACATGCACATGTACACATGCACACCCACTCATCTTCCTTCTTAGAGACCCATCGCCAACCTTGGGCCTCCACATGCACATGTGCACATGCACACCCACTCATGCCCATATATATGTGCCCCCACACGTGCAAAGACATATATATACACATACACAAAAATTTGTTCATATTTTTCTTTGTGGGCTGCCCTCTGTTCTGGGTCAATAGGCCTCATTTGGGAAGGGTTTTCTCCATGAGACCTCTAACTAATTCTTAGCATGATTCAGAATGGAACTGTTATACATTGCTTCCTTCCCTTGTATCAGATGCTCAATTTCTCCCAAATACACTGCCATAAAAAGCATATGGGAGAAATATAAAATGTTTGAGTGTATTTGTATATATTTTTAGTTCTCATCATAGAGAAATCACCATGACAATTTGGTAGTCTTATCTGGCATGCTTCTTGTATTTTAATATTCATATGATATGCATCTTAAACAACATAATATGCTTTGAGAAGAAAAGAGTGAATTCCTTTACTTAAGAATGCAAATTCTGCCAGGAAGTGTTTTCTCAGAACCAAGCCTGTTCTCACTGCCTGAGAAAGACATTGTCTACATGGAAATACAGAGCGAGCCTTATATAAAGCATGGACTTAGTACAGTGTAAACATCTTTCCAATTATAATAAAGCAGATCTTTTGTTAATTGTTTCCATTGTCTTAGATGCTATTTTAACACTGTCATGTTATCTGAACATTTATCTAGCTAAGTCACATTAAATATTAGCAATAAGTCAGCTAACCATTTAAAATATAATGAAAATTCCCACGTCATTCTGACGTGGAAGTTCTGATGTTGAGTAGCCTTCAAATACTGTTCTACTAGCTCCATCACATTCAGAAATAAGGGAGATTGCCTCAATCGCCTAAATCTTACAGTCCCATCAGTGACATACATTAATTACTAGGGTCTAAGGAGATGGCTCAGTGTAAAGTGCTTGCTTACCAAGTAAGGATGAGTCTGGGTCCCAGCACCCACTTAAAAAGCAGTGTGTGGCAGTGTATCACTCTAATTCTAATTCTGGGACATGGAGACTGATGGGCCCTAGGAGCCACCTGTCCTTCCAGCCCAGCCAGTGAGCTCCAGAAGCAGTGAGAGATACTGCCCATAAGATTAAGTGGCCTGTGCAGACATGTCACTCTGCTTCCAAATGTGTACCCACATATTAGCCACACATACATGCTGTGCACACACGGCGAGATTGTCATCACCATGTACTAAGATCTTTGCAAGTATCATCTTAATTAATTGCAAAAACCATGTGGAGTAAGTTCTGCATCCAGGATCATGAAGTTAGTGATCAATGCAAGCAGAATACAGTGGTAAAGCTTATGCCTCACAGCACCATGCTATTGCCTCTAAATTGGTGCCAGTGGCATGGATTTCATTTGATTATTCTGCCTTGGAAAGGTCTTGGTGCTCTACAGAATAAGCAGAAACACAGCCTGGTGTGAATAGCTATCCTGGATCGGTGAGGGACAGTTGTCAGGCCAAGCCAAGTCCAGAAGTTTTCACAGGCAGAAACAAGATATGCAGTAAGGGATGGCTACCTGACCTGTAACATTTTTCTCCTGCCAGTTGTCTCTGGAAGCTTCTGATTTTTTTCTCCCACCTGCTTCTAGCCGTCTTCCACTGTGAGCAGCCGGCGGCTTCGGCTTCAGAGGATAGATGTGAGAAGGGAACCCTGGGGAGAAAAGCAGGCAAAAGAGAAGGGCAGCCTCTCCTCCCTTCGCCTGCATCCTGCTTTAGGGGCTGGGGAGGTGACTCAGGTGGAAAGGGCATGAAGACCTGAGTCCAGATCCCCAGCATGCATGTAAAAGCAGGGTGCCACAGCACAGGCCTGCGACCTTAGCAATGGCCAGAGAAGAGAGAGATAAGAAGACTCCTTCAGCTCACTAATCAGCCAGCCTAGCCAAACTCATACGGTCTGTATTTCAAAAATAATGTGGAGAGGAAGGCACACCAGCATCAACCTCTGCCCTCTTTGTGCATACACACATGCACAGCCATGTAGTCACACCTTTACACAGTCACAATGCAAACACACACCACACCACACCTGCTCTCATCAGTGGATGACTTTGTTTACTAGAACCCATGCATGTTCTCAGGGCTGTGAGTGTGAGCTGATCTCATTGTATTTTAGGACCTAACTTTTGTATTTACTTTCAAAAAACAGTAAGTTTGATAGGCAAGAGGATTGTTACTATTTAAAAAACTATTGAAAGCTTTGGTACTACTATTCAAAGAATGAGTTGCTAAGAATATCTTGCCATTGAATCTGAAGTTGATGAGAGAGGGCTGTCTGTTCAAGAATGAGGGAACAAACAAACTCCGGGTATCTGCATGCAGATCCTCCCAATCCTTCATTCTCACACTGCTATAAAGGAACTAAGGAACTAAGGTCTGTTTGACACACTGTGTAGACCCATTCTCCATAATCAGAAAGTTATTGAGAGTTTCCCAAGAAGTGGCAAGAGGTTTAAACATCAGGAAAGCATCCTGGAGTCTATGTTTGAAGAGCAGTGGGACTGGACAGACATAACTCAGATGGCAGAGTGCTTGCCTGGCATGTGCAAAGCCCCAGGTTAAATGCACAGCACTGTATAAACCAGGCAGAGTGGAGACAGAAGCAAGATCAGAAGTTCAAGGGCATCTTCAGCTGTGTAGAGTCTGAGGCTAGCCTAGAGGAAGATAAAGAATAAGAAAGAAGGTTGATCAGTAGATACCTACAATTCACTGCCTTATTGAATATCTAGTTCATCGATAGAGAATATAAGATTGCCAAATCCTTCTGCAGTATTGATATATGACCATCTTATTAGATGTTACCTCCGAAAGCAGGGACATTAAATCAGAGCATCTGTGGTTTTACCACACAGCTCAGGACCACTGACAGACTTTTCAGAGCCTTCTGTAAAACAAAAATCAGCACACCTTGTGTAAATATTAATAGGACTCTCAAGGTGATGATGGTAGCTAAGCTTTCTATACGTGTGGTCCTGGGCAGATGTGTAGGTGACTCATTAATGATGGCCATTTTTCTGCCTTTTACATACTGGCAAATCAGTAGGATTTTTTTAAAAAGTGTCTTTTTAGTGTTATTTTTTAATTTTATGTCCACCAATGTTTTTACCTGCATGTATATCTGTGTAAGGTTATCAAAAACTTAGGAACTGGGGTTACAGACAGGTGTGAGCTGCCATGTGGTGCTGGAACTGAACCTAGATCCTGGATCCTCTGGAAGAGCAGCCAATGTTCTTAACTGCTGAACCATCTCTCCAGCCCTCAGATTTTCTTTTTTAAGTTTTTAGTCTGTTCCAGTTGACTCTCACAAATGGTAAGCATGGTGAACTTGATCAAAAGGTTGTTTTGTCAGAAATCATTCATTTACATTTTTATTTTATGTACTGTATGTGTGTGTGATGTGTGTGTGTGTGTGTGTATGAAAATGTGGAATTCAGAAGACAAGTTTCAGAGCCATTTAGTACTCTCCCTGCATTGTGGGATTTGAGGATTGAGCTGAGGTCACCAGGCTTGGAAGAATGCTTTACCCTGGGTCATCGTGCTGTCCCATAACTCCAACCTTCAACGAAAATAAAAGAACCAGAAAACCCATAAATAATGTTGATAATCTCATTCTCTTTCTAGGTAACTTTTTTCTTTTTTTCTCTTTCTTGGTCCTTGCTTTTTTCTGCCTGGCCCATGCCTTCCAAGAATAACATTCATTATTCTATGAATCAAAAGGTTGTGGGTCGTTTAACTATGTCCTAAAAGCTAAAGGAATCGAGAGCCACACTGAAGATAAGAATGGAAAACAGAAGTGTATACTAGGATTTCTAGTGTACTACTATCAGGATAAATTTGTTAAGGGAAAATGTCTTGAAGTGAAATGCTAAGGATGCAAGGTCTTATACTTTTTGTGTGTATAGGATGACACAGAAAAGCTCAAGGTTTTACTGGGTTCACATTAACAGATCCTGACAGGAGAGATAAATGCAATGGGCTTATTGAGATGATTTGTTGGCAGATAAACATGTAAATGGTAAATGAATCTCATGTACCCTGGCACCACCAGATAAATCTAAGTATGATGAGCAGAAATAGAGATGACCTTAAATCCAGAATCATAAATCAGTCCTGCACCAGTGAGAGAGGTGCTCTATGGTTTAATATACTGAGGAACAAAAGCGGTAAATGATGTCATAGTCAAACAGAAGGGCTGTACCAAGGGAAACCATACTTCTAAGCAACTCACAATTACCAATTTTATTAAATCGATATGGCGTGTGTTTAGTTAGAATATAGCAGTTATGACATGTATGTGTTCCCTTGTTTCCTGTTCTGACTTTCCTCTGTTGAGTTTATCTGGCAAGAACAGATGAGAACTAACAGCAAGTAGAGGGAAAGGCAGATGAGGTCTGTTTCCGTTTAGTGCACAATACAGTTTAAAATCAGCTGGGGTGCAGAAGTCCTAACTGGGCTTCCCGATTGTGTGTGTGTGTGTGTGTGTGTGTGTGTGTGTGTGTGTGTGTGTGTGTGTGTGAGAGAGAGAGAGAGAGAGAGAGAGAGAGAGAGAGAGAGAGAGAGAGAGAGAGAGAGAGAGAGAGAGAATAGTTCCTGAGGCTTCCCATTTGGTGGGGAACAGCAGGAAGACTTATGTGTCTTTGCATTTGTTGCTCACATTTAAAATCTTTATGTTTTCATGGGCTTTTCACTGTGCCTCCACACTGGCTTCTCAGGAAGTACCCCACCAGCAGGAGGAAGCCTACCCAGAAAGAATGTCCTGGATGCCTGTAGCACATTAGTCACTGTCATTCAGAGAGAGTAATGCAAACTTCATCATATTTGTATGTTACTGTTGGGCTGGGTCACAACAGAATATGGGTGAGGGCTGGAGGAGACCTGTGAGGGACCACTTCCATGTCCCTGGCCTCTGAACACACCAAAAGGTTCTCTGCGATGCTTTGTGTTGGGGGTTTGGCCAGTTAGTTTCACCTGGGAGATTTATGAAAATTGGATCTTTAAATGAAAGAATAATAAAAAGGAGACAGGTTTCTAATGTCTGTTAGATACCCTGTTTTATTAATCTAAGACTGGTCACTTCCAGATATCCACCAAGGAATGACAGAGCTAGATTCCTTCCTCCTCCTCCTCTCTCTCTCCCCTCTTTCCTTTTCTCCTCCCCTCCCTCCCCCTCCCTCTGTGTGTGTATGAGAGAGAGACAGAGAGCTTCTTTGTCTTACTCTTTCTCTTTTTTCTTAGAGGAGTAAAACTGAACTTTATTAACATCTGCTGAAATCTGAGCCCACTTAGCTCCATGATCATCCTGCGGAGCTGAGATGTCGGGTCCCTTTTGGAAGGAGATGGGAAGGCCATGAGGCCATGCCTCAGTTGCCCCAGGGAGCTGAGGTCTGTTTAGCTGGACCACACTACCTGTACTCAGATCTACTGACATCCTCCTCTCCTCCCTCTCCCTCTCCTCTCTTTCCCCACCCCCAGAAGCTTTCTCCCTCCCTTTCCCTCCAGCCTCTCTCCAACTGAATGCTGTCTAGATTCCAGAATGCAGGTGGGTTCTGGAATTGTGTATGATCCCGGTGAGGTATGAGATGAAAGAAACGCAACGGCCCATAGGCTTGCCTCCTTTCCCACCTCCTCACTTCTTCCTTCCCAGTCCCTGCTGCCCCCCCCCCCCATCACAACGCCAAGGTGGCTAAGGTGGCTAAGGTGGCCCAAGCTTTCCAAGGGAATGCCATCCTGTAAGTAGACCCTGATGCAGCTTCTCTGTGCCTTGCAGGGAACGTGACGGGAAACAGCAATTCCACCTTCATCTCCAGCGGGCAGGTGATGAACTTCAAGGGCGACATCATCGTGGTGTACGTCAGCCAGACCTCGCAGGAAGGCCCGAGCCCTGCGGAGCCGGAGCCGGAGCCCGTGGGCCGCCCGGTGCAGGAGGAGACGCTGGCACGCAGAGACTCCTTCGCTGGCACCGCTCCGCGTTTCCCCGACCCGCGCGCCACTGGGGCAGGGCTGCAAGAGCAGGGTGCATCCCAGAAGGAGGAGGACGGGACATCGCGGCCTGTGCAGGAGCAGGGCGGGGTGCAGACCTAAGGGACAATGTACGGAATGAATGACCCGTGCTCTCTGCTTGCCCTGGGCGCAGGGCACCAGTGGCTTTCCCCAAACAGATGTGGCTAGCCACTAGCACCTCAGTTTGGCCTTCCTTTTTGCCCTTTTCTTTTCCGTGTCGGTGTCCTGCCTTACTGCGGCCTGTATCCTACCCCGTATTTATATTTCACTTGCCTTTGTAGTGTCCTCTCTCTTTCCCTCTTGACTATTTAAGAGTTTTCTTGCCAATTCTGAAGGTGCTGTCTCCTTTGCGGTGTTTTGCACTCCGTCCCACAATGGTCTGGTGATGGCTTTGCCAGTGTCCTGTAGGCATTTTCAGGAAAAGGCCAGATGTGTAAAGCTGGGAAATGAAGTGCAAGAAATGAGTAGAGGGACTTTTATTTTCTGGAAATATTCTGTGTCTCAGTTTTTTTTTTTTTTTTCAAAAGAAGGGAGATATTGCCCCCCACTGCCCTCCCCCCCAACATCAAGCAAGGTTTTTCAAATTGTATGAATCCTTGAGAACAGCATGTGGCCTGTCTCCTACCTGTTTTGTTTTGTTTAGTTTTCTCTCTCTCTCTCTCTTTCCTTCTCTCTCTCTCTCTCTCTCTCTCTCTCTCTCTCTCTCTCTCTCTCTCTCTCTCTAATTTCTTTGTACCTGCCTGAGTGACAGGTACTTGGCTACTAAATCTCAAAAGAAAACAATCCTATCTTTTGTGATTTGGCATTCTCTTTTTAAATGACTGGCAGTCTAGAAAAGATGGAAAAAGTGAATAGGACATGGGGCCAAAGAAAAAAGAAGGTGACAGGAAATTCAAGAAAGAATGAATAAAGTTGACATGATAATCTGAATAGTCTCTTTGTACTTAAGAATGTCGGAAATGTGTTTAGGCAGCAGGCCCTCTTCTTTCAGACTGTTTGTACGTGAGTAATTAGTTCAGCTTGTGGAAGTAAAAATAAAATCGTGTGTGTGTGTGTGTGTGTGTGTGTGTGTGTGTGTGTGTGTGTGTGTGTGTGTGTGTGTGTGTGACTTGTGCATTTAAATTCAAACTAGGAGATCTAGAGACATGGTTTGAAGTTAAGCAGAGTAAGAAGTTGAATTCAATACCTAGCACCCTCCTGGGCAGCTCCAGGGGATCCATGTCCTTCTCTGGCCTCCACAGGCAACTACATACATGTGTGTATACACACACAAAACAAATTAGAATTCAAATTTCCATGACATGAGTACTTGAAAATTAATTATCCTACAGGTGATCTTCTTTTGGAATGGGCCATTTCTCAAAGAAGCAGTTTAAGACTGAAAGCACTGCTTCTCAGGTACTGGAGAAAGGCAATGTGATGGAGCAAACTGCAAGCAGTTTTGTAAGCTGGTAGATTTTAAGCATGTCAATAATGGTCATTGTACAGTGTGAATACCCAGCTGAGCAGAACACCCACCCACCACTGGTATCTTCCTCCTGATTGCATTCCCAGGGGTTGAGACAGTTGATGGTGATTTTTGATGCGAAAGTAGAGAATGACTCTGTAATTTATGGGACTCTTTCACTAACTAAAGAACTGGAGGGAATAACGACAGTGTTGGAATGATGCAGTGATAGGATTCTGTTAATAGCCTTCCAAAGAGAGATGTTACTAAATTCAACAAGACCATTATTCCCTTTGTTATGAAATGCATTAAATAAACTCCATAAGTAGGATGCAGAGCTAAAACCCACACCTACCAGGACTGTCACCATCTCTCTGCACCTACTTCATCTTTGTTCTTGCATTTCCCTCCATACAAAGCCGATAAGGAAAATTTAACATCATTTTTCTACACAGAGTTATCAAAAGGATGCTTCAATGAGGTTGAAGTACCTTGAATTTCTAAAATCAAAACTGGTAAGGGCATTAAGAATCTACTAGGGCGGTGTTATAGGCTTCCTCACACTGTCTTGGTTCAAAACCAATCAAATGATAGGAAATATGTAATGAAGATATATATGCATGTGTGCGGTCATAGTTGAAATGTTTGTGACAAATATAAACAATATAATGAAAAATTATTTTAATTGGATGGTAAAGATACTATTAAACCTTTATTTGTCCATAAAATATTATTTTTCATGTCTTATTAAAACAAAGCTCATTCCAAAAGTTATGATTCAGCCAGGCATGATGGCACACTCCTTCCATTCCAACACTAGGGAGGCAGAAGCAGGCAAATCTCTGTTAAGTTTAAGGCCAACATGGTCTGATGTTGTTCCTTAGGACGCTGTCCACTTTGTGGCTTGAAACAGGATCTCTCACTGACCTGGAACTGGCTGATGAGTCAGCAAGTCCCAGAAATCCACACTACAGCATCGAGATTACAAACTCATGGTACCTGCCCCCCAGGTGGAACTCAGGTTCTCATGTTTGTGTATTTTAACTGAGTTATCTCCCCAATTTTAAACCAACTCTTTTAACATGCTTGGCAAAAGGATGAATGTGGGCAGAAGTCTGTCTTTAGTGGAAGAAATGAGTTGTTGAAATGTTTGTAGTAGTCTGATGGCATGTGACCTCCCACTCCATTGTCCGTTGACTGTGAGGATCTGTGGGGAGCACTAAAGATGAGTTCTATAACTTGCTTTGCAGTTGGGATAAAAGACTGCCTTTCTATAGGATGTTTTTAATGTTTGGACCTTGAGTGGCCAGAGAAAGGTGGTGCAGAGAGCTGGAGAGCCAGGACCTAAGGAGGAGGGACTGCCAAGGGAGGCTGTCTCCCAGTGCTACAGCCCTGCCAGAAAAGAAGTGAGACTTGACACTGGGTGAGTGTCTCGGTGCAGGTCCACCAAGAGTCTAGCTGGCATCGGTAAAGGTGAGCTCAGAAAGTTTTGGAATCCTGACAACAGACATATGGAAGCAACACCAAGAAACTGCCTTTCCACATCTCTAAGGTGACAAGGTTACCCTCATGACCTCAGTGTCTTTTGACACTCTCCATCACGGCTTCCTATGGCTTTTCTGAGCCTGACTCTCTTTCTCTTTGCCTACAGTTATCTGGGGTCATTCTTGGCCAACAATATACTTTCAATTTCCTTTAGTAAATTTAATATACAGAAATGCTCCTCAAGTCAAAGGAAATGAAAAACAAAAACAAAAAGCCTTCAACAAGATTATCACTAGCACAGAAGGTAAAATCACCAGTCCTGTTACTTCTAATTTCATTCTGGCCAAAGCGCTGGTAACATTGTCTGTGTGATGAGGTGAAAAAGGCTGACATTTTCTTTTTAAAAAATGTTTTAATTTTACAAATCAACCACAGTCCCCCTCTTTCCCCTCCTCCCACTCACCCTCTAGCCTCTCTCCCTGCCCCACAATCCCCCATTTTACTCCTCAGAGAGGATAAAGCCTCCCCTGGGGAGTCAACAAAGTCTGGCATTTAAAGTTGTAGTAGGACCAAGGTCCTCCCTCCCAAATCAAGGCTGAACAAGGTGTCCCTCTGCAGGAAATGGGCTCCAAGAAGCCAGCTCACCAGGCTGCTATTTTCCATCAGGCCCCACTGAGGGTTCATCACATGCACATGCCTCACTTTCTATCCGCGTTGGTGGGAAGCAGCAGTCTAGCATGTGTGGGGAGAACCACACCCTCCCCAAGCCCCCACAACACTTTCTCTTGGTGTCCCTCCTAATGATTGTCATCTCCTAGACTTGGAAGCCATGTCACATTTCATGCTGTCGTCCTTAGTTAGACTACATACCTGGGCTGAATTCTGTCACCCACCACAGACATTTATCTATTTCTGAAACTGGGACAGAGGGACACATCTTCCACAAACAGTCAGCAAGGCCATGACACCTGACCCAGATGCTGTCACCTGCTGCTGTGTATATAGAGGCTATTTGCTTAGTTTAATGTTCTCTTGTCCTGAGAGCCGAGAGAAGATGAACCTATTAGCCTTTCCATCGTAGCTGAAACCCCACAAGCTCCACCCACAAAGCTGTCACTATACCCAAGCTCTTGGTCTCCCATGAGCAAGAATGCAGGATGCAAAGGCTTTGTGAACAGTGAACTCACAAGAAAACACACATTCTCATGATGAGGTTCTTGAAGGCCACCTTCTTGGACAGAAAAGTGACACAGATTCATCTTTACTGATTTTTGGGACCTATCTCAATGGTTATGAGGTTACGAAAATTTTTATTTAAGGTTTTTATTTACTACATCTGTGGAAAATAAACATTTTTAATATCAACTTTCTATAGAGTTTGCTATAGGAAATCGAAGCTCATCTTTTTTAGTTAGTTTTATGAGTTCTGACAAAATGACTTAGGTGGTTAGCTCATCTCAAACAAGATACAGGCTGTTTGCAGGACCCCTGCCGCTACCCGCTACTGCCCTTGAGTGAGTCCCAGCCTGCCCATGCTCTGTTCAGTTGAGCACCATCCCTCAGACCTCTTCCCAGGCAGTACTGAGTTATTGGGCACATTGTCCCATTTCTATTTACTGGTGCAATAAGCTTCTGTATGGCTAGACATGTTACTTAATGACAATTGACATTCACTCTAAAAACTGCTGTGGTCATGAAATGAGATTTTATTTCTCTTGGGTAAGCTTCAGGAGTGAGAGAGCGAGGTCTCTACTTAAGAAACCTCAAATTACTTCCCAAGTGTCTATAGGATTTGGTATTCCCATCAGCAGGGATGAGAGGCTGGCTTATTCCACACTCTTCCCCTTTGAGTGCTTGTTTTTATACTAACTATCCAAATTGACATATAGTATCTGAGCATGCTCTAAGGTGCAGGCTGTGACTTCATGTCTGGCCCTCTTTATCCCTAAACTAGGTGAAATATGTTCAGATTTTTTTTTTTTTTTGAAAAGATTTATTTATTTTGTATACAGTGTTCTGCTTGCATGTATGCCTGCAGGCCAGAAGAGGGCACCAAATCTCATTATAGATGGTTGTGAGCCACCATGTGGTTGCTGAGTATTGAACTCAGGACCTCTGGAAGAGCAGCCAGTGCTCTTAACCTCTGAGCCACCTCTCCAGCCCTATGTGTCATATCTTTTAAGTTGTGCTAACTTGTTTTCCTGCTCCCTTGTGATGTGATGATATATTGCATATTTAATAAAAATACTCAGGACTATCAGAGGACAGAGCCATCTTACCAACCTTTTTTGTTTTGTTTAGTTTTTTTTGATACAGGGTTTTCTGTGTAACACTCCTGACTGTCCTGGAACTTGCTTTGTAGACCAGTCTGGCTTTGAACTAACAGAGATCCTCCTGCTTCCACCTCCCAAGTGCTGGGACTAATGGCATGTACCACCACAGCCTGGCTGTTAGGCCTTGAGCTCACAGAGATCCAGATCAGATCTCTGTCTCTTGGGTGATGAGATTAAAGGTGTGGGTTACCACTCCCTGACCTTGGCTCTGTGGGTTGCTCTGTCCTCTGGTGTTCCAGACTATTTTTATTAAATAAACAGTATATCACCACAGAGTGTCTACATGCATTGTGCCAGCTGAGATTTCCCTCCAGCCTTTTTCAGTGACCTTTGAAAGTCCTCTTATTTACTGAGTACAAAAGTACACAAGTTTGTAAAATTTGTCTATTTTTTTATCGAAAAAATTTCAGTCATGTTTTTCCCTCCCCCACTTCCTCTTAATTCCAGCCAACCTTATGTGCTAAAAAAATAATCATAACAAGGGGCTGGAGAGATGGTTCATTGATTAAGAGCACTGGCTGCTCTTCCAGATGCCTTGAGTTCAATTCCCATCACCCACATGGCATCTCACAAGCATCTACTATAACGGGCTATAATGCCCTCTCTGGCATAAAGGTGTACATTCAGGTGGAGCACTCACATACATAAATAAATTTTAAAAAGTGTAAAATATAAAAATCATTCCTAGGCCAAAATATTCCTCTGGGGCTGGAGGGATGAGGCAGCATTAAGAGCAATGCTATTGCAGCAGACCAAGGTTCGATTCCAGCAGTGACGTGACAGCTCACAACTTTCCGTAACTCCAGTTCCAGGGATATATATTCTTTTTCTGTGTGGTTGAAGAGACAGTTTTTATTGTAGAAATGAGGGAGAGAACATCCAGAAGCATCTGAAAGAGTCCACATCAGGGAAAGAAAACAGTAGAATGAGCATGGCCAGCAGACTGAACCAGGCCCTGAAAGGAGAGAAGAGGGAGAGAGAGAGAAGAGAGAGGGCAAGGAGGCCAAAGAGAGCCCCAAACCAAGATAGCCAAGGGCAGGAGTGTGTGTTCTTGGAAAAGGAGGATGGAAGTGATCATATCACTGCCCCCTCAAGCTGTTTTGCTCCCATCACCAAACTATGCAGTGTGCGGATGGCTACATGTCACACAGCTCCCCTCATGGCCTTCTCTCCCACCTCCAAGAGAAATACCACTTTCCCTCATTACAGTCTTCTTCACCATCTGAATCCAAAGTGTACCTTAGTTTAAATACTTCACAGCGCATCCACTTTCTCTCCCACAGACCAGGCCAGGTCCATTAAAGAACACAGTGATGTAGGAGCTTTCACTTGACAAGATGCATTCAAGATGATATTGGTAAGTTTATTTTAGAGTAGGCACTGTGTGACCACACATAACCGGCCACTACAGCACCTCCAACTGTCACCATATACAGTAGGCCCCACAACACTCCATATATGTCAATGTTCAATCAATACACGATGGATGACTGAATGCAAAAACCTTCAGCAATGTTCTTCAACCCTTCTACAACTTGGATAAGGAGTATTCTCAGAGACCTATGTGTTCAAAGGTGGGTCCTCAAATCCATGACATCGAGGTAACTTCACTAACAGATTAACCCACTTTGAGTTCCCAGCTCAGTGGGTTGTTGGAAGGACATGATCACTGAGGGCATGCTGTTAGAGGGTCAATCCTGTTTCCACTCTTTCCCAAAGATCATGATGTAAGCATCCTTATCCACCACATTTACCTATCATCATTATATCATGCTTCAGGTCCAAACAGATGAAGCCAGCCAACTGTGGCCTAAGACCTCTTACACCACATGTCAAAAAGTCTTCTTTTTTTTTTCTGAATATTTTGTCATAGTGATGAAAGTTGCCAATCTCAGGGACTGGTTAATTTTCCCAGCCTATGGTTTCTCACTGAGGTTCACATACTGATAAAAATTCAGTCACAGCCACAATGGAAAAAGACTGGAGAGCTGAGTGACCAGGTACCTAATGAAAACAAAACCAAAGAGGTTTCCTGCAGGTGAGGCCAAGGTAATATCTGTGAAGAAGACAAGACAGGCATTGAGCTGACAGAGCTGAAGAAGTCCCGCCCCACCCATCACTGCTGCTCCTGTCTGAGCTCAAACAGGGAGCCGTTTTAGCTCAGAAGGATCAAGAGTTTCATCATTCTAGAAAACCATCCATGGGAACAGTTTTATACCAAAAGATTTCCAAAAGCCCAAGAAGGAAAACAAACGCCTGAGATACTTGGGGGAGGGAAGGAAATGCCAATATGAGGGAACCTCAGTTGAGAAAATGCTCTGTAAATTCAGGCTGTAGGAGGGCTGGTAAGGCATTTTCTTTATTACTGATCGACAGGGGAGGGCCAAGCCCATTGTGGGAGGAGCCATCTCTGGGCAGGTTTTCCTGGGTTCTGTAAGGAGATGGGCTGAGCAAGCCTTTAAGCAGCACCCTCCATGGCCTCTGTTTCAGCTCCTGCCTCCAGGTTCCCTTCCTTCAGTGATGAGCAGAGATATGAAAGTGTGAGCCAAACAACTTTTCTTCCCCAAACTCTTGCTTTCGTCATGGTGTTTCACCACAGCAATAAAAACGTTATTGAAGACAGGAAATAAGAGAAAATCAACAGACGAATCCAGTCTTGGGCTACAGACAAGGACTCCTGACGATTGCTTCCAAAATTTATTTCTATAAAAAGAAAATAGAGATTTCCCTCTTCTGAGCACCCAGGCCAAGTGTGGGTCCATGGGCCGTGACAAACGGAGAGCAGCCCCACTCATAACAGCTGAGAGGTACAGACCTATGTTGCTGGGTATGTGCTTCAGTGCCTCGTAGATTTCATAAGCGCTATCACATGTGAGAACAGCCGCAAGAAGAGAGCTCTTTAAAAACAAGAAAACAATTACAAGCCTAGCAGGTACCTGGATGACTCACTGTCATACGTGGTTGGTGTGAACATTGAGCACAAGCCCACGGCATGAAGGAAATCTACCAAACACTGTTGTCAGCCATGGGTCTCTGTCAGCCAGCATCTCTGTCTCATGCTCAAGCAGGCAAAGTACTCACAGAGTGGATGAATGCCATTACAAAACAGGACGGACTGTCCCTCTCTTCCATAGATGTGCCTTCCCCAGGCCTATTTATATCAAGCATTTTATTTTGATAATTTTTGTTTTCTTGAGATGAAATCTCACTATGTAGCCTTGACTGGCCTGGTACTCAGCTGTATAGACCAGACTGGCCTCAACCTCATAAAGATCTGCCCATTTTTTGCTTCTTAAGTTCTGAGATTAAAGGTGCGTGCCACCGCATCTGGCTGTACGAGGCACTTTAATGAAAGTTTACTTAGCATTGCAATAATACCCATGAGGACTCAAAATGACTCATCTTTAAAAAGTCACTTTTACTGAGTCAGTATCATTTACATATAGTAAAATTTGCCCTTCTAAGGTCTGCACTTTTGTGGATTCTGACTAATATATGGAATCCCTGTACCACCAAGACAAGACAGAACACCTCACCACAGCAGAATACTTCATCTTCTCTTTGACTTCTCTACCTTCATACCTGGCAGACATAATCTGCTCTGTTTCTGTGGCTTGGCTTTCCCAAAGCTGTACAGATAAAGTGTGGCCACCAGGATCTGGCTCTTTTCACTTAATACAACGTGTGATTTTTGCATGTTATCGTTTACCTGTCCCAATAGTAATGTTGTTTGAAGTCTGTTTGCTTCCCATACCCTGCCCTTGTGTGATTTGTTTAGTGGCTCATCAGTTGGGCTGCATTAGGGTTACTTAAGTTTACAATATTTATGAGCAAGTCTGTCTTCGACATTTCTATAGGCTTTTGTGCAGGTGCAGGTGTGCCCAGGAGTAGGCACAATGGATTGTTTGCCTTATGTATTGTGGACCTACAAGCAAGACAACACGACACAGCCTGAGTGCATATTTTTGTTTGCTGTTTCATAAAACTGAAGTTTAAAAATTATTTAATAAAAGTTAAATTGTCTGTTAACTACTGAAATTTAAATTTCTGTACTCAAATTTCTGTCAGTGGCTTATAACCAGTAGAAATTTGGTTCTTGCTGTTCTGGAGCCTGAGAAGTTGTCTTAGTGAGAGTTTTAATGCTGTAAAGAAATACCATGACCATAGCAATTTTTATAAAGGAAAACACTTAATTGTATGTAGCTGAGACTTCTACCTCCAGATTGGCAGGCAGCAGGAAGAGAGAGCGATACTGGACTTGGCTTGAGCTTCTGAAACTCCAAAGCCCACCTGCAGTAAGGTGGTCTGAAGGAAAATGGCCCCAAAGGGAGTGGCACTATTAGGAGGTGTGGCCTTGTTAGAGGAAGTGTGTCACTGTGGGCGTGGGCTTTGAGCTCTCTCTCCTATGCTCAGCTTCTCCCAGTATCACAGTGTATTTCCTGTTGCCTTTTGAAAAGATGTAGCCAGCACCATGTCTGCCTGTATTCCATGTACCACCATGATAATAATGGACTGGACCTCTGAAACTAAGTAATCCACCAGAATTAAACATTTTCCCTTGTAATATTTATCATGCTAATGATATCTCTTCACAGCAATAGAAACCCTAACTAAGACACCCAGTGACATATTGCCTCCAACAAGGTCATACCTACTCCAAAAAGGCCACATCTCCCAATAATACCACTCGTTATGAGCCTATGGGAGACATTTTTATCCAAACCACTACAGAAGTCCAAGACAAGATGCACAGGATTGAGAGGGTTGGTTGGGATGGGGTTGGGTGGGATGGTTGAGTTGGTTGGGTTGGGTGGGTTGAGAATATAGGGGTAATCTTGTGGGTCACAGACTCTGCAGTTCTTGCTGTGTCCTCACACAAGGAAAGGGACCAGGCTATCCATCAGGCCTGCTCCATAAGGACACCAATCCCAATCATCTCATAATCCAGCTCATAAGCCATGACAGAAGTCCAAGACAGGATACATAGGATTGAGAGGGTTAGTTGGGTTGGGTTGGGTGGGTTGGATGGGATGGTTAAGTTGATTGGGTTGGGTTGGTTGGGTGGGTTGGCTGGGTTGGCTGGGTTGGCTGGGTTGGTTGAGCTGGGCTCCAAGGTCCCACTTTCTGATACCATCACCCATTTTAGGGTGAGGTTTCAACTGGAGTATTTGGGGGAGTTCAAACATCCAACAAGGTTTACAATAGCCATGCAGGAGAGATCGAATTGTTCCAAATCCTTTCCAGCAACTGGAAATTTCTATAAACGACCCGAAAACAGCTATCACAGTTGCTAATGATGGGTGGAGTTTATTTTGTTTTGTTTCATAGAAGTGAAAAAGCATAGAAATGGGCTTCAGAGCAATCTAAAGAAATCCTGTAAAAAGATAAAGTATTCTTTTGGGTAATTTTGGGGAACTGTGCTCTTAAATGATACCTTTTTCCTACTTGTTAGTTTTCCAGACAATGTCCTTGTTACCTTACCAGTAGATAAGATAGCAACTGGTCCAAAGTATTTTTAAACATTTAAATGAAACTGGTTTTTTTTTTTTTTTTCATTAACAGGAAGTATTCTACTTCCTTAATGTTGCTTTGAAAAAACTAAATGAAGATTCCTGTGCTCTGGGGAAAACAAAACCATAATTAGAACAATGACAAACTTGGGCTGGTCTCATTTCTCTTCTAGGAAATGGCTTGTTTTTGTTTTAAGTTATCTGTCTATATGATATATTATCTGCTTTTAAAATGATGCATGGACAATTCAGCACAATGAGTTCCTCCAGCTCCTTAGGAGCCCCAAACAAAAGTACAGGCATATCACCAAATAATTTTAAATAATTAGCATTGCCCAAATGTAATATAATTAGAGGATTATCTTGGTAACAAAAATAATGCTGTGAACCAGTCTGAAGACTAATTCTTACAGGATGAGTGCTGCCTCTTTGGAGCATCGTTCTTCATTAGCCTGGGGAATTTGAAAATAAAATGAAAACGTATTCAGTAACAGTGTGACAATGAGTGATTCAGAGGAGACCAGCTCCCCTTCCCAACCTGCTTAGCTCACAAACCAAGTGAACAAAAGCTGTCAAATCAGCACTTTACAAATGAAGCCTAGGGTTTTCTGTGAGGATTTCAGCTAAATGTACCAACCAAAACTGTGGCAAGTCCAAATTATTCAGTTGAGAAGGCCTTTGGGTTTGTCCCTCATTGTGGCTTCTATGTATGTCTCTTGATGTGTCCCGGTGCTGAAGGGCTCTGTAGAGTAAGGAGAGCTCATTTGTCTGCCCAGGAGCTGCTGAGGATGCCTAGAAATTGAAGGCAGAAGGTGAAAGCTGTACAAAAAGCTATGCTTTTCACTAAGTCCACTGGGTTCAGAAAATGACCCATTTCCTCAGTGGCTGACCTGAACAGAAAACAGCAGTGGCTAGGGAGATAATCAACAGGCAGAAGCACCTGCTGTGCAAGCCTAACAGCCTAAGTTATTTATGCCTGTGATCCCATCACCCCTATAGCAGGAGAACCCCCAGAGGCCAAGGGCAAGCTACCTGGTGTATGCATTTTCAAAAGCAAGGTGGAAGGCAAGGGAGATTGATCTCCGACCTCCACACATGTGTATGGCATACACGCCCCTGATGCAAACACATACACAAATCATAAACATATGCATACACTAAATAGACATTTTAAAAGAGGAACAGCAGAACAATGGGAAGAAACCGACATTTTCTTAAGCAACTGTGCTCCTTGAGCACTGGAATCTGTTTTATGAGTCTTCAGATGTAATCTTACAGAGGTTACCAAGGAAGTCCTGTCCCACAACTACTTGTAGCTGGGGACCCAAGAGTCAGAACGTGAGCCATGGTTCCAGTCAGGTGTCAGACTCCAAGTCCTACCAGATGCGCTTAGTTCCAGGGTTTATTCTCAGCCCAGCACTCTCAGTTGCCTCCCCAAATATTAGAAAGAGCCCCCTAAAAAGGCTTCCCTCACCAGAGTTTCCAGGAAAATTCTAGGTGCCCCAATGAATTTTCAGATAAATAAAAATCACTACAATTTTTGTGTTTTTATGTTGCAAATATTAAAGAATCAAACAGTTTCTCATTCATCTGAGATCCAGACTAAACTGAGCATCATATTTACTGAACCTAGCCCTTGTCCCCTTGTCCTCTTTGGCCACATAGTAGAGACATCCATATTCTAAGTTTGTTCTTCCTGGTGTGGTCACTAATAATTAAACCTTGCCATTTTCTTGGGTGGTGGCAATGAGGACGGGTTCCAAGGAAGAGATCCTTTTGAGCACGGTCAGAAAAAATATCCTGCACTTCCTTCTTTAGGGCCATTAACTATAGTGGAACTGGAAATACTGGCTGGCCAGGTACATTTCCATGTCTTTGGCACAGAACTTTGCAGGGAGCTGGGGAGATCACTCAAAGTGGCAAGTGCTTGCTGTGTGGGCATGACAACCTGGCTCTGATTCCAGCTCCCCATGGAAAAGGTAGGTATTGCTGCAGGCTCCTGTAACCCCAGCTTTTGGGGGCAGAGACAGGTGACCCCAGAGCTCCTGCCCAGACAGATGTGGCCACAACAGCAAACAAATTACCAGCTTGTGTTTTGTGAAGTCATTAACCATGAACTATTTATTTTGTTAAATCAATAAATTTGGGGCCAGGTTCCTTCTGAGGGAGCTCCTGAGACAGTTTAGTATTTGTTTTTATTTGAGGGGTACTGTGGTATAGCGTACAGTCAGTAGGACTAAGCTACTTGCACAGTGCTGACTCTACCACACATAACTCTCTGGGCTGAGCATGCTCCGTTTTTACCACCTTGAGACCTCATTCCTTGGCTGCTGGGCTCTTCCATATTGATTGTAGAGGTCAAAGGGCAAACTAGAAGAGTCACTTTCCTCCCTCTGTCATGTGGTTATCAGGCTTGGCAGCAAATGCCTCTCCCTGCTGAATCAGCTCACTGGCCCAATATTTTGAATTTGTCAGGGATTTGGACACAGTCTCATCTTACAAATCACCAGACTTAGTGCCTAAAATAGCACAACTGTATTGTTTTATAGTTCTCAAGGCTATACATCTACAATATGTCTCCTCAGAGCTGAAATCACAGGGAAGTGTTGGCTCTGCACGCCTGAGGGACCCACAGGACCCTGTTTCTCCCGCAGGTCTTTTGAGCTTCTAGAGACTGTCTATGTCTCTTGGCTTGGTACTTCATCTTCCAGGTGAACCTCACACAACTTCAACCTCTGCTTCTGTAGTCCTTCTCTATTTCTCTCCCTTCCTTCACTACAAAGAGTATTAGCAATTACAGCGGGGCCCCTCAGTTCAATCGCGATCACCTGTCGACCCCAAGAGCCTTGGTCTATTCTTTTCCTTAGAATCCCTTTCCACCCGGCTCCTGAAAGACCCATGTATCTTGGGGATAGAAAACTTTGTTCTAGGACAGTGACGTGACTAAGTGGGTGAGGATACATGCCACCAAGCTGGGACCCCAAATTTTCCTACTTTCTTTCACTTTCTGGTTATGAAGTCCACACCATCCTACATCTCCTGCTATTGCCATTTGGCCCACCCAGTAGAAACCTGAAAAATGGGTGTACCAGGTCTTGGGATGGGAGCTCCAAAATTATGAGCCAAAATAACTCTTTTGTCACATCAGTTAATTATGCCAACTACTTGGTTATAGTAATCCAATGCTAGCCCAACTATGGATATCAAGGACCCATTTGCTACCTACCACAGCAAGCACATTGACTAATATGTCATATGACCTCGGTCCAAAACTCCTGTGGAGAAAAGCGAAAGTTCCTGACAGTGACTGGCATGAGCAGTAAGCGGATGCTTAGCTGCTTTCTGTCAGGCTTCAGGTTTCCTCTTCTGGGTCCATACGGTCATATTTGAAGCTTTCAGTAGCTGACAGGAAGTTGGTGGGAAATGCTTTCATGGGAAGCTTCAATGGCTCTTCTCAGCAAAAGGCCTTGAGGACTGGGTGAGAAGCAATCCTGGAGCCAGCCTAATCCCTTCATTGGCCCTTAGTAACTGATGAGAAACATATACCACCGAGGCCAGATTTTTGCTTTCTTTCCTCTCAACATCCTCTCCCCTAGATGCCTTCCTCAGAGTCCCCTCTACCTAGCGTGCTGTCTCCCCCAAACTCCCTTCCTG